>OU830592.1:123240707-123865707 GCA_917563855.2 Limnephilus lunatus
ATGATTTTGTAAAAAATATTTAAAGTTGTTTAGTTCTGAAACAGCTTATGAACTGAAACCCTTTTTCCACAATTCCTTGGACTGTTATTTTCTCTCTGTTTCCTTCTCCTTTATTGAAAGGCCCCATTTACTTAGTAGAAGAAGAGGAAAATGATGCTTACCTACTTGGCACATATGCTCAGTATTATTACACAAAACTTAAAAATTACCCACATTTAATTCATTCGAAAATTGTTGTCAAATTTAACACAGCTCTCTCTGGAAATCTCGCTTAAAAGTCGTAAAAAATACGAATTAATACAAAAAGTGACAGTAAAGTGTAACCACCCTTATGTTATCGTCCTGAAAGACAAGCCACCACCAATATTGGTCACACATATGACCATAGCAAAAGTAGGGCTTTCTCCTTTCAAATTGCCAAATCCTGTGATTGATTATAAAGGCGCCATCAATTGTCTTACATCATATATTATGTGCTTGCCCCCTGTCAAATGCTAATACATGTGATTGCCCCTATCTAGAACGTGTTACAAAAATCAAATACTTGGGTATTATTTTTGACAGTAATTTAAAGTGGAAAGAACATATTATCACTACAGCAAACAAACTTAGAAAATCTATTTACTTCTTTAGACAAACTCGTAACTTTCTTAACCTGAAGCAACTCAAAACAATTTACTATGCACTATGTCAATCTCTAATCGAGTACGGTATAATAGCCTGGGGAGGAGCAAATGCTGCCGCCATTGATCCGATCTCCAAAGCCCAGAAACTAATTATAAAAATTATTCTAAAACTACCGATCACAAGCAGTTCGGATGAAATCTTTAGGAGAATCGGTGTTTTGGACATTAGGCAACTTTATGCAAAAAATATACTAACTTACCTATTCAAACATAGAACTGTTTTTGACAATATCCAAACTGTTCGTGATACGAGAACCAAAGGGCAAAATCTCTTACTTATCCCTTTCGCCAAAACAACATTTGGTCAAAGAAACTTCAGATACTTTGCAACTAAACTTTATAATACACTTCCACTGACCATTAGACAGCACACTAATTATGTAAAATACAAATCAGATACCAAGTCTTGGATCACTAGCAAAGACAGATCATATATAAACAATATTTTTATAACCTCCTAGTGCATGCTTTCCCTTTAGTACAATGCTGATTGTCCTTGTACCTTTAAATGTATATAACATTGTTGTTGTTATCCTTATTCTTCTTTTTATATTAAACTACTTATGTTAAAATGCGCCTGCTCTCAACACAGGAATTCCTAGTGAGACAGGCACAGTACAATCACCTATGTAACTTGATAAATAAAGATTATAATAAAAAAAAAAATAAAAAAAAATATAACCTACAGATTTACAGTCCATCCCCTCTCGTGTCACGATATCGTTCGTTGATAACAGGTATGTATTTACAAAGGTGTAATACTGATTGTCTTTTATTTGAGATGCAATATCGTCAAACATGACGAACCACTTGGGATGATCTTTGATAGAGGTTTTGGACATCCAACAAATAATTCTTGCACATAATTAGCCACCCAAATTGGTTTACACTCTTCTGTTATTCTGACTCTTGACATAGCCTGAAATTTTTTTTATTCACTTGGTGCCATGGGAGCACCCATTTTCTTTTACCGATTCACTTTTGTCTTATCTTTGCTGACGTCAAATTAAAATTTTAAACATGCCGTATGCAAGCAATGTATTTATGTTCGATCCAACAATTGCTGCGGTACCTACGAAAATATCTATTAATCTGCATTATATGTTTTCCATTTCATTTGTTAGAACATAACAATGTATTGAATTCAATCTAATTGTCTACCTATCTTCATTAATAACGTAAATTCTCCCATTATATCGAGAATTTATAAGCAATACTATTATTTTCGATATCGACATATCAATTGACGTGTATTGCGCCCATCAACGTTAATGGAAACCCATTCCATTAATGCTTAGAATTGAAGTCGTAAAATAAAGAAGATCGATTTAATGGAATGAGAATGAAATGTTACCGAATGCGTATTTGGCACTAAGAGAAACTGATAGTCGTGTGCAGTGGTGGTCCTTCCTTCAGGTCAATTGGTCAAAAACCTCCCAAAATTATAAGAAGACAGTAAAACATCGTGAAATATTATGCTAATCAAAACCACTGATATTATTCTAATGTATTTGAAATGCACAGCGAGATAGCCGGCAGCGGCAAGCAGTGACATCTAACGTCTTAAATGAAAACTTCCTTTCCCACGCACTATGATTGGCTGGATCAATTTTTCAAATGCCCCAAAACCATATCTTCTGTCTCTTTACGCGCCATACAATAAACGAGATGACACTATACCGCCTAGAAGAAATGTTTTCGAATTCTGAAGACAGTTTGGGTCATGGCCGTGAGCGAGATGATAAAAATTATGCGTTTGAGAGATGGTTTGATAAGCGTAGGTTGGTTTACTATAATATTAAATGTAATTTGACTATAAAACTTGTGAGGTAATTACAAATTAATATTATCGTATTTAATTTGATATTGTACCTACCATAATATAATTTTTTTAATGAATTTTCACCGCTTGACCCATAGAGCCGCCTCTGATTGTATGTTGAATATCCATGACTCTCACAGTTCCCTCCAAAAATTAAATCCAGCTTTTTTCCTTATCCTGTTGATCACTTTATGTGATTTAGTCGAGTCCTGAGAGCCTTCATTTAAAGCTTTGGAAAAACCGTTCCTCTAGTTTGGATTCCTGGACATTTTTGTATCATGGGTAATGGTATTACGGATTTCTAGGCAAAAGAAAGAGCGTCCGGGTCGTAGCGAGTGTCCAAGGGTTTAATTCGTCGCTCTTAATTACCTACACTGTCCCAGTGGAAGCAATATCTTGAGTTGATTGAGTTTCACTAATATTGTCTTCATTTAATTAAATATTATAATTTGAGATTTTACTCATAAAGTTAAAAATAAAAACAAAACTAAATTATTGTTCAAAAATAGTAAAATGGGACAAAAATAATACAGTCAACAAATTAACGTTCAAGAATTAATGTTCCAGTAAAGACAATAAATTAATGTTCAATATAAGTAAAATATAAAATAAGGTTAGGTTTGGTTAGGTAAGATTAGGTTAGGTTAGGTTTAGTAGGTATTTTTTTGGAGGATGTTTTGTTCGTAGGATATTTTGTCCTAGGGATATATATTATGTCGAGGGATATTTTGTCGAAGTATATTGTGTCAGGGATATTTTGTCGAAGTATATTGTATCAGGGATATTTTGTCGCGGGATGAAAACGCGCGGTACCGTTATTCTCGAGTCTCACCGAAGGTACATACGAAAACGTCAAAAGGCATTCCACTCAAACAACGATTGGGTCGACACCGATAATACTTTAAAAATTGGTACATTGCGTTTTTACCTAAGATCGTATCCCACGCGCCTTTTTGAGGCTCCGTTACCGGCCCCAAAAAGATTGAAGATGGAGAGATACGAAATTACGAATGTTAGAGGAGAGCGCTAACATTTACAGCACCAAAATCGATGCAAAAATCTTTAATAAAACACGACTCGTTTAAAATAAAGCAAAAATCTCTTGGGGGCTGTCTAAAACAGTATTTAATGAAACACTGTGAATTTTTTCATACATATAACTTGTAAAATAACGGAAACAGACTTGGAAATAAAAAAATGGAGCATACTTTGCGATTTTTTTCTATCGAAGGAATTTCATATAACTTTCGTTTCGGCATGAGGAATGTAGAGATATTATCTTTAAAAAAAACACATATTTTTTACGAGCTTAAAAACTTCAAACATTTAAGGGAGGTTTGCAAGAAATCGGTAGAAATTCGGATAGCGGCCCCTTAAGGACATGCATTATATATTTTTGAAAAGTTGTTTTAAGGTTCCATATAATCCATATAACGTCTGATTTACCGGCGATGCTGGCTGCAATATATAATGTAGAGCAAGCTGAAGCAGATGCGTTTAGACCAAACATAACTTTTCGCCGGAGTATGAAAATTAACTTTCTAATTAATATTAAGCAGGGGTTAGCAGCATTACGTTTCTTTTATGCCGGTGGCACTAGCTGTTCTTGATTTTGAGTAATACAAAGTAATTCAAAGAAAGTGCAATAGTATTTTCAAATTCACACCACACAAACATCAATAACATCAGAAACATATACAATATTCACAGGCCGCCAATCAAATCATCTCTTCAACCATTCGACATTCAAGAATATGTATAAATGGAACACTTGACAAAGTTCTTCGAGATGACTGGTAATTTTTCGTCCGTAGATGGCGCATAACGAATAACTATTGATCGCCATTGGAGAATCGAGCCTAAGAAGGAAGTATAAAGTAATTGATTCTATTTGCATACTTTGCGGCAAAGGGACACACATTCGTGACCGATAATATATTCGTTTTACTTTTTTTATTTGAAGGGAATATATTTTTTTCTTAATAATTCAGCTCGAGTAACTAAACACAAATCATTATTATTGACTCAGCATAGCGACGATCTGTTTTAACTCGACCGTTTTGCATTTGGACTGTCTGTATATTTGATTTTGCATTTCATTTCCGTTTAAAGGAGGTAGCCGTTTTAATGATTCAGGAAAGATTATTTATTTGCAATTTTTCAAAACATTGTGTAAATTGTTATTTGAAATTTGAAAAAAAATGTGACTTCAGATATATAATGGTTTCTAATTAATTAGGTGAGCATACAAGTAAGTAGAGCTACTTTGAAATCTTATGATTACTGAGGAAAATCGGATTGAATCCATTATTATACTTTTTTATTGTAGTTTTACTTTTATTTTTTATTTAACTAGACTACACTCAAAGTTACTATCCTTAATTAATCACCATGAAACAGGCATTTGCCTAGTATGGTGATTTAATAAATCTTATCTATGGATATCCTACTAATAATCTTATAAATACGAAAGTTTGTATGGATGGATGTATGGATGTTTGTTACTCTTTGACGCAATAAATACTGAATGGATTTTAATGAAACTTTACAGTAATATAGCTAATGCATCAGAATAGGCTATAGGCTATAACTTAGAGCTCTGGCATTATGAAATTTGTATAAAATTATACGTTTATTGTCCAGGTTGTTGGGAGAGGGTGAGGGGGGGGGGGGTTAGTGGGGGCGTGGATGAGGGAAGGGGGGGGGGTTGGGAGGGGGAGGGATTGGGGGGGGAGGGCAGTGGCGCGTGCGAAGCCGGGGGTAAAAGCTTGTGTCAAATATATGTAACAAGTATTATATAAATAAACAAATTTTTCCATCCACCAATTTTTGAACTTTTAGATTGTCATAGTTAATTTGGTCAGTATTTTATACATTTGAATTTTATATTTGTGGACTTTTCCGTTTTAGTAGTTAATTTGGACAATATTTTGTCCTTTTTTTTTTAATAATAACAGATCACTTTGAATAAACCACTTTTTAGTAAACAATATCGACATGTTTCAATAACAATGTTATCTGCTTCAGGATATCGACGCTGGAAAGGATAAATGGCTAAAGCGCCATTATGCTAAATGTTCAGGAGAGCTGTTTGAAAGTTTAAAAAAATCATAACTCTGAAAACGATTATCTGATTTTTTTGCCGCTTGAAAATTATAAATGCATTTACCAAACCTAATCAATTGTAATACATATATTTTTAATAATATTAACAATTCCGAAGATAATGGCGCTTTAGTCAAAAGTGCCTAAAAATTTAGGCAGGAAAAATGACTAATGTGCATGTTTATGTTATTTTCACACGAGGATAAATAACTAAATTCTTTGTACTACACATTAATAGGAGAGGAAAAATACCTTACGTACAAATGTACCAATAATCTAGTGAGGAATAAAAGCTTATCATTAGAAAAGTAATAGATATTCCAAGCAATAATGGCTAATGATCCACCGTAAGTGATATCTTGACCGACATAAAGACTTACGGACATGACGAATACATATTTAAACTATGGTCATAGGGGTATTATATTGGTTAAAAAAAGAAAAAAAATATAAAAAAACACGGATTTTATTATATTTCGATCGCCAAAACATTTGTATCATAGTTGCTTTCTACAATTTTAACTTTTCAATAATATTAATTTGAAATAAAGAATATAGTATCATGTTATAATGCGCTACGATGAGCAAATAACGATATATTAAATAATATTTAACCCTTGAAGGGTAAAGCTGGAAAATAAAATGGAAAAAAGGGATTAATGGCCTACAAATTAAACTTTTCAATTAATATTAATTTGAAATTAAGAAGCCTTATTAAAAAAAAAAAAACAATACGCTACGATGAGCAAATAACGATATAGTATAATATTCAACCCTTGGAGGGTGAAAGCCGTTAAAATATGAAAAAATTAAAATGAATGGCCTACACTCTGCAGGTCTACAATTTTAATATAAATTAAAACAAGCTAGAAAGGTGCAGCTATTAATTGCAAATAATACAAAAATAAATAAAGACACTTTGATCGACTGTTAATTGTCATGATCTGGGTCTTCAATGTCTGATTCCAAAAGCATGTCTTTAAAGTTATTAATTTTGAATTGTTTATATTCATTGTGATAAAGAGATGGAATGGTGTTATTTGTGCACAATTTAATTAAATCGGAATATTTCTTTCAGGATATCGGTAACATATCTGTGTAAATTGGCTCCGGTTTAAATGTTTTGTTTTTAGTAAAATTTCAAATTCTTCCACTGGAGCGTCGTCGGCCATGGAATATTTTACGAAATTTTTGTTTAAATTCTTTTTAAATGTGGCAATTCTTATTTTGTTAATTTTTCCAGCAATACCTTTGAAATACCTATCACTTATCTTGTCCCATCCAATAAAGTCTGAGTAGGATACCACTCTTGTACAATAACGAGATGGCACTGCCGGTAAGTTTTTTTATGTAATCTCTTGCGGACTGTAATAGAATAGATCGGCTTTTGTTTTATTAGCTGCAATTGTTTTGCCTCTCATATCCAACTTTGAAACGCCAAAGTCAGCATTGGACAGGGTATAGTGTAAGAATTTTTGGCTAATATCTAAAGTATTCAGTTAGAATTTCAGGTAAACTTGACGTCGCCCTTCCCCTTCGTTTATAAAATAAAAAGTACGTATGATTACGTCGGCTTAGCTCTTTGACTCTTTTTCTTTTGACTTCTTGTTTTTGCGCCATCGCAATGAGCCAATCACGCCTCCTGGTTGAAATCAAGCTCCAAAAAAAATTGAATATGCGTTGTCTTTTCTCGTCTGTAATTTCACTACAACTTTTACCACAGGGTTTGTCTTTGCAGGTATTATTTTTCATTTTTTCTGGTACTTCAGAACCATCTTTTCGCTCATATTTTTTACCACTTTGAATTAAAATGGATCTTTCCTTTTTTTTATTGATGCGTTTTCTTTTTTTCGCATTTTCGCCAACCTTTCCATCTACATCGATTTTCTTTTTTTTTTAAAGTCTTTTTTTACTCGATCCTTCTTCAATATTCCCAACTACAGAGTCGGAGCTTGATGAACCACTCCATGACTTGGAATCCCACTGAAAATCTAAGGCATATTAATCATCTGACAAAAAGTCCAAATAATTTTTTTGCATTTTATTTCTGAGGCTTTGGACTGACTGGCTTAGACAATACAGTATAATATTTTATGTATGTTTATTATTACTAAATATTTTAGTATGATTTTATAAATATACCCACCAAAACATAATATTATAAATTGTACATGTGACGTAGGAAGAACTTAATTATACATTATCAATCTTAATTTTGCTACTTACCACACTCGTGACAAAGCTTACACTAAAGAATAAATATATCCGATGCTCGAACTCGTAACCTGTTAACAATGAACCGCGCAGCAACGGACGTTCGTTCACCCGGACTGTTCTTGGAGGACTAAAGCGCCCGTGGAATCCGGATCTATATTTATAGGTGGGTGCTTCCGAATAAATTGATGGTAAAATGGTAGATCTAAGCGACATTAGCAAAATGACGATCAATATATTTAAAATGATTTATTCGCCAAATCAACTGTAAAACGTAGCAAGCATAATTAAATAAAGCGACAAATCTTTTTTTTTTTTGGAAAGGAAAAACAGCTAAAGCGACATTGTTAGTGATTTTCTATATGACCTATTTGACTTAACAACAAATATATTATTAAAACGGGTAGGGAAGAAATACTAATCTGAATTATATACTTTATTATGGTAGGGAACGTGTGCTTAAGTAACTTCAATAGCCATTTCATGGTAAGGAAAAAAAGCTAATTCTACGTGTTATTCTAAAACATAGAAGGTAAAAAAAGCTTACAAACAATTTGAATAAAATTCTGGAAAGGAAGAGTGATGTAACCTTCTACCACACGTAATCTAAGATGACTTAAGTCGCACTCATATTAAAAGACCATATTTGCTGTCGTTTAAGTCAATGAAATTTTTTAAAAGTAGCTATTTTGTGGTGACTAAAGCGCCATCAAAGTGCTCGGATCGCAATGAAACTAGGACCAATCGACGCAGAAAAAAAAACTAAGTTGGACTGCATATATAACTCATATTCACCCGATGTGGCGTTTTAGTCACTCTTCCTTTCCAGCGTCGATATGTTAATATTTATTATACGTAATCTTAAATTTTATAAATAACCAAACATTTTTTTTTTAAAAGCCATCTTTTAAATTTATTTTCTTATTAATACTTACAATAATTATAATTATTTATTTTTTTATTCAGACTAATTATTTTAATTATTTGTTTCTTAAAAGTTTTTTTTTTCTAAATGCAATTTTATTTTTCCTTAAATAATTTTTATATTTAATTTTGTGTAACTATTTTTATGAGATTTTTAAGCAATTAATCACCTCTACTTTTTAATATTTTGTCTTTGTTCTAATTTGTCTATATTTTTTTGTCATTTATTTTTCTTTAAATTAACATATCCTGATGAAGATAACATTGTTATCGAAACATGTAGATATTGTTTATAATATAGTGGTTTAAACAAAGTGATCTATTATTCATTATATCTTTATGTTTAATTGGAAATTATATTACTCTTATATATGATATTCAATTATGTACCTCTACGCCTGTCTCAACACAGGTATACCCTGGCGAGACAGGCATCGAATAATATAATGTAAACATCCCGTATTTCAATCATCCATCAATAAAAATAAAAATAAAATAGATGTTCTACAATTTTTATAAGAACAACACTCTTTTTATAACTTTTGCGTGTAATTTCCATCAATATAATATGTCATTAAGAGAAGTAGATAACACTATAATCGAAAATATGAAAGAGAACAAGACACAGAAAAATAAATAGTTTACAGTCGCAACTGGGACTAATTCACTTTATTGTGCTCTTTTATCAGCGTAATTAATGATTTATTTACTAGTTGGTAGTGGCTCAAGTGCGTTGTGTGGCTCGTGAGTACGAAGCTATTGAACCACAGTTTGTGTGTGACGAAATGGCCTAGTGATTAAAATTTTCGTTAGGTAGTTTCCAAGAAAATAGAAGTATTTGATAACAACTAATCATAGACCACTTAACGTCGGCCTGGTGGCAAAGTCCATTAAGTCACGTTTTTTTCATGAAATGACTTAAGTATGAGGTCTTATGTAAAAAATTGTCCTCTTTCGACTGGCATACTCCATTAAGTCGTAAATTTTATCGTTCTTGATTTAGAAAAGTTTTTAAATTTACCATAAGTCATAAATCCGATATTATTGACAAGCACAACACATTAAGTCAAATATTATACTCTAAATGTCAACAATACATCAATTAGACCGTTTAAACGCAAGCAAAATCCACTAATTCAGCTTTAATATATTTTAAATACAAGCAAAATACACTAAGTCAGCTTTAAAATAATCTTAAAGGCATTTCGTGGTATTAATTTCAACAATATAACAGTAATCTTAACAAAGTAAACTAAGTCATTATTGACTGGTAAAACCCACTAAGTCCGGCTCATTTTTTTGTTAATCTTTGATTAAAGGTTGCTGTTATTGCTTTCAACTAATATTGGGTATTGGTAAGGTACTTAAGGGTTCATTCTAAATTATAAAATATGTTTAAATATATATTTTGGAGATATTCATCCACTTATAGCCTTTCCAAAATTGCTAAATATTGAAATGCGATTATCTCAGGATTGTGTTTTAGTGACTTAGTGGACTTCGCCAGTAGGCCGACGACTAGCAATTAAAAACCCTTTCCGCACATCTATGTTTCTGTAGGTTTTTACTGCTAAATCCTGCGGGCGGTTTTTGGTTTGGCCTCGACTAGTGATGTTGGTGATCATTATATAAATCCGTTAGGAACTGGTTCCAAAAAGCACCCGTTCCTCTTATCCACTGTCATCCAGTGATAGCTAGTCACCGGGACAAAATAACCTGGACTGGCAATGACGTCATATGTAATAAATAACCGCTTGATACTATTATTCACAAATAAGTATAACAAGTAAGTATTACCTTCAATCTTTCCATATACGAAGAGATACTTAAATTCACAAATTTGTACTACTTATATCTAGGGGAGAAACGTCCTCATGCGAACTGCTGAAGGAAGTGGCGACATCTTTTGACGAATTCTTGAATTCGGAAACCCAATTAAAACTGTAGCTTTGCTTGAAATTTCACGTACACTGATGTTTATATGGTGTGGCGGAGACGGCGCAGTGGCAGACATGCATTTGAAGGCGGGTTCTTAAATTCAACCACGCATACGCAAGCCTATTAATGCTGTTTGATGATGCTGCGTTTTAACCCCTCAGGCTAATTTGGAATATAGGTCTCATAGAAATCGTTCTTTCTCCCCTACTATCATGCTTAGAAATATGATCTAAACGGTGTAAGAAAGAGAAAACAACACTATATTTGAATTTAAAAATTAATTTTATGCAACTTTGGGAATTTTTTAATAATTATTTTTGCACGAAACGATAAAAAAAGTGAGTTAACGATAAGGTATACAATACATTTTTTTGATTATCAGTAATTCAAGTTATTTATTTAACTTTTTATATTTTCATTAAAAAATATATATATTCTTAAAGAGCAATATGTGGTTATTTCGAAGTAAAAAAAAGTAAAACCTATGTGTTCAGAAATATTTAATTTATTTTGATTTTTTTTGCCAATCCGAATAATTTTGGCTTTTCGACAAAATAGGCCCAAGGCCTGAAGTGTTAATCAAATTGAAGTAGGTTGTATCATGTGTTAGATTGAATGTGGGTAGTTATTGTTAACTATTTACTAGTAGGTGGCTTCCCCTTCAGCCTCAAATGATAATAAAGCCTTCAAATTAGTCTGTTATCACCCCCTTATCTGTCTGTAGGCAGCCAAATAGTGAGTGCTTTAAGCTCCCATTTCGAAAAGCTCCTATTTCAATTATGGTTTATTGATTTGTTCGTATCAATATTTCGGCTGTTGTTGACTTGGGTGACACGAACTGGATGATTTTCTAACTGAAGAGGTTAGGAAAAATAAGATATACGATGAAGAGCCAAAAAAAAATGTGTAAAGAAGGTAAGCTAGCAGTCCACAATGGAGTTCTGTATCTACCCTGATGTTTTTTTTTACATTTGTTAACACAACAGGCTCTCGACTCACAATCCGAAGGTCGTGGATTCGAACCCGGCGTGCGCAAATAAATTTTATTTGATTATTTAGTGGTATTTAACAATTAATTAATTAAAAAGGTTAATAGTTCCAAAGTGGAAGATACTCTCAGTATCGCCCTGGTGTAAGACCACCATTCAGAATTGAAACGTTGCTTGAAATAGCTAAAGCCGTGTTTGGTGACTAGATGTGAATAGCCAGGTACTTCCCCACCTTCCTCTTCCCCATCTCCTCCCCCTCCCCACTACCTTCAGCCTCCCAACATACCCAAACTGGGGATGCGATAATCTCACTCCGGCTGGAGCAGTTGGGATTCTTGTGCGGTATTCATATAAAAAAAGTAATCTTTGGGGATGCTGTGTGGAGGGTATTTTTAGGAAAAAAATGAGAGGATGTTCAAGGAAGGAAAAGGGTATGAGGGGTGGGTGGGAATGTGGGGGTCAATGTAACTAGGAATGAAGGACGTATGAATCCATCCCTCCAACCGAGACCGGCTGGAGAAGTCTATGTTAGGTCTCCCTCAACCAATCTCTTCCGATCCGGCCCACCATGCATTAGCCCCAAGACCCAGACAAACCTCACCCCGTGAACTCGGGCACCCCTGCTAAGTTACCACACGTAGCGAACCATTCGGGTGACCTATTAACGATCAATTGTTGGCCGGACCAACCGTGGGCGGACGAACTGTCGGCCGGATCAACTGTCGCCGGACCACCTGTCGCCGGACCAATTATCGGGTCACCCCCTGGGACTAGTATATCTGTATTCCGGATATAATACAAAAATTAGATTTTTATATTCCCGACAAATTCATAAATTTAAAGATTATTTTTTCATATTCAAATATTGGAACAACGGAACCTGTCAGATTGACAACAAACAAAACTGACAGAGCCTTGAAAGCGTTTTGTAATCCTTTCCACATTGACCTCAGTGACATATTAAAAGATGCCATCATTTCACCCTTTTTGGGAATGGGCAAACACAACGTGGGTTATTTTTTAAAAGGTATATAAATTGAGACGGATGATAAATTAATCCGTTGTGTCAACAGACAGGGTGCAAAAAAACACGACGCACTAAAGATCTGGGAGAATGTTATTATTGTCGTAGAAAACTGTCACATACCTTCATATGGCAGTGTGAGGGGGTGGCTTATGATGTTGATTGATGATGATCGATGATTTAGTATTATTTTTATCAATTTATGACAATATCAAAGAAGCGTTTTCATCACTTGGACAGATATGGTTTTGTACAGTGGCGTTGCGACGGGCTGTCTTTTACTGGGGCATTTTATTTAATGTATACAACCGACAGAGGGTTATCGTAAAAAATTACAATGTAATAACAGAATAAATACTGTCAAATAATGGAGCACAACAATATTTTAGAATAAAGTAATATGTTTTTAAAACAACGAGAACAGTAAAAAAATAAAAGATGATAAAGTTTTTATCAAGTGAAAACAAGGGATTTTATCTTAACAGACAAATTGCAATGTTTAGAGCACAGGCGTCGGGTGGGAATGCTATCCTTGTTCTACCGGTATTTCAATGGAAGATACTCCGAGGAACTAGCATCATTGATCCCTTAGGCCAAACGCGTGGCCTACATATGTATACGGACTATACAGTTGACATCCCACGACAAAATATCCCCGACAAAATATCTACCACAACCTTTTTTTTTTTTTTACAGTGAATACCGCACAAGAATCTTAACGGCTCCCGTCTGGAGCCAGTTAGACTATGGCATCCCCAATTGGGGTATGTTGTGAGGCTGAAGGTAGTGGGGAGGGGAAGGAGGTGGGGAAGAGGAAGGTTGGGAAGTACCTGGCTATTCAGATCTGGTCACCAAACACGGCCAAAGCCATTTTCAAGCAACGTTTCAATTCTGAATGGTGGTCTTACACCAGGGCGATACTGATAGTATCTTCCACTCTGGAACGTGCCGCAAATATACTTTATATTATTTTAAATGAATTAATTGTGAAATAACACAAATTAATCAAATAAAATTTATTTGCGCACGCCGGGTTCGAACCCGCGACCTCCGGATTGTGAGTCAAGTGTCTTAGCCACTGGACTACGGAGGTCGTCTAATGACCTAACCTAGGTCGTCTAACCTAACCTAACCTAACCGTATTTTACATTTTACGATTTTTGAACAATAATTTATTGTCTTTACGGGATGTAGGATATGATGTAGGATTGGAGGATATTTATTCCGTAGGATATTTTTTCGGGGATATTTAATTGCTGGTCGAAAAGTCGCGGAACCCCCGATGTTCGCCCGGGGTCAGAGAGTTTTTCGCAACGTCATTGGTTTTATTATTATGTCATGTGCAAACAATGTATCAATTTTGGTAAGCAATATAATTCCGACCAATATATGATAACAATAGCTTTTAAACGTAAGAATCAGGGGAAACATATTATTGCGTGATGCGAAATATTATGGATTTATTCTCCAAACGTTATTTTTCATGACATCTATTTGACATTTGCGTGAAGTTCATCATATTTGTCAATCAACATCACCACACCTAGATTTATAGTGATCAGTGATCACATATCAGAAAAAAGACTTTATCTTGCAATGGTCCCTGCGTAGCGTCCCTGGTCGTGATCTCCAAAAGTCTGCAGTCAGGGTGTAAGTCTGCGCTGCTTTGGTGGCTTACTTCGCTTCCACGCCAAGGGTTGGCGTACAGTTTGTGAGAGATTGATTTTTGAGAGGTTATCCCTTTTAAGTAAAATACTTATGTTGTTCTGGATATTTCTGTTACTTTAGTTTATTCAGAGAATAAATTCACAGTGAGGGAGAGGCTGATTCTAAGCATTTGACTGGCAATTAGTAGTTGAATAGAAAACTGAATTGAGTCGAGAAATGCGAGAAGAAGAATGATATTGCAAAACACAACAATGATTTTTATAAACAAAAAAAGTTGACGTGAGCACAGACAAAGGAGATTATAGATACAAAATTCATAACAATATTTTAGAAAGAGGTGGCATAGACATGCAAGTTTAAGGTTAGAGGCTGTACACATCGAGATTAAGCAAATGAGAAAATTAAAAGTGTTCAGTGCTAAATGACGTTAAATATTAAATAGAACAATCGCAACACACAACATTCCCAACGAAAAAAGAAAGGAAGGTGGGGGTGGTAATGGGAGAGAGCAAGGTTCAGAAAAACTGATTATACAGATACATATAATCCCCAAACAAAGAAAAGCAGATGCTTAAAAAAACTATTACCAGGTGCTTCCTCTTTCCCGTCTCTTTTCGTCTTCCTTCAGACTTAAAACGATTCCATGACAGTTGAAGCCCCGACAGGTGCTCACCCGACAATTGGTTGGCTGACAGTTAGTTGATCCTTCGGACTTATTAAGGGGAACGTATGCGCGGCCCATTTCGACGCATATCATACAAATCTTAGATTTGGATTTGAGATCAAAATACCCAAACCAAACTGAAAAATTATTTTTGTAATCAAAGGGTATATCAAATATCTAGAACGGATGTGAGCTACTATATTTATTTTTGCTTTAAGTTATAATAATTAAATGAAGACAATATTAGCGAAACTCAATCGAAAATCCGGAGATAGAAAAATCAGAAAAAGATATTGGTCCTACTGGGACTCGAACCCAGGGTCCTTTGCTTACATGGCAAATGCTCTACCAACTGAACTATGGAACCCATTTCCAATTCGGTCACTTTTAACTGTGTCATACTTCGACTAAGAACTACCAACATTATTTATTTATTTTTTTATCTTATCGCACATATGAATATGTAATTATAATTTGAGATTTTACTCATAAATTTTATTGTAAAGTTATTGCCGTACATTTTATCTTGCAAAATGTCAAGTTTAAATAGAACCAAATTCAGTTTAGAAAAACTATAAGTTCTTCTCATTTACTACCCGTCACATAATAGTAAAAAATAACACGGATGGATTGGTCGAAGGTAAGTGGAATTCGCCAACCGTGCGCGATATATTAACCGTCCATCCAAGCCTGTTATATCGTTAATATATATTTAAAAAAATTTATATATCAAAATTTTTTCACAGAATAAATTTTTGGCATTTTCACCAGCATTGGTTCCTTAGAACGGGCGGTAAATGTTCCGCTATTGAGTCCACGCTCAAAACATACTTTAAAAAATTAAAATAAGTTGTACTAGATACTGGCCGCCAACGGGAATTGAACCCGTGTCCCTCTGATTCAATTCCACGGGTTCAATTCCCGTTGGCGGCCAGTATCATTTCTCGGAAGATTTTCTCAATGTAGATGAGTGTTTCAGGCTGATAATTATTGATTATAACATTTGTTATCTACCCTTTGTGCTATGCATAAAAATCTTGTTTAAACGTTAGTTTATCAATTAAAAATAATAATTATTTTACTATGTTTTATTTTATTTTTCATCATATTACCTTGATATTAACACTGTGAATAAGAACAAATATATTTTTTTATAATTATAACTAACTCACAAAAAATCCGAATTGAATTCTTTAATTACGTAAACATCATTATTTAAAACAAAAATAAATTAAAATATATATAAAAATATTATAATCAATAATTATCAGCCCGAAACACTCATCTACATTCAAGTTAAAAATAAAAAATAAATAATTATTTTTGCTTTAAATTATAAGATAGATATAAACCATTAAAGATTTTAACGTTTCTGGATTTTAGAGGCGATTTGGGCAATTATCTGTGAGTAAATGAAAAACATAATTTTTTTATTATATTTATCATGTTAATATAAAATAAAAATATATATATTTTTTAAATTCATTTTGATGGGTGAAAATGAAAAATACAAATGACCTATTTACGGTGGAATAAAAAATAATCGTTTATATATTAAAATTACCACCCAAAAAATGCATTTGTTAGAATTTTTTATTTATTTATTGTATTTTTAAAATAAATGTAGTAAAATTATTTTTTTAATGTTTATCATTAACTCACAAATAATTGCCTAGGTTGCCTCCAAAACCATGAAACACTAAAATCTTTAATGATCTAAATCTTATAATTTAAGCAAAAATAAATCAAGTAGCTCACATCCGTACTAGATATTTGATATACCTTTTTCTTACAAAAATAATTTTTCAGTTTGCTTTTGTATTTTGATCTCAAGTCCAAATCTAATTTTTTTATGAAACGCGCCGAAATGGCCGCGCATACGTTCCCCTTAAGTAAAAAATATACATCTGAAATAAAACTCTTCAAAACAAAATGTCTAGAAATCGTCACATAATTAATGCCCACGAAATACAAAAAAAAATAAATCTTTCATCAGAATTTTGCACCTAACGATGTTAAAGTAGATAATTAATTCTGATAAAAAAAAATAAACTGAAATTTTCCCTAATAATTACGAGGTAACTTCACAGAGTTCAACTAATTGGACGTCTTTGAAATTACTGAATGCACGCCACTGCCTTTGTTGGAAACCTCAACGTGATCACGTGCCCAAGATGCGGTCACGTGTTCTAATTAAACCGACCAATAGTAGCTCCCGATCACGTGAACCAATCAGAGCGTGCCGTCAAAACAAAAAAGATAATTATTTTGAGAAGAAGTTTTTGACTAGATGATTGCATAGAAGCCATAGAAATCGTAATTGGGGAATAAAAAATAGATTGGAGACGTGTTTTTGGGTGACGTAACATGTTTTTTAACTTGGCAAAATATCACTTAATGATTGTCGATAATAGTGACCAAATTGTAATAAAAATATCGTGAAATACAATCGCAAGGTTCTGATATAAGCATTCAAAAAGACAAAGAAGATAACTGAAGATGGTTTAAAAGGAAGATATGTAAATACGAATGATAGAGGGAGCGCGCTAATATTAAGAAAACGTTCATAATTAATAGGGTGTTTTTTTACAATAGTTCCAGACAGTAGGCCTGAGGAAAATATTTTTCCTCAGGGCCTATGTCATCTTTGGGGATACTGTGTGGGGGTAAAGTACAGGAAGGAAAGGAAGTTCTCGAATGGATAAGGTTTGAGAGGTGGGTAGGAATCTGGGGGTCAGTGGGGTCCAGGAGTGACGCAAGGCGATATTCCAAAAGTGTTCTGTTTGAGAGTTTACAAGTTCTACCTCAAGCAGCAATGATGCAAAGATCGAAAGACGCAATGATCGAAAGACGCATGTGATCGAAAGATTCTATAATCGCAAGACCCAATGGTCGAAAGACACAATGATCGAAAGATGTAATGATCAAAAGACGCAATGATAGAAAGGTCAAATGATCGAAAGACGCAATAATCGAAAGACGCAATGATCGAAATACGCAATGATCGAAAGACGAAATAATCAAAAGACGCAATGAGGTTTACAATTTGGAACTACATAAGTAAGTCCATAATACGCCTTGATGACGTCAGTAGTTAACCAAAAATAAAACAAGATTGGACCTCCACCACTTAATTCTGAACGATTCACCGCGAAAGTGCCTAATACCGTGTAATGGAATACATGCAATTTTTTACATAAAATAACCACATCAAGAGTTTACTTCGCAGGTAATCGCTAAGAACCATGGTCTCACTGGCTGCAGTGAGACTGTGGCATTCCCAATTATCTAGGATGAATTTTTTTTTATAATTTTCTAAAAAAAAAATCATCCTAGTAGACTTGCAGTAAAGTCAATCGTGCATTAAAATAAAAATGGATTTGTTTATCCAAGATACTATCTAGATAGCATTTATTTCGGGTTTAATATTGTAATCATATGTAGATAAATATAGCAGGCACTAAAAATATGCGCTAAGAAAATGAAGATAATATTGATGCCAAATACTAAGTTCGGAGATCGTGCTTTCGGAATATCTGGGCCTAAGGCTTGGAATAGACTCCTTCCGGAATTAAGATGCATAAAAAGCCCAACAAAGTTTAGGTCCAAACTAAAAACCTACCTTTTCGGGCTCTCATACCCTTAACTTAATTTAAATATACCTATCTATATACCTATCTGTGAGTATCATACTTGTATTGCCTATGATATATCTTAATCACACTTTTCTTACTGAATTAAAATTACTCGAATCCTTACACATCAATCTGTCTCTAGGAAGATCAAATCCTTGTACAACCGCACCGCCCACCGTTAAATGTTGCTTTTACTTTCCAAAATACACTCATTAAAAATATATATTAGACATTAATATTAAAATATTTTTAGGATTAAACAACATGTATTCACAATTATGTCCTCTGCGTGCGAACTCTCTCTAAATTTCTTTAAATAGGCAATAAACAATGTTAATTTCAAGCGACCTCTCAGGTAAGTATGGTCCTGTATAAATTCATATTTAGGCAGCATCGCTTCATTGGTCAAAATATTGTACATATATTTTCGTGTCGGTGATCAATGAACCAGTGTATGCAATTTTTAGCCATAAGTTGTTTTTAATTGTTCTTCTAGCTTGTAGTCTTTCTAGTTTTTAGGCATGTATTGTAAGTTTGTACAGCGCCCTTGAGGTGATTTTTCACAAAAACGGCGCTATATAAATCGTCCAAATATTATTATTATTATAGATAAGTCAAAGTATGATACAGTAAATATAACCGAAGGAGTTAGGGTCAAATTAGCTCACTGGTTAATTCAGAACACCGGCAAGGCTGTCTACCTCGATTAAATATTACAATTTGAGGTTTTACTCATTAATTAATAACAAAATTAAAATCTGATAATTTTAAATCCAAACTACCAATCTGCCTCAATCTGTTGCAATATATCAAATCCAAAAAACAATATATTACAAGGTATACTGAAAACCCAGCCAAAACGAATGTAATACTTTTTGACAGAAAGCCTATGAAATACAGCCTTGGACATATTGCATTGTGGGCGACAACCATTATTGTTCCTTGTTAGGGGAGGGGGAGGGTTGGAGGTATTATTTAACTGTTATTAAAATTCGGCGGATAAATACAATTAGAAAACGAGTTACAGTCGAAAAAATAATTGACGATTCTGAAGCGAATGAAGGTAAAAAACAGGCAATAAACAATTTGGGAAGCGGGTACGGGTATCTCCGCCTCGGAAACCATTTATTGGATGTATGTGGTTAGCTGGAAGAAATGGGATCTACCCATAAGCTATACCTTTTGTATTTTTTTATATGTACAATAAATATTTTTTGATTGATTGATTGATTGATAACCAACACCTCTGCCATAGGTCACCCCGAGTGGTTCGCTACATTTTGTGACTTAGCAGGGGTGCCCGGATTCATAGGGTCAGATTTGTACGGATCTACCAAATGAGTGGCAGGCCGGATCGGGATGATTTCATTCGTCCGCCCTTTCTGGACACACTGACCCCCAGTTTCCTTCCCACCCGTCGTAGCTTTTTCCATCTCAGAACTTTCTCTACTTCCTTTCCCTTAAAAGATCCTCCACACAGCATCCCCAAAGATGACGAAGGCCCTGAGGGCTGTAACTCCGACAATCTAGAGACTAAACATATATATCAGACTATATTGAAAAAGTGTATGCGAACAAAAATAAGAAAATAGATGGATTAATTTCTTTGTTCGGTGAATTTTCATGAATGTGCTTTTGAATTTCTAGCGATGTAAGCAAAGAAACGTGGTTTAGTATGAAACACATCAAAATCCCTTATATTTTATTAAAAAACTCTAACTTTGATTTTTTGGTTTATTTAGAGGGAATAACCAGACACAACCGGAAATAATATGTCATTTTTAAACAAAATTCTAGACGTTTTGACTATTTTCACCAAAAAATGTAAATGGATTTCGAAAGATTATTATTTTATGTAGTTAAGTTGTATTATAAATTACGAAAAATTAAGTTTATTTTTATTATAATCAGGTTATACCGTTGATCGTAAGCAGATTTGTTACTTTTTCGAACAAAATTTTGTATTTTTCAATATTTTCACATTTCAAATCATATAATTATAGAGTTCGTAAAAGAAGTCGACACATTATCTAGGAAAGCCGCTTTTCAGAATTTTAATTTTGTTTTATATAAAATCACTTTAAAAAATACGCGCACGTATTTTGCGACAAAAATACTTCAGTTTATTATGTATGTACTTGTCTATTTATGCACGGGCTTACAAACTAATATATTTCGGAATTTTTTACACACTTACAATTTTACCATCACAAATTTGAGCATTTTTATTGATAACTTGAAAGCAAATTTGAAATTAAAGAAATTCGACATTTAGTTATATAATTATATAGTTGTTTAGCATTGCTGGTACGGATAATAATCAATCTTTCTCATCGGAACCGCCCTGTACAGTAACAAGTTTGAATTCTAGGCCGCTGGTCAATGAGCCTTCAACGGTAAAATAATGTTAATTTTAAATAAAACAATAACTTTATAAACACCACTTTTATTTTTTATAGATACCCTGGTTTCACTACAACAGCTTCTTCAGGGCAGTACAATCTCTACTAAAATTAATTTACATGTGTGTTATAGATAATACATGATTTAAAAAAATGGGCTGGACTCCTCAAGTAACGGAGGAAGTAGGTATAGGTATAGATGGAGAATTGGGAAGGGAACGGGCGTGTTCTTTGTCAATAGGGAACAAACTTAGTATGGGACTTTTATTTAAATTTAGTTGGTTATTAACTACCTTACTATTAGTGTTTATGGCTTTCCTTAGTTTAAAGATTCTTTTCTGATGTTAATCATCGTACTAAACATATTTGTGTTTTATTCAAGTGCCTTTAAATTGTCTAGCCTAATACCGATGTTGTTTTTATGAATTAGTGTTGCGCCTGTACGTTTATCAAATTTATGGTCTTTTTCGATCCAGTGGTTTGCAAATTCCGAAAATCCAGAGCTGTGTAAACATCTAAGATGTTCTTTGACACGGGTATATTGCGTGCTGTTTTGCCAATGTAAAAAAAATGTTATTTCACCCACTGTGCGTTGGTTTCCAATGCATCCTCCACAGTTATATCGTCTTGAGTTTGCATGCGAATTTATGATAAAATCGTCATTTCCGCAATATTTCTCCCGCGCGTATAATGCGGACAAGCATGTTTTATTTTTCTGAGAAGTCATTTTAGATGATTTTTGAGCGAACATTAAACGCCCTCTAGCGGGTAAATAGTGTAAAGTTGTATGTTGTGCTGTTAGACCGGTTGACGACTTGACAAGGTAATACAGTCATAGCAATTTATTAGTTTGTTATGTGACACATGTTTAAATTACACGGGGCCAGGGTAAAAGGGCGTATTATGAAATATTGCAATCCATTTGTTAAAAATTTTTAATCTGACATTTTTGATGGATTTATTTTAAAATGCAATGGAGTGGGTATATGAATTATGAATTATATATTTTTTAATTGTTAATGTGACCATGTAACGCATAAGGTACCAAACTGCCCCTAATGGGGTACTTCCACGTTTTATTATAGCTTAAAAAAATTAAGCAAAAAATTACGATGATTACAGCATTTCTATTTTATTTTTGTGTTGACGAATACATTTTCTACAGCGAGTTAAAGTTCCCCATTTTTGAATTGCCGCTAAAATGATATTTTGGGGCGTGGCTGTCTTGTGACGTCATGAGTGCGGACGCTCAATGACAGTGTTTATTTATGCTGGTTCAGCTGAGCTACGCTTGTGACGTCACAAAAACATTTGCAAAAGACGGACCGTTTTGATTTTGTCAGTTTTACAGCATTTTAAAAATCAATAATATTGATTGAAAACATAAAAAGAAACATTTTTAGTAGGATGATTAATATCAGAAAAAAAGATCTTTAAATTTATTTATTTATTTTATTTCTATTCTTGAACATACACATTACAGATTTACATTGGTTTACATAGTTAAAAAGTTTAGTAATTAGAATAAAAAAAAAGTTGATGATCTATAACTGTATGTATATAGTAAGTACCAAGTAGTATTTTGTGAACACCTCACTAGGCGAACCTGTGCTGAGGTGTTCCCATGTTTGGAAATAAATGCTATTCTGTCGACATGAGAAGAAACACCGTATCCTCCTTGATATTGTCAAGATGGACACTGTGGGTCGACCCATGGCGGCAGTATCGAATACATTAAAGATTAGTTTCAGTTAGGTTAGTTAGTTATACAGTTATTCATAGCATCTAGATAATGTTAAATAGGTAGGTTTATTTTTCTATAGACCACACGCCACTGTTATGAGTTATGAATAAAATTGTGGTATTATTTTTTGTCACAAAACAAGTTTTTTTTTTTAAGTTTGTGTTTGGTTATGTTTGGTTAGGTGTTATAATGTTTTGAGTTAATTGAATACGTTGTTGTTTGATCCAGTCTTTGATGTGTTTTTTGTGAAAATTTGTACATGTATTTGTAGTAAGTCGTTGCTTCAGGGTAATGGGCATGTAGTTATATAGTTTGGTTGCGAAGTACTTAAAGTTTCTTTGCCCGTGTAAGGTATGAGTTATCGGTATGTTTAGTATTTTTTTTTGTAGAGGCCCTGGTTTTAATTGCTAATTGAGGTTGCATTGGAGTGTGAAGTTTATGTTGGAAGAAGTATAGTAGTACAAATATTCCGTACATTTTCAACAGAATTCTTCGTTTGTTGGACTACGACATCTTCAATGTGGGTATATCGTAATGCGAAAGGTGGAAAAGGGGAAAGATATTATGAAAGGATCGGTTAAGAAGTCTACCAAGCTCCCAGACTCTCTACGGCATGATAAGGCAAGACTAAGATGGGCTGAACATGTGCACCGAATACCAAGCACTAGAGTACCGAAGAAGGTTCTAACAGAACACCCGGGACGTAAACGAAAGGCGGGCAGACTTAGGCTGAGATTAGAGGATGATGTCAGGAAGAATGCAAGAGGACTACTCCATGTTGCAGATTGGAAGACGACGGCCGAGGACAGAGAGTGATGTAGGCTTATCTTGAAATGGGCTGTAGCGTAATTGAATAAGAAGAAGAAGGTTGAGAAGTATCTTGCTATTCAGATCTGGCCACAAAACCCGACTAAAGCCATTTAAAGCAATGTTTTTATTCTGAACGATGGTCTTTAGCCAGGGCATAACGAGAGTACCTATCTACCACTCAGAAAGGAGGTGCAAATGTGATTATTTTTATTTCATTAACTCCACACAGACGGTTTTGAGGAATATAATTTCCTTAGGGGCCTCTGCCATCTTTGGGTTGATGGAGGGGCTGTTCAAGTAAAAGAAGGAGAAAAAGTTCTAGGAAAGTCTAATTTGGGGGTCAGTGTGTCTAAGAGTGACGGACGTATGAAACCATCCCTCCCACTTCGGTGAAAGGCAATGGGTCGAGAGTCCGGCTCGACAGATCAAGGGATCGCTCTCAACCGGCTTTTCCAATCCTTCCCACTACTCAGCTAGTGGACAGACACATCCGTCGCCAAGACCTGGAAAACCTCTAAAACGAACCCGAACGCCTCTGCTAAGACACAAAACGTAGCAAATCATGAATAGTATATAATAAATTGAGACACCATGTCACTATTGTCACCGAAAAATAAAGACAATAATTCAACTATACTCTAAAAAATAAAATTATTTAAAAAAATCACCCTTTAAATAAATTAAACATTATAATAACATAATATGATTTTAAATTTCCACGACCAAGTATTCCTGTCATTTTGTAATTTATTTTTGGGGTATTATGCCGTGTAGCGACACCTCCTTCTTTTGCCAACGTTTCGGACGCTTCCGCGACTTTCCATCCCGCGAAAAAATACCCCCAGACCAAATATCCCCGACAAACTATCCTACGGACAAAAGATCCTCCGACAAAATATCCTACGGACAACACACCCCCCAACAAAATATCTACTAAAACCTAACCTAACCTAACCTAGCCTAGACTAACCTATGTAACCTTACCTAACAAAAAAATGAGATAAAAATAATTGAAACAACAACCTGTGATTAAAACAACCTGTGAAAAAAAAATTGTTAAAAAAAGTAAAATGTTAAATAAGGTTAGGTTAGGTTAGGTTATGTTAGGTTGGGTTAGGTTAGGTAAGGTTAAGTTAAGTTAGGTTAGATTAGGTTAGGTTAGGTTAGGTTAGGTTAGGTTAAGTTAAGTTAAGTTAGGTTAG
This sequence comes from Limnephilus lunatus, assembly GCA_917563855.2. Lineage (NCBI taxonomy): Eukaryota > Metazoa > Arthropoda > Insecta > Trichoptera > Limnephilidae > Limnephilus > Limnephilus lunatus. The sequence continues at coordinate 123,265,535 of OU830592.1, forward strand.
GTTATTGTTAAGTTACGTTAGGTTAGGTTTTAGTAGATATTTTGTTGAAGGATGTTTGTCCGTAGGATATTTTGTCTTTGGAATATTATGTAAAGGGATATGATATCAAGGGATATTATGTCAAGGGATATTATGTCAAGGGATATTATGTCAAGGGATATTGTGTCAAGGGATATTATGTCAAGGGATATTATATCAAGGGATATTATGTCAAAGGATATTATGTCAGGGGATATTATGTCAAGGGATATTATGTCAAAGGATATTATATCAAGGGATATTATGTCAAGGGATATTATATCAAGGGATATTATGTCAAGGGATATTATGTCAAGGGATATTATGTCAAGGGATATTATGTCAAGGGATATTATATCAAGGGATATTATGTCAAGGGATATTATGTCAAGGGATATTATATCAAGGGATATTATGACAAGGGATATTATGTCAAGGGATATTATGTCAAGGGATATTATGTCAAGGGATATTATATCAAGGGATATTATGTCAAGGGATATTATATCAAGGGATATTATGTCAAGGAATATTATGTCAAGGGATATTATGTCAAGGGATATTATGTCAAGGGATATTATGTCAAGGGATATTATTTCAAGGGATATTATGTCAAGGGATATTATATCAAGGGATATTATGTCAAGGGATATTATATCAAGGGATATTATGTCAAGGAATATTATGTCAAGGGATATTATGTCAAGGGATATGATTTTTTTTTTTTTTTTTTTTTTTTTTTATTTAATATAAAACATGGGTTACATTTTAATTATACATATTTTACAAAATATCATATTCAAGGTCATGATTGGTCATGTATACCTTATCAGAAAAGAGGAGCTCTTGTGCCTGATAAGGGAGCCACAGTTCTTACTTAGGTTACATTTTATAATATATTTTGTATAAAATATTTATTTTTTAATGTAAGTTTTTTTGAAAAATTGTTTAATTTTATTTATTTGTTCTGATTGGTTCAAAATACAGCGCAATTCAGAAGGAAGATTATTGTAGTTTTTTATAGCTTGGTAAATATAATGGTTGTGCATTTGTGTTGTTTTAAAATTTGGTGTAATAAATTGATTTCCATTTCTCATTAATGTGTAAAATTCTTCATATTCTTTATTATTTTTTTCTTTACACATTTTAATAATAGAAGCTTGCTTAAATATGTCATCGACATTTGGTACTGGAAATAATTTAAATAGTGATTCTGTTGAGAAGGTAGGTTTTTTTTTAAGGATTACTTTAATGATGGTTCTTTGTGAAACTTTTACTGAGTTTAGATTGTTTTTGTAAGAACCTCCCCAACCTAAAATTCCGTAGATAAGCAAAGAGTGAACAAGGGCATAGTACACATTTTTTATTATTTTTACATTCAATATATTTCGTAATCTAACAAATATATATATACATTTCCTTATTCTCTTTACTAGCTCTGCAATGTGACTATTCCACTTCAGGTTTTGATCAATAATTACACCGAGATATTTAATTTCAGTAGAAGAGTTAATTACAGTACAAAAAGGATCATTTTGTTTACAGCTTACATTGTCACATTTTACATCGTGGATTTTAATATTAACTTTCTGGTTAGGTATTTTCTGTAAGGAGAATAAGACATATGTTGTTTTTTTAGCATTAAGTGTGAGAAGGTTATTATCAAACCATGATTTTAAGATATTAATATCTTCGTTTGCAATTTTGTTAACTAGTTCCCATGTTTGACCTTTTATTAATAATACAGTATCATCTGCATAAGAGATTAATTCGCCTTTAATTTTCTGTTGGAAAATGTCATTTACATATATAAGAAACAATAATGGTCCGAGGACGGTACCTTGAGGGATGCCAAATTTACTTGTTAATGATGTACTAAATGATTGGTTTAATTTTACAATTTGAGGTCTCTCTGTTAGGTAGCTTTTTATCCATTTAAGGGCTATGTGGTCAATGCCATTTTCTTTTAATTTTAATATGAGTTTTTCATGAGAGATGCTGTCAAATGCTTTCTGTAAGTCGATAAAAATTCCTATACATTTATTCGATTTGTCTAGGGTACTCTGGATACTTGACGATATTTTTGCGATTGCATCTTGGGTACTTTTTCCCTCTGTAAATCCAAATTGATTTTTATTTATGGTTGAGTTATTTTTTATGAATGCAGTTAGTCTTTTTTTAGCTATTTTTTCAAAAATTTTGGATATATTAGATAAAAGCGAAATTGGTCGGTAATTAGAGACGTCCTCCGGATTACCGGATTTGAAAATTGGAGTTATTATTGCTTTTTTATATGTGCTCGGGAAAGTTCCTGTTTTAAAACTATTGTTTATGATATGAGAGATTGGTGTAGAAATAAGATTTTTAATATTTTTTAATATATTTACGGAAAGGCCGTCAAATCCCGGAGCAGAACCACCTCGCATTTTTGATATAATTTGTATAATTTCGGACGGATTAGTAGGTTCAAAAAGTTCTAGTTTATTTTCTGTATTCGGAGTATTTTCAATATAATTTTTTTTTTTTGTTGAAATTTTTTCTGCTAAATTCTTTCCAACATTTGCGAAGAAATCATTAAATACATTTGCTCCTTTTTTAGGTTCCTCAATACAGTTTATTATATTATTGTTTTGTATTATGCATTTTATGGGATTATTTTTATTTTTTTGTTTATTTTCCAGGATTTCATTTATTATAATCCAAACTCTTTTGCTGTCGTTTTCGGAGTCATCAAGTTTATGTTTATAATATTTTTCTTTAGTGTTTTTTATGAGAGAAGCTAATTTATTTTTGTATTCTTTAAAATGATTTTTTAAATTTATGTCCAGTGGTTTTTTTTTAGTTTCTTTGTAAAGCCATTCTTTGTGTCTTACGGACACAACGAGTCCATGTGTTATCCACGGTTTGATTTTACGAAATTTGGCTGAGTTTCCCTTATGAATAATTTTTTTTGAATCATTTATATAATTAGTTAATCTATTTTCAAAAATTTTACAGCACTCATTGACGTTATCGTTACGGAGTATATCCAACCATAATTCAGATGATAATTTATTTTTTAAAGTTTCAATATTAATAACAGTTATTTCATTATTATTATTAGCAGTTAGTCCGCAGTGTTGATTAATCGCCTGAGGTATTATTGAGTTGTAATGTAGTAAAGTCATGTAATGGTCGGTAATTGAAGTTTTTATAATTCCAGAATTTATATTATTTATATCTTTGATATTTGTGAAAATATGGTCAATACATGATGGACGTTGCCCATTGACGTTTCTAGTATAAGACTTTATACACGGTACATAATTCAATTCCGCCATCATGTTTAGGTAGTTATCTTTATTATTCGATGTAAAATCATGTGATATATTTAAATTTATGTCACCTAAAACTATTGTATTTGAATTTCTAAAGTTTACCAAGACTTGTCTTAATTCATCAATAAACAAACAGACACTGGATGAATGTGTTCTATACAAAGAGATAATATCAATTTTTTTGTTATAATACTTAATTTGTATATGTAGGCAGTTTGTTCCACTCATTTTAATTTCTTCCTCGCACAATATGTCACAATGATTTTGAATAAACATAGCGATCCCACTGTTCTTGTTTATTCGGTTTGCCGTTGATATATATTTATAACCCGGTATATTGTACGTCACTTCACAACATGAATGAGTTTCTGTTAACACAATGCATACCGGCTTTTTGAGATTATTATTAATTGTTGTTAAAAATTCATCTATGTTTCGTTTTATGCTTCTTACGTTCATGTGTAGAATTAAAGGGCTGCAATTGAGGTCGTCTTGGTGGATACAGTATTCTTGGAAGCTGTTATATATTTTCTCGTCAATATTATATTTTTCGTCTAGTATATTATATAAGAAGTCTGCCATTTTTATTCGTAGTCGATCCTGTCTGTAGCTACTTTAAGCATTTTATTTTTGTATGGACATATGTCGCTGAAAGCCTTATGGTCTGTATTGTTTTTTTCACCATATTTTTTGTTTTGTGACGTGCAGTTTGCACAAACAGGTGTTGTTTCTCTTGCCGGGCACTTGGCGAACATATGGTCACCTGTACAGTGAGGGCATACTGATGGATTCGTTCGTTGTAGACATCTCGAGGCTGTATGCATGAATTTACAGCAGTGGTAACATTGGGTTAATGGATCACAATCCTCTAATTTAACTCTTTGGTACTGGATGTTTAGTTTTCCCAATGCTAATAAACTTTTTCGCGTTGTACCGCTGGTTTCGACGATGTAGTTTGAGAATTTGTGCTGTTTGTCATCTTCTTGATCCGAAGCATCATGTTGATTTTCCTTAGGATGTTTATATTTTATTTCAGTTATAAAGTTTATTTTATTTTCTTCGTTTTTTGATATAATATCTTGAATTCCTTCATTTTGATTGATTATTCCGCTGATTATTTCCTCTGCCGATAGGTTTGATTTGAGTCCTTTAATTATTAATTTAGGTTTTTTCTTTTTGATTTCTTTGACTTCCAAGTTAGGGTCAAGTTTTTTTATTTCTTCCGTAAGCGTGGTCGTGTATTCTTTTTTTGGGCATGATATGATGATTTGTTCTTTATTTGTTTTTCGTAAACCATTTATTCCTATCTTTAGATGGTTCAATTTGATATCTTTCTGGATCTTGTTACATATTTCTTCAGCTTTAGTTGTTTTTTTTGATGATGAGATTATTATAGAGAATCTCTCTTCTTGTGGACTTTCTTTTTTGTTTGCTTGTTTTGTTAGAACTTGCGCGTAAGACATGGTATTTTTATTATTTTTTTCTATAATTTTTTCTATTTTCTTAGTTAGTTCTTCTTGGTTTTCGATGATTTTTTTTTGTAGGTTTATTATTTCTTCTTGATGTTTGATTCTTTCACTTTTCCAAAGTTCTTCTAGAATGTTTACATTTTGTTCAAGGTTTGTTTTCGCTTTTGAGTCTTTTACGGTAGTTATTTTTTTTATTTCGGTTTTTATGTTTTCGATGGCCGTGTCCATAATGTGTTAACTGCGCGGCGCCTAGCGCCTCGTTGCGTTCCGTTCAGTTTTACGGCTGCGGTAATTTTGCGACAATAATAATGTAATGCACTGTGCGCGACCGTTCACGTTGACAATAGAATTGTAACTGATATTATGTCAAGGGATATTATGTCAAGGGATATTATGTCAAGGGATATTGTGTCAAGTGATATTATGTCAAGGGATATTATATCAAGGGATATTATATCAAGGGATATTATGTCAAGGGATATCATGTCAAGGGATATTATGTCAAGGGATATTATGTCAAGGGATATCATATCAAGGGATATTATGTCAAGGGATATTATATCAAGGGATATTAGGTCAAGGGATATTATGTCAAGGGATATTATGTCAAGGGATATTATATCAAGGGATATTATGTCAAGGGATATTATGTCAAGGGATATTATGTCAAGGGATATTATGTCAAGGGATATTTTGTCGCGAGATGAAAACGCGCGGTACCGTTTCGGCTACACTAACACTCTCCGAATTTGCTAAAGAAAGAGGTAGCAGAACACCGCATAATACCCCAAAAATAAATCACGATAATATAATAACATATTCGCACGATAAATAATTTTTAACAACATCAACTATTTTCCCATTATTGAAAACTACCCTTATAAATCTTAAGGGTGGACCATTGTAAAACCATGAATATATTATATTGCCTCACAAAGTTAAGGTTTACGTTTAGAGAGGGTATGGGAGAGTAAAGTACCTAACCAAGAAAAGGTTTAAGCAATATATCTTTCCCTTGGGACAATAAGGTTCTATCTGAAAATTTTGCCGATCGTCGCCTCAGTTCTTATTTGTCCAACAGACCATTTTAGTTTTTGTACAATCTCTACTTTAAAATTTAAAAAAAAGTATGAAAAATAATAGTAAATTACTTAAATAAGAATTATTTAAAATAATGAGACCTTTAATTTTACGGAAATAGCATTATGTTAAACACCTTTATTTATAAAACACCTATCGTATCGCTTTAGTGATCATTAATTTGACCCTATCGCCTTATATAAACGCAGAAAAATCTCTCATGCATTATTCTTATACAAAATCATGAACTGCCTTGTTGATTCATCATATCTGTGAGAAAATATTGCATTTCGTTGCCCCAAACAAAATACCAGATCGAACGACTTATTTAGAATACCACACAGTAAATCCAAATACGCGCAAAACTCTGTAATAATACGTATCTGTGAAACTTACAATGCCTTACGAGATGTAGACATTTTCAACCATGACTTGAAATCGTATAAAATGCAGCTTAATTTATTAATAACTTAAAATACCTTTTTTTTTTCTTTTTTGTGAAAATTTATAATATTTATAATTATAATATATAAATTTATAATTTATAATATCCGTAGTAAATAGTATAAGTATGTTTGTTAATAACTTTACTTTTTTTCCTTATTACGTTTTATGTTTTTCTTTTTTATGCTGTTCCTTATTATGTTTATTTTTTGTCACATAAGTTGAGTAGATAAAAAAACAAAAAAAAACAACAAAAAAAACTATATCAAAAATTTAACTTAATGGAACTTAATTGGTCACATAAGTTGAGTTTTCAACAACAACATATGAATGTTCATTGTTATATTATCATTTTGTATGACTTTTTGTTTCCTAAATAAATAAAAAAATAATAACTAAAAAATAATGTTTCATATTAATTAAAGAAAACCTTTTCCTCCTGTAAATTTTTCTAATGGTCTGTTGGACAAATACGAACTAAGGCGACGCAATGTTGACTTTTTTGCACATAACCTAACCTAACCAAGAAAAGGTTTAAGGAATATATTTCTTGCCCTTTGGACAAAAAGGTTCTATCTAACAATTTGCTTGTCTTTTATGCACCTAACCTAACCTAGAAAATGTTTAAGAAATATATTTCTTGATCTTGATACAATAAGGTTCTATCTGACATTTTTGCCAATGTTGACTTTTTTGCACCCAACCTAACCTAACCTAAAAGGTGTAAGGAATAAAGTTAAAGTTAAAGTTAATATATTTCTTGGACAATAATAAGGTTCCATCTAACATTTTTGCCAATGTTGACTTTTTTGCACCTAAAAACCTATCCTTACCAATAAAAGGTTTATGGAATATATTTCTTGGACAATAAGGTTCTATCTAATATTTTTGCCAACGTAAACTTTTTGCACAAGGTTTCTTAGATTTTTTAAACCAATCTAAAATATGTCCAACTTCTAAGTAAGTTCGCAGGTAATTATTACGCAATAGAGTTCTACTTAAAATACTTTTTTTACAACATCATGATTCCATTTGCATTTTACTTAGAGCTCATTGGCTTGGGACAATGAGGTTCTATCTGCTCTGCTTGAAACTAAGAAAATCAATGAAAAGGGGCATTTATTATGAAAAATTTAATACGTTGAGTTTATCAATTTAAAAAATAATAATCAGATAGAACCGTGTTGCTCTGAGTTTAGATGATTTCAAAGTAACATTATATCTGTGTATTAAGTTTTAAAACTAAGTTTTAAAACTAAGAAATATCAATTTAAATACATTCTTCGTATTCACTATTTCACAAATTTCAGGAATAGGGCCAGTTGTTTAAAAAAACTTTATCAATTTATCAAACGTCTGTGTTGATTTTCAAGTTTATTTATTTGTAAGAAACAAACACCTTTTACATAATACATATACAGTGATAAATAAATAATTGAACTGCAGTCCAAACCACAGAAGTTTCTTAGGCTAAAGTACATCGGAAGTGAAATTTTATTATATTATAATTAATTTTGGGTTATAGGAAGGGGAGAGGAAGAGGAATATAGGAAAATGATAGGAGATGCTCACGATATATTCTCATATTAATTATCAATCGTACGCGTTACTTCATATCGATATTTCTTTAGGTTTTTACTAAACATGTCAATGCTGTGAAATTCTGTATTATATTGTGCACACACGAAAAATTGGGGAGTTTTTTCTAACATTTGTTCTACAAGAGGGTAAATAAAATAAATCGGATTGCCGGGTTGATCTTGACGGAATATGAAAATTTATTAAATTGGTAAGTTCTAGTGAGTTCAGGCCATTATTTAGAATTTTAAACAATATTATTTGATCAAAAATTAGACGTCGTGTTTGGAGGGATTTGAAATTGTGAAATTTAATGGATTCGGTATAATTTGAGAAATGTAATTTGAATTTATAATTTAAGTGCTTAAATTTTTTTTTTTATTCTTTCTATTCTTTCAATATGGGCTTGGTATAAAGGAGTCCAGAATATATAAGGTGTAAAGGGAATATAGAGTGTTAATGTTGTGGAAGGGTTTTGCTATACGAATTATAAATCCCAACATTTTATTGGCTTTGTTAATTACTTCATCAGTGTGTTGGATAAAGTTTAATTTGACATCCATAGTTACCCCAAGGTCCCTGATATATTTTACTTCATTGATATGTGTGCCGTTCAGTGTGTATACAAAGGAAATTATATTTTTATAACGTGTAAATGTTAATTTATTGCATTTTGAGATGTTAATAACAAGTTTGTTTAATTCGCAAAACACAAAAAGACGATTGAGGTCTTCTTGGAGTTTAATGCAGTCATTGATTGATTTAATAACTAAATATATTTTTTTATCTATAAATGTTCCATTGGCCATTGTTTAACAAAACTGAAATCATAAATTAAAGACTTCGGCATCACCTTCCAATTAAATCTTTCATTTGTTAACAACATAGAAATCTCTAATAAGGGCTAACACATGTTAGGTTTTATAACTAGGCACACTAGAAAATTCGACAATATTATGTGTTTTAAACTTTTATATTTTGCACTTGTAAGAAATCATCTTGAATACAATTCTTTCGTCTGGAACCCACATTATAATATTCATGTATGAGCTATTGAAAGAGTACAAAATAAATCCTTTCGTATTCTAAATTTAAAAATGGGTATTCCAGCAATTATGTTGAACTACAACACTCATTAAAATTATAAGAATATTCTTATTTTGGCAGAGGATTTTCACCGACTTTAATTGAGTATTTTAATATAAAATGATCTAGTTGAGAGACCAGAATTGCTTGCATTGACAAGCTTGTGGATTCCACTGTAATACTAAAAACCAGGATTTATTTTAGAACAGAAATTCTGGGTTTAACTACCATGTGTATTCCTCTTTGTCCAGAATACTAATGGAGGGAAATAATTATAGCAATTCAGTGGACATCTTTAATTTGCCACGAAACACGTCTTATCTTACTAATATTATAAATGCGAAAGTTTGTATGGATGGTTGGTTGGATGGTTGGATTTTACTCTTTCACGCAATAAATATGGAATGGAATTTAAAAATTCTTTCTCTAATCGAAAGCTACATTATTTGCGAGTAACAACGGCTTTATATATTGGTAAGTTCTGGCGTTATGAATGAGCTGTGGCGTTATGAAATTATGTTTCATACTTTTTCTGTCCCTAACAATATCGATTTATTGCAAACGTCAAACAAATTGTTACCTTGGAAACAATATATTTTTTTTAAATTTTAGGCTTTAAAAGTGTGCTTTGTTGTGATTAAAAAGAGTACTTTTTTGGCGTCGTAGTTAATATCTACATATCTCTAAAAATGTTTATTCTCCGAACAAAAAGCATAACGTTGCTATAAAGCATAGCGTTTGAAGTGGACTGTTATTTTCTTATTTTTTTAGGTTACTCTGGATTCAAATATTAATAAAATACTAATAAAGGGAGTAGGTACTGTTAGGGTGCCTCGATGTCGGCTTCTAAACCAACACCAGGGCCCAAAACACGTCCCTGACTAGCTCTCAGCGGGACTATGGTACTCTCTATTCAGGGGGGTGGGCAGCTCAAGGCTAGGGAACTTCTCTCCATCCTCCGGTGACCCACGGGATCCTCACTGGCCAACAATCCTCCCGCCGTAGCAGAATAATAACAATGTTAAATCATTTAGACATGTATTGTAAACTCAAACACATACAAAGGTTTCTACAGTACAATTCAATTACAAGAAATGCAAATTACACAAACCTAGCTAAAGTGTTTAACTCTCTCTGACTCTCTCTCAAAACGAAACTCTCCGAGTCGTGATTTCCGCGGGGGCCCTACATTTCACTGAATTACGGACAACATTTAAGGAGGAAATCAAGATACAGCTTACATGTAGGTTGGCAGGAACCTCGTCTCATGTGGCAGCTTCATCAGGCACTTTCGTAGTCTAAATAGACCGAACTATAGTGGCAAAAGACTGATTCTACTCAAAAGTATTTCAATAATACATCGCGGCCCCATTGAATTGGGTCCGCCGGCTACAAGTGAGCCGCGAGCGTGCGTTCTCAAAGGCGCTCAGATCTCTTCTGTGGCGAGCGCAGCGGGAATGCCGAGTGGCAGGGCACGGGGGAGAGGCAAGGAGAAACAGGATACGGGGCGGGGAGAGGCGGCGGCCGAGCCGTGTGGACTTGTGCTGCGTTCTGTGCTCTCGTATTTACTCGCTTCAGGGGCGTATCGTAACAGTACCTAAAATAAATTTCTATTTCTATAATTTAAGTATTTTCTAAAATAGAATTTTTATTTGCGAAATGTCATTCTCAAATTTTGAAAATTTATATTAAACAATAATTATTTTCTATTAGACAAAATAGCAAGAATAATAACGATTATGCCAGTAATTTCCCACTAATACTATGCGAGCGAAGCCGTGGGTAAAAGCTAGTACAAAATATTTTTACTAAAGCAGTTCAATAATGTACAATACTTACATAGTACTGTATATTTTTTTTCTATCCATATGTAAAAAGGGCAGCAATAAATAAATAAATAACTTATCAAAATATCTTATAAAATAAAGTGTACAAAAGTGTGCGTCCAGCTAAAACTCAGAAACGAGTTCTGGTACGATCAACAAAGTTACATGGTGTGGTAGCCCTCTATCCCTCATCCATGAAGAAGGTTCTTGTTTTTACCTAAAGAGCGTGCTTTTGAAGATATAAGGCCTGAAAGTTTCACCATATAGATTTCTAGAACAGTCCAGAACATTCGAGAGTATTTCAGAACATCCCGGAACAATCTGGAATCATCGTGGAACATTCCAGAACACTCTATTAGTATTTTATTTGGTGTTGACCAAACCTTGAGCCTCTATACTCACTTGCATCGAATGGAAAATAGAACTTTATTGTTAAGGGCCCTATTTGAGAAAACTGAGAAAAATGTCTACAGGCTTACCTTTTTACTCTGAAATACTTAAGTATGTAGGTTTGTAAACATCTCAATTCTTTATGTTACAATAATTGTACATTATGCCAACGTCCTTCTGTCATTCATTGAAGGATTCCAAGGTTTTTCGAAAAGCCTTTGTTAAAAATAAATAAAAAATTATGAATCCTATTGTAAGATATCTTCTTTAGAACCACTTTTATCACACTTTAGATTGTTAGCAATGTGTTTGAACAGATGTTTTTGGATATCCATCCGTTATTATTTATAGTTTAAGCAACATCCTTATAATTACATTAAAAAAATCCTTGGACTACCCAACAGAAGGCCTTTTTGAAGAATTTCAAGTACCTACCTACATTTAAAGATTTATATTTTAAAAATTCATTCATTTAAATTATAAAAGAAAAAAGGTAATATATTAATTTTTAAATGAAAAAAGAACTCGACTTAAACATGTTTTTATATGCCCAAAACTAAATACGTCATTTGTACAACATCATTCCACTTACCAGGGAACAACTTTTTTCAATCGTCTACCAGAAGAAATCAGAAGCATTAATGATAAATCCCGAATACTGCTCTTTCAAGAGACATTTTAAGAATATTCTTAAAAAAATATATATTATCAAAATAAATACTACAGCACACAAATATTTATGTACAATGAATTATTTAAGTACTAAATACGAGTAATAACAACATTTATGTACACTCCCCTTCCATACACAAGCAAATGCTTTCAATGGAGGAGTAGTGAAAAAAAACCTAAGATGTAAAATTATCATTGTGTACCATTTAAAACATATGAAAAAAAAAAAAAAATATATATATATATATATATTGAATATATCAAAAATCATACGGGCTGCGTCATTTTGTTATGTATGGATTATGGTTGACAAAAATCCTTCATAACAATACACTGCCCCCCCCTTTAAGGAAAACGTATTTCAAATATTATACAACTGATAATCAACCAATAAACACTGGAGCAATTTTTGACTTATATTGGCGCCATTTTAAATGTCTACGATTGCTTTTCGGATGAAAAAAGGCAATCATCTCCTAGATTCGTTTTTTTTTTTTTTTTTTAATATATGTAGGTCCCACGTTTGTAATTTTGGACTTGAAACAAAGCTATTGAAATTTTTTATCTATTATTACCATAGATGTTGAAAATCTGAACTTTGTAGACTATTTAATAAATGATTAAAAAAAAAATTTCACGCAGAATTTCTAATCAGCTGCTTATGGTTAAAATTAAGTCACTTTTCTTAGATATGCACTTTTTATCATCAAGTATACCACACACAGTATATAGGAATCGAAAATATTCTATGTTAACTCGAATAAGTACCTCTCACGGCATTTTCAAAGTAACAACACAGCAGGATTCGCGCGGATTTTTTTATATATTTTTTTTTAAATTCTATGAATACGAGATAAACGGTAAAATACAGATTAATTTATTGGCTATGTAGCACTGTAATAAGTTAATGTGTCTTCGTATTAAAATTCGAAGGTATTATTTTTTTAATGTTTGCGAAAATTTTAAAACAAGCCCTTCTAAAAATGTCGCGCTAACGGATAAAAAAGTTTTAAAATGCGCTGTCGCTCCAGTGGTTAACGTATAAAAATGTTAGTTTATCAGTGACATAAAATTTAATACCATTAGTGATTGGGGTCAGTCTTAATTTAAATAAATAAATAAACTATTATATTCGGGAACCAGTATGTAGGATGACCTGGATACTGACGTCTTCTCATTGGTACTCTCAATATCTCACCGATTCTCCAAAACTCTCTGCTTCCCATAACTTCATACCACCATGGAGGGATGACCCTACATACTACCGACATCTATTGAATAACTTTAAAATCTCTATGATCTATCAACAGAAGAGCCATCTATATATATATTTGCTTGAAATATCACAAGTACCTTCCTATTTACAATAATTTTATTTTTATTTTTTATTAGTGACTATTTAGTTACAGGTTTGATGACAATTACAAGATATGATGATATATATAAATATTTAATCCGTTTGTTCTTAGTCCTCCTCACTAGGTGGTCCTGTGCTGAGGCGGACTGGTAGATTTCTTTGATTTTCCGTTATTTAGTTTCTATGATGTTTTTAATACATTCTCTAGTATGTCTGCATTAATTTCTTTCACCCATGTTTTGATTTTTTCCTTAAACTTATTTATCTTTTCTATCTTTTTCAGACTTGGAGGAAGGATGTTGTAAAGTTTAGTTGCCAGATATATGTGTAATTAGTACTAAGTAAGCTTTTGCCTTGTTATCAAAAATAGTGTAATTTTATAAAAAAGTAATAATGTATTTCTTTTTGTTTCAGGTACGGAATTTCATAAAGACCTCCATCGAAAATCATCGTAAGTTTGTAATTTTTAATAATTTATTAAAGGAAGATCTTGCTTAACTAATCAACTGGGAAGAGGTATGTAGAATGGATTTAAAAAACTTTGTTTCATCTTTAAAGATAATGTGTTGAGGGTCTTTTTGAGAAGAGAAAGGAATGAACGTAGGTCTTGAAAAGACGGAAGGAGGAAGGAGGAAACACAGAGGCTGGCAAATCGATCTACAGCCGAGTTGTTGAACTCAAAAACGCGGCGTAGAAGAAACCCGTTCTCATGTGATAAATGTCAACCGTGTATGTTGAAAAAATATTGTTTATGTATTATATACATATATTATGTATATTGAAATTATATGTAATACATATATTATATTTAAATTATGTTTTTATTGTTTATATTTCTGTTATGATTTGATTTATATGTACAACCTCTCTCCATGGCTACCAATGTATTGATAGATTTTTTAATATTTAATTAAATGAAGACAATATTAGCGAAAATCTGGAGACAGAAAAATCAGAAACAGATATTGGTTCCACTGCGACACGAACCCAGGGCCCTTTGTTGACATGGCAAGAATCTACCAACTGAGCTATGGAACCCATTTATTTTTCGGTCACTTTTAACTGTATCATACTTTGACTAAAAACTACCAACATTTTCTTAACGCACATATTATTGGCTGCTATCTTTATATGTGATTGCAAGATTCAACCCGAACTAAATGCTATCTAGATAGTGTCTGGATAAATATTTATCCATTTTATTTAAATACGCTACACCTATTGACTTTTTCTTCAATGAATATTTTTATTTTTATTTTTAACTTTTGGAAGATATGGAACCAATATCTTTTTCTGATTTTTCTGCCTCCAGATTTTCGATTGAGTTTCGCTAATATTGTCTTCATTTAATTAAATATTATAATTTGAGATTTAACTCATACAAAAAGTTAAAAATAAAAAATTTAAAAAAGATAGATTTTTTGTTTAGTAATGTTTCGTTTTATATAAGAAAAAAATTGTTTTATATTTTTTGTTTTTATTTTATATCATTTTACTTTACTTACTCTTATTATGCTGTCTCAGTACAAGTAAAGTCACTTATTAATTGTTTTTGTGTTTAATTCGTAGAACTTCATTTTAATTTTTAGAAATTTAATTAAATTTAAATTTGATATGTTATTATCGAGTTCTGCAAGTATTTAAGAATGTATTTAAGTTACAGCTGTTTCGACTTGTAAGGTCATTTTCAAACTGTGGTGAAGCCACGTACGGACGACTTATTTATAACATTTTAAATGTCAGTTTATAAAGGTGTCCAAATTGATTTATTACCGGTAAATCCAATTTGCAGAGACACTAATTGAGAGAGTGATTAAGTGGGATTCCGATTTTTTCCCTTTTTGGTTTCACTTGCACTAAGTGCAAGGGTTTTCTTTATTGATTTAGAATGATGTTATTTCTATGACTCATTTAAGTGCATTATATTATTTAGGTTTGGTAAAAAAACTAAGTAGTGGAGAATAAATAATTTTCCTTACTTTATTAATTAGTGTTATGTTGGGGTCATTCGTTCGTTTATTGATTTCTAATTGTTCAAGCAAATTTAATCTAAGACCCTTTCGTTCTATATGTAATGGTTTTGGCTGGTTGTTTTTAAGTGGAACGTGATTATTTTCTAAGAGATGTTCTGCGAATTTTGAAGCGGTGTTTTTATTTTTATAACATCGTAAATGTTCTTTGAATCTAGTTGAGAATGCCCTACCAGTTTGTCCGATGTAAGTAGCGTTACAGTCGGCGTGGTCACATTTTAATTCATATATGCCACCGTTATTCAGTTTAGGATTTTTACTTTTTGAGTTTTTAAGGTTTGTTCCCATATTATTATTGGTTCTAAAAGCTATATTTAAACCACATTTTTTAAATTTCTTTTGCAATTTTTAAAGAAATTGGGCCGAGAAATTCGAGACATGCAAATTTTTCTAATTTTATGTTTTATACCGGATATATTAAATTAATTTTATTTTTGTATTTCTTGTTTTTTTATTATTTAGTCGTTAGCATAGCCGTTATTAAACGCGATTATTTTAATAGTTTCCTTTTCTTTTACGTATGCTTAATTATCTAAGGGAATATTGATAAGTCTATGATTTTACCTTCAATCTCATGTTTAACTGTGAAGCAAATTTTATTATTAATGGTGTTGGCCCAATTGGTAAAGATATCTAACTGTCGGTTGGTGCCGTTCCAACAAATAAGGATGTAGTCTACATATCTGACACATAATATACTATAAGTCACAAGGAGAAAATCAATAAATGGTTTTATTTTGGCTTTTTAATATTATGTACAAACTGAAATAAATGTAAACTGTCAATTTCCTGAATAATAATAAATAAAAAAATTATATGCCAGCCATGTTCCTCAACATTTAGAGCATCTCTAACATCCTGTGTGGAGCCATAAACTTCAGAGCTTTATTACAATTCACAAAGACAGAAGCAAGTCGACTACCTTCCTAATATAACTCAAACATATATTTAAAATAAACATGAACAAAAATGTCTTTACGTTGAGCTACAATTCCTACTGATTTACCGCAAGAAAATTCGGGCAAAAAACCAAAAAGTTTGGTTTTATTTCTTTTACGTTCATTTCACATAAAAGTTTCTCTGATCAAAGGCTGGCATTTTTTCATTTGTAAGATTATTTTGTTCGGGTGGAAAGTACGGGAAAGGCAAAGAAGAAATGAAAGAAGTAAGGAAAAAATAGAGCATAAATTAATAATTTACATGACATTAGGGTCTGCTCCGCGTTACTAATTCAATAATAAATTATAAATATTTAGGTCTTATAAAATTGTTTATTTTATATCAGAATTATCTGAAGAGAAGCCTCGGAGTTGTGCGGGCTTTACGCACTTTTTTTCGATCATAGTAATGCACACAATTTGGGAGGTGGGTACGGGTACCGCCGCTCCTGGAGTTATAGGTCACCCCAAGTGATTCGCTACGTTTGGTGGCTAAGAAATTAAGGTATCTAAGAAAGTAGCATTATTCACGTTTGTCGAACTTTTAAATTTCAAAATTTAAACAACTTATTATGAACTAGCTTTTTCCCCGGCTTCGCTCGCATATTTGTCCCCCCCCCCCCCCCCTCTCCCGCACTACTACTCTTCCTCCACAAATCAATCAACAATCAAATACGCTCCGTTTCGCATTCATAATATTAGAATAGCTGTTGGCTTAGGTCAATATGTAGATAAGTACATATTTTATATTTGTATCTACCTACACTAAATATTTATATTAGAATACTAATATTTGAATTTTCGCTATCAAAGAAATAATATTGACAGCCCACGTCAAATTATTTATATAAACTAACACGCTTTGCCAATAAACGTATAATAGATAATTTCATAACGCCACAGCTTATTCATAACGCCAGAGCTTACCAATATATATAGCCCCTGTTACTTGCAAATAAAGTAGCTTTCGATTAGTGAAAGAATTTATAAATTCCATTCGATATTTATTGCGGGAAAGAGTAAGGACCATCCAACCAACCATCCATACAAACTTTCTAATTTTTAATATTAGTAAGATTAGACAAACGATAATGTACATAGGTAGTACCAAAATTATTTCATGAATTGATGTGTATTCGAACGATGTGCGCATTTTTTTCTTCAAAGGCTTTTGTTTAAAATTTTGGATTTGGTAGGCTTATGTGGGTGACTTATTTATTTATTTATTCACAGACAAATAGTCCATTAATAATATAACAATAACACGAATATAAACAAAGAGATGACAATGAAAGGACAGTAGATATAGATGAGGAGCATTGACAAAATACATATAATATAAAAGTACATATAAAATAACTACAAGTAGCTTGAAGATGGGTTTAAAAGGCATTAAAAAATCACTTAAATTATCGACTGCTGAAAGTCATTTAGGTTTACACCAGAAATTTTGATGCTTTGATTTGCATTCACAAGTCTCGACATTCTGGATGAAAGAGAACTTAACAGGCTTAACAAGAGAGCCCATGTTCGTGGGGTGAGGCTTGTCAGGGTCTTAGCGGCATATGAGTTAGCCCACCTACTGGTGAAAGACTGGTCGAGAGAGACCTTTTTCCTATTCAAAGGATGGATTCATTCGTCCGTCACTCCTGAACACATTGACTTCTAGATTCCAACCCACCCCTAATGCATTTTTTCTTCGCAGAACTTCTTTCTCCTTATTTTCTCTAAAAAGACCTTCAACACAGAATCCCCAAAGATGACATAGGCCCCGAGTGAAATTGTTTTCCTCAGAGTCTCCGTGTTTTTTTTACATTAGCTCCGCAAAGGAGGAAAATAATTCCTCTCAAGGCCCACGTCATCATTGGGGATGCTGTGTGGAGGGTCTTTTTGGAAAGGAAGAAGAGGAAGTTCTGAGAAGGAAAAGTGTATTAGGGGTGTGTAGGAATCGGGGGGTCAGTGTGTCCAGGAATGATGGATCCATCCCTCGTGGATGTATGAATCCATCTCTCCCACTGAGGTGCAAGGTTTCGAGAGAGTACACTTGGAGAAGTCAAAGGGATTCCCTCAACTATTCTCTCCCAATCTAGCCTGCCATGCAGCAGGTGGATGGCAGACGCATCCGCTGCCAAGACCCCGACAAATCTCACCCCATGAACCCTGGCACCCTTGCTAGGTACAAAACGTAGCGAACCAGTTGGGGTGACCTACGGCAGGTGTCGGTTATCCAATAAATGGTTCTCGGGGTGGCGGTACCCATACCCACCTCCTAAATGGTCAGCTAGCAGTCGTATAAAAACCAAACTCACTCAAAGGCACTCTCCTTTACGTAATACTAACTGAAGTCCCAGGCATTGCCCGGGTTTTCACACAGTTTTTCGAAATCTGTCTGAGAGTTTGAATTTTTTTCTTATTTTGAAGATCAAGTATGCAAAATTTCATCAATATCGGAATAAAATGTCCACCAGATTTTAAAATTCCATTTAACGTTAAAACTACGACAGAACTATAATATTTCTACTTCAAAGACACGTTTTCTAAATATTATATCACTGCAACCCCTCCTAAAAATGTATTGCGCATTACATTATTAAAAAAGATACATTAATTTCGTGAAAGCCCATATATTATCCTCCAAATGTATTTAAATGACAAACGTATGTAATATTCTAATTTTATGAACCTTTTAAGCGAATACGGTGCTTGAAACAGGTACCCTCCCACCTTAATGTGCTTACCCTATCCCATTTTTCACTTTCACAAAAAATTATTAAAATATTGTGAATTTATATTGTGAAGTCATTATACGTTATCTATGTAATATATACAAATCAAAATATTCTGTCTATGTGTATAATTATGTGAGTATATGAGATGTCTATGCTTTGCTAAACCATTCATCCGATTGCTATGAAACTTTGAGGATTTGATGTGTGTATATATATAATAGTGATTTCTGGCATCCCAAAACAAAATATCTACTAAAACCTAACTTAACCTAACAAAAAAGGGGACAAAAATAATACAGACATCCTATATAGACAATAAATTATTGTTTAAAAATAGTAAAATGGGCCAAAAATAATACCAATATCCTGTAAAGACAATAAATTTAAAAATTGTAAAATGGGAAAACAATAATACAGATACCTGTAAAGTAAGGTTAGCTTAGGTTAAGTTTTAGTGGATATTTTGTTGGAGGTTGAAAACGCGCATTACCCGCATCATCAAAAACATAACTCCAAGTTATGTAAAAAAAAAATTAACCTTTAAAGTTAAAATACTTATATCTTTTTCATTTATATTTGACCTACCATTTTTAAATTAAATTGAATGTGTGGTAGGCACCCTCATTTCACCAGCGAAATTTTTTCAATAATGTTATTTTATTCATGTGTAGTAGGCACATATCGTGGACATGATACAATTTACCAAATCCGCGACTTCAAACAGAGAGATTGCTGATATCATTGTGTTTCCAAATCTCTCGTAGGCTCTTTATTAGGCCCTCGGTAAATAAAGTCAGTGTTTGACAGATATCCTGGGAAATATATCTGTCAGATTATTCTCCTTTATTCTGAACTCTACTCCGGGAATAAAATGAATATACCAAAGTCCTTTGACAGTTTTAACAATATATTTTTTTTATAAAAGCTAATAAGTTTTTTTTTTAAAGACAGGTAAACATTTCCGGGAAACGTATAACCCTATTGTAATACATGTTTGAAAAGACAGTTTTTTTACATCATCCACACAGGAGGCTCTGCGAAAAATAATTTTCATCGGGGCCTCCGTGGTCGAGGGGCAAGGTCTCGATTCGCAATTCGGAGGTCGCGGGTTCAAACCCTGGCGTGCGCCATACATTTTATTTGTGTTATTTCACAATTTATTAATTAAAAATAATATGTGGTATATGTGCGGCACATTTCAAAGTGGAAGATACTCTGTATCGCACTGGTGTAAGAATACTTTTCAGAATTGAAACTTGCTTGAAATGGCTTTGGCCGTGTTTGGTGACCAGATCTGAACAGTCAGGTACTTCCCCACCTTCCTTTTTCTCATCTCCTTCCCCTCCCCACCACCTTTAATCTCACAACTTGGATGAAGTTTGAAGATCCTGTTTAAGAAAAGGTATTACAGGAAGATCTGGGAAGGAAAATGGTATGAGTGGTGGGCAGGATTCTGGGAAGTGTGTCCAAGAGTGACGGACATATGAATCCATCCCTCCAATTGCATAGGCCTCCCTCGACCAGTCTCTCTCGATCCGGCCAGCCATGAAGCAGGTGAGCTGATGCGTCCACCGCCAATACCCGAAAATCAACCCACTTCCCGAGATCCGATCGAACTGAAACCCGGCAGATAAACTCTTTATCGATGACAATGCATTATATAAACTTTTGGTGAAACTCACGCACACATACGCGCACACACATGCATATGTTGTTTTTATTCAGAAGTTGCATGGAATGGTGACGCGATCTGAATTTTTTTGAAAATTGGTGATGAGATCTGAATAGCTAGGTGCTTTCTCACCATCCTCCTTTTCCCTCCCCACTGTCACTACCTCTACCTCTTCAAGATAAAAGGGCAAAGAACCTACCAATATAATGATATTTTTAACATAAAATTAATTCTAAAACTCTTTTCAAAAGTGAAACTACTGATCTAACGAAAATTAAGACTATCAATGCTTTTCCACTGGTCTACACTAGTTTTGACATATTATCGACATAATATAATACATGAAATTCACGTCTTTGTAATCATCACACGAATGTTATATATTTCAAGAAAAATTACAATACGAATGTACTCGCCTAAAAGTATGTGATATAAAATTGGCGTATTCGCCAAATTTTTTTTTTTTTTATTTTTTTTATTAAGGAAACAAACAGTCATACAAAATGATAACATAACAAAGAACATTCATGTGTTGTAGACCAATTAAGTTCCATTAAGATAAAATTTTGATATAGTATTTTTACCTATTCAACTTATGTGACAAAAAAATAAACATAATAAGGAAAAACATAAAAAAGAAAAAATAAAACGTAATAAAGTAAAAAAGTAAAGTTATTAACAAACATAGTTATACTATTTGCTACGGATAATAATAATATTATAAATTTTCACAAAAAAAGAAAAAAAAAGTATTTTAATTTATTAATATATTAAGCGGCATTTTATATGATTTCAAGTCATGGTTGAAAATGTCTACATCTCGTAAGGCATTGTAAGTTTCACAGATACGTATTATTACAGAGTTTTGCGCGTATTTTGATTTACAGTGTGGTATTCTAAATAAGTCGTTTGATCTGGTATTTTGTTTGGGGCAACGAAATGCAATATTTTCTAACAGATATGATGAATCAACAAGGCAGTTCATGATTTTGTATAAGAATAATGCATCAAAGATTTTTCTGCGTTTATATAAGGCGATAGGGTCAAATTGATGATCACTAAAGCGATACGATAGGTGTTTTATAAATTGTTTCTGGATATTTTCAATGCGATGAATATATGTTTGATATTGAGGATTCCAAATTACTGAGGCGAACTCGAGTTGTGACCGTACATATGACATATATAACAGAATTATTAATATATCGTATAATCGCGATTTTGGTTAGGCATAGTTCTAACTTTAAGAGGGTATACCCAGAGAAAACGATTTTAGACATTGATTTTTTTTCACAAAAAAATTATAAATTGATTTAGAAAGATTGTTATTTTATCAATTTTCATAATTTTTTTTAGAAAAGATTTTGTATTATACAACACCCATTTCAAATCATATAATAAAAATCAATTAATACATTATCTGGTAAACGTATGTTTTAGAATTTTAATGAAGGGAACGGTGAGAAAGTATAAAATTTAAATCTTACATTTTTTTTTTTATATGAATACCGCACAAGAGTCCCAACAGCTCCCGTCTGAAGCCAGTGAGACTATGAAATCCCCAATTGGGGTATGTTGTGAGGCTGAGGGTAGTGGGGAGGGGAAGGAGATAGGGAAGAGGAAGGTGGGGAAGTACCTGGCTATTCAGATCTGGTCACCAAACACGGCTAATGCCATTTCAAGCAACGTTTCAATTCTGAATGGTGGACATAAATAAATGAACATAGTAATAAAGAGAAAGTGACAGATGTCATACTTTCTCACTGTTCTTTATTTTGTGTTTTGTCTCTTTCTGTGTATGCATATGTCTAAGCTCACACATTGTATTTTAATCAGTTTAGTTTTATAGCCTGAATACGCTTGTGTTAAGAGCGTTTAACCAACCAGCGGCCTAAAATCCACATTTCATCGAAAGATGTTCTTACGATCGTACAGGGCGATTCCAATGAGAAAGATTAATTATTCTCCGTACCAGATTTTAAAAATTATAACTCAATATCGATTTTATTTCATTCCAAATTTGCCTTAATTTATACCTGCATCCAAAAATGCTGAAAGGCGTGTTAATAAAACTATTAAAATGATGTATTTTTTGTAACTGTTTTTTGATCATAATTATTTAACATTTTTCGATGATGTCTGAGCAAAATAAGAATGTAAAAAAATCTGAAATATATTAGTCTGTAAGTGCGCAAATAAATACACAAACGGACCAATTTTCGTCAAGAAACACACGTACGTATATATTTTTTAGTGGTTTTATTTAATAAAATTTCTGTAACATACGTTTACCAGATAACGTATTGATTTATTTTACAGCATGATTATATGATTTGAAATGGGTGTTGTATAATACAAAATTTTATTTGAAAATTTAACAAATCTGCCAACGACCTATGGTATAACCTTATTACACTAAAAATAAACATTTTTTCTCAAAATTTAAAACATACGTTTACTAGATAAAAGAACAATCTTTCAAAATCAATTTATAATTTTTTGTGGAAAAGAGTCGGTATTAAGAACATTAAATATATAAATCCTTCTTACAAACAAATTAATGGTTTTATTTTATTAAATATGTCAAACCGCAAAGTGACTGCGTGGCGGGTCGGATCGGAAGAGACTAGTTGATGAAGACATTTTACCTCTACAGCCGGACTCTCTCGACCCATCACTGTGTACCACGGTGGGATGGATGGATTCATACGTCCGTCACTCCTGGACACACTGACCCCGCGATTCCTATCGACCCCTCATACGTCTTCCATTCCCAGAGCTTCCTCTCCTTCGTTTCCCTAAAAAGACCCTCCAGACAGCATCCCCAAAGATCCATAGGCCCTGAAGAAATTATTTTATGGCTTTCAACGTCAATATAATGTAAAAAATATAATACGGCAATTGCAAAAGATTTTAACTGATATTAGAAACTTGTAAAAAAAACGTGTGTTTTAAAAACTTAATGTTAGAACTTTGATATACAAATATCTCCAAAATTACAACACAGATACTCGTAGCTCTGAAAATTATTTTTGTAATAGAAATGATGAAAAGAAATGGTTTTACATTTAAAAGACATTTTTGATAATGTCACATAGAACCTTGTCCAACTGAGGTGGCATTATGTGAACGTCTTTCAACCACCTTTCAGAACCTTTTCTATTGAATTCTTCTTATTTTCTAGAATAAGGTCGCTATAACTAAATGATAATATGATCAGAAAGTATTGTTGTGTCAATAAAAGACTTTGCGAGTGCCTAAATAAGAGTTTGGATAGAGAGAGGCTCTGAAAAGATCTGCGGGTTGATTGGTAGGGAGAGTAATTGAAACGGTTTCATGGAGTTTTTGGAAATGGATAATGCCATTGTTTGTTTGAAAATACAGATAAAATGTACACAAAGCCTCGAAATGGATAAAAAAAGCTTTGGAGATATAAATATAAATATATATGACAATATGACTAAACCTCTGGGAGCTGTTCGATAAAAATAAAGCTGTCAGAAAGCTTTCAGATTAATGTTAGAGTTTGATTAGGTATACTAAGTACTAGCGAGTTCCCGGCATGCGTCGCAATACCTGCTAAGAGGGAATAACCAGACAATACCGGAAATATGTCACTTTTATATCAAAATTTAGGCGTATTGAATTGATTTCAAAAGACTGTTTTTTTTATCTAGTGAAGCTATGTTTTAAATTTTGAGAAAATATGTTTATTTTTAGTACAATAAGGTTTTACCGTAGGTCGTTGGCTGATTTGATAAATTTTCAAACAAAATTTTGTATTATACAATACATATTTCAAATTATATAATCATGCAGTAAAATAAATCAATAAATTATCTGGGAAAGCTTTGTTTCAGAATTTTAATTTTGGTTTAAATAAAATCATTTTAAAAAGATCCGCACACGTGTTTTGTGACGAAAATACTTCAGTTTATCTATTTATTTATGGTCTTACAAACTAATATATTTAAGTTTTTTTTACTTCTTATTTTACTTAGATTTTACAGAAAAATTATAAATACTTTCAAAAAATAATTACAAAAAGTAGATACATAATTTTAATAGTTTTATCACCACGAGTTTGAGCATTTTTGAATGTATGTATTTATCAAAGCAAATTGTGAATGAAATAAAATCGATATTGAGTTATTATGTTAAAATGCTGGTATGGAGAATAATAATCTTTCTCATCGGAACCGCCCTGTACAGTTGCAAGGGTACGATTGCAAGATTATCGTTAATGGCTCTTAAGCCCCGGTAGTACCCGCTCAAAAATAATAAGATGTAAAGATATGTAAATACGAATGTTAGAGAGAGCGCGCTTATATTAAAAACGATAATATTTGAGCGAAAATTGTGAAAATGTTTAATAAAACACGACTCGTTTAATATAGAGAAAAAATCTCGTGAGGAATGTCTAAAATAGCTTTTAAAGAAACATTGTGAATTTTTTCTATATAGGTAATAAAACTTGTAAAATAATTAAAATTAACTTATAGAGCAAGAGCCCGTGACGATCAGACCTTCGTTATTTTATAAAACCTGAAAGTTTATCTTTGTATGTCCCTAATACAGGAAAAGACGATCCCCGATTATAAAGTTTGAATCACAGTGGCCTTGAAAAATAGGAGGTAGCAAAGGTGTACAAAATCCTATCTCAATTTCAAGAGAATTTTGCTCGTACTTTTTACAAGGTAGTCGTCTGCTAGCGTCGAAATTTCGCACTATTTAACTCCCACCCGCTAGCATGTATATATCGCGCTCGCACCTACGGTAGACTTTTAATGTGTCTGACAACGTGAGGGAACCAACGAAACTGTCTGATAACTGAGAAAATATATGTTGTTAGTTCCTCAAGTAACATATATATAATTCAGCTTTTATACTTTAACGTAAGTACAATTATAATTAAATAATTTAATATATTACAAAGCCACCGTGATCCAAATTTCATAGTCGGGGATCGTCTTTACCTGTATTAAGTACTTACACAGAGAAACTTTCAGGTTTTATAAAATTCATTTATTTATTTATTCACGCCTTGAAGGCTTTTACAATATCACGTTATTATAGATACATAAGTTATTCAGGAGTACAATTACAAGCATGTAGTATTTAACATAATAAACTGAACATTAAGGATATAAGCAGAATTAAAAAATAAATAACATCAAAAATAATATTAGAAGAATAATAATAAAATTTACATAAGAATTTCAGAAATTTCTGATATAAATTTAGGTAAGAAATAAATGAAAATATCAACCGAACTGTATTTATGTAGCCTATGTAGTCTTTGGATTGGGGAGTTAATGAAATAGTTAGTTTTAGACGGATAAACAAAGAACAGCTCTGGAAGTCTCATATCGTGATTTGGTACCTACTCTGAATGTTATTAGTTTTGTTAAGTCAGGTGCCTCAAAATAACGAAGGTCTGATCGTCACGGACTCTTAATTATTAGTATTAACAAAAATTCCATAAGCAACATCTGGCCCATTATATTCGTGGACAAGTTTTGAAAGAAATCCTTGTTACTCGGAATGTTATTAGTTTTGTTAAGTCAGGTGCGTCAAAATAACGAAGGTCTGATCGTCACGGACTCTTGGACTATTAGTATTAACAAACATTCCATAAGCGACATCTGGCCCATTATATTCGTGGACAAGTTTTGAAAGAAATCCTTGTTTAAAAATATCAAACGATGCATTACTTTACCGATAAGGTATCGTGCGAAAATTTTGAAGTGTGTTTTGTAATTTTTAATCACCAACATAAAGAAAAAACTTGGTGCATAATTTATTAACACGAACAAGAGTAGCATTTATTCAGGCGACACAGACGGCCATTGTTTTAGTTTTGCACTCGGACTCTAATGACGTCATAAGCCAAATACGATGTTAAATGAAATGTTTCTTCAAATTGACTGATGAATGATGAATGTTAAATTTGTATTATAAGCAATATGAAAAAATTGGAAAAGTAAATGAAATCAAATACCTGGGTGTAATACTCGATTCAAAACTGACTTTCACAGCAAACTTTGAATATGTGCTTAAAAAGGTGTCAAAAAGGTAAATTTTCTTAGAAGACTAAGACATAAATTAAATAGAAACACTACGGAGCTCATTTATAAAACTATTGTTGCTCCACATTTGGATTACTCCTCTACAATGTTATATTTGGCCAATGAAGGAAATTTAAACAAAATAGAAGTTATACAGAACAGAGCTATGAGATGTATACTGGGAAAAGGCAAATACGCAAGGATTAATAAAATGAGAGAGGAGCTAAATTGGATTCCAATAAAAAAAGGCTACTATTTAATGTATTAATTTTTGTGCATAAAATTATGAAAAACCAAATGACAAAATACTTTAAGGATGAAATTGTTTTTAATAGAGACGTACATAATTATGAAACAAGAAATATAAACAGAGTTCGATTGCCACAAATGAAGAAATCAAAAACACAGAACTGCCTAATGTATAGAGGACTAAATATGTATGATGAAATGCCTGAAAGTATGAAGAATGAAGAAAGAATGAATGTATTTAAAAAGAAATGTTATGCTTACTGTAAAAATATTTAAATTTATCAAATGAAATGTTACATTGTGCTTATTAGTTTAAATTCATGCAGTATAAACTAACTCAATAAATAATAAAAAAAATAATAATAATAATAATTATTAGCCTGAAACACTCATCTACATATATTGAAAAAATCAAATACATGCCGCCGACGGGACTTGAGCCCCATTTCCGGTCAAATGCTCTGACCACTGAGATATTAATTATTAGGCAGGTAGGAGATAAGCCGACGTAGCTCAGTAGTCAGAGCAATTGATCGGAAATCAGAAGGACGCGGGCTTAAGAGGAAACCGGGTGGTGTTTTTTCCATACAAACGTATTCCTCATTTCCCTCTCTGAATTTTGACACTAGAGAAAATATTTTTTGTACATAATATGAATATTGACCGCAAGCGTGTCGGTACGTTTTGATTTTTTTGATAAGTTACTTTTTATAGGAGTTATAACCCTTCAAAAATTGTTAAAATTGCCTTTTTTTAACGCCATCAACAAACGTTCAGTATACAAATTAGACGATGTATTTTTAAAAAAAGCAAAACGTACAGACATAGAATGTTTTCTTCCAATACATTTGGTAAAAAAAATCTTGGAAATTGGTTCAGTTTTGGAGTAGAAAAATGAGGACTACAAAACCTCGATTTTGACAATTTTATTTAGGTATTATCAGGCTGAGGTGCATGTGTCTCTTTCTCTCAGTATTCGGGGGTGAGGGGGGGCGGAGAGGGTTTTGTTGAATACGTATACAGTCAACGAAGTGATGTGACATTCTCAATAATTATATCGATACACTAGTCCACTAGTGTTGTCATGTCCCGAGTTATCGATGTTTTTTTAAAATTATTTTTCTGTTTGGTGACTTATTTTGAGTGTGCCAATACTTACCGAGCTTATTTACTAAAGTTATTGTGACAAATTTAATTTGTTTACGTCAAATAAATTAATGGAAAAAAAATTGAAAAAAAAACACCTGTTACAGACAGACCCCGAGATGATTCCGTTCCGTATTGCCGAGTTGGATATGGAACACAAAAATTAATTAAAATATTTTTTGATAACTTTTGAAGGTTGTACTCAACATAATATTATCCCTTTATAGGACACTTTTTTAAGATACAACTACCGAACCAAAAAAAAACTTTTATATTTGACTAAATATATTGTTCTAGATTTTTTTTTCAAAAAAATTATATTTTACAAGAAAATGTGTGATGGTAAGTACATACACCACTGATCGTTTGATGGAATGCTGGTACAGCGTATGTTCAGTGGTACATGCATCTACCACATGTTGTTGAATCGATTATGTTATTATAATATCATATTATACAAATGAATATTGAAATCTATGTATAAGAGGCACCATATTGTTTATTGTGCTACATATTAGGTACATACACATAACTAGTTTAGTTTTTATTTAACTTTTTTAATACGTTATATTATTACAGAAAAATGCACTTTTGGGAATACCTCCTACATCACTTGACATTTTCAATCTTCTTCAATGATCTAATATTTTTTGTTTTTAAACGCTTTATTGTAAAAAAAATTACTGTTTAACATCTACACAATGAAATTAAAACAATTTATGGTCCAGACCTTTCCCTCGCCGGTAAATTTCTTGGTATGCGACCGTCAATTTTTTCTGGTAAAAGGCATTGGTGGTAGAAATTTTCTAACAGTGGAACGATTTTTTGCCAGATTTCATCGTCCCTCTCAATTTTTTCATACAGCAAACCTTTTGGACTCCACACAACAAAATAACAATAATTACGACGAGTAATATGTAACTGGCCTTGTACTTGGTAGAAGTAATTATGATTCCGTTTTAACGTTAAAGAATGGTCTTCCAATTTACAGTAATCAATTATCTTTTGTGCAATTCCCTCTTCTGGTGACATATTTGCTATACTATAAGGGCATTTAATTTCAATTATAGAATCCTCACCGATAAGGCCATCCGGACTTGCCGCTAAAAAGTTTTTGGTTTTATCGATAAATAGCCCACAAGTGGATACCTGAAAACTTGTTTTTTTTGAAAATTGCTCTATTGCTAGGCTTTCATTTTCTTTTCCATAATTTGTGGCCATAGTTCCTTTGAATTGTGAGTACAGTAAAGAGTTTAGTATTCCCGTAACTGAAGTTTTTTGCCGAAGCTTATATATTTTTCCAAAGTTAGACGCCGTTATCCGCTTACGTCTTTTAATTGCCCACAGATTGTTATTGCTTTGGCCTACCGTATTCCGTTCGAGCTCTTCCTTATTGGTTGAAGATAATTCTTTGAGAAATTCCTCTTTTTTCGTTTCAAATATTTCAGGTGGCATATCTGGTTCTAATTCCATTTGACCATAATTTTCATCGGGCCCTGTAACTTTTTTCTTTTTTCTGTCGTATTTTCATTATACTTTAGTTTTTTTTTCGACACATTTGTTTATTCTCCTTCGAACGTCGTTTTCTCTCTATAAAGTGCTTCGTGTATTTGCCGGGACTGTGGCCTTGGATTTTCTTTTGTATTCTTGAATGGGTTGCCAATTCACTATTCCACGAAGTTACTGCTCCAAAACATCTTGCTTGGTAAGATCCTCTTGTAGTAAAATTTACCCTTTTTCCACCTATAAATTTGGCGATAACGTTGTTGAATTGCTCCACAGTGTTATTTGTCACGTCAATAATAAGACTTTCTGCATTAAATTTGCTATTAGAGACAATAAGAATTGTTGGATATCAGTCCATATTCCACAATCTCGAAGATCGCTTACTAAATTTGGATCATCAGTATACTTCTCCGGCTTGCAATAGTACGATGCACAATTTTCACGCATTAGTGAAGATGTAGTTAAGTTTCCAAAAGTAGTATCGATGACATCCATATCCCTGTAAATGCAAATGATTTATTTATTTAAATTTGTCCATCCCATTTTCCCGTTATACATGCTACATAATACACGGCTCTCATAGCATAAATCTTTAGGTTTTTCTAGTAAGTCGCTCACGTAAGAGAGTTATGGCAAAATTATCAATGTAAACGATACCCATTGGTAATTTTGCCATAACTCTCTTATGTGAGCAACTTACGGGAAAAAAAACTTTACGTACGTAAAGGTAACCTTAGGAAGGTTCAGTAGTAAGAGTGACAGGAAAGCGATATTTCGACTTACCTAGATGTCGAACGTGGTGCAACATGAATCTGTCGTTTGATACTAATAATCGGTTTTTTTCGTCTAGTAGATAAAAACAAACGCGCTTTGTTTCCATTTCTTTTACCCATTATTTATCTGTAAGAAAAAATTTTTTGAGTTGAAGGTAGGTAATATAGTAGTCGATTTTATGTAACTCAATTTCTAAATACACATATCTTATGCTACGTATATATTTGCGAATAGTGGCGTGCACAGAATTTGAAAATTGAAATTTCGGAAAAAAAATAATTTTCAGCTTCGACAACATCATTAATGTCGTATTTTCAATCTTAGGATTCTAGCCCACTGAAAAATCAGTGCACGCCACTCTTTGCGGACAGAGACGCGAGCCGAACCACGAATTATGGTAAAGGTACGAAGCAACCGCAAGCGGCGCAGCGTTTCGGGCAGTTTGCTTTTGCTTCGTTCCTTTCCCATAATCCGTTGTTCGGCTGGCGTGTGTATACGCAGCCTAAGACGTAGAATAATATTTATTATAGGTTACTAGATATGTTAACAAATGTACCGACTTGCACTAATGCACTTTATGCATACAGTCAAAACTGATGAATTTACGTTATTCAGGGAGAGCCAAAAAACAACAACATTTTTAGCGATATTTATATGTTTAATTAAAAAAGGAAATTGTGTTGTAATATTGTGTTTTTATGAATGAATAGTTTATGTTTATAAAAATAGTTTATGAATAATTTATGAATAGTTTAGTAGGTATCTACTCACCATATGTCCTATATGTGTAAATCGTGAGAAATGACCAAACAGATTTCAATATTCAAGGGAGTTTCAGGGTCAAAATTCGAAGGTCTGTATTTGACGTAGAATAGTTTCCAGTAAAAAGGCTAGTCAAAAACAGTAGAGTGATGCAGCCAGCGAAAAATAAAAACACTATACAATCACAAAGTACGTGATGTACCTACTGCGCCTATGCTGCCGTTTTATAAAAAAAGATGGTATGAATCTCCCGATATTACTAAACCAAAACAGCGTGCATCTTACTTTACTAATAGTAACAAGATGAATGAACTATGAGCGCAGAAGATATCTATTATATAGGAATACGCACGCTCAAGTCGCGACGCGTATTGACTTATCTGTTGCAGCAGGCAGCAACCTGTATACACGCACCCACAAGTCTCATTGACTTGTGCGTGTGCAGAAGATGAGCTCGGAGCAGGCAGTCACATGTATTTGTAGTAAGTAATAATAATAATAAAGTTAAGTACAATACAATATTAAATAATGTAGACCTCGCTATTTTATTACGAATATGTACCTAGGCACCTACTTAATTTTTGGAATAAATGAATAACAGTAAATGAAATAATAAGAACGCAAAGTCGCTGGCAGGCGCGGCGCGGCGATTCGTGCTTCCAACACCTGCAGCCACGCACACACACGCATTGGGGTTCACCAATACACCGATAGCGCTTTTGCTGTCCCCGCTGAGATGAACGAAATAGAAATAATTTTTACAAATACCTATCGTTAAAATTTCTCGGCGCTCCTGCGCGCTCTTAAATCCCGTCAGTGGCATGTTTCTTTTCTCGGGAGATTTTTTAAATGTCGACGAGTGTTTTAGGCTAATAATTATTACTTATAATAATTGTTACCCTTTGTGCTACACATAAAAATCTTGTCTTAAACATTAGTTTATCAATTAAAGATAATAATTAATTTATATATAAGAAGATTAAGTTTATAGTAGATATCTCTTTTGTCAAGGCGAAGCCTTATTCTAAATCCTAGAATCTGTCCGAGTATGGAGAGATTGATGATAATATGATTATTATTGTCACTGGCAATTGGCAGTTGTGATTTTTTTTTTTTATATACATTAATACTGCACAAGAGCCCCAACTGCTCCCATCTGAAGCCAGTGAGACTATGGCATCCCAAATTGGGGTATGTTGTAAGGCTGAAGGTAGTGGGGAGGGGAATGAGATAGGGAAGAGGAAGGTGGGGAAGTACCTGGCTATTCGGATCTGGTCACCATTGCCATTTCAAGCAACTTTTCAATTCTGAATGGTGGTCTTACACCAGGGCGATAATGAGAGTATCTTTTACTCTGGAACGTGCCGCAAATATACTATATATTATTTTTAATGAATAAATTGTGAAATAACGTAATTTAATCAAATAAAATTTATTTTCCACGCCGTCATTCGATCCCGCGACCTTCGGAGTGCGAGTCAAGAGCCTTACCGCTGGACTATGCCGGCCTATAATAATGCCTCGCGTCTATATATTATATTTGACGCCATTGCCTGTTGCGGTTACTTTGTCCCGGTGACTAGCTGTCACAGTATTGCCTGAGATTATTTTTCCGAGAAACCGGTTTTTGGAACCAGTTCCTATCGGATTTATAAAATGGTCACCAACACTTAATCTGGGTGAAGCCGAACCTAAAGCAGCCCGCAAGGCCTAGCAGCAATAACCTGCACAATGCCTGCAGAGCGGTTTCTTAACTGCTAGTCTTGTATTAATAGAAATCGCAATAAATAATGTTCGAGCTCCAAAGTTTTTCACCCCAAGTTTCCTTCCTATAAACTTATGAACATGTACATCCTGTATATGGTTTTTGGTGCAAATATAATGTTTCACATCAAAGGCAGATTAAAGGCACCCTGTAGCTATATAAAGGGTGTGTACAAAATATCTTCCGAACAAGACATCCCACGTCATTGTTATGAAAACATTGAACTTATTCATAACAATTGTAATCAGGTACTGATTACTATTATTAATATTGTCTATGGTTTTTTTTGACAGCCATATACTGGTGCAAATAGGCAGGAAGTGTTTTATTATGGGCTGGCTCAACACTTCCCCACGGGGTCTAGATGGGCTCAGACCTGGTGGAAACGTCACAGTGCCAAGTTTAAATAAGTGATTTTTAAAAGTCGAGCGGAGCAAATGCTCTTTTAAATTGATCAAGGCATCCAATTCTGGATGAGTATGAATAATAAGTTCGTGTGCGAATCGCGAGTAAATACGCATGGTGCGTGAAACAAAACCGGATCCGCGAACGTAAAACGCGTGTCGGCGTATTCCGGAGATTCGAGATTCCATTTGTAGAATCGATGTGTCGGAGGGTAATCCTCGCTCGCTTCGAAACTGTTGACTGTCGGGATCGACTATTAGTTACTTTGATATCGGATGAGATCCGTATTTGGGGGGCGAGATCGCATGATTCCCACTTTGCCGCGCTCGCCGGGGAAGTCACGCAATCATATGGATGGAAGGATACCGGAGGTAATCCACGAGGTCCCGGTATAGTTCTGGCCTGTATTCTGTACGAGAGACGAGCTGGCAGGCTGGATGCCGCTCTGAAGCAGTCGCGGAACCCTGGAGGAAGGCGTCCCCATCCATCGGTAGAGACATAGTAGTTAGGGTTTAGTTATACGGTCAATGATGGGGGTAAGTTTTCACATGTATTTGTAAACCCTTACTTCTAATGAAATAGATTCTAATTGTGTTAACAGAAGATCTTGCCTTTCATTGATTGAGACTACTTGTGAATAAGCACCTCATGCCCATCCCTGATGATGAGAACCCATGCCTTCCCGCTGAGTCAGCATACCTTGCCTCCGGCAAGGTTTGGCGTCCGAGTTCCCGTCGGGAACAAAGCTGACCACAGTGATGGCCATTATAATATTTAATATATGTACCTACATATAATCATACACCCACTTAACAAGCGGTGTTTTAACATTAAACGCATCAATAGCCCTGCTCATCAAACCCTGCTAACGAAGGTAGCGTATCAAATGGCGCAACAATGTGTTGGTCTCGTAATAACTTATTCACAGGTAGATCTGCTTGTTACAAAATATTATGTTATAATTCCATGTGCTAGCATCCATCTTAGTCAATTTACTGCAGGCATAAGTGAACTAATGTCAATTTAATGCAGGTGTCACAATCACTTTGTTGTTGTGATGTCCATAACCTCAATTTATTTATGTTTGTCATTATAAATAATGCTCAGAAAAATTGGTTATAGACAATAATTACGATTGTAGGGAATGTGTAGGTACTGCTTTAATTGAAATCAATCAACATCGATTACTGTTTAGCTACCAAATTATCTATGATAATTATCTCGTCCGATTTTATCTTTGATACAAGTGTCAAAATCAAGTGTTGTGTTTTGGCTATCAAACATTATTCGCATGATAATTAAATCATGTGATTATACCAACACTACATTAATAACAATTAATTTTTTTTTTTTAAATTTAAATATAATCAAAACAAACAATTTGTTTCCAGTTAAAGTATGTGCCTGCATTATTGCCTACACCGCCTGTCAATTTGAATGTTTTCATCTTACGCGACGTGTTGAAATCAATGCATGCAAGTACCATTCATTATTACCTAAATTACAAATAACTGGTTGTATTAAATGATCATTTATATGATATATTATCATTTGGTACTTTTAAATACTTATGAGACACGAAAAATTATTTTATTAACAGCTGACAGCTGTCGCAAATACTTGATTGTCGGTTGTTTACCTTCAAACGTCAATTTGATTGCAAAATTAGTATAGACCAAGCAGCGGTCGGTCTATTTACATTTGGAGATTTGAATATAAAATACTTTGGTTAAATCGGTACATATTTTTTTTAAATATTGATTACTGACAGATACGTCATTGTGTACTAAATTAATTTTATACTTTAGAGATATGAATTATCTTAGTAATTTTTACTAACATAAAGGCAGGGTTGCCGCAAATTTTTTTTTTATCTTGAAATCAAGGTTGCCACAAAATCAATAAAAATTTTTTTTTTTTTTCCTCAACATAAATTAGGGTTGCCACAAATTTGGAAGTTTATTCAACTTAATTTCAAAAAACTTAACTTTAATTTTTTTTAATTAAAAAAAAAACAGGGTTGTCAAAAAAAAAAAAATAGTTTTGTTTTTATGTAATTTTATCACACGCTTAAATTTCAATATGTCGGGGCCAATAGAGAACATCAACGGGAGATCGAAGGACGATTTAAATGTAGAATTAACTATACGAAATATAATACCGGCTAACACATTAGAGGAAATGCGTTTACAGGCTAGAAATCATAATAAGTCCTTAAAAGTAGCTGAAATTGTTAATCAAGTTGAAGACAACATAAATACAGATCAGGACGGTGACTCTGGTACCAATGTTATAAAATATACAAAAATCATTTATAATGAATCGCATGCTCCAACAGTCACAATAAATAATTGGAATATAAAATTCAATGGTTCAACCTGTGTTCGAGAACTTATTCAACAAATTGATGAAAAATGTAGGACTAGAAACGTCAAATATGAAGATATAGTTAGGTGTTTTCCGGATATTTTAGAGGGCCTAGCTCTATTATGGTTTAGGTCCATTTATACTCCTGACCTTACCTGGGATAGCCTGAAACTACTATTAATCAGACAATTCGAGGATAGCAATAGACAGATAGCCCTAAAAATAGATCTGTTCAATATGAAACAATCGACCGGTATGTCTGCTTTCGAATTTGTTCTTAGAATGAAGGCGCATAACAATATGCTTGACTCTAAACTATCAGATAGTGAGTTGCTTCAATTAGCCATGAGAGCCTTGTTACCTAAGTACACTACCTTGCTCGCGTCTCGGGAGATAAATACTTTCGAAGAGTTAAATGATGCGACAAAAAAATTTGAATCATTTTCGACATCTGAAACAGCAAAGCAACCGACTCCTTCGTCTTCTTACGCAAACAAGGGCTATCTAAATGATAATTCAAATTCGAATAAACAACATTATAATAGATGTCCTAATAATAAATACACGTACAATCAGAGTCCTCCTTTATATAATAATAAATATTTCAACCGATCGACAAGTAACAACCAAAGTAATTTCAGTAAAAATACAAATTCCGCAAAACAGTACCAACAGGGACGTTCTACTGATAATAAACAAAAAGAGACGGGTCATGCACCTCCAGCTCCTTTGAACAATAGGATTATTTGTAACTATTGCAAGAAATTAGGGCACAAAATGTCGGACTGTAGGAAGAAAGCTTCCGACAGTTATGCTTCCAAAGTAGGGTCTCTAAATAATAATACAAACAAGGATGCGGAAAACTAGGATGGAGTCGCTCTAGACACGCACCTTCCCATGCGCAGGGAAGACGTGAGTGGCGGAGTTGGCTCCGACTGGTAAGAAAGTTTCTTTCTGCTCCCGATTCTAACGCAGTGGGCCCACTGCCACAGAATTCGGAGATAGAAGGGGATAATCGACCGTACGCCGAAATTTGTATTGTTGATAAAACCTGCAGGGCGTTACTTGACAGTGGCGCTTCTCTATCTTGTATAGGGGGGGATTCTTATAAATATTTTCTAAATCTAGGTATTAAATTAGTTAAAGTAGATTTTAGTGTCTCAACAGCAGACGGTACAAGACAGAATGTGTTAGGGACAGTGACGTTGCCAGTGGCGTACAGGGGAATCACTCGAGACATTCTTTTTTACGTCATTCCGTCATTGTCGCCTGATTACATTTTGGGGGTGAACTTTTGGAAGCAGTTCCAAATCGCGCCGGAACTGTTTTCAGGGGTGCCCAGCCCAACACGGGCAGGACAAGTTAATGAGGTGAGGGCAATCCGGCCAGCCTCATCTTTGACTCCTAAGGAAAACAAAAGTCTATTAGAAATAGTAAAAAAATTTGAATCGATTTCTTTTGAGAAAAAAGGCTTAGGTAAGACTCATCTTGTAAAACATAAAATCGTTACCACAGGTCCTCCAATAAAACAGAGGTATTACCCTTTGTCGCCCGCTAGACAGAAACAGCTTGAAGCAGAAGTAGATGAGATGTTGAAATTAGGAGTAATCCGTCCCTCTCGTTCTCCTTGGTCTAGTCCGGTATTGATAGTAACTAAAAAAGACGGTACGGGTCGTTTTTGTTTGGACTCGCGTAAAATCAACAATGTAACAATTCGCGATTCCTATCCCTTGCCATATATATCAAGGATCCTAGATAAGCTTGGCGGAGCTAGGTATGTCTCGTCCATTGACCTATCCAAGGCGTTTTGGCAGATTGCCTTGGATGAAGACTCCTGTCAGAAGACAGCTTTCGTGGTTCCTGGTCGAGGTCTATTCGAATTCACTCGTATGCCTTTTGGACTCAAAAACGCACCAAGCGAGCTCCAAAGACTGGCTGACGCCTTATTCGGACCTGAATTCGATGACAATGCGTTCTGTTATTTAGACGATCTAATCTTGGTGTCAGAAGACTTACAGTCTCATCTCAATTTATTAAACCGTGTCTATGAACGACTAAGAGATGCAGGATTAACCATAAACCTAAAAAAATCTGAGTTCTGCAAAGCCGAGCTCAAATATCTTGGCTATATGGTTGATTCTCGAGGTCTTCGTACGGACCCAATAAAAATAGAAAGTATTCAGAACTTCCCGGTACCTAAAAACGCAAAGCAAATACGAGCCTTCGTTGGTTTATGTGGGTAGTTCAGGAGATTTATAAAAGGCTTTTTAAGCATTGCCGCTCCTCTTACAAGACTTACTGGCTCCAAGAACGGTATCAGTAACTTTGCATGGTCTCCAGAAGCCGAGACCGCCTTCGGTGATTTAAAAAAAGCCTTAACTTCAGCTCCTGTTTTAAGTTGCCCGGATTTCACAAAACCCTTTGCAATACATTGTGATGCCAGCTCGGCTGAAATAGGCGGAGTTTTGATCCAAACCATAGATGGACTAGAACACCCTATCGCTTATTATTCGCGTTGTCTGAATATTCACGAACGCAACTACGGTATCACGGAACGCGAACTTTTGGCTGTGTTAGATTCGGTTACACATTTTAGACCGTATATAGAAGGTGCACATTTTAAGGTTGTCACCGACCACTCGAGTTTGAAGTGGCTGGGGTCTTTATCTAACCCTAGTGGCCGTCTTGCACGATGGAGCTCACGATTATCACAATTTTCTTTCGATATAGTTCACCGGAAGGGAACTCAACACGTTGTACCGGACGTACTTTCGCGAATGGACTTAGCTTTAATATCAGGAACTGTTCCTAACCACACTACTGACGAATGGTATATAAAAGCTTGGGAAGGTTGTCAGAAGTTCCCACAACGGTTTCAAAATTTTCAAGTACGTGACAGCGAATTATTCCGTCATACTAAGACTGATTCAGCTCTCTGCGAGGATACAGCGTGGAAAAAAGTTATTCCTCAAGAACTTAGACAGGGGATTTTATCAAATATTCACGAATCTTCTCGAGCTTGTCATCCAGGTATATTTAAAACATATAAAAAATTGCAGTTGCGATACTATTGGCCTAATATGTATAGAGACGCAAAAAATTTTGTGAATCATTGTCAAACCTGTAAAGCGCATAAGATTAGTACGGCCCCTCCTAATGGTATATCCTCAAATCCTAAACGAGTTACAAGACCTATGCAAATGTTGTCCTTAGATTTGGTAGGTCCTTTACCTAGAAGCTACTCCGGTTTTACGGTAATATTGTCATGTGTGGACGTCTTTACTAAATTTACTTGGCTATTTCCGCTGCGCAACGGCTCCGCGAAAAGCATCGTAAAAAATTTAGAAGAGAACGTCTTCCTTGTTCATGGAGTACCGCGTACTGTAGTCTGCGATAATGGCCGTCAATTCATCGCGAAGGAATTTAAAGATTTACTACGTAATTATAACGTACCACAACCTTTTTACAACTCTCTGTATACTCCTCAAAATAATGTAGTTGAGCGTTATAATCAAACATTGGGAACAGCTCTATCTATTTTAGTTGAATCGGATAACAGGAATTGGTCTAAATTTCTTCCCCAAGTTCAATCGGCTATGAACAATACTGTCAATTGCGCTACAGGATATACTCCTTTCTTTTTAATGCATGGTAGGGAGCAGATAATTGACGGAGATCTCCACCGTAATCCATTAGCAGACGGTGATACCAATTCGCAGAATGGTGTTCAACCTGAAGCTTATGCTCAGAGGTTAGATAAATTATCGGCAGTATATGAACAAGTCTCAGACGCACTTCTTAAAGCTTACCAAAAGGGAGCTAATCATTACAACCTACGGAGAAAACACGTTACTTACCAGGTTGGGGATGTGGTTTGGCGTAGAAACTTCGTCCAATCCAATGCATTGAATTATTTTACACAGAAGTTAGCTCCGCGATTTGTTAAAAATATAGTTGTGAGAAAGAAATCAGATCTTATATATACGCTCGCAGATCTGAATGGTAAAGAAACTGGTGACTTTCACGTGAAAGACATCGTGAAATCGGACAATATTCCTATATAGTCCTCTTTCCTTCAGTACCTTGTAGGGTCTGGCCATCCTTGCAAGTGCTGACATCATTAACTAATTATACAATGCTTGGACCATTCAATTCGACCTGATCAATCGAATTGTGGTGGTCAGTATTTTGTTAACAAGTCATATTTCATTAAATATTCCAAAGTTATTTGTCTTCTAAAGAGTAAATAATTCTTATTTTTTTAACTCTAGTTCAAAACTCGAGTTGAATTAATTATGTATACACCACTATAATTGAATTGGTAGGATGCTTGCACATGGAAACAAACTCGTTACTTTAATTGTAAACTTGGCACATTTTAATATATTTTTTTTACCTCTGTCTAGTTTTAAGTTACGTCAACTTGGAATATACGACGATATTGATTATACCCTCTTGTATTCCAAGCAAAATATTACATGACCTGTGTTCATATTTACTTATGTTATAAACCTTGTGATTTTATAATAGGAACATGCGGGGATGACAGCCCATCATTTCTGTATGTTCCGTATTGTAAACCTTGTCAAACTATAATTAGAGCATACAGAGATGACAGCCCAGTATTTCGGTGTGCTCCGATTTTCAGTTTTTAAGATTTATGAGATTTCATGTTATAAGAATACTCAGCACTTCTTGCACAGTTGTGGCACTACTCATATCAATTGCCTAAAAATGTTGATTTACATATTTTTTTATTATGATATTTGTTATCTCCTCCTCGTTTCCCTTGTTTGGGATATTATTATTTTGTATATTTTCGATTAGCGTCAGGAACGGCGCATAAAAATCCATTCATAAAAATCTACTCATGTATAGAGTTATAGAGTTGTATAAAACCTTAATAATTGTACATATCAAACAATTTACCTCATAAATTGCACCCTCTACGGGTCTACATAACTTACTTTTGGCACCATTCATTGGCGATGGTTGTTTACTTTTGGCACCATTCATTGGCGATGGTTGTTTACTTTTTGGCACCATTCATTGACGATGGTTGTTTACTTTTGGCACCATTCATTGGCGATGGTTGTTTACATTGTTTCATTTAAGTATGATCCAAACCATGATTTTTATATAAAACTAAGGTATAATGATTAGACTGTTACTGCTGTATAGTAGGTTTTATATTCATAACCCCCAAAAGACCGAAGTTAGGAAGTATAGTTAGGGATACTCTTCGAAGGAAGTTTTTTTTTCCAAAATGGAAGTAAAATCAGTGAAAAGTGCAGATGGTACACCATCTAAAAAGTGTTGCCTGTGGAGGCTCTTTTTAAAAAAAAAAAAAAAACAACAAAAAGTGTTTTCGTAATAAGTGACGCCTAGTGCGTATATAATGTCATAGTTATTAATAAATTTATAAAGTATTTTAATATTATGTGTTATAACCACTATAAGTTAATGACCTGTTACAGATGCTGCGTGTACGGTTGTCTTGAGGAAATCAGTATTACAACACCCAGCATCCTTCATGCTGAGGGTGTTTGTAGACCCCGTCCACGTATCACCTGATTGAAGTTTGTTTATTTTTAAGTTTTATTATATTAAGTTTTGTTTTCTTTCCTGTTGGCCAGCACTTCTAATGGTTGCGTCGCGAATTCATCCACCATGCCTTACGCATGATGGGCGCGATTGACGTTGCGACACAATCATTTGCAAGTTGTCTGTACGCACTTCATGCTTAATTAATCTATTTTATGTTTATATATGTACTTAGTTTTACATTAAGCATTTCTTTTCTCTTTAAACTTGAATGCTGTTTGTTTCAGTACCCCCCATCAGACCAAGGTTGTTAGTCAATAGTGTAGGGATTTCTGTTTTTTGGTTATCTTTTGTGTTCGAGGGCAAACACGTTCGGAGCGAGCGGGGTATTGTTATGAAAACATTGAACTTATTCATAACAATTGTAATCAGGTACTGATTACTATTATTAATATTGTCTATGGTTTTTTTTGACAGCCATATACTGGTGCAAATAGGCAGGAAGTGTTTTATTATGGGCTGGCTCAACACTTCCCCACGGGGTCTAGATGGGCTCAGACCTGGTGGGAAAGTCACAGTGCCAAGTTTAAATAAGTGATTTTTAAAAGTCGAGCGGAGCAAATGCTCTTTTAAATTGATCAAGGCATCCAATTCTGGATGAGTATGAATAATAAGTTCGTGTGCGAATCGCGAGTAAATACGCATGGTGCGTGAAACAAAACCGGATCCGCGAACGTAAAACGCGTGTCGGCGTATCCCGGAGATTCGAGATTCCATTTGTAGAATCGATGTGTCGGAGGGTAATCCTCGCTCGCTTCGAAACTGTTGACTGTCGGGATCGACTATTAGTTACTTTGATATCGGATGAGATCCGTATTTGGGGGGCGAGATCGCATGATTCCCACTTTGCCGCGCTCGCCGGGGAAGTCACGCAATCATATGGATGGAAGGATACCGGAGGTAATCCACGAGGTCCCGGTATAGTTCTGGCCTGTATTCTGTACGAGAGACGAGCTGGCAGGCTGGATACCGCTCTGAAGCAGTCGCGGAACCCTGGAGGAAGGCGTCCCCATCCATCGGTAGAGACATAGTAGTTAGGGTTTAGTTATACGGTCAATGATGGGGGTAAGTTTTCACATGTATTTGTAAACCCTTACTTCTAATGAAATAGATTCTAATTGTGTTAACAGAAGATCTTGCCTTTCATTGATTGAGACTATTTGTGAATAAGCACCTCATGCCCATCCCTGATGATGAGAACCCATGCCTTCCCGCTGAGTCAGCATACCTTGCCTCCGGCAAGGTTTGGCGTCCGAGTTCCCGTCGGGAACAAAGCTGACCACAGTGATGGCCATTATAATATTTAATATATGTACCTACATATAATCATACACCCACTTAACAAGCGGTGTTTTAACATTAAACGCATCAATAGCCCTGCTCATCAAACCCTGCTAACGAAGGTAGCGTATCATCATGTTATTATGATGCATTACACAAAGCTCTTGCATGAGAGATTCCATTGGCGTAGAACGTATATTATAATAATTCAGGGTCGAATTGGGAGATAAATCTTCCCATATTCGAAAAAAATGCTATCTACGTTAGATATATTATAAATGGTACTAATCTTAATATACCAAAAATATGTTTCTTTGTTTGTCTCTTAAGTTTTGTAACTTTGGTGATTTGTAGTGTGCATGCTCGCAATGATTTATTTACGTAATAGTGAGCTCTGGCGTTTAATGTTTTTAATCTGCCCGAATTCAAATGTTTAATGGGGATCAGCTCACAAAACTAGTCTGACCCGCATAGAAATTGTTCAAAAACTTATTATAAAAAATATACTTAAAAAACCTCCAGACTTCCCCACTGAACGCATATCCGAAGAATTCAAAGTTCCAACATTCAAAAACTTATTTGTGAAAAATTAAATTATAATAGAAAAAGTTAAATTTATACTCAGTCATAACTGAAAATCGTACTAGACTTAAACATTTATTTGTATGCCCAAAACTAAACACTTATTTTGCCCGACACCATTATACAAACCAAGGAAAATACTTTTTTAATAACCTACCAGTAGAAATCAGAAGCATTAATGACAAAGTACAATTGTTGAACTCTATCGAAAAATATTTTAGAGAAATCATCAACGGGAAAACTGCTGCTTCCCCTGTTTCCACATGAATGTCAGACTAAAAATTATACCTGTTTTTCTTTTTGCCAAAGGGTCTTGATTACGATGTGATTAAACTGTATATATATAAATTATATATTAGCTGTGTATTAACTGAACCTATGTATATATTATTAAAAACGTGTAACTGTATTAATTATACGCAATATACATAAATGAAATGTAAACTCTTTTTCCATCCACAAGAAAATGATTTTAATGAAAGATAATTAATATTATAATATGATCCATTTTTAAGATAAATAAAAAAAAATATATGTAAGAATACGTAAAAAAATATATTTTGTCTTTTTCTTTAACGATATTGAATTGTTCAACTTTATAATGTGGTTGAATAAAAAACTTGCCTTTACAAAAACAAACATATTAAGTTGATTTTTTTTTCAAAAGTTTTCTAAATCAGTTCCTGACTTGAAAAAACAATGGCTCCAAATCTAAATGTCCCCATCTGACCCCCCTCTCCCTATACCAAACGAAATAATAGCCGCAAAAAGGTTGTTGGGATAACCTACATACTGTTAGCAGCATGTTTGAATATTGCCGCTTCACACGTTTACGGCTCCAGAGGTAC
Organism: Limnephilus lunatus; assembly: GCA_917563855.2. Taxonomy (NCBI): domain Eukaryota; kingdom Metazoa; phylum Arthropoda; class Insecta; order Trichoptera; family Limnephilidae; genus Limnephilus; species Limnephilus lunatus. The sequence continues at coordinate 123,309,498 of OU830592.1, forward strand.
TGCTATCGCCTCTGGCGGCCAACGGGGAGACTACACCGTCTACAGCGGCCGGAAAAGGAGAGTACTACCAACAACACGGACAGCCAACGGCTGGATTTACAAATGGCGGAACACGGAATATAATCTTGCTGATTCTTGAATGTTGTTATTGTCAATTAACGTGGAGACAATATATTTCATCATAAATATTAACTTAGCGTTTTATTATTGCTAACAATACATACGTGAGCCTACAAGAACAACTAGACATACATGAACATTTTATTAATATCTCATCTCATTCCAACAACGTTTACATAATCTTGGTAACAAATACTTAAACAATATGGAGGTATTTTTCAACAACTTGAACGTTGGAAAATTCAACGCCTTAAGTGTGAACTATTTATACCTATTTTATAAACTTTTCTGAACACTGGATTTGGAGAATATTGGCAGATTATCTATTTTTACTTAACCTCTTAAGTAAATTTGACCGATATATGGGTCAAACAACTATTTGACATAAAGTAAATTTGACCCATGTATGGGTCAGCTCATCTGGTCTCATAAAAGTCGTTTTATCTCCCTTACTATAATGACGAGATTTATGATTTAAAAAGTGATAGAAAGAGACAACCCTACACTACGATTTGAGTTTCATAGATATCCGCAAAAAAGATAAAATTATTCGTATTTATGACGTCATACGTTCACCAAAATGTTAGGTGAAACTTTATAATGTTTACATTCAAAATTTTTATATTTCAAATATAACAAGCTTACTTATAATAACACATTTGAAAGCGTATATTGACTATTCAAAAATGAGTTTCTTTTTACGTTATCAGTTATTTTAGTTCAGTTTTTAAAGGAAACAATGTAAGGTGAGTCACTTTTAAAAAATTTTATGTTTGCATTCAAAATATCAATATTTCTAAAATAAAATGCCTGCTTTTAATGATACAATTTAAAAGCTTATTTAATCACCTTTCAAAAACAGTTTTTAGTTTTTGGATACGTTCAGAAATATTCCAATTATTTTGATTTTATTGAAATGCGGAAATTCTCAAGAAATCGCCGGCATTTGACAGAATTTTTATGAGCAGTATCAATAATACAGCTCAAACCCTGAAGGGTTAACTTTAATTCTATGTTACCTACTTTGTGCCTTATATTGTATGTAACCTATATTTTGTTTCTTATATTTTACTTTACCTGTATTTTGTCCACTCCTTATTTTCATTTTAATTTAAAAACAACATGTACTGCATTATATGTAAAAGCCCTATGGGCGATTAAATGAAAAAAAAACTTAGTAAATAATCAATCTTTAATTAAATGAAGACAATATTATCGAAAATCTGGAAACAGAAAAATCAGAAAAAAATATTGTCACCTCTGGGACTCGAACCCAGGACCCTTTGCTTACATGACAAGTGCTCTACCAACCGAGCTACGATACCTAATCCAATTCGGTCACTTTTAACTGTATCATATTTCGACTAAGAACTACATTATCTTCATTCTTTTAACGCACATATTTTTGGCTGCTGTCTTTATATATCATTGCAAGATTTAACTCGAACTAAATGCTATCTTGTTAATGTCTGAATAGATTTTTAACCATTTTACTTTTAATACGCGACATCTATTGACTTTTCTGCAAGTCAAGGATGAATTTTTATGTTTATTTTTTACTGTTTGCTTAAAATATCAAATCGTAATATTTAATTAAATGAATACAATTTAGCGAAACTCAATCGAAAATCTGGAAACAGATAAATCAGAAAAAGATATTGGCACCTCTGGGACTCGAACCCGGGACCCTTTGCTTACATGACAAGTGCTCTACCAACTGAGGTGCGGTACCTATACCAAATTTGGTCACTGTATCATACTTCGACTAAGAACTACCAACATTATCTTAATTTTCTTAACGCACATTTTATTGGCTGCTTTCTTTAAACATAAATTATTTTAGAATTAATCACTCTTGGACATCGGCAAATTAATTGGCACATGTTAATTCACAAATTAATTTCAGACGTCCCTTTATTCAGCCGCCCATGTGCAAAGCACACAATTCACACAGGAATGCGGCGCTCCTGGTATTAATATTACGAATATATTCCCCAACAGCGTAGACGGAACTACGTAACACAGTAAGCGAAGCCTTAAGATGAAGCTATACGTGAAATCACTATTTAGATTAATCTTTACAACGAATCGGTTTACAGTACGAATATAAAAAAATATGCTACGGATAAATTGAAGCTTTAACTACCTTTTCTACGTAACAGAATAACAATAAAATTATTATTTACGTAACAAAAAAAATTAGCGTAAACCACTAAAAAAAAAGTTTTTTCATGACTTTACTATGAAGTAATGTAAGTAACAATTTTTAAAAAATACCCCTTTATGGCTAAGACTATTTTTGACGTTTTCTACGTTCTAACTTTTTTTCGTTCTTATAAAATTATGCACAAAAAAAATAAAAACCGCTTTGGCGCTTACGTCAAATTTTTAGAGCCGTACTAATTCATACGATCTGCGCCCAACGCTTGTATTCCACCATAATGCCGCGAGCCGTGGCCAGAAACGGACGTGGGATCTGTGCCCGTGTTTTCGAAGTTTTTTACTTGCAATATACGTAGCGGATTCGTTGTTACAGCGAGCATTTTTGGTTCTCAAACAGCGTGAGCTCAAAATGAGTCGGCATCAACTATTCCTGATTTTAACTCTTTTGATGTTCAGAATGTTATATCATTTGAGAAATTTTAGGTTGACGAATATAATGCTTAAATTCATTATCGGTAGGATTAATATTTTAAAAGAATAATTTTTAAATATATGTAGCTGTGAGCTGTTCCTTGAAAATGTCTAATACTGAGATTTGCTTGCCGGGGTTTGAACCCGCGATATATTGTATTTGTTTAAATTATGCTCTTTTAGGATAAATTCAGAATAGGTAGATACAAATTATTTATTTTCACCGTTTTTTTAAGTGTGTGTATCCATAAATTGATGTATATAATGTACAATATTTTTAAACCTAGCTGTGAGTTGTTCCGTCATCATTTCTAATACTGAGATTGGTTTGTTGATTTATTTGCAAAAATTTTTGTTGTAAATAAATTTTACAAAAATTTTAAATGCGGAAATTTGATAAAAGTGTATGTAAATTTGATAAAAGTATATATTCCTAGTTTTGTAAAAGTATGTATTAGTTACATTTTGTTAATATATATACATATTATATTTCACTTAATCAAGTTTCTTTTTATTAATATATGAAGCTGGGAGCTGTTCCTTGATAATGTCTAATACTAAGATTTGTTTGCCGGGGTTTGAACCCGCGATATATATTGTATTTGTTTTGATTATGCTCTTTTAGGATAAATTCAGCATAGGTAGATGCAAGTTATTTGTTTTCACCGTTTTTTTAAGTGTGTGTATCCATAAATTGATGTATCTAATGTACAATATTTTTAAACCTAGCTGTGAGTTGTTCCGTCATAATTTCTAATACTGAAATTGGTTTGTTGATTTGTTTCCAAAAGTTTTATTTGTAAATGAATTTTACAAAAAATTTAAATGCGGAAATTTGATAAAAGTGTATGTAAATTTGATAAAAGTAGGGTAGACTGGGGATGGTTGAAACACTTTTACTTTAACTAGGTGTAGTAATATTTCTTTTGTGATAAGATGTTTGTACTAGATGTTCTATGATCTATCGATTTATCAAATTAAATTTATTGGATGGCCACAACTCGTACTGGTAAGCTACAATGACCACTTAAAGACGATGGGAAAAACTGTTTCAATTATCCCCATAGTGTGGACGATTGAAACAGTATGTGGGGATAATTGAAACACTCTAAATATCTATGGAATAATTGTAATCAATGTTAAACATTTTCATTATTAAAACAGTACTCAATGAGATCATGAATAGTGATTAAACATATCACAAGTATTTTTAAAATTATTAACATAAATGTCTTGAAATGAAACAACTTTAAATATATTTTTTATTATTTATGTTAACGTGCTCTTAGTTATACTTATTATGAGTATTTGGCATAATCAACATACTTTTACTGCGATATTATCCTGGAGCAGAATAGAACGGTATTAAAAATAAGTTTTTTGCTTTCATACAAAAGTGCTTGTTTCAACCATCACACTGTTTCAATCATAACAATGTAGAATTTACCTCTAAATTAAGAGCATTTTTTGTGTGTAAAATTCAACAATTAAGACGTCGACAAAATAAAAAAATATTGAATTTATGGTTTGGGATGTGACATCATTATACAAAATATCGCAATATTTGAGTTTTTTTTTTTTAAATAATCTGTTAAGTGGCATTAAAATCTATTAAACAATTAAATATTATCTATTAAAAGAAAAGAAAAATCTGGGTGTGCAATTCACATGCGGTAGAAATGAAATATACAGAAAACTAAAGTAGACAAGAGTGGGGACTACGAAACACTTTTTTTTATCAATGTGAAGGGTGATTTTTTTTCATATTTTTGTCCTCGGATTCCAGTGCACCTTTTCCTATTCATTGGTCATCTTATTTGTGGTTTCTTCTTCGGACTCTCTAGGTGTAGTTTTTTTTTCCTGTTTATTTTGGAATGGTTTGAAGACTAGATATTGATTTTACAAAATAATATCCTTTTTTGATTTCGTATGATTCGACCGCGATGAATGATTATCAAGTTATAAAAGAACTTTGCTATCTAAGGACGAAATGGTGTATTTTTGAAAATGAATAAGAAATTTGGTAAAATCTTCTTCTTGCATGCAGACAGATTTGTTCGTGGTACCGATACTACCAATCGAACTATCTTTTAAGAAATGGCTTAATTGATACGTAGAAATGTGAACATCGGCGGAATTGAGTTGCCAATTGCATTTGCCGCTACAGACAGTTATGAAAGTTCCTCGTTCGGCCGACGTTACTGCATCTACTTGCCGAGTTCCTCTCCTGGCTATAAACCGATTAGGTTTTTGAACAGTTGTGACACCGGTCTCATCTACGTTATAGACGTCCTTTGGTTCAAATTTAAAACTATCCATAACGTTCGCTAAATTGTTGAAAAATTCATCAACATTATGTCAATTAAAACTTGTTGCTTGTGCCATACTCGTGGCTTGGGCACATCTTATAGATAATAAATTCTGGATGGCGTGCAAAAATCCTCGGAGCCATTCTATTCCGGCCATCCCATTTGTGTACCATGAATCTGGCCTTGCCAGGTTATACCGTGTGGTCAAATCAAATGCCAATTGTCTTAAATCTTTTGAAGATAGCCCAAAATAGGTAAATGTTGGCTGTTTTTTAGCATAATTTGCAACCTCGGTTTCTTGAGAAGGGGAACACACTTTCTTCATAACATAATTTTTTTTTGTTGTTTTGTACTTACATAATTGATAAAACAATGTATACTATTAACGTTGATTTTTTTTTAGTTATAAATGTAAAAAAATCAATAAAGATATGATATTACGAAATTGTCACGTGAGGGTGTGTGACGTCGAATGTGGTCGAATGAAATCGACTTCATCAACCAAGATCACAGAAGTTCACCATTTAAGATCACAGAAGTACATTCGACTTAATGATTTGAATTTGAATAATACAAAATTTTCTCTCAGTGTGGACGATTGAAACATGGTTATGATTGAAACGTTGCAATCATCCCCACACGGTTGTTCCAAACATCCCTACGCTGCAATTTCTGCTTCAAAGTCAAAAACATGCTTTTTAAATAGACATTAACGCCACGCAAATGCATTATAAATACTCTTAAATAGATAAAGAAGAGAATGTAATGAAACATTTCGTCAAGCTGCGAGAGTAAAATGAGTTATAAGATAAGCAATAATGTCTTAAATATTTACGTTTTAGTGCGAAATTCAATAATGTCCCCTATGCACGATTGAGTCACTCGCCGGCTACTGCACTTTTGTAGAAACGTCCCAACAGACCTGACGGAGTTTCGAGTGTTGTATCACACTGTTACAACACTGTATTATAGTTTTCGAGTAAATTGAGATGTTTCAATCATAACGTGTTTCAATCGTCCCCAGTATACCCTACATATACCAAATTTTGTAAAAGTATATATTAGTAACATTTACATTAGTTTATTAGTATGTATTAGTTACATATATATATATATATATATATATATATATATATATATATATATATATATATATATATTACATTTCACTTAATCAAGTTTCTTTTTATTAATACATGTAGCTGGGAACTGTTCCTTGATAATGTCTAATACTAAGACCCGCAATCTCCGGATCGCTAGCTGGCAGCCTTTCCCCTCTACCATGGAGACCGTCGAAATTTTACTTATTATTTTAAAATATTATATTGTATTCGTTTTAATTATGCTCTTTTAGGATAAATTCAGCATATGAGGATGCAAGTTATTTATTTTCACCGTTTTTTTTTAGTGTATGTTTCAATAAACTGATATATCAAATGTAGAATATTTTTAAACCTAGCTGTGCGTTGTTCCGTCATCATTTCTAATACTGAGATTGGTTTATTGATTTGTTTCCAAAAATTTTATTTTTGTAAATGAATTTTACAAAAAATTTTGATGTGGAAATTTGAGTATAAGTAATTTGGGTATTTTGAAAGTGTATGTAAATTTGATAAAATTACATACCTATACCTAGTTTTATAAAAGTACGTATTAGTTACATTTTGTTAACATATATACATATTATATTTAACTTGAATCAAGTTTCTTTTTATTAATATTTATATGTATTTAAAATAATATGTATTAATAATTCACTTTCATAAAATTTTTTAGATTGTAAATAAATAAAATCAATTCAAATTTTATAAACATTTACTTTAATTAGCATTCCCCATAGTTTGAGGATTCTCGATCCGTTCCCGTCTCGGCCGCTGCTGGTAAAATAGAATTGACGGTATTCATCCACCGGGTAACAAGGTATGTGTAGAAACATCGGCGAACGGAGATCTCGCTGGGCGCTTCTTACGTATTGCAAGCACCACGTCATAGCAACAGTATTTATTTCAAATTACTTGCCTCGTGCAAATCAGACCAAAATATGACGGTACACGGCGCTCGGTTTTAGATTTAATAAAACACAAGAATCGAAATATTTCTAGCGTTTATATTCCTCTTAAATACATATAACTTTGTATACCTCTGGTCCGTAATTTGTAGGGTCTTATAAACCTGTGTAAGACGGGAGATGCCTCTAGTATCAGCATGTTTGCAGTATTATATATGATGTATGTATGTAATTACGTAAGGGTTTAATTTATTACTTAACCTATGGAGAGCCGGACCAGAAAATCTTTAGCCTACACTCGAGTGCTGGACGAAAATTCGCTGAGCCGCGAGAAAATTACTTAAAATATAATATTGCTTAAAAATCGGACCAAAAACTAGGATTTTAATTTTTTTTTCTGTTTACCAGATAATATGTCTTATTATTAAATTATATTTTATGTATTTTACGTAACGCGTTTTCCCAGAATAGCTTACTTTATCTAAAAGAAAAATCTCCCGTTTGTGAGACACTGTTAAAACAAAATATTTATATTTTGGTAGAACGAAGGCCGGCGTAGTCCAGCAGTATGGCTCTTGACTCACAATCCGAAGGTCGCGGGATCGAATCCCGGCGTGGCACATAAATTGTATTTGATTAATTGGTGTTATTTCACAATTTATTCATTAAAAATAATATATTGTGTATTTCGGCACATTCCAGAGTGGAAGATACTCTCAGTATCGCCCTGGTTTTATGATCACCATTCAGAATTGAAACGTTGCTTGAAATGGCTTCAGCCGTGTTTGGTGACCAGATCTGAATAGCCAGGTCCCCACCTTCCTCTTCCCCATCTCCTTCCCCTACGCACTACCTTTAGACTCTCAACATACCCCAATTGAGGATGCCATAGTCTCACTGGCTCCAGACGGGAGCAGTTGAGACTCTTATGTGGTATTCACATAATTTTTTTTTAAGTAATGCAGTCACTTTGTGATTTGACATATTTAATTAAATAAATCAATTAATTTGTTTGTAACCACGATTTTATTTAATTTTTCTATTACCTGCTGGTTTCGCTTAACAAAACCATCTCCAGAGTATAAAATTAAATTTAACAAAAAATACGATATGTGAGCTTATTTATATATAAAAAAAGAGACAAAACATAAAATAAAGGAAGAGTGAGAAAATATGAAATTAAAATCTTACAGAAATAGAGAGAAAGAAAAGTACATAATGGGTTACCATATTTTATCTATATTTTACCATTTTAATTTTTTTTCTTCTCTTTCTGTATATATGTATATAATCTCACATAATATATTTTTCGATCCGCTTATCATAAAGGTTAAAATCGCATCTCAAAAAATCCATAGAACAATGTATGAGGACGAGTCTCCGGAGACCCATCGGCAAATTCAGTTATTAAACAGTACTCCTGAGCACAACGGCGCACGACTGGTTAAACGTTGGCATGGAGTAACTAACAAGGCCAGCTTCTCCTTTGGGAATGCTGTGTTGAGGGTAATGAGAGGAAGGGGGATAATTCAGTGTGTTAGATTCCCAGTTGTGGGAGGAAGGAAATGACGTACTTTAGTTAAGTCTTTTCATAATTAAGATGTTCAACACAAGAGCGAGTTGCAAAAACGGCCATTTCTCATGTGGTGAATTTAAAAACTAATATTCATTTGCAGAAATACATTGGAGGCCATATCGACTGTTCCACGCTAATAGGGCGTAGGTGTCAAATTGCATAAGAAGGTAAGGGTAGGGATGTGGAGATATAATAACGTAAGTCATGTGAAAAAAAGATATGGAGTTTTTATTTCGTAAGTCCAAATAATATACATTGTAATGTATAGTAAATAGGTATTTAATATGGAAATAATACGATAGATGGCGGTAAGCATTTAGCTTGCGCCATAGCTCGCCAGAGTGTACAAGAAGTGGTACTAGAGATAGACTTTACCAGCTCCCGAGTTGGGAGCGCAGAGATTTACCTACCCCCGAATAGTAAACAGTCGTAGCTATCCGGCTAGGTTATTCAAAGTAATAAACACCTTTATATTTAAAGAACCTTGTAATAATTAATATCTGCCGAAGAAAGGGCAGATATAACATACATAAACATAGAATACGCGTGAATAATTTGGTACCGCGCGTTTTCATTCCGCGACAAAATATCCTCGACACAATATCCTCCGATAAAATATCCCTCGACATAATATCCCAAGGACAAAATATCCTACGGACAAAACATTCTTCAACAAAATATTCACCTAACCTAACCTAACCTAACCTTATTTTATATTTTACTATTTTTGAATAATTATTTGTTCAAATTAATAAATAACTTTGTTTTTATCACTATAATTGATGTATATCCCTGATGAAATAAGCTTTGCTTACGAAACATTTCGGTTTTTTATAATCAATTAGAGTGGTAAAAACAAAGTAATTTATTAATTTATATTAAAATGGTGCCACAAAATAAGTTTGCTCTTTTAGAAGAAGAAATTATTTATTATCTTAACAGGTTGTCTGTATTATTTTTGTCCTATTTTTTTGTTAGATTGGGTTAGGTAAGGTTAGGTTAGATGAAAAGTCGCGGAACCGTTTAATTTAGAAGTATCAAAAATATCAAAATTAAATAAAAATTATTGACAATTTTTTTAGCAAATAATTTTTTAATGAATTTACCAACAGTCCGACTTTAAAATTTTTACCTATCTTCCTACGTAACCCCTCCCCCCCCCCTCCCTTCCTTCACCGCTCCTTCTACCCCTCCACCAACCAGTTTCTTTGTTCTCTCCCTCTCTTACACGCCCTCTCTTTTTATTATTTATTTATTTATTTACGCCCTTTTTCGGGGCTTTCACATAAACAATTTAAAAATTACACTTGATTAAATAAAATATAAATACTATATATTTCTTTTACCAATAAATATAAAGGGTATATACCTATTTCTTTTACTAAGAAATATACAGTATTTATTTTACATAACAGAACTGCCTCAGTAACAGCATTTTGTATTTGTCTAAAGATAAATTGAAGATGTCCACAGACTTGGTAAAATTATTTCCCTCCATTAGTATTCTGGGCAAAGACGAATACATATGGTAGTTAGTTCCAGAATTTCAATTATGTTTGTCTAATAATCTTCCTCTGTACTGTAATTTAGTTTATATGTGTATTGTACTGAAAAAGGTTGAGATCAACCGAAACCGGTCAATGAATGTAAATTACAATAATGTGGTTTTAAACATGTAAAATTAAAATTAATGAAGAGAAGCTTTCCTAGACAATTTTTTGATTTATTTTGCTGGACGATTATATTATGATTTGAAAGGTGTAAATATAATAACTACGGTACTAATAATTAGCGATAAAACTTGGGAAAAAGTAACATTTAAAGCCACCGAAGACATAAATATTTTAAAGAATTTCTTCGACGTAAATTTACTATCACTAAATGGTGTTAAACATTTGTAATTCCATTTGCAATACACAAAAATGATACCCCTAAAAACATTGATATCATCATCCATGATAATTCTACAACACATAGTAAAAAATATTGTATCCAAAACTGCACAATATTAAAAACAACAAACACAATAAAATATTTAGGAGTTATTATCGATAAAAATTTAAAATGGAAGGAACAAATTTGTCAAGTTGTAAAAAAAATTAGAAAATTGATTTACATATTTTTAAGAATCAGAATTTTTTTATCTGTAAAAAATTTATATCTAATATATTACGCTTTGGTTCAATCAACTTTACAATATGCTATCATTAGCTGGGGATCCGCATACAAAACTAATCTTTCCCCAATTGAAGTTGTGCAGAGGTTAATTATTAAAATCATATTAAAAAAACCATCTGACTACCCAACGGATAAATTATTTAAGGAATTCCAAGTACCTTCTTTCAAAGATCTGTACAATAGAAATACATTGATTCAAATTATAAAAGAAAAAGAGAAGTATCAATTTATAACTGAAAATCGTACTAGACATAAATATATTTTTTCATGCCCAAAATTAAACACTTCCTTCGCACAAAATTATTATACTTATCAAGGAAGACTTATTTTCAACCGATTACCGGATGAAATTAGAAAAATTAATGATAAAATCCAATTAACAATCTCTGTTAAAAATTTTTTTAAAGATAATCTCAAAAAAAAAAAAAGTTTCCTACTAATCTAATCTCAAGAACAACTTATAACTCAGTTTCCAAGTGATACCCCGTTTTTCAAATAAGGTAAATTTTGTTTTGTTTTTAACAACTAATTACAATAACTCAAGATACTTTATTCTAATAGTAAAATTGTTTATTAGTAGAAAAATACTTTTAATTACATATCACCGAACTTACAACTTATTGTTTTTTACATTCACATAGTAATTTAAGGACTCATAACATAATAGAGCATTAAAAAATGTACACTACTCTTACAGACACAAGCTAATGCTTCTATGGAAGAGTGGTATTAACATTCGAACATGAACATGTATGCTAATTATAACATTATATAAATGTAAACTATAATTTAATTTATATGCTAAAAATAAAATGTAATGTTTTTGAAAGAATAAAATAAATAAGATTTTGTTTGAAAATTTAACAAATCTGCCAAAGACCAGCGGTATAAATAAAAATTAAAATTAAAACATATTAAAAAAAAAAAAACATAACTATTCTAGATAAAATAACAATCTTTCAAAATAAATTCATATTTTTTGTAGAAAAGAGTCTGTACGTCTAGAATTTGATTTAAACTTTGTTTACATCACAATATTTTATACACAATCTACATTTTCGTGAACAATGTTCACATCATTAGGATTAAATACAAATAAAGTGATGTAGACAAAGTTATTTGTCTGTTAAAATAAAAAATGCCACCACAAAGTGAAAAAAAACGTATATGTACGCAGTCGTATATGAACGTCGTCGTATATGTACGTCGACATACGTATATGTACGTACAGTTGAACTCCAAATAACCAAACGCCACCAAAGCAAATTTGAGATTGCCAAAACCCTTCCATAGGCATCATGGTCTTGGAGACCAATTACCCTGGACCATCCTAGAAACAATTGGAGATAATTGCAAATTGGACCACTGTATATTAATTGTATACTCTGTTAATTGGTGTGGAAACATCTGTTATTCCCTGCAGATGGGACGACGTTGATTGAAGGCCTCAGCGTATTGCCGTATTCCACTGAACGGAAAATAACTAGAAATGTGATCTGAAGCGATTTTAAAGAAAAAACTTTAAGACAGAAAAAAATAGGTAATACGTAAGACCTATTGACTTTCTGTTTAAAAAAGTTGAAAACGTTTCATCGATTTCAGCAGAAGTTAATAAATGTATGGTAAAAGGGAAAAAACCAGATGAGCTTATTACCCTAAATATAGAGGTAATGAGCGTTTTCATCCCGCTACAAAAATCCCCGACAAATATCCTCCGACAAAATAGCCAACGTACAAAACGTCCTCCAACAAAATACTTAACCTAATCTAAACTTATTTTACATTTTACTATTTTTGAACAATAATTTGTTGTCTTTACAGGATGTCTGTTTTATTTTTGTCTTACTTTACTATTTTTGAACAATAATTTATTGTCTTTACAGGATATCTGTTTTTTTTTATCCCATTTTACTATTTTTGAACAATAATTTATTATATTAGAATAAGTTAACAATAATAATCTAAACGAAAATATGAAATAGAGCAAGACACAGAAAAATAGAAAAAATACAAGAGAGAAAAAAGACGGTTAGACGGAGAGGTCTGGGTTCGAGTCCCAGTTGCGACCATTGTCTTTTTTCTGTTTTTCTGTGTCTTGTTCTCTTTCATATTTTCGTTTAGATTGTTATTGTTAACTTATTCAAATACGATATATTTCACTGATGGGAATAACCTTAAAAAAATTAATAAAAAGAAAGTTTTTCTAATAAAAATTGAATAATTTATTGTCTAATCTATTAACAGGATGTCTCTACTATTTTTGCCCATTTGTTAAGGTTAGATTAGGTTAGGTTAAGTTAGGTAAGGTTAGGTAAGGTTAGGTTATGTTAGGTTACTAAAATGTAACCAGATTAAATATGTTGAATAATGTTAGTATATATATAAGTTATTGCTATCCTACTGCAATGATTTTAGGTGTCCTCAAACAAATTTATCGGGAAAATTTGTTATGAATGTTTTAAAATGTTCAATGAATTCCTTGGAAATTTTAAGAAGGCTAAAAGTCTTGCAGTTATTTGTGGGTTATGATATCAAGGTTGTGCATTCCAAATTTTACTAATACAATAATATTATTACAGTACTTTTAGAATAGATAATATACTCTAGATGGAATATGTAAAAAAATTAAAGCTAATTAAAATTTATAGTGATAGTAGCTGACCTGGCCACGCGTTTCTATGGCTAACGAAACACAACGCAATCTACTTAATGATTACCCAACCTAGATAACCAAGTGTTGTGTCGATAAATTAACTCACACCGCCATCTGTTATAAACTTATGGAATTTGCAAAATTAAACAGAAAAATTACAAAGCCTTTTCCTATAACAAATATTTAATTGGCAATATTAAATATTGAGATCAATAATCGAGATAAAAACTATCATTTCTTTTAATTTGGACCAAATTACACACAGTAAGCCAAATTTCATCAAAATCGGTTAAGTAGTTTCTGAGTTTATCTCGAACAAACATCATGATGCGAGATTTATATATATATATATATATATATTACTAGCTGGTTCCTGGCATGCGTTGCAATGCCATATTCAAATTAATAAATTTTTCTCCCGAGTCACCTTCCCGTGCGTCCTCGTTCCCTTCCCGCGTCGATTACTTTCTTAAGTTTATAATACTAACATTTAAAAACTCGTGATATCTTTCGAATGGAATAATTCAAAAAGTGAAGTTAGGTTTTGAATCAGTCTTGAATATGAAGTAATTTATTTTGATAAGGACTAAAACCAAGATACAAATAAAGAGCCTTTTCAAGCGGTAACATTTTATTTAAATTTTTAAAATAAAAGAACACTTATCGTGGCATAACTATAATAGTTAGACATTTGCTGTGGCGACACTTTTTGTAAATAATGATGTGTTCTGCAAAGTCGTAGTACATTATTTTATTCTACCATCAATAGTTTTCGCAGCGCACGCGTTCTAAAGAATATTTTAGGTATTTTTTTTCTTTTACACCTTGGATCACCATTATTGAATTTTTTACACCATTATTGGTTTAGTAAGGATCCCTTTTTTTAATAAAATATAGCCTATTGCACCCGGGGATAGTGTAGCTTCCCAACAGTGAAAGAATTTTTCAAATCGGTTCAGTAGTTTCGGAGCCTATTCAATGCAAACAAACAAACAAACAATCCAATCTTTCCTCTTTATATAGTGTGTTAGATAAAGATATAAAAAACGTAAGGAACAATTGAGCTTACTTCGGATACACGGACACGCCCAAAACACACATCTTTTGCTTTTTCTTCAGTGATAAAGCCGTATTAACATACACAATGGATTATTTGCAAAGACATTTATTATGCACAATACCCGTGTTATTATGCAGATTCTAGAAAGCCAGAAATTTGGTTATGTAACCTTATATGTATGCATAAGTTTCATCACACGTACGCCTAAGGGATATCTTTTCTGTTAAATTCAGTCTATTTTCATCCATTATCTCTCAGTTCTCTATCTATACCTCACTGCCAAATATAAACAGCAGATAACTTTAAAAAATTTAGAGAATAAATTAATTTAAAAAAAATCAGGGTGTGCAATTCACACGTGGTAGAAGTGAAACCCTCAGTAAACTAAAGTAGACAAGAGTGGGGAGACTACGAAGCGCCGCACAAAGAGGAGACAGATTATACTAACTCATTCTCTCGTATGCTAAATCCTATAGATGGATGTGTTTCTATTTTTAGTTTTCTCTTCAAAAATAGTTTTAAATGCAAAAAAATATTAGTAAATATTTTTAAATGTAATACGATGCTCCTAAAAATTTTAACATTGGCATACATGATTATACTAAAATTCACAGCCAAAACTATTGCAAATCAAACTGTACAGTACTAAAAACAACAAATAAAATAAAATATCTAGGAGTAATTATCGATAAAAATTTGAAATGGAAGGAACAAATATGTCAAGTAGTAAACAAAATTAGAAAATTAATATATATATTTTGAAGAATAAGAAACTTTCTGTCGATAAAAAATCTATATTTAATCTACAATGCCTTAGTTCAATCCACTTTACAATACGCAATTATTAATTGGGGATCTACGTAATATAGTAACCTTCTTCCAATTGAAATTGTACAATGAACAAATTATTAAAATTATAGTTAAAAAAATCATTAGATTACCTAACAGAACGCTTGTTTGAAGAATTTCAAGTACCTACATTAAAACATTTATATATTAAAAATTCATAAATTCAAATTATAAAAGAAAAAGATAAATATCAATTTTTGAATGAAAACAGAACTCGACTTAAACATGTTTTTTCTATGCCCAAAACTAAATACGTCTTTTGCACAACATCATTACACTTACCAGGGAAGAACTTTTTTCACTACGTCTACCAGAAGAAATCAGAATCATTAATAATAAAACCCGAATACTGCTCTCTGTCAAGAGATATTTTAAAAATATTCTTAAGAAAAAAACTACTGCCACTTAATTAATCTTTCAAAAATACTTAGTTTTCCACAACTTTATTTTTTTAAACACACACTTTTATCAAAATAAATACTACAGCAAACATAAATATATGTAAGCACAATGAATTATTTAATTACTAACTGCGAGTAATAACAACATTTATCTATATATTGTACACTCCCCTTCCATACACAGTAAACATACACACCAGATAGTGTAAAAAACCAGTAAACATACAAACATACGTCCAGTAAACAATAATAAATAAACATACGTACATAATAATAAATAAACATACAATAAATAAACATACGTCCGTAAATAATAAATAAAAATACGTCCAGAAAACATACAAACCAGTTAGTGAAAAAAATCCAAATCAATAATTGTTGTAAATTATATTATGGTAGTTTTAAGCATCGACCCAAAAAAGTAATACATAAGGTTGTTTTAATAAGCCACATAAAAAATGCAAGCATCTTATTATACCAGAAATATGTCAGAGCTTATTTAATACATTAACGAGATTTAAAAGTATAGTTTACTGATTTAAACCCCTAGTCTGCGTCGCTCAATCATATAAGATAATGTAAAAAATGCCAAATTGAGTGTCGTACACAATCCAACCACAAAAAATCTCATCCACGATGTATTATGTAATATAATATTCCCTTTAAAAATATTGTAGGAACACGCAACGAATTTTTCACCAATTCCCTTAGGGGTAATTTTCAAACTGATAAATGTAACCAGGCCACATGAAATATATTAAAAGAACGATGTGTGTATTTGGTAATGTGTTGCTTGCTTTTACTAAGCTGGTGTATTTGTTCTCTGGCAACCTTTATGGTTTAGCCGTTGAGATGGTCGACTACGAATCCGGAGGTAAGTTTTATTTCGTCGCTGCAATACTGCCTACGTGCGTTTTTGGTGAGAATGTTTTTTTTTTCAATTATTTCTGGCTTTCACTCTTCAAGGGTGTTCTAGATCATTATTTAAAATTACAGTGAAAGAAAAGGTGAATTATTATACTAAATTTATTTAAATGTACAAATTTCAGAATTTTATGAAAAATTGGAGTCCAGTTAAAATTTAGAAGAGATTAGATTTCGAATGGAGGGGAGGCAATTTTAGATAACGCTTGATAGAAGAGAGGATATTCATTTAGAGAGGGACAACCAACAAATATGTGATCTAAAGTTCCCATATCTGGACCGCAGAATGCACAATCTGGGGAGTCAAGGATGTGAATTTTAAAAAGGTGAGAAGGAACGGAACAATGTCCGATTCTCATTCGAATAAATGAGGAAATTTCTTTTTTGGAAAAATGTGGAAAAAACGGGTTATCCAAGGTAATTCTTTTTCTTTACACTAGCTCCATATCTTGGGGAAAACAGTTTCTCTCGGGGTGCTGTGTAGAGGGTATATTTAGGGAAATGAAGGAAAGGAAGTTCTTGGAATGAAAAGGGTATGAGAGGTGGATCGGAATCGGGGGTTCATATATTCAGGCGTGACAAACTTATGAGTCTATCCCTGTCACTGCAGTGCTAGGCGATGGGTCGAGAGAGTCCGACTGGAGAGGGCAAAAGGTCTACCTCAACCATTCTCTCCTGATCTGGCCCGCAACGCAGAAGGTGGGTCAAAACATTAGCCACCAAGACCTAGACACACCTCACCTATGTTAAGTCACCAAACGTATCGAACCACTTGGGGTGACCTATGCCAGGGGTGTTGATTAGCCACTAAACGAACGGCGGTACCCATACCCGCTTCCCAAAATGAATATTTCCATTACACTTGTTTATTTTTACTACATTTTCATCAATATAAAATTGGGAGTCGACAACATAAGAAAAGCTAGTATTTTCGCGTTTATTGTCATCCGATTTTCGCGATCTCCACATCACCACACATCCATTGAAAAAACTATCCATATTAATTAGTAAAATTTAATAACGATTTAGTGAACCGTTCTTCCCTTTGTTAAGAAAACAAAACGTTCGGTTCACAATGAAAATAATGCCACAACTCGGGTATATAACGTGGTACAGAACAACTGGTGCGATTATAACATTACCACATTAAAACAACTAACTAATGCGTAATAATTGTTAACGAAATGTATACAATGGTAACTAATTTGTTGTTTAGAAGACTATAATAATTGGTTCGAATTAATTTTATATGTGAGGGCCTAACTAGATTTTACATTAGATATTTGTGTATATGACGGTATGAAGGTAATTTAGGTGCTTCAGATTTTATATCTGTGTTAAATCTTCCACACAGGAAAGACTAAACCTTTCCACACACTTTCTTCCACACACTTTTCCACAAATTTTTATCTAGTCAATCCATGCTATATAAGTTCACTATATAAGTACAATAAATACAAAACAATACAAGAACAATACGTCAATCAACCAGAGACCAAATGGGAAAATAATTCACCTACTCCAGATATTTTCATATCAGAGGGTTCGGCTCGGTAGAACTTCTAACTGGACCGATAAATCGTACTGATCCCTCAATAAAAATCTTTCGTAGTCCTACATGTAATTAAAATTATTAAATATACGTATTATATTAAATTTTATTAATAGTTTTACGTAATTCTTTGGTGTTTGTGGTCGTTTTGGAATGTCGATTCAAAGAAAACATATATCGATTTGTTAATTCCTATCAATGTCGGTTTGGCTGTCAACAGTGAAACCGTGCTCGAAATATCTACATAAAATAGTCGGAAGTAACGCCTGTCGATCCGATTTGGTAAATTTATCGATTTATCTGTGTTAGACCTCCATTCATTAAAAAATAATTACGGATACCATTTTCTTTTGTATTTGTAGACACTGTATATCAGCATTACCCGTTGGGCGCTTTTATAATTCCCACGATTACGGCACGGCATAAAAAAGCAATAAACGTACGTTCCTTATCACAATAATACTTCAGCTCTTTACATACTAAATAATAGTGAGATAAACAAGAAAAAGGAACAAATTCAAAAGGAAAAAGTTATCATTTTCTTGCATCTCCCTCACTCATTTTAACGATATAAGATGGCGCAAGACGTTATTATTACGGATACGGCACGGCAACGATGCAAAAAAGGCATAAAAACGTACGTTCTTTATCACCATAATCCTGCAGCCCTCTCCTACACATTAAATAATAGCGAGACAAACGATGAGACAAATAAGGCACGTATGACTATTTCATCATCATTTTGACTTTGTAGGTATATACAGTGTGTTAAGGAATGTACTTGACTTACTTTTACCAGTGATTCCTGGCATTATTTGGAGTAAAAAATATTAATGAAATTTTGGTCTCCGGAATTTTTTTTTAAATTTTTTTTTTCTTCAAAATCAAACTTTTTTTGTATTTTTTTATAAGAACAACTATATTTTTACAACTTTTGTTGGTTATTCCCATCAATGTAATATATCATCGAGGAAGAAGATAACACTAATAATTTTCAATTTGTGAGGCGGGAATGGGTACCGCCGCCCCGGGAACCTTTATTGGATAACCAACAGCTCTGCCATAGGTCTCTCCAAGTGGTTCGCTACGCTTTGTGATTTAGCAGGGGTGCCCGGGTTCGTGGGGTAAGGTTTGTCTAGGTCTTTTAGGTGGATGACCAGACACACTGAACCCCAGATTCCCACCCACCCCTTAAACCTTTTTCCTTCCCAGAACGCTCCTCTCCTTCCTTTCCTTAAAAACCCTCCACACAGCATCCTCAAAGATGACATAAGCCCCGAGGGAAATTATTTTCCTCAGGGCCTCCTGTGTGGAGCTCATGTAAAAAAAAATCTAAATGAAAATAGGAAAGACAAAAAAACGAGTGTGCTTTAGACCACACAACTGAAGTAAAACTTCTGCTTAAGGCGATCCACTCGTACAGAAAAATAATTGAAATCGGAATTCACGCCCTTTTATGGGAGGAGTTTAAAAATACTTGAGAAAAAGCTTTTGGAAAGGTTGGAAAAGATATTAGAGAATTTTTTTTTACGTGTTGATTTCGTAAAGGCCTGTAAAAAACATTAATTCATTTTTTATGCGTTGTTTATTGTAATAAAACGGAATTTTTAAATTGATTTCACGAAAACAAGCAGCGCGGACCCTAACACGTTATTTCTCCGCTCCTTCCGGAGGAGTACTGACGGAAGAATGGGGCGGCTGCCAGTCGTTCTTTGGTGGACGGTATAAGGTTCACTTTGATATAACAAATTCGTCAATTGCCGTATTGTCGCCGTGATGTCAAACATAGCAACGTGAAAATGCATATTATATTTTATTTTGTGAGGTTCGGGCGTAAATTTCAATTTTTTTATGATAATTATATAAGAAACTGAATTTGCCACATTATACAATAAAACCATATCCGAAAAAGTGTTTATAAGTAGGAGAGTTTGCTTTTAAAAATGTTTTTTATAGACCTAATACTTTATTTTTTTCTAAGCTTATTAAAAGACTTATCAAAAAAATTACCGATATTTTTAAGGGCCAAGGTATGTTCTACACACAGTATTTAATTGAAGCATCTATAATACTTCTAAACGGTCAAATTTTCAAAACAAAAACATTCGATTTTGTATGATTTTGCATTATTTAGTATGGCTTCATCTTAATCTATATGATAGGAAGAGAGAAAGAAAATGTGCGCGCGCACTCTCTCTTTCTTGCTCCTACAGTAATATACGAAGCGTTCGCCTCGCTTTTCGTAACGCTCTCGTCACGCATTCGCCAGCTTAGGCCCCAAGTCAAGCGTGCGTAAAGAAGTTTTACTTCAAAAGACACAGAAGAATAGAAAAAGATAATGAACTCGAACCCAGAACCTCTCGTCTAAAAATGATATCTAAAAATTAGTCAAAGATAATATTGTCACTCTCGAAATGAAAAAAACAAAAAAAATTACATTGGCGACCAAAATTTTATTTACATTTATTACTACAAATAATGTCAGAAATCACTGGTTAAAGTAAGTCAAGTACGTCCCTAAACATCCCGCATATACATATATCGCTCACACGCTTTAACCCTGCATTGGTCATGGTGTTAAAGGTAATACCAGTGGTCGCGTGGATAACATATTTAGGCCATTTTTAAACAAATATAAAATTGAAATAATTTAGAATTATTGTGAATTTATGTTTTTATCGGCTCCATGACAGTTCATCTTGCGACAATTCATCCGGCGACAGTTCATCCGGCGACAGTTCATCCAGCCGACAGTTCATCCTGCCGACAGTTCATCCTACCGTCAGTTCATCCGGCCGACAATTCATCCGGCGACAATTTATCCGGCCTGATCATTTAGAAGATTTTTTCTTCAATTAAGTATGCAAAGAGGATATACGGCCGTATAACCAAAATCGATATACTTATATCTGAAGGCATCTTGAGTGGAAATCCGCTGTAACCTAACCTAACCTAACAAATTAGTCAATTCACCCTAAAAAGATGGTGTTAATTTCAGATAAAAAAGTTATATTATATGCAATAGGAATCTTTAAGGTTTTTTGCTAAGCCGACTGCACGTATAAGTATGTCGTATTTTGTTATTCACGCATGCTTCTTCGGAGAGTCGAAATTATTG
This sequence comes from Limnephilus lunatus, assembly GCA_917563855.2. Lineage (NCBI taxonomy): Eukaryota > Metazoa > Arthropoda > Insecta > Trichoptera > Limnephilidae > Limnephilus > Limnephilus lunatus. Next base: position 123,330,880 of record OU830592.1, read on the forward strand.
TTAGTAAAAATATTTTACCGGATGAATTGTCGGCCGGATGAACTGTCGGCAGGTTGAACTGTCGACAGGATGAACTGTCGGCAGGATGAACTGTCGGCAGGATGAACTGTCGCCGGATGAACTGTCGCCGGATGAATTGTCGCCGGACGAATTGTCGGGTCACCGTTTTTATCTTATAGTCTAAACATTGTTTATTAGAAATAAGCAACAAATATTAAACATAACTTCTATGTTTTTCACAATTATCCAAAACATAAATTACCCCTTTTTTAAAACCAAAAATTACATCTTTCACTTTTATTGATATAACAAAAAAAGTAAAATTAAAAATACAACATATACCTACTAATTTAATTGCTGATTTCTGAGCAGGATAAACGTAAAATTATAGAATGAGCAGGAAAAATTATTTTTTTGCATTTTGCATACACTTTTCGTGTTTCCAAAATGTGTTACGTATTTGGTCGTGCGGATTACAGGTCTGGTGTAGATCATGGACTTTGCGGAGCTCCTGTAACACAACCAATGCGAGCCCGACACCAGCGTTGAGCTTAACGCTTCCGTGAGTTATCCGTCTTAAAGTACACGGAAGATAAAATTATTCGCGCCACCCGTTTTTGAGGAATTTTTAATTTTGCTTGGATTACATATGTAATCCACGCGACCACTCCAGGGTTAAAGAAATGAGACGCCGCATACCGATGCGGTCGCCTTGCCGTTTCCATGGGATTTATAATAGCAGCCAGTCCAGCCTCCCACTCCCGTATTAAGCCTTCTATTTAATTGTTTTCTAATCTGGGCCGAGATAGAACCAGAGATAAGACAGATTGGGTTTTGTATTTTGATAATGTTACTTAATCCTTAAATGTCCGACGTTGGGAAATGAAACAGGTGCTCTAACCAGTAATACCTCATCAAAAAACCGATTAAATGATATGAGGCGGACGAAAAATAATAATAAATTGATTAGCAAAATATTGCTATATGTTCATATTAGACATCATTAAACTAATATTGTTTTACTAGCAGTTAAAAACCCGCTCCTTGAGTTTTTGCTGCTAGGCCCTGTAAGCGGCTTTTGGTTCGGCTTCACCCAGATTAAATTGGTGACCATTTTATAAATCCGATAGGAACTGGTTTAAAAAAAAGCGGGTTCCTCGGATCCCCTGTGATCCAGTGATAACTAAACTTTTTGACTTTTCCAGAAGGACTCTTGGAATATCGCCTTGCATCGCAGTGAGAGGGGTGGATTTATACGACCGTCACTCCTGAACAAACTAGTCCAGATTCCTACCCAACCCTCATACCTTTTTTTCCAGAACATCCCTTCCATACTTTCCTTAAAAGATCCTCCGCACAGCTTTTGTGGTCGAGGGTAAGGCTCTTCACTCACAATCCGAAGGTTACGGGATCGATTCCTGGCGTGCTCAAAAAAATTTAATTTTATTAATTTGTGTTAATTAACAATTAAATCATTATAATAAAAAGTATATTTGTGGCATATTCCAGAGGGGAAGATACTCTCATTATCGTCCTGATGTAAGACCACCATTCAGAATTGAAACGTTGCTTGAAATGGCTTAAGCCGTGTTTGGTAACCAGATCTGAATAGCCAGGTACTTTCCCACCTTACTCATTCCATCTCCTTCACCTTTCCACCACCTTCAGCATCACCACATACCCCAATTTGGGATGCCATAGTCTCACTGCTCCAGACCGGAACAGCTGGGACTCTTGTAAGGTATTAACATAAAGAAAAGCTACTGGGTGGAGCTGATGTAAAAAAATGATAATATTGAAGTTGGCTTCCTTTTTAAACGACTTCGAAAAGGAGGAGGTTATCAATTCGACGGTATTTATTTTTTTATGTTTGTTACCTCAGAACTTTCGATTGGGTGAACCGATATTGATGATTCTTTTTTTATTAGAAAGCTTGTGCTTCCCATTTGGTCCCATTTTAATTTGGTCTGGTTCTGACAATGGGATCTATGAGAAAACCATGTATGTCTTAAATTCGCAATAAGTATGTGCGCGACAAATGGACGAATAACTCAATATTACGCCAACAGATTTCGATGATTCTTTTTTTGAAGTAAAACTTTTTTACGCACGCTCGTCACTAAAAATAAAAAAAATAAACAAAAAACGACTTCAAAAACTGCACTAAAAAGTAAAAAAATATTTTCGTACGATTGTTATTTTTGGAGTCGGTGTCAGCCAAGATCTCCACATCTCACCCAGAACTACCTATGTATGTAGTTACCTTGGCTGACACCGACTCCAAAAATCACAATCGTACGAAATTATTTTTTTACTTTTTAGTGCTATTTTTGAAGTCGTTTTTTGTTTTGTTAAAATTTTTCTTTATGTTTGTCAATATTTTCAAGTATGTACGTATTTTGGCAAATATAGTCATCTTTAGTTACCCTTCAGCTCTGAGTGTTTGTAATTTGAGCTAAAAGTGTGATTAATTTCTGAACGTCAACAGCTAATTCCCTGGTACACACTTTTTTGGGTGTCATCTCAATTTTCCAAGTGAAGAAAATGCGAGATGATTGGCAAGCACTTGACTCCAATTCTCATTATTACAGACTCATCTACCTCTTACGAAATGGCATACATCTGTATGGTAAATCGGTCCATTATTATTGTTTGTACTTAATTGTATTGTCTCTTTTTAATTTTATCTGTTTTTAATCAGATTTTAGCTCCACAAAGGGTGCACTGAGAAAAATAATTTTCCTCAGGGCCTATGTCATCTTAACGGATGCTGTGTGGAGGTCTTTTTAAGGAAGGGAAAGATAGGAAGTTCTGGGAAGGATAGAGGTATGAGGGGTGGGTAGGAATCTGGGGGACAGTGGGTCCAGGAGTGACGGACGAGTGAATCCATCCCTCCCACTGCGGTGCAAGTCGATATTTAAAAAAGGGGTTCTGCTTTAGATGTCACAAGATCTAAGTATCTACCATTAATTTTTAGTTTTCATGTTTTCAAAACGTGAGTTATAAATATTCTGTGATTTTTCACGGATCTCCGCAAATTAATAATTAAATAAAATACCAAATATTGGGTCCTTACATATGAAATTGGCATTTTTCCGTACTGGCAACTTTGATCTCAAATATCTTTTCTTTGGTTAGGAATTCCAAATTCAAATTTATACAGCTATTTACTTATGTATTTGTGTTTCGAAAATTATAATTCATTTGTTTTTTCATTAATTGTTTTTTTTCTTTGCGTCACTTAGTTTACAAAACGGAAAACTTGAAATATCGCGTTATTTACGATTACGAGTTCCACCGTGGCACCAGTGCTGCAGAAACGGCTCGAAGGATTAATGATGTGTATGGCGACGGTGCCGCAAAAGAAAACTCAGTTCGTTTTTGGTTCCAACGTTTTCTTTCTGGAAATTTCGACCTGAAGCTCCGTGGACGGCCGGAGACCAAAGTTGATAATGAAGAATTAAAGGCTTTTATGGAAGCGGATCCATCGCAAACCACGTTCGAGTTAGCTGCAGGCTGCGGTGTTAGTGATAAAACTGTTTTAATCCACTTGAAGCAAATTGGGAAGGTGAAAAAGCTCAGATACAAAACTCCCATAAGCTCCCATACAAAGTTCCTCCCATACAAAACGCCAATTTCATAATATGTAAGGACCTACTAATTTATAAAATGTTAAAATTTACGCTCTGTTAAAAAATTTAAATTGTGTTCTGCCTTCAGGTACAGAAAATATGTACGAGTATTTACATCAAACAAATTATATTCAGATGTTTTATTTACACAGAAATTTTCAATTTCCTAGTATCTACTCTTACATTAAATTCTGTTTTTGCTTGTCTTCAAAAATACAATCAAAATGCGTAACAAATTTAGTTACTTTTCGGAACACTTATTCTATTAGGCCTAAAGCTTGCTTTATTTAATAAAGCCTCACGTTTTGTATATAGTACTGTATGTACAGTGTAGCGACAAACTCGGAGGCTTTCAGTTGATAAATTTTAATATTCTTCTTTCGGCCGAAAACAACGGCAGAGGCTGTACTTCCCTCTAAAGCCTCCTTTAGGAGTAATTACAGGAATAATATACTTGCTTTAGCCAGATTTTTGAGTCGTAATTTCATTACTTATGAAGGAAATAAATTAAAATAAAACGTTGTTTTATTAAAATTTCATCTTCTTTCAAAACAGCGCAGCGTTTACAATCAAAAATGTTTATATAATAATTATTATAAGCAATAATTATTAGCCTGAAACACTCATCAACATTGAAAAAATCTTCCGAGAAAAGATAAATGCCACCGACGGGACTTGAACCCGCGTCCTTTTGATATCCGGTCAACTACTCTACCAACTGAGCTACGTCGGCTTATCTCCCACCCGCCAAATAATTCAATATATACTAGTGTTTCATTCAACAATTACTGCTTAATACATTTTTTCACCTGAAAACAACCAACTTTATTTTTTGTGAGAAATGCATTATAAGTGCTTACTCTCCCACTAGATGGCGTCGAGACAAATTATGTTTACATTTTTTGGTGGAATACTTAATTCTCAGGCTAATAATTATTGCTTATAATAATTGTTACCCTTTGTGCTATGCATAAAAATCTTGTCTTAAACATTAGTTTACCAATTAAAAATAATGTTTATATAATGTATATACTACATGAATATGAATAATTATTTTGAACGAACTGGAACCGGCTCGGGTTACAGCAAATGAATAGATGTTCTTTGTCATTTTGTACTACGGTGAGATATATGATTTGCAGTGTTAGAAAGATATAACACCACGCTTTGTATTTACATCTAAAAACTTACCATACACAATTCTAGTATAGATTTATCAAATAAATAAAGTAAAATTAGAAAGATTTGTCAAAATATTTTTTTAATTAATTATTTTATCTTACTCATTTAAACTTACTGAAGAACTTATCATGCACAATACTAGTATAGATTTATTAAATAAATAAATTAAAATTAGTAAGATTTGTCAAAGTATTTTTTTTATTAATTATTTAAACTTACTCATTTAAACTTACTTAAAAACTTACCATACACAATAATACTAGTATAGATTTATCAAACAAATAAAGTGAAATTAGAAAGATTTGTCAAAGTATTTTTTATTAATTATTTTTCTTACCCACACTTAAAAAAATCTTCATACAAAATTTTTTTATACAAAAATATATAAAAATCACTTTCAGTTACAATAACATCAATAATGTCGTATTTTTCAATCCTACCAATCTAGCTCATGAAAATTCTAGAACTGCCCCGGGGCGTACAGTGTTACCGATACGCGTTACGCGTGTGTTTTACAAGTAATAATAGTTCACTAGCAGGTGAAAACCCGATCCGCACGATTTGCTGCTGGGCCCTGTGGACGGCTTTTCGTTCGGCTTCGCCCAGTTTGAGAGTTGGAGACCATTTTATAAATCCGATATAAACTGTTTCCAAAAATAGCCGGTTCCTCAGATCCACTGTGATCCAGCGACTGCAAGTCACCTGGACAAAGTAACCGCGACAGGCAATGACGTCATATATAATATACAGACGCGTTATATCATTATTTACAACTACCAGTTACAATAATAATCATAATATCGTCAATCTCTCTAAATCCGGAGAGATTGACGAAACTACAAATCCAATAGTATTTACGCCTGCCAGGCGATGCTCCTGACGCTTGCTATTAACGCAAGTGGTGCCATCTTACGAGAGATGGGAAGGCTGATAGAGATATTGAATGGAGGGTGAATGCAGGTAACTCTATTAATGGAGGACTGAACGCCGTTGGCACCAACAAAAAACTCTCCAAAGAAGCGAAGCTAGCCATTCATAATGGAGTGCTGGTACCTACCCTGATGTATGGCAGTTGAAAGTAGACTGAATGCTGTAGAAATGAGATCCCTGAGGCGAATGTGTGGTAAAACCATGTACGATCGTGAGAGAAACGTGGAGATCGGCAAAGAATGCAAGGCTGATGTAAGCGTGATGTGTAAGATTAAGAAAGGGACTCTCCGATGGTTTGGGCATGTAGAGCGGATGAATGAGGAAAGGAGTGTAAGGAGAATATATGACGCAAATGTGAATGGTAGAAAAAGTCGGGGACGCCCGAGGAAGACATGGCACGACCAAGTGAATCAGATACTTGAGTCTGGTCATGTGAAGAGTCGGAATAATAGAAGCACATGTATGAGACGATATATGAATGTGAACGAGGCAAGGAGTGTGTGCCAAGATCGAGTTGTGTGGTGGTCCGTCCTCTCTGCCTACCACTGCGGGGAAACGGCGTGATAGTTAGTTAGTTGTGCCATCTTTTAGCATTGCTTTAATTCAGTTATATTATAAAAGTAGATTTGTACACAAACTCCACGTACTAAAACGGTTTTGCGTAAAGGCTCGATGACACACGGCGAGTTTACAAGCTACTATCTACTAAATTTAAAAGCGGGTGAATCGGCGAGTGATATTGTCATGATGACACACAAAACTGTCCACTCGCTCAGTAGCTCCGGTAGCTCGCGACATTTTTGTAGGAAACCGGACTCGCACGTAGCTGCTAGCGGCAATAGCGGAAATAACGTGAACTAAATCCTTCTGACAGTTGACAGTCGAAATCAGCTGGTTTTTGGCAGCCATATTGGAAACACAAATAAACCAATCACGAGTCGGCTTGTAGCGTGTAAAGTTAAGGACCTTTCAACTTTTTCCGTGGATTGTCAACAATCTGCTAGTTAGCAAGTAACACGATGACACTGAGCGAGTTTACTAACAGATAGTGAATTTCCGAGATAGTAGCTTGTAAACTCGCCCTGTGTCATCGACGCATAAGGCGCGTTGTCAGAGTTGCATGTTTAGCCGGATTCTTAAATTCCGTACAGTCGCTAGACTATTAATACTCTTTTATTGATAATGATTATCTATTTACCTCGTTTATATTTTCCATGATCCCTGGAAAAAGAAAAAAATCAATTCACACGCAGTAGAGTGAAACTAAAACGTCGCTAGATGTCGCTTTCTTTTATTTTGCCTATTTATTTTAAAGTGGTTTGAAGATTGGATTTTGATTTTACAAAAAAATAGTTAATTTTTTTGGATTTGGTAGGTTTCGAAGCTCCGTTCGCTGGATGTATCCCTGGGCGCTGAGAGTCAGGCGCTTCATACCGCGGCGCTATTGGAGGCCCGCTCGTAGCCGTGAATTTACCGCATTATATTAGAACCGAGGACCGTCAAATAATAAATATTTGTGACACATTTCCATTTCATCCTAATTTCAGATCACTAACGGCGCTAAAATAGTTTTCACTTAATAAAAAAATAAAACGTGACTAGATTTATAGAACTATCCTACAAAGCCTACACGCAGACAATTTTATTAACATGATGATTTTTTTTCCTTCTTGTCCGGGAGTTTCTGACTGAAAAATAATTTGTTTTCAACGAAACAAAACCTGGAAACGAAAATTCGTTACCGGCGGTACACATTTTGAATTTACATAAAAGGTGTTCAACAAAGCATTATAATAGGGTGTACAGACCCGCAAAAAATAAACAGATTATTTTTATGATAACTTGAAAATGGGGAAAAGAAAAACGAAAATTACACAAGTTAGTATATTACGTATCCCCACTTTATTTTCTACCTGCTTTGTTAAAATTATCATAAATTTACATTCGGTATATTTGCATATAAGAAAACAGAAAATTTTCCAAGTTAGAGTTTTAATAATATTTGCTTTGGTTATAAACGTTCTGTTTTTGAGCGTTAAATGCTAACGAAAGTAGATGGAAAGATTGTGATAATATTTTGCAAACATGTTTTTTAAGTTAACGAATTTTCAACGTGCTCGATATTGGGGTATGTCAAAAATATTGATATACAAGATATATGCTATGATGGCTGCCCGGCCATCGGCGGACTACGGTATAATAGGAATACTTTGAAAACGGAAATAATTCGTTCATTTAGATGATTTTTAAGGTGTGCAGTAGTATTGGTTAAAAATATAGTTTGAATACGGAAACACTTAACGGTTCGTTGATTTAGTTGATTTTTTAAAGATGGGCAGTAGTATTGGTTAACAATATTGGCGACGTTAGGAAACGCAGTCCCACCCAGTAAACACTGCCGATAGCATATCTCTTATATTTTAATATCTTTGGGATGTGTGATACTTAGATACTCTCAGTATCGCCCTGGAGGTGGATACGGGTACCACCGCCCCGGGAATCAATACCTCTGGGATAGGGCACCCTAAATGGTTTACTGCATTTGGTGACATTTGTTGTCTGGATTCATCGGTGAGCTTTTCAGGTCTTGGCAACGAATGCGCCTGTCCATCAGTTGCGTGGCGGGCCAGATCAGGAGAAGTTGGTTTAGGGAGACGATTTTTACCTCTCTAACTGGCCTCTCTTGACCCATCGTCTTTCACCGCAGCGAGAGGGATAGATTCATAAGATTCATTTCTACCCAACCCCTTCTCTTCCTTTAACGTCCTCTCCTCCCTTTCCTTAAAAAGACCTTCAGCGCAACATCCTTAAAGACATTCTGAGGGGAATTATTTTCCTCAAGGCCTCGTGTGTGGGGTTAATGAAATAAATAACACAATTCGGAATCGAAACGTTGCTTGCAATAATTGGCTTCAATTGTCAACGAGTCGGCTTGAACGATTTTAATGATTTTTTTTATGTTTATTTGGAAGATATGAGAATAGGTCGTAAAGTATACTTCATAGGTGATCAGGGTATCCCTGTGCAGAACCAACGAGCAAATGAACAGATAGCGGTGTGAGTTAATTTATCGTGATTATAAAGGTTGGGTAACATTCAGTGGACGGCGTTGTGCTTCGTTAGCCACAGCAACGTGTGGCCGGGTCAGCAAGTATAATTATATAAATTTAATATTTTTTATTTCTTGTTTCTTAGTTGAGAAAATTGCCCAAGCATTAATCAGTCTTATTACAGACTGTTGATTTTGCTAAAATAAAACAAGTAAAAATACGTACAAATAAATGACTTTACTAGAAATAGTGAAATATTACATCGTAGACACACAATCTAAAAAAGTTTAGAAAATGTTTGTCTTATCAAAAAAATTGCTAAGTTGGCAGTTTTATTCAGGGAGTTTAAGGTAAGGTGTTTCAAAAAGCTTACGAAACCTTTTTTAATAAACTGAAAGAAAAAGCTACCTGCGGGGTTTATACCTTAACCGCAGAAATTTTGACCCTCTCGGAAAAAGCTTTTAAAATAAAATTTCATTCCTTTATAAACACCTTCCGAATGAATATTAGAATTTAATATGGAACCTGTTTGGTTTATTTTATGAAGAGTGGCGCTTGTCAACATCAGTGATATTCAGTAATTCTGAGACAAATTTGTGGTTTTTGAGAAGAATAAAAAATATTCTTTTGTATTTCTTTGGCATTAAGTGTGTAAAAATTTCTAGACATATTGTTTTGAAGAGTTTTATTTTACACGCAAATTTGCTAATATTTTTTTTAAATTTGTCTGCTACTTGTTTCGAAACATCAGTGTCAATGAAAACTAACGCCTCTGCCATTGGTCACCCCAAGTGGTTCGCTACGTTTGGTTGACTTAGTAGGGGTGCCCGAGTTCATGGTGTGAGGTTTATCAAGGTCTTGGCGACCGATTTGTCTGCCCACCTGCTGCGTGGCGGGCGGGATCGGGATCGAGGGAGACTGGTTCAGAGAAACCTTTTGACATTACCAGTCGAACTCTCTCGACGCATCGCCTTGCACCGCAATTGGAGGGATCACTCCGTCACATTGACCCTCAGATTCCTACGCACCCCTCATACCGTTTTCCTTCCCAGAACTTCCCATCCTTCGTTTCCTTAAAATGGCCGTTCACACAGCATCCCCTTAGATGACATGGGCCTTGATGGAAATTATTTTCTACAAAGCCTCCTGTGTGGAGCCAATGGAGGATTTGTATAAGGTGATGTTTGTCTCGGTCTTTGCGGCGGATTTTTGTCTATCTACTGCTAGGTGGGCCGTTATTGGCAAGACCGGTTGAGGGAGACGTTTTGACCCCTCTATCCGGACTCTCTCGACCCATTGTCTTGTACGGCAGTTGGAGGGTTAGATTCATAAGTTTTTCACTCCAGAATACATTAACCCCCAGATCCCTACCCAACCCATCCTACCTTTTCCCTTCCCAAAACATCATTTCCTTCCTTTCCCTAAACAGCATCCCCAAAAGTTATATTGACAAAAATTGTTTTTTCCTCAGGGCCTCCTATGTTGACATAATGGAAAAATCTCAATTTTAATTTTTAATATTTATATTTATTTTCTCAAATCTATTAAGAATTCTAAGAAATACATAGTATTTAATAAATTATATACATATATGTGATGTATATGCGTTGCTAAACCATTCATCCGATGGCAATGAAACTTTGGGGATTTGATGTGCGCATGCCCGCGATGATTTATATATACAATAGTGAGTTCTGGCATCATGAAATTATGCATTGCTAACCGTTCATCCGATTGCGGGAGAGGAACGGGAGGCGGAAGGGGATGCGGACGAATGGGTAAGGACACGCAGAGAGAAACAATTTTTTTATTAATTAGCATAACAACGCATGCCGGAAACTCTCTAGTACTTGAAGAGAAATGACACAAAACTGCGCTTTTCAAATATAACGTTATTATTACTAAATCTTACTAATATTATAAATGCGAAAGTTTGTATGGATGGTCCTTACTCTTTCACGCAATAAATATCGAATGGAATTTATAAATTCTTTCACTAATCAAAAGCTACATTATTTGCGAGTAACATAGGCTACATATATTGGTAAGCTCTGGCGTTATGAATAAGCTGTGGTGTTATGAAATTATGTATCATACGTTTTCTGTCCCTAACAGAATCGAGTTATTGCAAACGTCAAACAAATTGTTGCCTTGGAAACAATGTTTTTTTTCTTAATTTTAGGCCTAAAAAGAGTGCTTTGTTGTGCTTAAAAAGAGTGTTTTTTTGGCGTCGTAGTTAATATTTACCTATCTCTAAAAATGTTAATTGTCCGAACGAAAAGCATAGAGTTGCTATAAAGCATAGTGTTTGGCGTGGACTGTCATTTTGTTATTTTTATACTAATAAAGGGAGTAGGTACTTTAAATAAATTTATATTTCTATAATTTAAATATTTTCTAAAATAGAATATTTATTAACGAAATGTCATTCTCAAGAATTTTATTTGTCTTATCGTTATTTGTTGTTTGTATTATGTGACTTTTTTAAACAGAGATTTAAGAAGACTCAAGAATTTTATTTGTCTTATCGTTATTTGTTGTTTGTATTATGTGACTTTTTTTAAACAGAGATAATTGGAGAAATGGGAAATGACATAGGCTACTTTTTATCACCGAAAAAAATTTCATTACCGTGGGAAAATTCTTTATACAGAAATTTCCCACTAATACCATGCGAGCGAAGCCGCGGGTAACAGCTAGTAATTTATAATGTAACTTCGTCTGTCTGTCTATAAACTCGGTTCGATGAACGGCAGATATCGGATTTGCTTGGAATTTATGAGTCGTAATTTTCCAAATATATAAACCTATGTTATCATATTGTAATAAAAAATTTAAAATTAAAAAAAAATGATCGGAATAACCTACAAAAGTTATAAAAAGATAGTTGTTCTAGTAAAATTGAAAATGATTTTAATTGAATTTAAAAAAAAAAAACAATTAGAAATCCCCGTGACTCTACGCTGGTTATACTTGTTATATTTCATTATGTTCGTTGATCTGAAAATTCCTTAGTGCAAAACTTTGCAAAATTTCTAAGTTTCTTATTTAGACAATCGGACTGATTTGAAGGGAAAATTGAAAATATTGTTGACATTTTTTACAGCTCGCTGCACTGGGAAAACAGTAGAATCCACTCACAATGTTATGATGATGTTTGTACACTGGTCGGGATTCCCCGAGGGGCTGCAGATAGCATCAATGGCGTTTCGCAGCGGTGGCAAAAAGGGCAAAAGGCAAAATATCGCCTCGGGGAACACTCGTTGAATCAGAAGATGTTGTCGTTTTTACGCGGTTTCTGTCCCCGGTTGTTTATGACGTACAAACATTCGGTTATTTGTCAAATTCTTGGCATTTAAGGCACCAGGGACTAATATGTAATAAAAAAATTGTAGCAAATTATTTATTTCGTGCCTAGAAATTTTTTACAGTGGATACATTTTTTTTGTACCTATTATTGCACCTGCCATGCTAAGGATGTCCCTGTGTTCTGGCAAGTATTTACAGATTTAAATTATTCATATTATGCTTGAAAATAATAATTTTATTAAATAATACAATTATTATTAAGATATAAATGTTTTATATATTGGATAGGAAATGCAAGAAATGTATGAAGGGAGTATCATGATTGTAATTTATTTATTTATGAAAGCATTGTGTACATGTGAAAATATTGACCTGGTTAAAGAACTGGTGTTATTATTGACTGTTTTTTTTTAAATAGCATTTAGGAGATCTTTTGTTAGTAGATTATTTAAATTAAAATTCTATGTTTCAATTTGAAAACTAAGCAAATAATTTATTTATCATAAGCTGAATCTATTAAGGTATGGAATTACAGCTTGGGGAATCTCCTGTAAAACAAATGTAAATCATGTTTAATTAGTTCAAAATTATTTATTTGCTCATAAAAGTTGATATGAACAAAGGCCTAATGTTATATACTTTTACCAGAATCCCAAAATACTCTCAGTAAGAGCAATTCTGTGATATAAAATTATATTTCAGCATTTAAATAGCCAAATACACATATATAGACTAGACCATACCTACTTATACTACTCGTTTTACGCTAAATGAAGGACTAATCATACCTTATATCTAATTGCTAAATATGTTACCTGCCGAAATTAAAAAACGTACAAATGTAAAAATAAATATTATTTTTAAAACTTGAATTATTGTGTTATTAAAAATAATTGACAATAATGAAAGTACGGCGGTCAAAGAACGAGCATTGTTGCACGTGCCCTATGCGAGACGCTGCGCTGTACAGAATTCATCGATCCAAGAAGCCAAAGTCCTCTAAAATGCTGACCCTTAGAAATCACTGGGTTACCGACCACAAAGGTTGTCTATTACCTGGAAGTTGGTATTTCCCAGATTGCTGAAATTGCAACAAGTTCAAGAGGAAACGTTGGAGTTTGAACTATATTATTCCAGTTCAACTGAGGCCAAGTCCGTCAGCTATTGTGGTTTATAGTGGGATAACGATTTTTTAGTATAAAAAGCTTAATTTTAATTCGTTATAAACATTTTATTAATTAACTCTGCCGATCATCCATTTTCCGTTTTATTCATCAATCTTGGTTTTGTTCATCAGTTTTTGTTAATCAGCTCGGAAGTGAAGTTACAAATGTCGTCTAACTCCTAAAAAGGTATTTTTATGTTGACGAATACATTTTTTTTTTCATTTTTCAGCTTGTAAAATTTATGAATAATTTTGATAATTTTTAGATTTAAAGTTAAGATAGTTAAAATAAGAAATTCCTGGATATTTTGTTTAATTTCAGGATTTTAATGTTATTTTACTATTGCTAATGTTTTAATTTTTTTTCTTTAAATATTTTAATAATCGAATATTTTGTGTAGGTACTCCATTTTGTTTATTGTAGGTATCTATTGTAGGCTAATTAAGTCTATTGAATATTGTAAAGGATTTCAGAAGAAAACGTTGAATTGTTTTTATTTTTTTTTTAATTCAATTGATTTTTTTGTTTGTTTGAATGAATAAATGCATGAATGATGTGGAATCTTGGATGTAGAAATTTACCCACTTACCGATATCCGATCGAGCTGAAACTTGAAAGATAGACTCTTTGTCGATGACACTGCACTCTCTCGACTTTTGGTGGCAATCACGCATAGACACGCGGACATACACGCTTTTCTCTGACATTACAGCAATTACTAATATGTCAGTCTTATCTTGTAGAGTTGTCGATTCCAGTCCCTGGATAGGAAGGTTCAACCCTCAGTCAAGCAAAAAAAACTTATAAAAGATATTTGAAAATAAAAAGTTTAAAAAAAAAGTTTTTTTACCGGTTGATTTTTTTCATATTACCTTAAATATGAAAACATAATATCTATCTTTGAATAATTCTTATTGGTTTTAAAATATATTTATTAAATGTACCTCCCCAGCCAATAATACCATATTGTTAAATAGATTAAATGTATGGTATCTACGCTCTGTTTAGCTTTTCTGGTCCCAGTCTAATACATTCCTTATTCATGTTTTCTAAAACACATTTCTCTATGCGTTTGGAACAATAAATGTTCTATGCTGAGCTGGTTTATTCCCTCAAGAACACGGCAATTGACCTAGAAATGTATTGCCCAAACAATTTTCTCCCTATGGCAAGTTTGTTGTTTTGAATTTTGTTATGTTGTGTGGTTTCCGGGGTAAATAATACGTTAAATTTATAACCGTACCAACAACTAGCCGCAATATAAACATTTTGGCCTTAGTTTTCGTACTAACTAACTAACCATTACGCCGTTTCACCGCAGGGGCAGGCAGAGAGGACGGACCGCCAAACAACTCGGATTTGGCACACATTCCTTGCCTCGATTACATTCATACAACGTTTCATACATGCTCTTCTATTATTCTGACTCTTGAAATGGCCCGACTCAAGTATCTGATTCACTTGGTCGTATCATGTCTTTCTTGGGCGTCCTTGACTTCTTCAACCATTCACATTTGCGTTATATATTCTCCGTACACTCCTCTCCTTGTTCATTCGCCCTACATGCCCAAAGCATCTACCTTGCATTTTTTGTGGATCTCCACGTTTCTCACACGATCGTACATGGTTTTACCACACATTTGCCTCAGGGATATCATTTCTACAGCATTCAGTCTACTTTCATCCTTTCTCTGCCAGTTCCATGCCTTACTGCCATACATCAGGTTAGGTAACAGTACTCCATTATGGTATGCTAGCTTCGCTTCTTTGGATAGTTTTTTTTTGTGTCAACGGCGTTTAGTCCTCCATTAATAGAGTTACCTGCATTCACCCTTCTTTCAATATCTCTATCAGTCTTCCCATCTCTCGTAAACGTACTTCCCAAATAAACAAACTCATCCACCTGCTCCAAGTATTCATCATTCACAATCTTACTTTTACCTACTAACATACTTTTCGTACTACCTATTGCATTTATTTATATACTGGACTTACCTATGATTTTAATTCTTGTAGGTATGTATTCTTTATCTTAGCTTGTTCTCTTATCTTTATATAAAATGTACAATTAATGTTTCTTGGTTTTTTTTTCGTAAGCGTTCCTTTTATACATCAGATTGCGATGAAAGCTTTTTTTGAGTTCAATGATTTTCGGGGTTTAAAATTGGAATATTTTCCGATATTCTAAACCTTTCGATTTAGAGATACATTTTTTCGATTTTCGGGGGCTAATGTTAAAACAGAAAATCGCCTTTCTTCATATTAAAACTTCATAAACAGAGAAAATTCTACATAGAATTTTGGTAATATTGTCTTTTTTTCTTAAAACATTTTTTTTATTTTGTGTCTGAATTTATTTTTGGTTTTCCTCAATTTTTATTTCAAGTTAAAGACTGATGAATGATTTTAAAGCATGGTATTTATGGTTTATTTGTCCAAAGGTAGTGTTTAACGACGGAGTTTTTTTTGTTTTCTTTGTATGCTTGTCTAACCGGTCTGTTAGTGATATTTTGTGTTTGTTGGAGTTTTTGATAAAAAATGTAGTTTAATAGTGTTTTATCGTATAATTGGCGTATATTTTGGCGTACATCACAACTGTTGAATATTCGGTCTGTATCGGTCAGTTTATGTTTTTTTAAGTATAACCTTTAAGATCGTTTTCTGGGCGATTTTCATTTATTACACATTATTGTGAAACGAACGTATGTGTATTGCTTCATTGTTCCGTCACGGTACCGTAATCGTAAATCTTTACGGAAATAATAAAAGCACTCATTGGATTTTTAGGATCAAGCCACAGAATTATTATTAAGACTGTTTAATTATTAATTACATCAGTATACTTATTAAAATAATAACCATGACATATGACTTTAGCTTAAAGTTCAAGTTTAAATTAATGAATTCAGTTGGTAGGAAAGGAAAAATTGTGGAACCACGTTTGTACAAGTGCCTCCTAACCGACATTAAAACTTTGGAAATTCTGTTTAAATTTGAAGCACTTAAAGTTTGTGGAATTTTAGCCTGTTATCATTCATGTCTTCAATTATTAAAACTCTGTTTGCATTTAAAAGCGTAGTTAAAATGACCTAGAGCCATTTTAAAACATTTACAGCCATATTTTAACATTGGTATAATTAATAGTGACCTAAAAGCTAGTCCCACGAAATCTTTTACGACGTCATAGAAATTTTAAAATTTGTAAACGAAAAAATTGTAGATTCTAGAACGATGACGTGTCGTACGATCTCTCACTAGGACTAGTATATATAATTGAAGAAGAAGATTATACTAATAATGTATCGGAATATTTATTATGATCAGTCCTATCATTGTTCTGTTGCTTATGCTACGCTCGGGTCACATGGTATCGGTTACGACGTGTGCCGAATATAGCCGATCAGAGAGTGGCAAGTCATTCCCTTTAGCGAGATTGCGAGTTGCGAGAGCTCGCCAGACAAAATCTAGCTAGCGAGTTATAAGGACTTACAATCTTTTAAACCATATACAAATATGGTATTGTACGTAATAACTGTAAATGTGATTTCATAGAACCAAAGTCTTTTATTCAAACAGAATAGTAGACAAATATCTCTGTTAAGGATTAAGAGAGAGAGAGATATATATATTACATAAATCTGAACGAAACATTAAACAGAACCAGATACAGAAGAATTAAAAGGTTATGGTCGCAAATGGAAATCGAACCAAGATTCTCTTTTCTTGCCGGTACATTGTGCTTTAAACAATTCGGCCATTGAGGCAAGTTTATTTTACTTTTGTTTAATGCTATATTTTTAAATTATTATAAAGCTCTTGTGGATTTATTTGTAACTTAGAAAATGTATACTGCATGAAATGGACGTAAGGCCGGATCGGGAGAGACTGGTTGAGGGAGACCTTTTGACATTTCCAGCAGGGCTTTCTCTGCAGTGGGAGGGATGGAACACACTGACCCCCAGATTCCTACCCATCCCTCATACCTAGGGAATGCAATCCCGGTTTTCCGGGATCCCGAAATACCGAGATCCCGCAGACATTTTGCGGGACTAATCTCGGTCGAAAATTTTGCGGGATCCCGCTGGACTGGCGGGATTACAGAGAAGCGTAGTTCATACGTGTTACTCTGCGCGCGGTTTTGATAAAGAAGGAAATTAATTACTTCGAGTCCGGCGGATTAAAAGGCACATACCTTCAATTCACTTACAATGCGCTAATGACTATTGTGCCAACCAGCATGGAAGCTGAACGAACTTTTTCAGCCGCTGGCTTCCTTGTGTCCAATAACAGAAGCCGTTTACCAGACGGCAGAATTAATACTTTTACTTTTTTACGAAGCTATTTCCAAAATAATGTTTAAACTTATGATGCTAATTTATTGTACAAGAATATTGTTTATAGTGTGAATATTATTATTTAAATTTAGTTGTTATGTAAATTTATGTCTTATCTTATTCTTTGCCAATTTATAACCTCCTACGTACCTGTGTCCTATGTCTAACTAAATGTATATTAATAAACCGTTTAAAATGTCTCAAAGAACTTGTTTGGTTAGGTATAAATTTAAAACTCTAAAAAAGGTTGGTAGATCGAGGTATTAGGTGAATTAGGTCTTTTTTATATTAGATTGATTAGATATCTTAGTCCACCCTGCTGGATCCCGCAAATACCTGGATCCAGTGGGACTAAGATTGTTCAGTCCCGCAAATACCTGGATTGACATGGTCTTGCGGGATTGCATTCCCTACTCATACCCTTTTCCTTCCCAGAACATCCTTTCCTAAAATGAATCTCCTCGCATCATCCCACATCCCTGAGGGCTATTATTTTTTTCAGGGCCTCCTGTGTGGAGCTATTGTAAAAAAATTGTTCCCGGGGCGGCATTACCCATATGCGCCCCTTAAATTGAGTTTTTTTTTTTTTGTGTTCTGTTTTTATTTATCTTTTTAACATCTTTAAAACAATTGATTTATATTGTATTTCAATATTTCTTATATCCTACATTAAAAACGCCTGCCTTTCCGACTACCTAATTAATGTACGTCTTTAATCACATAATAAATACATACTAATGTTTTATTTTTCTTTGTTGCAGGTCACACTCGAGGAATGGAAGTGAAAAGTTTAAGTGAACAATATAAAGTGATTGAGTGTTCAGTAATTAATTAACTAAAAACTTTTAACAAACTTAACAAAACAAAAACTAATTTCTATATCCTAAGACACAATACTACTAAAAACACTTACATCGATTTTTAAACCATATTTAAATTACTTGAAAAATAACTTTAGAATTTTGATAGAATTTTTTTATGCTGAATTATCGAAATTAAGAAACTTCAACAAAAAGTTTTTTTTTATGTTTATTTTTTTTATTAAAAAAAATGAGTCGTGACAATTCTCCTGCCAGGCGTCGCCAAAACAGGCGCCCCCAAGACGCAGCCAACAACCAGGCTCAAAATCAGCCCCGGTTACCAATTCAGCCTATTCCCCATAGAAACCTTTATGCTGACACCTTTTTGGAGCGCAACTATGAATCTCTTAAAGTCTTTTTCTTCCTGTGTTTCTTAAATGTCATCTTCTACATTTTGTACATTAAATCCAAGAACCCCCATCTGAGCTGGATTGAAGTTCTGCGTAGGTCAGTTTTCGAACGTGTTGTGGACAGGCAACATAAAGATGATTATAATTTTGGACCTAATGAATAAGAATATTTAAAAAAAATAACTAAAATATTTAACATACCATAAAGCAAAAATGTTTAAAATTTTGTCCATATTGTGTTTCTCGTGTAGAACTGTAAGTATTGGATATATCGTGATGACATTTTATCAAAGTTTTTGACAGCTGAAAAAAATGTGTTTTGTTTATTTTAAAAAGTTTTAATTTTAAAAATTTGTGAAAGTGAGTGTTTTTTTTAACTAAACAAAGTGAAGTGTTAAATTTGAATTAGGATTTTTAAACAATTTTTGGAAAAAATTGCGGTGTTCAAAAAGTGGGTCAAAAATTGAGAAATTTTTCTGAATCGATTGCAACCAAAAGCCAACTTTTATGGTTGTATTAAAAGTGCGTGTTTTGTTTAAAACTTAATTAAAAATAACAATTCAAAATGTTGCAACACCCAGATATAGGAGGCCACTCGGATAGGCCGGGAGATATATCATCACTTTTCCAAAACAGATCTACAATAGAATCAAACGATATACCTGGAGATGTGATCAGACATCCAATGCGACACAACCAAGAATCTAAGCACAGATTTGATAATTTCGAAAGCATCTATAATTCCAACAATGAAAATAACAATATAATGTATCCAAGTTTAAACTATTCCTCAACTGTTATGCCAACTTCTACTGATGATTATTTTGAAGGTATGCAGAACACGACGTTCCCTTACATCATCAATGTGACTGGGCAAGAGTCTTGTAACAATTCAAATGATTTCGTGAATGTAACTTGTGAGTTTCCTATACAATACGCGCAACCGATGTATGGTTACATTGCACCATTCCTTCTCGCTACAACTATCGTAGCAAACACTCTTATAGTCGTTGTTCTGAGCAGAAGGCATATGAGAACACCTACAAATGCAGTTTTGATGGCCATGGCTTTGTGCGATATGTTCACCTTCTTGTTTCCTGCACCATGGCTGTTTTATATGTACACCTTTGGAAATCACTACAAACCGCTGACTCCTATAGAAGCCTGCTACGCTTGGAACATCATGAATGAGGTAAGATTTAATAATTTTTCTAAACTTTTGTGTTTTTATACCATGTTTCTCTTTTAGCCAACTTTACAGTATCTTCTTCCCCGTGTCCTATTCGCGTCGGGGATCCATTGCATTGACAAGGCTCCTCTATACGTCCCTGTCTTGTGCTGATTGTTCGGCCTCCGTCCATGGTAGACCCATCCTCTCCTCACACAGTTTCTGGAGTTGCCTCATCTGGGGTGGCTCACCGGACGTCTATCCTCTGGAATCGCACTCAGTATCTTCCTCGGAATTCGGTCATCAGACATTCTTACTACATGCCCAATCTACCACAGTTGCGATTTTTCTATGAAGAGTAGCAGTGGTTCAATGTTTAGATCATCTCGGATCGTCGAGTTTCTTATATGATCCCATTTCGTAACCCCTTTCAAGTACCTCATTTCGGCAGCTTGGACTCTAGAACGTGTTCAGTATTGTATTATAATATGTAAATCTGGGGAATCTAAATGATCGAAAAATTTGTTGGGTGTTATACTCTTAAAGTTGTTGGTTTAAATTTACTCGCGGATAAAAAACCTTGCAAATCTAGATGTACTCGTACATCAAGAGACCTTGTAGAGTGGCGCTGCTGCATATGTGGTCCTTTTTTATGATTTTATTTTTCAGTCCGGGTTTGATTTGCCACGCACAATCCAATAATCAATATATATTATAAAAGAAAGTTAAAAACGTGCGGACCGCAAAAACTCAGAAACGAGTACCGGTACGATCAAGGACGTCATATGGTGTGGTAGATCTCTATCCCTCCTCCGGGATGAAGGTACCCGTTTTTACCTAAATGACGTGCTTTTGATGATATAAGGGCTGGAAGTTTCACGCTCTAGAAATTTAAAGAACAGTCTTCCGAAAAGTTATAGAAGATTCGATAGAACTCTAGAAAGTTCTGAAAGGAGTGGCGGAGATTGTAAGTGAGTCTTAAAGTTTCGAAAACGTTCTGGATGGTTCGTAAATGCTCTTGAAGGAACATTCCAGAACACTCTCGAATGTTGTCCTGAGCTCTGCTAGTATTTTATAATGGGCACCACTTACGTTAAGTTGATCCGGAGATAGAAAAAATCACAATGATTAGGCAGATTACATTCTTTTGACATGTTACAATAACATTTTCAATTATTCAAATTTTTGGATCCAAAAGGACACTTCAGCGGCATCTAAAGCCAAGTTGTCGTCATTACAAAGTCCACGAGTTAGTATCCCTGAAAGCACAAAGAGACTGCCAATCAACCACTTAGGTACATAATTTCAATTTATAAATATGAATTTAAAATCGAGATAAAAAAAAAACTAAAACCTACTTTGATGCCTAACCACTCGTGTTAAAAGGGCGGAGAAACGTGTGTAAATAACATTTTAACACAAATTATTTCAGAAAGAGTGAGAAACGAGAAAATATGTATGAAAGAGATTAGAAAAAAGAAGGACTTTAAAGTGTTTACAAAATAGAAACCAAAAGGTTTAAAAACAATTAATCATTCCTTTTTTAACGCTCAACTTTTTCATTTCAAGGAGTTTTTCAATAACTTTGAAGGGTTCGTCCATTATTCTTATATCGCTTTTAAGTTTTACAAGTGATAAAAGTTTTAAAGTTCTGATCAAAGACCCGCTGACACTGAATAGAAATCTTCCAGAACAGTGTTTCTTAACCGTATTGAAAGAATCGAACCCTTTACCACAGTAAAATTGGAAAACAGTAAAATACTGATACTAGTGATCTTGCTCCGTATCAACGAATGAACATAAACAAGCCTCTGACGGTACAAAACTTTCATTCATCTATGATATTTTTAACCTTTTTGAATCACAATGAGGTAAAGTGTTATTCATTTAACAGAACCAAAGTGTAGTTTATTTAACAGAACTTAATAAATTCTAGCGCCTAAGTGTATTAGTGTAACACTGTGCATAGCTCGTGAATGAATACAGAACTATTCCACACGCTTAATTACAAGACAAATGCTGCAACTAATTCGTCAATCAATCGTGCTCTTCATATGTTAAGTAATATTATTCTAAATTCTAACATCAACATTTTCTCCGATTCACTGCCCAAATTTAAAAAGAGCATCATGTCAATCATATAAATTGTTCAATGCGCATACATACATACACACATACTCACACACACACACAAACACACCTTCCCACTACACACAACACTACAATAAAACACATAATAGGTACCATGAATTATATTTATTAATTGTAATTTTTTTTTTCACCAATGGATAATATAATGTACTGCTTGTTTCTGATAATAAATAAATAAATTAGCTTATTTTATATATTGACACAATGCCCACTCGCACCAACTTCTGTAGCGCCCCCTAAATGCTTAAACGATTTAAAAATGTTTTTAAAGGTTAAATTTTAAAAAGGTTAATGGGGTTTGTCCAGGTCTTGGCGGTCAATGCATCTGCCTACCTGCCGCGTAGTGGGAAGGATCGAGAGAGACGGGTTGAAGGAGGTCTTTTATCCTCTCCAGCCGAAATGTGGTTGTAGGGATAGATTCATACGTCCGTTACGCCTGGACACACTGACACCCAGATTCCTACCAACCCTCATACCAATTTTTTCCCCAGAACTTCCTTTCCTTCATTTCATTATAAAAACCAAAAACCCTTCACACAGCATCCTCTATGATGAAACAGGCTTGAGGGAAATTATTTTCCTCAGAATCTCTAGTGTGGAGCTAAAAAAAAATGCCCGGCCAAACCTCCAAAACGCCCACAAAGGGGCGCTGGCATCCCGTCTAGAATCACTGGTCTAAAAGTAGGATCTAAGTCGATTTGATAGAAAACCAACTCTGAGTCTTTGGAAAGGCCAATGAAATCGATTACGATCGAATCGCTCACAACTCATTTCTCCAAATTTGAAAATTCACTGCCCACCAATATGCTCACAGGCCAGTAGCTTTTTTCGATTCCTCTTGTCGGATCGTTGAAAAACTTTTTCAAAAGCTTACAACTTGAAGCTTAGCAAATAATAAGAAACTTTGATGAAATGATTTGGATTATTTATTAGTAGTAGATGCAGATATATTATGGATAATTACCATGTTTTGTTTTTGTTTTTGTTTTTGTTTATTAGGAAAACAAACAGTTGTACATATTATAAGGTAATTACATATTACATGGGTGCATTAACCAGTGAAGTTTCCGCAAAAAAAAAAAAAAAAAATTGAATTCATGAATTCATAACCGTTCTAGTTTTTTGTTATTGATATGTTTGCTATCATTTTCCAATGAACGGTATACTTACTAAAATTCTTTAAAATGATGCTAAACTCATTTTTCATTTTTCTTCTTCTTTGTGTACTATCAGGTCCCCCCCGACGTTGGCGATCACTCTGGAAAATGTCTCTCTGTCTTACGCTGCCCGGAATTGCTCCTCCACACTTCTAATTCCGGTCCACTCTCGTACCCTCGGCGACCCTTTATCTTGCCTTTCAATATTAAACGGAGCAAGTGATACTTCTCCCCTTGAAGTATATGACCCAGATATGAAATTTCAAAACTTTAATTTTAAATTTAATTTTTAAATTTAATTTATTTAAACACAAAATAAAAAGTTAAATTAAATATAAAATTTCAAAACGTATAGATTTTTTAGTTTTAACCACGTTTATCTTAATATATAAAACAAAATCAGGTTAGTTACACCATTTATAACTCGAGAACGGCTCGACCGATTTTCATGATCTTTGATTTGTTGGATTTGTCTCCGCCCGAATAGCAGAATAGCTATTAAAACTTTGGAAAAATTCACAAAAAAAATTATTTACGAACAAAATTCTTTTTTTCATACATTTAGTATGGAAAGAATTCTCATCTTTTGAAAGAGCTGCATAAATATTGTGATAAGTATAATATTGAGTAGTGAATGAATTCCAAAAATTCAAAAACGTCAAACATTCTTAAACATATAATGTTGCCCCTCTTTCTTACACACTAAATGTCAACAGTCGAAAATGGGGCAAACGGTGAACGTATGTCTGCAACCCTCCAAAGGAAAAATATAATAATTATAATAAATCTCCCTCACACGTATAAAGAAAATGGAAAAGTAAGAAAATGACAAAATTATAAATCCGTAGATACGCAACGCCATCGATACTGACAAAAACAAATCACGGACAGTTGCGCATCGATAATTGCTTAATTGTGAAATTTTGTGAAACTGAAAAAAAACTGAGTTTAATTCAGCTAATTAGTTAATACAACAGTTATTGATTCTGAGGCGGTACGAAGTTCGTCGGGTCAGCTAGTTGTTTATAAAACACCGACATGGTTTGTGAGAGATGCTTACTCCCTCAGGGTTTACTTAAAACTAATTACAACAATAGACTTAACGGTGTCAATGGAAAGGTGGGAGTGGGAAGGGGGAGGGGGGTAATAGGGTATTATTTACAAACGGAACAAGTTTAATAATGGGTTTTAAAAAAATATATATATTTTTAACATTTAAATTTACGCTCTTTCTAATTTTTGTTAACCAATTGTCGGTTGTTTGTAAATACTAGCTGCTCCGTACCGCCTCAGAATCAAAAACTGTTGTGTTAACTTATTAGCTGAATTAATTTCAGTTTTTTTTTATTAAATTAAAAATCACACATTGAAGCAATTATCGATGCGTAACTGTTCGTGTTTTGTTTTTGTCGGTATCAGAGATGGCGTTGTGTATGAATTTATATTTTTTGTGATTATCTTACTTTTCCACTTACTTAGCCATATTTCAAAGAATACTAAGCAACATATTGAGAAAGTACAAGTTAACGGATTTTGCTGTAAATTTTATTGACGACATTTTAATATTTTCAAAAAGCTATACCGAGCACATAAATCATTTATCACAGATTTTAAAGGCGATAGAAAAAGAAGGTTTCCGACTTAAGCTCACAAAATGTCGATTTGCAACAAATTGGGTAAAATACCTTGGACATACAATACAAGATAATACAGTAAAACCAGTGAGAGATAACTTAATTTCAATAAGATATTTCCCAACACCAAAGAATCAGAAAAATATTAGACAACTTCTAGGAAAAATCAATTTCTACCACGAGTACATACCTAACAGTTCAATAATTTTAGAACCATTACATAATTTACTAAGGAAGCACCAAAAATTCATATGGTCAATAGACTGCCAAGAAGCTTTTGAAAAGATTAAACAACTATTGTGTTCACAACCAATCTTAGAAATTTTTGATAAAGACTTATCAATAAACATATATACGGATGCATCATTGGAAGGTATTGGAGCAGTGCTGAAACAAACTCAACAAGACGGAAAAGAAAAACCTGTAGCATATTTTTCAAAAAAATTAAATGAAGTCCAAAAGAAAAAAAAGGCTATATATTTAGAATGCTTAGCTATTAAAGAGGCCATAAGATATTGGCAGTACTGGCTAAAAGGCAAACCTTTCACAGTATATTCCGACCACAAACCATTGGAAAATTTAAATATTAAATCTAGAACGGACGAAGAGTTAGGAGATTTATCCTATTACCTATCACAATATGACTTCGAAATAAAATATAAACCAGGAAAAAATAATTTAGAGGCAGATTGCTTGAGCAGAAACCCAGTATTAGAAGCTAATAAAGATGTACATGAACAATTAAAAATAATAAACTTAGTAACATTTTTTTTTTTTTATTGAAAATTTTTTCTTTCGGTACAATACAATAGATACATAAATAAAATGAAAGTATATAAAAGCTTAATGCAATTATAATTATTACAATTATATAATATATATTTTTAAATTATTCTCCCATAATAAGCAAATGCTTGTGTGTACGGGAGGAAGTATTATTTGTTTGGTTATTTTTTTATTTTTTTTTATTGTTGTTTTTATTTATATTTAGTACTTTGAAATTTAGTTTATGTAAATAATAAGATAAATGTATGTTTATATAAATACATAAATTTTTATTATTATTATTATTTTTTTTTTTAGTTAAGGTTTTCAGTATATTTTTTTAATTGTGTTTTGAAATTTTTGAAACTGTCACAATGGGATTTTATATTTTCTGGTAATTTATTAAAGAAATTTGTTCCCAAGTATTTGTAGTTTTGTTGGCCTAAAGTTTTTTTACAAATGGGAATTGGTAACATGTATTTTTGCCTGAGATTTGCTGTGTTTTTGAAAGGTATAGTTTTGTTTAGGATATCCTCTTTGTAGACTTGTAAGGTTGAGTGATACAGAAAAAGAGTATTTAATTTTCTGACTTTAAATTCTTTGAATATGAGTTCTGATGGATATAAAAATGATTTTTTTAATATTATTTTAATTATTAGTTTTTGCGCAATGTAAAGAGATTGTGTGTGAGTTTTATAGGCGCCACCCCATCCTATTATACCATATTGGATTATGGATTGACAGAAAGCGAAGTACGTCATTCTCAGTAGTTCTTTATTTAGAATGTGTCTCAAACAGCTAAAAATATAGGTCAATTTTCGTACTCTGTTTTTAAGATTGGTTATATGCGGTATCCATTTTAGACATTGGTCAATAGTAATTCCTAGATATTTGGTTGAAGTTTTCATTTCAATATGAGTACACAGTAAGTTACAGTGGTGTTGTTGAGTGTTTGGGGCAGAGTGGATCCTTATGTTAATTTCATGCGGCGTGTTTGGTTTTTTTATGAAAAATGGTATATAATGTGTTTTTTTAGAGTTTAACGTTAGTAGGTTATTGTCAAACCATGTTTTTAATTCGTTTATGTCCGTGTTAGCCTTTTTATTCAGTTCTAACCACGTGTTTGCTTTTAGAAGAAGCACTGTGTCATCTGCATATGATATTATTTCCCCGTATTTAGCAACTTCAAATATATCATTTACATATAATATGAACAAAAGTGGTCCTAGAACTGTGCCTTGTGGTATTGAGAAGTTACTACTTTGGGAATCACTTAGTTCATTTAATAATTTTACTTGTTGTGTTCTATTTTCCAAAAAGCTTACAATCCAGGATAACACCATTCCATTTATTCCAATTGATTTGATTTTTTTTATTAAGTTAGTATGAGATATACTATCAAATGCTTTTTTAAGGTCAATAAATATTCCAATGCATTTTTCATTTGAATCTAGGGAGGTGTATATATAATTTGTTATTTTCGCAATGGCATCTTGGGTGCTGGTGTTTTTTTTGAAACCATACTGTTTAGAATTTATAATTTGATGTTGTTCTAAGAAGGCCCAGATTTGGTTTTTTACAATTTTTTCGAATATTTTTGATATATTTGATAAAAGGGATATAGGGCGGTAATTTTGTGGGTCTTTAGGGCAGTCTGCTTTATATATCGGTGTTATTATTGTTCTTTTATAATTGTTTGGAAATACACCTTTTATAAGGCTTGTATTTATTATATGAGTTAATGGGCAAGTTAGATATTGTTTCATTGTTTTTAATATGTTTACATCTATGTTGTCGTAACCGGGAGCAGAGCCCCCCTTTAAATCATCGATTATTTTTCCAACATCAGTTTCTGTTATTTTGTTGAAATTATTATATTGGTGTTGGGATTCTTGGGTAGTGCGGGGATTATTTTTATTATTGTTGGGACATGTTTTTATAGCGTTAGCCAGATTTTTTCCAACATTTACAAAATAGTTGTTTAAGATATTACAGCATTTTTTAGTTTCGAGTTGGACATTATACGTTTTTTTCCCATCTGAGATTTCGGATATACCATTTTTCTTTTTATTTTTATTTATTATTTCGTTTATTGTAGTTCAAATTTTTTTATTATTATTTTTGGCCTCTATAATTATTTGGGAGTAGTAGCTATTTTTCGTTTTTCGAATTAAAGTTGTTAAGATATTTTTATATTTTTTGTAATATGAAATAATTGATTTTTTAGCATTCGGTTGATGAGCTAGTTTGAAAAGTTTATTTTTTTTCCTAACTGCTTTTACTAATCCGTTAGTGATCCAGGGTTTAATTTTTTTTGTTTTTGTGTTTTGATGAAAGTTTTTAATTTCAGAGGCATTTAAAATGTGTTCTGATAATTTTTTTTCAAATAAATATGCACATTCATCAGCGCACATATTGTTTATTACTTCAGTCCATTTTTCTGTTGAGAGTGATTTTTCTAATAGTTGGTAGCTTAAAGTGGTTTTTGTAGTACTTAATTTATGTATGTTTTTATTTTTATTTTTAGTTTCATAGTTAAAAATGGTTGCGTGATGATCAGTTATGTTTATCTTCCAAATCATAGATTTGATATTTTTTATGTAATTCAGATTTACATTACACCAAATATGGTCTAGACAAGATGGCGTTTGATTTGGTACCTCTCGGGTATAGTTATTAATGCATGATTTGAAGTTGTGATGCGTCATCATGTTCAAGAAGTTATTTTTTTCCAATGAATTATTAGTATTTGAAATGTTTATGTTAAAGTCTCCACATATAATCGTAAAAATCTTTGTTAATTTATTCAGGTATAGATAAAGTTCATTTGTAAAATTCGTTATGTTTGATTTGTGTGTACGATATATTGTTATGATTCTATAAATAGAATTTTTAAATTTAATATCTATTTTTAAGCAGTTGACAAATTCAATATTAACTTCTTCTGTGTTTATCACTTCACAATCGTCGCGTACGAACATAATTATTCCACTATTTTTGTTTATAGATATTTTGGTTGCAATTCCTCGGTAGTTGGGTAGCGCACTTATGTATTGATCGCTGTTGGAGTGTGTTTCAGTTAACCCTATGCATACCGGTGATATGTTTAAATTATTTATGTTTATTAATAATTCATCTAGATTTCTTGAAAGGCTTCTTATGTTCATGTTTAACACTATAAAAGCTGAATCAGTATTATGGCACCATTTGTTAATTTCGGTAACGTTTTCGCATATTTCTTCTGATATATTGTAGTTTTCGTCGATTTTTTTAGTAATGTAATCATCCATGTTTAGTTGTAGTCGATTCGTTCCTTTGCATATTGTAACATTTTTATGCGTTGTTTGCATTCTTCGTTGTTGGCTTTATGATTTGTTGGATAAGAACTCTTTTTTATCAGGTTGTTAGTTGTGCAGTTTATGCACTTTGGCACTTCATTTTTGTTTTGACAGTCTTTTAGTCCGTGATCTCCAGCGCAGTGAGGGCAAATAGGTTTTTCGTTTATTCTTAGACAATGCGTGGCTGTATGGCCATATTTCTGGCAGTGGTAACATTGCATTAAAGGGTTACAGTCTTCCACTTTTATTTGGGAGAAACCCAGGTTTACTTTTTTTTTTTTAATAAGTAAGTTTCTAATATCTCCAGTGCATTCGACGATAATGTTTATTTGTTTATATTTTTTAATGTTGATTGTTCCTCTTATTTTGATTTTTTCTTCTACATTTAATGTTTTTATGTCTTCGTTTTGTAGGATTAAGTCATTCAAAAATTCTTCTTTATCATAATTCTCGTCGATTCCTTTGAAGATCATACACGGACTTTTCTTTTTTAATTCGCCCACGTTTATTCCTTCAAGGTTCATTTTTTCAATTTCATTTTTTGTCTTGATCCTGTCTTCTTCTTTGTTAAGGTTGATAATAAGTTGGTTTTTCGATGTTTTTCTGATGCTAGCAATACCAACGCCAGTTTTAGAAATCTTTACGTTCTTAGTTATTATTTCCTTGATATCTTCTTTTTCGTTTTTTGAGCTTATAATGATGGGATATAAAACCGGGGATTTGTGTTGCGCGCTAACTTCAGCGTATGTTTTAACATTTTGATTTGTTGAAATTATTTTTTCTAATTTTTGGCAGTAATTTTCATTATTTTGAATTATTTGGTCTTGCAATTGAATTATTTTATTTTGTAGTTTCAAATGTTCACATTTTATTGCTTCTTCCAGCTTTTTAATATTGTTTTCTAAACTTTGTTTTATTTTAGAGTCTTTAACAGTTGTTATTTTATTAACATCAGTTCTTATGTCTTCTATGATTTCCTCCATATTTAGATTTGTTCACTCCTTCGGGGATGTGTGGTTATTGAATTTACATGGCTTATTAAAAACAAAAACAAAAAATTATTAATAAAAATAAAAAATAAAATTTTCGCCGGAGTGAGTTTCGAACCGAGAGCCACAGCTATTTACTTAAATCGGGCAAAAAAGCAGTTCCGACGCGTTAGTCCACAAGGCTACGAGCCTTATTCCAGGTCCCGATAAGAACACTCGTATTTATTTGTGTGACGGTTCCCGCGGACAGCGCGTCGAGTTACTTATAATGTCTTTATTGTCGCACTAGAATCCTTTATGTTTTTGTAACTTGTTTAATTAAACACATTTTTCTATACTTCCGTGTGGAAAAATTAGAAGGCAATTAACACCCGTCGATAGCGCGTTCAAAACTGCGCAGGACTGCACTGATTGTAATGGCCTACTTCACTTTTTATCACACTTTTAGGTTTATTATTGTAGAGGTTTTCAAAATACGTTTGACGTTTCATGTACCTAATAATACTGTTAACATTGAATGATATACTAATAACATTGAATGATATATTAACAAATCAAGAGAAAAATGAGGATATAAAAAAATACAATAACAAGTTAATATATAAAAACAATATATATTATAAGAGGGTAAGAAAGCAAGAAAAAATACTACTGTCAGAGGAACTCAGTATAAAATTTACAAAACTGATATATGAAAATATGTGGCATATAGGTATAAAACAAATGCAAAAGAAAATAGGAAACATTTGTACAGCAAAGAATTTAACTAGAAAAATCACCGATTTATGCAAACAATGTGAAATATGTATAAAAAATAAGACAAGAGGACAGGCTAAATATGGTGTAATGTCACACTTAGGCCCTGCCACAAAACCACTTGAAATTGTCTCAATATATACAATTGGGGGATTTGGTGGCTCTCGATCAACCAAAAAATACTTGCACCTTTTAGTCGACCATTTTACTCGATATGCTTATATAGTAACCTCAAAGACACAGAGTGCAAAGGACTTTATAAAACTTATAAATATTGTACCAAATTGTAATGAAATTGGCATGGTTCTCACCGACCAATATCCTGGAATTAACTCAAAAGAGTTTTAAACTTTTTTAAATGAAAGATCAATCACACTAATTTTCACTGCAGTAAATTTGCCGTTTTCTAATGGACTGAACGAAAGGCTAAACCAAACACTCGTAAATAAAATAAGGTGTAAGATAAATGAAAATCTAAATACTAAAGCATGGACAACTATTGCTCATAATTATTGTGTTGATAGATATAATAACACGGAACACTCAATAACAGGCTTTGCACCGAGATACCTATTGGATGGTACTGATGTTTCATTCATACCAAATGAACTTAAATTAAAAAAAGAAGCAGATGACTGGATTAGAGATAGAAAATTTGCATTAGAAAGAACAATTAAGTCACATGAATATAATAAAATGTTAATTGATAAAAAAAGAACAATTCATAATTTTAAAATAGGCGATATGGTATATGTTGAAAATGGTCACAAACTAAATAGAAGAAAATAAGATGAGTTAAGGGTTGGTCCATTTAAAATCGAAGATAAACTATCCCAATCTATATACAAAATTAATACAGGACATAGAAAGATGGAGTCAAATTTTTTCCATATTTCAAAACTTATTCCTGCCCCCATACTAGAAGAAAATGAAGATTAGAAAGAAGAAAAAGGAATTGAAAGAGACGAAAATCTCCAGAGAAATTTTCTAACCCTAGGGGGGAGATGTAAAGGAATAGGTACCTACCTAGAAATGCATAGGATTCCTTTATGTTCGAATTTTAAATAGGTGTTGTCATGGAGACAGAAAATGATAGATGTTTTTTGTTTTGTTGTCTAGCTGGGTAGCACAGATTGAAGTAATAAGAAGATTGAAAAATAAGTTTATAATTACAAAGTGATATAATATTTTGAAGACGGACAAATAACTTTAATTGTAGTTTCTTTGTCAGCAAAGCAACTCATAATATTGGTATGTCACATTATTAATAAAAAATTACAACCAATAGACAAATTGTCTTATATATGTTTAAGAACAGAAGCAAAATAATCAGCGCATTGACATTTGACGTTTTTGAATTTTTGGATTTCACTCACTACTTAATATTATACTAATCACAATATTTCTGCAGCTCTTTCAAAAGATGAAAATTCGTTCCATGCAAAATGCATAAGGAAAAGAATTTTCTCGATGTTTAAATTTCTATTCTGTTATTCGGGGCGCAGACAAATCCAACCAAACAAAGATCATAAAGATCGGTTGAGCCTTTCTTGAGTTAAAAATGTTGTCACTAACCCGACTTTGTTTTATTTAAGATAAACGTGGTTAAAAGTTAGAAATCTATTAATTTTGAATTAAAGTGGTGCCACAAAATAAGTTTGCTGCGTTTGAAGAAGGAAATTTGTAAAACTTGTTCAGATTGATTAATAAGAAAAAGCCACAAGCGAATTATGTAGTTTGTATTCTCAGTGTGCTTTATATCACCACTAATATAGGTAATAGGCATAAAAATCGCTTGGCAAACGAAGCCCAGAGATCAAAACTTCAGGTGCAAAAGTGATTTTTTATTTATTTTATGAAAAAGTTTATAAGAAAGAAAAAAAGTTTAAAAAAAGTAAGTAGGTAATGGAAACTTTCACAGGTAATTTTAATCATAAAATTGTATTTTAGAAAGTTGTTTTGTACATGCCCAATTTTTTAGCAAGAGAAAAGAATGATCGATTTTGTTTGAGTTCTGTTATAATGATTTAATTTATGAAAAGAAATTTTTTTTAAATTTTTATATTGTAAACCGATTCGTTGTTAAGATTAATCTAAAAGAGTGTTTTAGCATTAAGCTTTGCCTTATTCTTGGAAAGGACTAAAAATTCTACTGAAATTATTTTTACAATATTCATTGTACCTTCAATAGACAAAATCATCGGTATTTGGTCGATGGACAGAATCAAAATATTCAATACTACACTTTTTAAGAACAATCAATACAATTGTTAAAAAACTTACATTTAAATATATCAGCAATACATTAAAATAACATTAAATTTCCAAAATTGAATACCAAGTATATTCAAAATACCCACTTCTATATACGAATAATTTATTTTAACATTAACATAAACAATCTTCCAGTCTAAAAATTATCTGAAATATTCACGAATTTCAGCTGAAATAAAAAAAAAATCCTCAATTGTTTATAAGGTTTCAAAAGATTTCAATGATTTAGACACATTTATTATATTATGTAAAACCCTTGTCAGATGCCAACTTGAATATAACTCTACGTTATGGTCTCCCTTTTTCAACATTCATTCAGACAACATTGAAAAGATTCAACGGAAGTATCTAAGTATCTAAGAAGTATCTAAGGTTTATAAACTATAAATTGCATATTATTGCATATAATATAACTCTACGTTAAACCAGTGGCGGCTCGAGCACTTCTTTATTGGTGGGGATCGACTTTTTTACGTACCGGAATCTCATCACCCGTAGAATATTATTATTATTATTATATATTATAAAATTTCTCAAAATTTTTTTTTGATGGTCTAATCATGCTAGTCGGATATATTTAACACAAAATAATATAAAATGTCTATAGAAATATGCCAATTTACAATGAAATATAATAAAAATAAAGCTTTAACTTTCGAGATTATTATCAAACTAATTTGAACGCGAGCGATTCCCGCCCGTAACTTCGCAAACAAATGGTTCTAAGGGGATCCACAGGATTGTCCCCGCAGATGCTTGAACTCACATACTACTGCGCATGCGCAGTTGCATACGATCGCGAAACAATGCAAGGAAAGTATGGGGATAGTTCGGATTGTCCCCCAAGTGCGCAGTAATTCTGTGCACTGAGAAATAGACCTGCTTTTTTTTGCGCCGTACATTGTTCGCTGTACGCGCGTAGGGTCTTATTAAAATCATCCGGAATAATTGTTTGTATTTTATTTCTGCTAATGTTAATTACTTTTATGTTTAAAGAATTCATTCATTTTGGCGGCATCGACTGTTATTTCCTTTAGTAGGTTTTGAGTGTAACTGGTGGGGACTGTCCCCATTGTCCCCCTGTAAAGAACCGCCACTGCGTTAAACTATAAATTGCATATAATATAACTCTACGTTATGGTCTCCCTTTTTCAACATTCATTCAGACAACATTGAAAAGATTCAACGGAAGAATCTAAGTATCTAAGAAGTATCTAAGGTTTATAAACTATAAATTGCATATTATCTGTAAGCAGAATTCTTGCCTGAACAGACTATGCAATAGTTATAATAACGTATTATCCAATGTGGACATTTTCAATTGCGAACTTACCAAATATAAAAGGTCCGTAAAAGAATATTTCTCTGATGGTGAATAATGATATGTTTTTTTTTTGTGAAATAATAAATTTAATGAAATTAAATTTTTTTTGAATAATGTTATGTTTTACGTGAATAATGTTATGTTTTTATTATTTTATATTTCTGTTCTGATTTGATTTATATGTACAACCTCTCTCCATGGCTACCAATGTATTGATAGATTTTTTGTTTAGTAATGTTTCATTTTATATAAGAAAAAAATTGTTTTATATTTTTTGTTTTTTGGTTTTTGTTTTATATAATTTTTGGATTCATATTGCTTTTTTATAAAATTAATTTACATTCTTATTATGCTGTCTCAGTGCAAGTAAAGTCACAAGGAGGAAATCCATAATTGGTTTTATTTTGGCTATTTAATATTATGTACAAACTGAAATAAATGTAAACTGTCGATTTCCTGAATATTAATAAATAAATAAATAAATAAATATTCCCATACTAAACATTGATAACAATTACCTCCTGGATAAAATGTCTCTATTGAAACTTTCATAAACAAGAATAAGCACAGATTCAATACTGTTACATAAAATACTGCATTACAAAATTGAGTGTCCTGAATTACTTCAATTTATCAATATCCATCTTCCCAAAAAATTATGTCGACATTTATTACTCTTTTACTTCAATAACACCAGGACACTAGCTTATCAAAATTCTCCGTTTCCGAGACTTGACAGTCTCGGAAATAAATTAGTATTCTAATCTGTGTGATATATTTCATCTTAAAACTAATCATTATAAATGTTGTATATTCTATCACTTTTATTCTTCTAGACACCAATAGATTTACATAATTTCTACAATTT
Source organism: Limnephilus lunatus (assembly GCA_917563855.2). Taxonomy (NCBI): domain Eukaryota; kingdom Metazoa; phylum Arthropoda; class Insecta; order Trichoptera; family Limnephilidae; genus Limnephilus; species Limnephilus lunatus. The sequence goes on from OU830592.1 coordinate 123,366,117, forward strand.
TTGTTTCTATTGAATGTGAGACTTCTTATAATTTTTACATAATGTATTTTTATTTTATTTTATATGCTTTTGTTGTTAGGTTGTATTATGTATTATATGTTCTTCATTGTTTGATACCCAACTTAAAAATAACAATGTAAAATCCCATCAGTGAGTGTAATAAATAAATAAATAAAAAATAAATAAATAAGAGTCCTTATCACTTTTTTTGTAAAAAATCTTCTATTTCTATTACTTATTCATGAATCATTAATTAGTCAATAAATAACTGATTTTATTATATTTGACAAACACAAGAAGAGCCTCGTCTCTTTGATGAGAAAAGGCTTTAAATTTTTTCCTTTATAACACTGTGTAACTAAGGACACAAAATAATTATCAATACTTTGTGGTATCGAGTACTTTTCCTTTCGATACCGATATTTTGTACTCGATACTTCGTATTCGATACTTTTACTCAATGAGTACTTTTTGGCAAGTATCGATACCTATAAAAATTTGGCTAAGCGGCTCATGTTTATGGCAACGCCATCTAGTTCAATCATAGCAAACATTCTAAAACATTCCATTGCATTGGTATAATTACAAGCACACGCAATCTAGTGTGTCATGGAACGAATAGATGGCTTATAATTCAAGAAAATTAAATTTATTTTGTTATCTAAATATTACTTACTGACAAACTCCATTAGGTGAAAAAATCTTAAAAGTGCCATACTGACTGTCCTGCCAAAACACAAACTAGAGAAAAATATCGGTTGCAAAATTTTTGTTTTACTTTTTAGTTCGAGTTTTAACAGGGCAGCTTTTTTTTTATTTATTTAATATAGATATATAAGTGTACAAAGGTGTTACATAAATTACATATTGGTACAGAAATTATTTAAAATTACAATCTCATCAAAGAAGAAGCTAGTTCTTGTGCTTGATGAGCGAGTTACACTAATTATAACAGAAATAAAGTAACATTATGCAAAAGGTAAGTATATAATACGAACAATTGAGACTTCTGGATCATCTATATGTGTAGGTGTACATACATAGGATACGGTATGAAATTCGAAAAATCTAAATAAAATAGAGATAAATATAATTTATAATAAATGGAAAGAAAGAGAAAAACAGGTAATTATTTAGTTTTAATTATTCCTGATGAAGTGTAGCTTAAGTTTGAGTTTCAGTTTATTGATGTCTTTGGTTTTTTTTATTTCACAATTTTGTGAAATAAAAAAAAGCTTGTGTTTCATTATTTATTTACATAATTACGCACGTTTAGTTTTGCAATTGATTTTAACATTAAACTTTTTTTATGAGTACCTAAGATCGCATTTTGTGAATTTACGTGTCCTTCTTTATTATTGACTAGCTTTTACCCCCGGCTTCGCTCGCATATTCGCAGTATAGCTGTTGGCTTAGGTCAAAATGTAGATAAGTACCTATTTTATGTTTGTATCTATCTACACTAAATATTCATATTATAATACTAATATTTGAATTTTCGCTTTCAAAGAAATAATATTGACAGCCCACGTCAAACATTTACTTAGTAACACGTTTTGCCAATAAATGTATAATAGATAATTTCATAACGCCACAGCTTATTCATAACGCCAGAGCTTACCAATATATATAGCTCATGTTACTCGCAAATAAATTAGCTTTCGATTAGTGAAAGAATTTATTAATTCCATTCGATATTTATTGCGTGAAAGAGTAAAATCCAACCATCCATCCAACCATCCATACAAACTTTCGCATTTATAATATTAGTAAGATTATACGTACTTAAATTTTATTGATTCTTTTTTCATTTCACTGACGTTGACGTCCTTTTACCTTTTCTAACTAAAGTAGATATTTGAATTTGAAAATTATGATCCTGGGGAGGGGGTTTTGATATGTAGTTTGCCCGGTCAGAGCTGTAAATCAGGCCCTATGAAATGTACTCGCTACTATGAAGTATCGATACTTTTGTTCCAACACTTTTACGAGTACGATACTTTTTTTCCGATACTACTCATGAATACAGTTTAGATACTTTCTATTCGATATCGTGTTCCTATGTGTAACACGTAAAAAATGTATTTTTTTGTAATTGTATTTTATTTATTTATTCAGACAGTAAATTGCATTACATTATTTATAATATTTATAACACTTATCATGCGTCGACTCCCTATCTGTATGTCACTAGTTGACAAAGGCCTCCTCCAACTGTCGCCATTTCTCTCTATCATTAGCTACTCTTGTCCATGTACCACCTGCTATGGCTTTGATGTCGTCAACCCACCGTCTAAATGATCTGCCTCGTTTTCTCTTCTTGTCACTTGTGAACCAATTCATGACTAATTTTGACCATTTTTCACTTCCTCTGATTGTGTGGCCGGACCACTTCCACTTTAGCTTTTTTATTGTTTTTATGGCATCTTTTAATGGATTCAATTTTTATTCTATACGACAGTCTTTTCCCTATCATACTTCTTTCCATGGAGTTTTGGCAAGTTTCGAGTTTCTTATTTTGAATTTTTGTGAATGCACAAGTTTGGCAAACATAAGTAAGTACAGGAAGTATACAGGTATCAAAAAGTTTCCGTTTGATAGTTATCCTAGTTTCACTGTTTTTTATTATTTTTTTCAAACTCCAATATTGTTTCCAAGCATTTCCAATACGTTGGTCTATTTCTTTTGTGGTTAAATCTACAGGAGAAATTATTTCACTTAGGTATACATACTCATCCACATAGTCGATCAGATTGTAATTAATCCTGAAAAAAAAATATATAAACGTGAAACAATTAAAAAATTTTAAACCATTACTTTTTCAAACGGATGAACTTATCTAAGTCAAAACAAACAAGAATAACCTTTACTTAAAGTTTCAAAAGGGTAAAGAATCGTAAATTGGCTAACAGCCAAGTCTCGAGGCGACAGTCCTCTTCTCAGCATCCCTTATCAGCTTGGAGACTCGTTGCTTTATTAAGTACCCCATCTCAACTGGATAATGCACCCTGCATTATTCAACCCTTAGTCCTTGGAGAGCAGGAAGGCAACAAGTTAAAAGCGAAGCCAATTTTACTTGAAGTTCATCTCACGAAGGAAATGAACTAACAAGAAATTATTGATGTCTGGAGTCGAGGAAGGGTAACATTTCGCTTGTGATTGGATTTAAGAATTCAAAAATCATTACACAATTATTTATTTTTTTATTAATAATAATATGAATAGCGCCGTTTTTGTGAAAAATCACCTCAAGGACGCTGTACACTTTATTAAAAATTCTTAGTTTCTATCTAATTTTACTTTTTACAAATAGATACAGAAACATACTCACCTGGCAGGTCACTTCCAATAAACACACTTTAATTAGAAAGTTTATGCTTGGAGAAGATATGTAAGACTTTGCACGCGGAGGACATTCTATTTAAAACACTGGACATTGCACGATTTTACATTTGCTACCCCCCATCATTATTAATATTAAATTTATTAAAAGATAAGTGGAATTAATCTATCTATCTACCTACTATCTATCTTCTTCTATATAAATCAAAATGAATCGCTGAAATGTATGTACGCGCATAACTTCCGAACGACTGCACCAAATTGGATAATTCTTTTGGATAATTGGATTATTTTTTTGTGTTCGTTATTGTCAGGAAAAGGTTTGTATAAAATTACTGGTGAGCTCTGGCATTATGAAATTCGTATAAAAAATTGCAATAGGTGGCACGCGAGCTGTTTGAAAACTGAATGTAACAGGACTGAATGTATGGAATGCGGGAGGGGGGTCAGGAGGGGGATTGTGGAGGGGGAGAGGAACTCTGGTAGGGGCTTCGCGGGAGGGGGGAGGGGAATCCAGGAGGGGTTCGTGGAACGGGGGAAGGGGGAAGTGGAGTGGGGAGAGGGAAGGTGGAGGTGGGAGAATGGGAACGGGAGAGAGGGAAAGGGGAGGCGGGAGAGGAAGGAGAGGCGGAAGAAGAATGGGACGATTGGAAAAGGACGTGCAGGGAGAAACAATTTCCTTTTTAAATGGCATGGCAACGCATGCCGGCAACGATCTAGTTTTTAATGAGAACAACTCCCTTTTTATAACTTTTGATGGTTATTGAAGGTAAGAGAGATGAGAGGTTTTAGGTTCGAGTCCCACTTGCCACCGTTATCTGTTTCTATTTTTCTGTGTCCTTGTTTTCTTCCATATTTTCGTTTAGATTATAAGTGTTATCTTCTTCTTCTTCAATGATATAATCATTTATTTATTTTAACTGCACATCTACAGTTGTAAATATTTAACCAAAAATAAACATAAGGTAAAACACCCTATTTCTGACACATAAAGCAATCACTTTTTTTCAAGAATTTAATTTTTTTTTCTAAAATCAACCTTGTATAAATGAAACAAAATTTTGAATTTTTGGAAACATTGTTCAATTTAAAATAATGAAATCTAACTTTTTGAAATTTATTGCCGTTAAATATTTAAAATCATTTAATATGTAACATGCTAACAAAACACCTATTTCTGATATAGCAAAATCAATATATTCCTATTGATTGTCATGGCTGTTTGTATATCTGACTTTTTTTTGCATTACAGATTAATATAATCCTATTACAATACACGTAACATATACAAAACTTTAAACGAGATTTTTTTTTTCAATAATACATATTTTAGAGTCCTTGCCTAAAAGTATTCTTGAAACCTTCAAGACTAATGTTGAAAATGTCAAGAGACCTAGAAATATCATTTAGCAGCACCAAAATCAATGTGAATTCAGTATCCAACGTACAAGTTGATATTTCGATCATACCTGCAAATAAAATGCAAAGCTATGTGGACAACATTTAAAAAAAAAATCGGTATTTTGTAGAAACTTTATTAATTATTAAACATAAAATTTAAAAAAAAACTTTTTTTATACAGAGATGAAAATTAATTAAAACATTGTTTTTGGTATAAACATCGCTTACATTATTTTTTCTGTTCTTTTACGCCAAGAAGGAACTTAACCGTATCTTGCCTTCTTCAGGCATTACGTCTAAATTAAAATATGTAATACTCTATTGAGGTATATACTCTATTTAAGGATCTAAACGTCACAAAATTTATTAAACTGGGAAGACTTCGGTGACTGTGTCATTTAGAGAGAATGACTGAGCAGCAAGCTCCAAAATCCCTACTGAACTCTAGACCGACAGGGCGAAGGAGCCTGGGAAGACCATGTTTAAGATGGAGCGAGAACGTCCTCAAAGATTTATCCACTTTGGAGATTTTAAACTGGAGAGAGCTGGCACAATACCGTGACGAGTGGCGGAAGATTCTTGAGGAGGCCAAGACCCACCAAGGGTTGTAGAGCCAAGAGTGATGATGGCTCTATTGCAAAACATACAAAAACAATACATAAAACATTGGTGAACTGTGTCATCACATTTTGTAAAATTTGGTTTACTCGCCGAAAAAGATAAAAAAAATGTGCAATATCACAAAATCACCAAAATCATATACTAAACAATATTCTGGTAGAAATGGGTGTCAAAGAGTCCTTAAACTAAACGTTGGTTAGGGGGAGAGGGGAAAAACTTTCTAGATGAGCTAATATCAATAAACACGTAGGAATATTACTTCAGTTGATAAAATCGTAATTTGTGTTACATATATTATGTCAGAAATTGGAGGAGGATCAGAAATGTGATGTTGTACCGTACATTATATTATGTTGTTTAGTAATAATAAACTTTTTGAATTGTTGAATATTTAGTTGAAAATATCAATGTTAGGGACAGGTAATTAGAACTAATCATTTTTTCCGAGAGACATTACTGATTTGACCCGGATGTGAGCTTATCTTTTTCTGATTTGTCTGTCTCCAGATTTTCGATTGAGTTTCGCTAAAATTGTCTTCATTAAATTAAATCTTATAGTTTGAGATTTAAATCATAAAGTTAAAAAAAATAAATATTCATTCAAGACTTGCAGAAAAGTCAATAGATGTCGCATATTAAAAAAAAAATAGATAAAAATTTATCCAAGACACTATCTAGATAGCATTTAGTTCGGGTTTTAATCTTACAATCATACATTAAGCCAATAAAAATATGCGTTAAGGAAATGAAGATAACGTTGTTAGTTCTTAGTCGAAATATGAACGAATCGGATAGTGACACGTTAGTTCAGTTCAGCAAGGTGGAGGTCCTGGATTCGAGTCCAGATTTTTGAACGAGTTTCGCTAATATTGTCTTCATTTAATTAAATTTTACAATTTGAGGTTTTCCTCATTAAGTTTAAAATACAAATAAAAATTTAAAAAATAATTTAATTCTGCTGGAACTTTTTTGATAGCGCCTTGGGTTATTACTCTGTTGCGTTTGCGTGGCATTATTTTCTAATTAAATTCACTCCATTGTACTTGCCACAATACTTGGCATCAAAAGAGCAATTAAAATAATCTGTACAGGAATATGTGGAGTTATTTAAATGGCATAGAATGTATTATGCAAAATAAGACTCTTGATTACGTTCGTAATTGTAAGGTTGTTGTACCGCTTTATTCTCCATAATTCCATGGTATTTCTGCGTGAAGTATTATGGTGTTGGATAAAGCCTTCATTTACTATGAAATAATTAATATTTTGCACAACAAAGAACGCTCGCTTTCAGAAAATATAAGTGGATAACTAATGAACTTTATAGTCTTGCTCGCGAATAAACAAGATTTAAGCTTTTGAAAGTTAATGTTGATGGATAGGAGATTTACATACTGAGATACCATGGACTTTGTCTTTAGCTTCGCCGTCAATTTTAATGATTTAGGCCCTGGTGAGTACCTAATACAAGAATTCAGAATCTAAACTTTAGGACACGTAGGTGAGGGGTGACGGAGACACAGCTTCTTCTTCTTCTTCTTTCGTATGGTGAGGGGTCAGAGGGGGACATCTAGGTCTGCGAGCCAGTCTAGGACCTCAGGCGTTGCCCTGTGGACCTCGTCAATCCCGCTGGGGAATGAATGGAGCGGGCATTCGTTGACCACAAGTTCGGTGGTCTGCACCGCACCGCATTCACACATCGCCGACTCTTTAAGGCCACATCCATGCATAGTGTGAGCACAACGGCTATGGGAGCACCTTATCCTATTGATGGCGGTCCAGAGTTTGCGAGGCAATGAGAACCCAGGCTGTCTCTCAGTGGAGTCTTTAACGAGATGGGCGTTTTTGACGTTGGCCGATTGCCACTGAAGCTTCCACCTATCTTCTGGGGTGAGAAATGATCGAAAGAGTCTTTCTCCTTTTGTCCAGAAGGGTTTTCGAGACTTCAAGCGGCATGCCGGGTGAGAAACGACATCATCGTGCAAATGTATTGCGCTTTTTTGCAGCGCCTTCTTGTATTCCCTCAGGGTTGCAATCTCTCGCCTAATATTTGGCGGGGTTATGTTTGCAAGTACGGGGAGCCAAGGGAGATGAGCAGAGCCTCGGAAACATAACAGCGGTAGGGGATAGCGGGGGGTAAATGTGGAAAATCCATGCTTCTTACACAAACAGCTGTCTACGGCCTCACGCGTCGGAAAACCTTCTATTATATTTTCGTATACTCCTCTTTACTACTCGTATACTCGAGTTTCTCCAAAAGCTCTTCAATAAACGTAATTAAAACACGAACATTTTCTTAACCTTTATTTTTTTTTTACATTTTGATCAGCATTAATTTGTCGTTCTATATGATTTTTTTAAGCTGTTGGAGCGCCTTTTACGACAGATACCTTCTATTGGCAGTTCGTACGCCAATAATATAGTAGAAAACACGGCCGTTTTGTTATGAGCGACGAGAAAAAGCGAAACATTCTGTTTTCGATTGGTAACAACTCAACTGCTCGCGAATCGCTCCAGCGTTCGCTTTCCACCTTCTAATAAATAATATATTTTATAAATATAAATTGTTTAGTTAAATAATGTTTAACAAACCTGTAACTGCAAAGTACTACTTATGCAACCTTAATTTTTTTCGTATTAGTTATATTTCTTTATTTATTTACGCCCTTGGAGAATTTACATCAATCGTTTAACATAGTTATTATAGAAATAGAAACAATAAAATACCAATAATTTTAAAAGTATTATTTCTCTTCCTTTACACTTATAGAAAGGTTGCAAAATTCAAAAGAAATAACAAAAAAATAATATTAAAAGAATAATTATAAAATTTACATTAGAATTTTAGAAATTTCTGATATAAATTAAGGTAAGAAATAAATAAAAATATCAACTGAACTGAATTTATTTCCAAGCCCATGTAGTCTAGTCCTTAGATTGGGGAGTAAATGAAATAGTTAGTTTTAGACGGATTAACAAAGAACAGCTCTGGAAGTCTCGTGTCATGATTTGGTACTCGGAATGTTATTAGTTTTGTTAAGTCAGGTGCGTCAAGTGATCCATTAACTAATTTGAATAAAATAACCAAATTGCTCTTGGTTCTTCTACACGATAGGTCAGTTAACGTAAATATTTTGATTAAGTTAACATAAGTAATTTTTTCAATGGGTATGGAGTTTGAAATTAATGAACCCTAAAAATGTATGTTGAACTTTCTCAATTTTTCTTTGAAGTGCTATAGTATGGGGACCAAATGGTGGAATTGTATTCGATATTACTTCTTATTAAAGCGGTGGAGAGAATTTTAAATGCACAAAGTGACGTGAAATCTTTTACTGTCCTTAAAATAAATCTCAAACATTTCATAGCATTATTAGTAACTTCATTCATGTGCAGAACAAATGTTAATTTTTCATCAACTCAACTTTGTTGATTTCCTAAAGGTAAATAATTTAATTAATTAAGATTTCTCCGATCATAGCCTATTCCATGAAAAAGACAAAACAATATAAGCATGAGAAACGCTACAATGTATTCCGAATTAAAATATTCCACTGATCGACGTCTACATTTTCCTTCATAAGCGTAATAAAAGCTCCCAGTATAAATTATGAATCCATTAAGGCGGAAAAGACGGTGTAACGAGCTTCTTATTTATTTTTTAAACGTATTCATCTTTTATGAAAATTCCTTTCTCGAAAGGAAAATGAGATAATTATGAAACTTCGCACGGCTCTTTCATTTTACTCAATTTGAAAAAAGAGGTCATAATCCAATAGCATAAAATTTTTTGGTTAACTTTCAAAATCGCTGGACATGCTCAATATGAATATGTTTTAGAAAGAAACTAGTGTGCTTTAGACCACAGGACTGAAGTAAAACTTCACTAACTTATAAAAGAACATATGACATTGGGGTGACATATGACCATGGGACGACCTATAACCCTGGGGTGACCTACAACCATGGGATGACCTATGACCTTGGGGTGACCTACGACCTTGGGGTGACCTATAACCTTGGGGTGACCTATGATATTGACATTGACATTAGAGTGATATATGACAATGGGGTGACATATGACCATGGGGTGACCTACAACCCTCGGGTGACCTACGACAGTGGGGTGACTTACGACCTTATCCTCATCCTTCTTACTCCCAAGTGAAGGCCCGATCGTTCGCCTCGCCCGATCACCGTTCGCATCGATCATTGTTCGCATCGATCACCATTCGCATCGATTACCGTTCGCATCACACTTTTTCTTAACGCATTCACCAGCTTACCCCCAAGTCGAGCGTGCGTAAAGAAGTTTTACTTCAAAAATCTTTGGATTCACTTTGTTCATGCAATATACATGCTCTTCCACCTTTTTTATTAACGACCGATCTGGAATCTTTAGACTGGTAACATTTAATGTAAAACAATGTTATATAATATATCATTTACTTCTGAATCGAGCGTGATTGGCTACAATATTGCACATTTATGACTTATTGTAGTTTATTGTTGGCGGAGCAGCTTTATTACATTTGAATGTCCTTTCGGGTGGGTTTATTACATTCTAAGAGATGGGTTACATTTTATTGAATTGATTGAATCTATTGTTTTTTTTCTTAAACATTTAAATATATTTCTTTATTGATTATTTGCAACTTTATTTTCAAAATTGAATTGTCTTTTCATGTTTGTTTTGTCGTGTTTCGTTTTTTCTATCCTTTTGTTTTCCCTGTTTGTGTAATTATCCATAATTCATGTATGTAAACGAAAAAATACCATTCTGAAAATTCCTTTCTTGGGTTCGTGTATATATGTATTTTTTGATGACCGGACAACTCAGAATGAAATCAACTCATAACCTCTTTCGAAAAGTCATTTTTTATGATGAAAAAAATGGTTCAAATTTACGTTAGGTTAGGGTTATGAGCCATTTTTAAATTATTTTTTTCATAATTTTTAAAAGAGGTGTTGAGTTGACTTGATTCTGAGTTGGCATGGAACCGTATTTTTTATATTAGCCCCACGCAAGGGGCTGTGAGGGAAGTAATTTCCCTAAAGCCTATGACGTCTTTGGGGATGCTGTGGAAGGGTATTTTTAGAGAAAGGAAGAAGTGGACATTCTAGGAAGAAAAACAGTAAGAGGGGTGGGTAGGAATCTGGGAGTCAGTTTGTCCAGAATGAGCCGAAGTATAAATCTATCCCTTCCATTGCGGTGCACGGTAATGTTCCGAGAGAGTCCTGCTGGAGAGATGAAAAAGTCTCCCTCAACCAGTCTCTCCCGATTTGGCCTGCCACATTACATCAAGACCCGGGAAAACCTCACTCCATGAACCCGGACATCCCTCCTAACTCATCAAACGTAGCGAACCACTTGGGGTGACCCGTGGCAGAGGGATTTGTTATCTAATAAATGATTCCCTGGGCGCCGGTATCCAAAATCCAAACGTACCTCCCAAATTGGAAACGTCCTTTACTAAATAAACGGCGTTTTAAAAGTTATACAATCATAATGCAATCTTACATTTCGTTATAATCGCTTTTGACATAGTCAGAAAAAATTGTGTAGTATAAGAACGATGAAAATAAATTTCAAATTAATTAATTGCTTTTTTTAAACACTATAATTGATTATAAAAAACCGACATGTTTCGTAAGTCAAGCTTACTTCATCGGGGTTTTAATGATACTATTTTTTTTTAATAGACATAGAACATGGTGTCAAAAGAAAAATAATGGAAATAATAACTTTGAAATAAGGATTAAAGAGCATTTAAAATCATTAAACAACAACTGTTTCTCTGAGTTTGCCAACCATTTGTTGGAAACTAGTCATACCTTTGACTTCAACAGTGGCATAGAATTGATACATTGTGGTGTCAATGGTATTCAGTTAGATAAACTTGAAATTTTGGAGATCAGAAAGAGTGTGAATGCTAATTTGAAAATTATTAATAATCAAAAATTGTTTTTAAGTGATTCAATATTAAATTTATTTCCTTTGTAAATTGTTCCATATTGTCCCTACCCATTCCCATTTTTACATTGTTTCTATTGTCTCTGTTTATTATTTGTCTATGTTTGTTATTTTTCTTTTGACACCATGTTCTATGTCTATTTAAAAAAAATAATATTATTAAAACCCTGATGAAGTAAGCTTGGCTTACGAAATATGTCGGTTTTTTATAATCAATTATAGTGGTAAAAACAAAGAAATGTATTAATTTGAATTAATATGGTGCCACAAAATAAGTTTGCTGATTTAGAAGAAGTGAAAATAAATTTGTTTGAATCTAAATATAATCTCTATCATTTGCAAAAATTCATTCGAATGAAATAAAAATGATTCGATCCAAAATTGTGAGGCAATTGAATAAATTTGAAATCATTATTTAAAATCTAAGTGTTATGGGTTCATAAAATTTTCTTTCCAATGGGAGACCTCGATTTAACCAAATGAGAATCATTGGAATATAAAATAATATTTTGATGAGTTCAGACGAAAGCAAAAATCTTAAATGCAAAGCTAAATTCAATGAAATCCTGAACAAAACTCTCAAGTTTTTCAACTAAATGCAAGATGGGTAGTGTTTTTTATAAATGCTCGTAACATCCATTTTTATTGTAATGTGCGCGTCTATTGATTTTTCTACAAGTCGTGGATGGATATTTTTATTAATTTTTGCAATAACTTAAGAGGCCGGTATTCGAATTTCTACCGATTTCTTGAAAACCTCCCTTAAACATTTATAGTTTTTAAGCTCTTAAAAAAATATTATGTTTTTATTTAGGATAATATCTAGATATTAGTCGTGCCCAAATTATATAAAATTTCCTCTATAGAAAAAAATCGCAAAGTATGCTCCAAAAATTATTATAAACACGTTTGTTTCAGTTATTTTACAAGTTATATGTATGAAAAAATTCATATCGTTTTTTAAATTGCTGTTTAAGACAATTATTGCAAGATTTTTGCTCTATTTTAAACGAGTCGTGTTTTATTAAAGATTTTCATGATTTTTGCATCGATTTTATCGTTGTAAATGTTAGCGCGCTCCTCTAACATTCGTAATGTCATATCTCTCCGTCTTCTTCTTTTTGGGGCCGGGAACGGAGCCTTAATGAATAAAACCTCAATTGAAATATATTATTGTTTAATTTATGACATTGTTACAGTATTAAAACATAATATTGTGGCAAAAACAAAATATTTTAATGAATTTCTACGCCAATTAAGAGAGCTATCTCTTAAGCTTGGTGAAGGAGGTATTTCATAAATATATACTAGAGTGTACGATAAATATAATCGGTTAATATTCGGAACAAACGTCAACGGTTAATACGCACTTTTTTTTGTTGATAAAACCTTTAGCTTCATGTCATCATAATTTTAAAAAACATCCCAGGTTTTGAATGGTTTGAGGGCAAGGCAGGGTTTATCCTAGCGGGTTTGTGTAATTATGATTGATTGTTATGAAATAAATATTCCGTATTAACCGTTGACGTTTGTTCCGAATAATTACCATATAATCTTAAGTACTAGGATGTTGTGACGTTAAAATTTTAATTTTTCATGAAATTAAGTTATAGTAATAATTAATCATTGAAGACAATATTAGCGTCCGTGCGGAGAGGTCAAATGGTCCTCAAGCAATCCCCCCTAATCCGGGCCGCCACACAGTGGGCAAAGACCTAGACAAACCTAATCCCATGAACCCGGGTACCCCTGTTAGATCACCAAACGTAGCGAACTACTTAGGGTAGTCTACGGCAGGGGTGTTGGATATCCAATAATTGGTTCCCGGGCTTGTATAATTATCTTCAAATTATGATGTAGGTTTCTTTGAAAGCATATTGCAGGTGGCTAGCTGTTCCAGAATAAACATACAGTCCACAGAAGGCGGTGTTTTGATTATTAATATTAGTGGGAACTAGTTTCAGAATCGCAATCAAAATATCTAAGACAAACACATTTTCTGTTAAACTTTTCAAAGATAATTTCAAACTTTATTAATTATTTGTCGTTCTTGTTCAACATAAAACTAACTTTGAGAACCACTATCATTTAATAACACATTTTTACATACGATGTTTATCGCAGTTAGGAACATGTTGAGAATAAGTTTTTTATCTATTGTGTATTTTATTTAGATATAAAATTTGACATCTTATATCTAATGTTTTCTTTTCTATGACTATTACAATATTATTTACTACCTACTGACTAAAATTTGGACTTTACAACATTAAGACATAATCCACGAAAAACTGCAAGACTTTTAGCCTCCTTAACCCTTACAGGGAGTTCATTGAACATTTTGAAACCTTTATGAAAAATATTATTTTGTGTTCCCGATAAATTTGTTTTAGGAAGCCTGAAATCGTTGCAGTTTCTCGTAGGATGACAATGAATTGTACTGTTGATTCTAACATTATTCGACATATAATCTGGTAACATTTTATTTTTTAACTTATAAATAAAAACTAGGGTATTGAAATTAATCTTTGCCACACACTTAATATATTGAGTTGGCGTTGCATGGTTTTTATCCTGGTATATCTGCTAAAGCACAATATAGACCTCATGCCTCTGTTCTGAATTATTTCCATTCTTTTAATTTGTGTTTTATTGCTCAGAAAGATTACACTTGAGCAATAATTCAGATGGGATGCTACAGTTGTGTTAAAGACCAATTTCCTAGATTTAATGTCTAATTTTCCCTTTATTCTACTTAAGAAATTAATCTTTTTGGCATTTTTTTTAGTTAGCATTTCAAAGTTAGTTTTAACTTATTATCGATTATGATTCCCAAATATTTAATTTCTTCTACTTCTTCAATATTTTGATTGTCTATATTTAGGGTAATAAGTTCATTTTGTTTTTTCCCTAATACCATGAATTTACTTTTAGTTACATTTAATTTGAGTTTATTTATGCTTAACCATTTAGATATTTCATTAAGTTCACTTTGTATTTTTGACAATGCATCTTCAATATTATTTGCTGTAATATATAAAAGTGTGTCATCAGCAAACAGTTTGATGGAAAAGCACTTTAGGCACTTCACTATATCAATGATATTGAATTATAAGTGAATGCGTTGCTGACTGATTAATTTACTACTACTTGGAGGTATAGAAAACGACTTCCGCACTAGAGTCCCAGGTGTTCCCGTCTGGAGCCAGTGAGACTATTTTTATTTTTTTATTATTTTTATTATTGTATAAAATATTGCAAACAATTGGAATTTCTTACCCGCTAAGCTACTGCAAGTAGCTTGTCAGCAGCAGATTGGTTCCGCAGATGAGTTACTACTACAAATTAAATAATCATAAACGCATTAGCGTATCAACAACATACACAAATACACATATTGGGTCCTTAGATAATATGTATATAACTCCATCTTGGAGAAACTTAAAGTCACTGGCAAAGTGGTGCAAGGCTAAGTTCCTGGGTTCAATTCCTAGATGCAACGGTATCTTTTTTAAGTTTTTTTTTTGTTTCGATTCTTCGATTGATAGTCTCTAATATTGTATTCAATTATTAAATCTTGCAATTTGGGATTTTACTCAATAAGTAATTCTTCTACAGGAATAACGACAACAAAAAATTACAAAAGCTTAAGCATGTACTCGTACAGTGTATTATGACAAAATTTTCTGACACAAATGTTTTAACGGTTCCCTGCCAACTCAGAATGAAACCAACCCAGAAATACCTCAGAAAGGTCATTAAAAGCTATGAAAAAATAATTTCAAAAAAGCCAGTAACTATTATTTTATCATCACTCTTAATGACCTTTCTGAGGTGGTTCTGAGTTGGTTTCATTCTGAGTGTTCTCATATTTTCAAATTTTAGAATTACATTATTATGAACTAATTATTTTTCTCCGTATTACGGGCAACTACCCTTTTCATTGGAAACAATCATTCTAAGAATTGGTTTGTAACCTGGATAGCGTCTCGGATAGATATATCCGAATTTATTTATATGGAGCAATCGACTTTTATAAAAGTCTAAATGAATATTCAATTTTTATAAGAAAAACTTTATTTTTTATACTTTTTTGAAGGTTATTCCCATCAGTGAAATATATCATTTTAGAAAAAGTTAACAATAATATTCTAAACGAAAATATGAAAGAGAACAAGACACAGAAAAACAGAAAAAAGAAAATGGTCGCAACTTGGACTCGAACCCAGACCTCTCCGTCTAACCGGTACGAGCGCGTTAACTAATTTCGCTATTGCCACCTTCTGTCAAACCGTCATATTTGCGACCATTGTATTTTTTGTTTTTCTGTGTCTTGTTCTCTTTCATATTTTCGTTTTGATTATTTTTGTTTACTTATTCTAATATGATATATTTCATTGATGACCTTCAAAAAAGTATGAAAAGAAAGATTTTCTTATAAAAATTGAATTATTTAATTGCTAAAATACAAAAAAGTTTTAAAAACAAAGTTTTTCTTATAAAAATTGACAGTTACTAAGTTTAAAAATTGATCAAAGTTTTATTTTACTGTAACAACAATTTGGGCGCACTCACACGCCAACAACACATTTCTGTCGAGTTCATCTCTTAAATGTTCATGGTAATATGCAAAATGTTCGTAGTACGCTTACACCCTTGAAGGCTGATTACTGATTAGCCTCTTAGAAGAAATTATCTCAAGTTTGCACCTTGACTTCAAGCCAATCAGTCTCCCAGGAAAAAGACGCCTGTATAAGCGAGTAGTACAGCGGTCGGCAATTAATTTTGACGGCGTCATGAATATGTAATTTTTTTGGGATGCCACGCGATCATCGGCGTCACTTTTCTGCGTGCGAGCCTGCCATTGTGACCAGATTTAGTAGATTTCTACTTTTTTGGTAGATTTCGAGGTACCGGTAACAGTATCTGGTAGGTAAAAATTATTTGGTATATTTTGGTAGATTTCACGCTTTTCAACTATTCTGGTACTTTTTTGCCTTCATACGGCAAACCCGTCAAAAAAAAATAGGCGGTATTCCCCTTTTCATCAAATGGATTGTAACTATCTCTTTCTAATATTAATTATTCGAGAGGGAAAGCTGTTGGGAGAATCCCACATGTATTGAAAAAAATTGATTACGTAGGTATGTCTTTTACCCTTCTAGATTGGAGATTTATTTTTGATACCGCTAATAAAAAATTAGTTGTCTATGGCCGAATTCTTGAGTATTTCCGCAATCCAATAAAATCAAAATAATTTTAATATTACTGAACGTATCCAAAAACTAAAAACGGCGATTAAATACGCTTTCAAATTTTATTATTAGAATTAAGCATGTTTTATTTGAAATATTAAAATTTTGAATGCAAACATTAAAAAGTTTCACTTTATATTGTTCTGGTGGAAATTTGACGTCATAAATCCGAATAATTTTATTTTTTTGCGGATATCTATGGAACTCAGATCGTAGTGTAGTATTTACTCTTTCTAACACTGTTTAGATCATATTTCTCGTGATTAGAGTAAGGGAGATAATTATCTCTTTTGGTACAATTTAGTAGTTTTTAACCTCCACAAGCAGTAATTCGTTAAATGAAATCTGGTCACACTGGAGCCTGCTCAATTAGTGCGCTTGTGACTGTCTATGATTCGTGTCGTGCCTAGCAGCTAGCAGCAACGTAAAACGCAAATGTTTCCAACATTATCTGAAGAAAATTTTTCTTCAACGCCTACTATCATCCTCTGCATAAAAATAAGCAGGACAAAACACACGGAAATTCATGCCGCAGGCGAAAAACAATTTAAATAAAAATTAGATGTTTTAAAATATCAAGACCGACATGTTGGTAGCGTGGTAGTTATTGTTTCCTACTCAGACATTGCAGGTTCGATCATTTCATATTTTAGTCCTCCATCATTGCAGAAGTCACATTTCCACTTGTAATGATGGAAGTGGATAGATTTTCAACATTCTGAGATAAACTCAAAAATCACATTAATATAACTAACTAACTAACCATCACGCCGTATCCCCGCAGGGGTAGGCAGAGAGGATGGACCGCCACACAACTCGATCTTGGCACACACTCCTTGCCTCGTTCACATTCATACATCGTCTCATACATGCTCTTCTATTATTCCGACTCTTCACATGGCCCGACTCAAGTATCTGATTCACTTCGTCATGCCATGTCTTCCTCGGGCGTCCCCGACTTCTTCTACCATTCACATTTGCGTCATACATTCTCCTTACACTCCTTTTCTCGTTCATCCGCTCTACATGCCCAAACCATCGGAGAGTCCCTTTCTTAATCTTACACACCACGCTTACATCAGCCTTGAATTCTTTGCGGATCTCAACGTTTCTATCACGATCGTACATGGTTTTACCACACATTCGCCTCAGGGATCTCATTTCTACAGCATTCAGTCTATTTTCATTCTTCCTCTGCCAGTTCCTTGCCTCACTGCCATACATCAGGGTAGGTAACAGCACTCCATTATGGACGGCTAGCTTCGCTTCTTTGGACAGTTTTTTTGTTGGTGCCAACGGCGTTCAGTCCTCCATTAATAGAGTTACCTACATTCACCCTCCTTTTAATATCTATATGTATAAAAATCAATGTATATTTGCTTACTTGCATGATTGTATGTACAAGTATGTGTGTATGCATGTATATATGTGTGTTTGTTCCTTATGCGTTGCTAAACCATTCATCTGATTGCAGTGAAACTTTGGAGATTTGATGTGCGCATACCCGCAATGGTTTCTATGTATAATAGTGAGCTCTGGCCTCTTGAAATTATTTCCTACACTATTCATTTGTTTGCGATGAAACTTTAGTAGAGGATAGGATGAGGAAGGGGAAGCGGAAGTGGAAAGGGACTAATGGGAAAGGACAAGCAGGGAGAAACAATTTCTTTTTTAAGTGGCATTGCAACGCATGCCGGGAAGTCGATTGATAGCACATACGGAAAAAGCGCTACAGGCAAAAAAAAATTGTCATTGCATGTATTTAAATATTATGCCCGACTAGATAGTAGCATGGTAGTAACTGAATCCCACTCAGGCGTTGTGGTTTCTTAAAAATGTACATTTATTTTTCCTTCATAAAAACTATAAAACGAAAAAAATGTTATTATGTACGCCAAGTATGGTGGGAAGGAATAATTTTCCAATCAGGGACTCTCCCTTACCGAGCTGCGGACCAGAAGGAAGTACTTCGCCTGCCAGATTTGGCCCGCGGGCCACCAATTGCCGATCGCTGGTGTAGCACATAGGTTCTCGTGTTCTACAAGTTTATTACCCATTAGCTCATAGACCGTATCATTTCAATATGCCGTGTACAGGCGGAATGGGTACGAACCCTCGGGACCTGGTAGTATCGGATACCAGTACGTTAGCCCTGCACAACCTTTTTCTTTATAAATCCATAGATAATATGAACTAGCATAGATAAAGTTAAACTACTTACATGGAATCGAAAGGTGTAACTACCGATGATTTTATGCCGATTTTCCGAGCAAGGTCGCACTGTTGATATCCAGATCGATATTGACAGGGAATAATTTAAAAAAAATTGATGTACGATAGCAACACTGGCGGATCTGTCCATGGATTTACATTCCGAAATATCAAACGGATACATAAAAAAGATTTTAAAATAATAAATTGAAAATTTCGAATTGAAATATGTACTAACTTTGTGATAATTTGGACCTTCCCATGTACTTTTTAAACGACTTCGAAAAGGAGGAGGTTATCAATTCGACGGTATTTTAATTTTTTTTTTTTTTTTTTTTTTATTATTTTTTTTTTTAATGTTTGTTATCTCAGAACTTTCGATTAAGTGTACCGATATTGATGATTCTTTTTTTATTAGAAAGCTGGTGCTTTTTGTGTGCTCCCATTTTAATTTGGTTTAGTTCTGACAATGGGATCTATGAGAAAACCATGTATGTCTTAAATTTGCAATAAATATGTGCGCGACAAATGGACGAATAACTCAATATTACGACAACAGATTTTCATCTTTACACACGCTCGTCACTATAAATCAAAAAACGACTTAAAAAATGCACTAAAAAGTTTAAAATAATTTCGTTCGATTGTTATTTTTGGAGTCGGTGTCAGCCAAGATCTCCGCATCTCACCTATAACTACCAATTTATGTACCTTGGCTGACACCGACTCCAAAAATAACAATCGTTCGAATTTTTTTTTTACTTTTTAGTGCATTTTTTTAAGTCGTTTTTTGTTTTGTTAAAATTTTTGTTTATTGAGACTAAATTAATTAATAAGGTGTTGTCAAATTTTAACAACATTCGTTTCTTTGATCGGACGAAATAAATTGATGGCGTTTTAGATGAATTATGTATTTAAGTCAATGGATCATGTATACGATTTCTTTCAATTCTAAGAGCTTCGTTAGTTCACTTCCATTCATTAATAAGCCAATTATTTTGAATGGTAAACGAAAGTCTTGTCAACTTGTCTGATTCTCGGGGGGCCGCGATAAAATTTTTTAATCGTCGGTGGGAATATCCTTCATCAATTGTTGACCGTGCTCGCAAATATTGATAACTTACCATAGATGATTAAACAATATCTTATTGATATGAGGTTTTATCGATCGTGTGTGCTAGACCTCCTGGAAGAATGAACCATGAACCTTTATTAGTATGCAACAGCGCGTACGTAACTCAAGTATCATCAATAAATTTCACCCGGTGGTTACTTGACAAAATTACACAGGCATGAATTTCGCGTACGTGGTTTCACGGAGAGAATTACATAATTCTTGATTTAAGAAGAACGGCTGCACCGCCATTTTCATAGAACACTTAATTTTAAATTTGAAGCCAAAATACTTAACCAAACTAAAAAATGTATTTTTTACAAAAGGTATGGCAAATGTCTAGTATTATTAATAATTTGTGTTTTTAATTAAAAATAGATTTAAGTAATCAAATAATTCAATTTTCATAAGAAAAACTTTCTTTTTATACTTTTTTGAAGATCATCAGTGAAATATATCATGTTAGAATAAGTTAACAATAATAATCTAAACGAAAATATGACAGAGAACAATACACAGAAAAACAGAAAAAAGACAATGGTCGCAAATATGACGGTTTGACAGAAGGTGGCAATAGCGAAATTGGTTAACGCGCTCGTCCCGGTTAGACGGAGAGGTCTGGGTTCGAGTCCCAGTTGCGACCATTGTCTTTTTTCTGTATCTTGTTATTTTTCATATTTTCGTTTATATTATTATTGTTAACTTATTCTAATATAATTAAATAATTAATTTCTTCACAATTTTAGATAAAATTTTGCAATTATTCGTGAGTTAAAGATAATTTTGTTCTATTTCTACATATACATATATTTTTTACATTAGCTCCACACGATTTCCAATTTTAGAGGCGTGTTTGGGGACTACCGCCCCGGGAACCATTTAATGGATAACCAACACATCTGCACCAGGTCATCCAAATGGTTCACTACGTTTGGTGACTTAGCAAGGGTGCCCAGGTTCATGGGGCGAGGTTTGTCCAGATCTTGGCGGCCGATGTGGCTGCCCATCTGGGCTTGAAAAAGACTTTTTGGTCTCTCCAAGAGGAATCTCTCGGAACATTGCCGTGCACTGCAATGGAAGGAATAGATTCCTTTTTTAATAAAACCTTCTTCACAGTTTCCCCTAAGATGAGGAAAATAATGGAGCTTATATAAAAAGAGTAACACAGAAACCCCTAAGTAAAATAATTCCTATTATTTTTAATTGGTAAACTAACGTTTAAGACAAGATTTTTATGCATAGCACAAAGGGTAACAATTATTATAAGCAATAATTATTATCCTGAAACACTCATCAACATTGAAAAAATCTCCCGAGAAAAGATAAATGCCGCCGACGGGACTTGAACCCGCGTCCTTCTGATATCCGGTCAACTGCTCTACCAATTGGGAGATAAGCCGACGTAGCTCAATTGGTAGAGCAGTTGACCGGATATCAGAAGGACGCGGGTTCAAGTCCCGTCGGCGGTATTTATCTTTTCTCGGGAGTCTTTTTCAATGTTGATGAGTGTTTCAGGCTAATAATTATTGCTTATAATAAAATAATTCCCCTCAGGGCCTATGTCATCTTTGGGGATTTTGAGTGGAAGGTCTTTTTAGGGAAAGGAATGAGAGGAAGTTCTGGGAAGGGAAAAAGTGTGAGAGGTGGGTAAGTATCTAAGGTAAATTTGTCTAGGAGTGACTGCGGTCCAATGCGGATACCGGTTGGAGAGGTTTAGGTTAGGTCTCCCTAATTAAACATAAACACCCTCTTGTGATCCGAACCTACGCGCAGTAAGTGGGCAAAAGCATTGGTCGCCGCCAAGTTCAAGACAAACCTCACGCCACGAAACCGGGCCCCGCCCTGCCAAGTCACCAAACACTATGGATAACCTATGGCAGGACTTTTGGTTATCCAATAAATGGTTCCCGAGGCAACAGTACCGAAATTTAAAAATGTGACGACAATTTTATGTTTGAATTTCTGCGAAACTATGAGCCTAATTCTATCTTCAATTTCGTAGCACACCGGTTGTAGAACACTGCGTTACAAGATCTACGTGATACACTTTATGTTACAAGTCAGACAGACACTTACTAGGCGTGACGTGACGTTATTACTTATTAGGGAGGCAAAGCGAGCAAGACAAAGCGGCAGGAAAATAGGCAAACAGGGTGCCGGCACGGTATAGTTAATTGACGGCAAGGTACGTATTATATCTTTGGAAAGGTATACCAATTAACGCAGTGTCAACTTTATTTGTCTAGTGGAAGTGGGGTTGTAAAATAATAATTTGTACAAATATTAATTAAGGCAGGTACACAAATTCCAGGTGCGATGATTATTAATTAATATGTTTATTTTTGGTTTAAAGACATGCACAGTTATAGGTACAATTAAATTATTAGGTACATGGTTATAATAACTATTATGTTAGACGCTAGAATATCAGTATACAATTTCACCAGAGATGAAAATGGTTCTTAAAACTTAACTATGAATGTATTTTTTATTCTATTATTTACAAAACGTTAATTATTTGCAGTATTGTTATAATTTTTTATTAAATTTGCGACTTAAGGCTCAGTTCCTCGCCTCAAAAAGAAGAAGATGGAGAGATATAAAATTACGAATGTTAGAAGAGCGCGCTAACATTTACAGCGATAAAATTTATGCAAAAATCATGAAAATCTTTAATAAAACACGACTCGTTAAAAATAGAGCAAAAATCTTGCGATAATTGTCTTTAATTTTATTTACAGAAACGCTGTGAATTTTTTCATTCGTATAACTTGTAAAATAACCGAAACAAACGTGTTTATAATAATTTTTGGAGCATACTTTGCGATTTTTTTCTATCGAGGGAATTATATAGAATTTGCGTTTCGGTGCAATAAATGTCTAGATATTATCTTCAAGAATAACATATTTTTTTAAGAGCTTAAAAACTTTAAATGTTTAAGGGAAGTTTGCAAGAAATCGGTTGAAATTCGGAGAACCGCCTCTTAAGGCATTCGAGATGTGGATCTACAGAAGACTTCTTAAAATAAGCTGGATGGACAGGGTTACGAATGAAGATGTTATGGTTCGGATGAATAAAGAAAAATAAGTTATTAATACTATAAAAATCCGAAAACTTCAATATCTTGGACATGTGATGAGACATCCAAAAAAGTGTGAGATCTTGCATTTCATAATGCAGGGAAAGATTGCCGGAAGATGTCCTGGAAGATGAGAACCTCATGGCTGAAAAAGCTGAGACAGTGGTTTGGCCAGACTACTGTAGAGCTGTTCCGGGCTGCAGTAAACAATGTCCGCATAGCCAACATGATATCCAACGTCCGTTGAACGGACAGGGCACAAGAAAAAAAAGAAGAAATAATAAATTTTCTTATTTACAGAACATCATTACGTAGTATAAAATGAAGTCGCTCAAAATGTATATGCGCTTAGATCTTTTAAACTACGTAACGAATTTTCATGCGGTTTTCACCAATAGATAGAGTGATTCAAGAGGAAGGTTTATATGTATAATACATGCTTATTATAGTAGAGAAAAGCCGAGAAATTCAAATATTCAATTCAGGCAGCGGACAGCTGGCAAGCGGGTGGTGTGGATTTTATAAGGGTTGGGTAATTGTGTTATGTTTCGTTATCCACAGGAACGTGTGGCCGGGTCTGCTAGTTAATAATAATTACACTTTTTGAGATCTGTTGTTTTAACATAATCTGCTAAATAATAAAATAGGTTGTCTCGAATTACTATCCGTCGTTGGTGTATATGTCACTTTACGGTTGTAGCGAAATCCGGTCGGAATACGGCCTTCGCTCATTGGAGAAACTGAAAAAAAACAGTTGTCGATGCAATCGCAATCAATCTCCTTAACAAAATCGATATTTTCCTTTTTTTGTAAGAATACTTGTCAAGAGTCACAGCTGCTCCCATCTGGAGCCAGTGAGACTATGGCATCCCCAATTGGGGTATGTTGTGAGACTGTAGTAGGGAGGGGAAGAATATGAGAAGAGGAAGGTGGGAAAGTACGTGGCTATTCAGATCTGGCCGTCAAACACGGCTAAAGCCGTTTCAAGCTACGTTTCAATTCTAAATGGTGGTCTTACACGCCATCTACTGGTTGGTTACCCAACCTTTATAACCAACGCCATCTGTTAATTTGCAAAATCCACACTGCCCGCTTGCCAGCCTGCTCCTTTTATATATTATATTTCAATCAATATACACAAAACCTTGACATATTATATACTTAAACCTTCCTCATGAATCACTCTATATATATTGGTGAAAAAAGCATGAAAATCCGTTCATTAGTTTTTGAGTTTTTTTTCTTTTTTTACATGAATACCGCACAAAAGTCCCAACTGCTCCCGTCTGGAGCCAGTGGGACTATGGCATCCCTAATTGGGGTATATTGTGAGGCTGAAGGTAGTGGAGAGTGGAAAGAGGTAGGGAAGAGGAAGGTGGGGAAGTTCCTTGCTATTCAGATCTGGTCACCAAACACGGCTAAAGCCATTTATAGCAACGTTTCAATTCTGAATGGTGGGAATTCTGAGTTTATCGCGAACAGACAGACAGACGCGTCGGAGGACTTTAATCTATAATATGTAGACATATTTTTTTTTATAAGTTTTTTTATTCCAGTAAAAAAGAAAATAACATTTTCACTTACTTAACTAGAATATTGAATTTATACATAGTTTCACATTTCATAACCTTAAATTGCATTAGATTGCAGTACTAACATTTAAGTACATAACATTATATTACCATACGATATTATTCACTTTCACTACTTTGTTTTTTGTGAATAAACATGAATAATTTTTTTTTGAATTTGCACATACTTTTTTCGTTTTTGATATCATCTGGAAGGCAATTATATAAGTTGGCCCCCTCGTGACTAATTGATTGCTTACCGTAGTTAGTATGAATGGTGTTTAAACGTATGTTATCGTGTTGTCGTGTAAAATGTTTGTGTACTTGGGACGTTTTTATGAATTCTGTGTTTGTATGTATGAGTTTATTATTTATTTTGTATATAAGGAGACATATATTGTACTCGTATAGTTTTCTTAATGTTAGCAGTTTTGTTTCTAAATATAATTTTTTTGTGGATGTTTTGGATTCATAGTGAAATAGTTTTTTGATTAGCTTATTTTGAATAACCTGTAATTCATTGATGTATGTTTCATACGCATTTCCCCAGATTTCAATCAGGTAATTTAGGTGTGAGTGTACGAGACTATAATATAAACTTTTTTTTAATTTAATTGGTAATAGATATGATAACCGGCTAAAAACGCTAATTAAGGGTGTGATTTTATCTTTTACATCTTGTATGTGTTGTTTAAAAGTTAAATGCTTGTCGATGCACAGCCCAAGATATTTTTCCTGTATCAGGATTTGCAGATCGTTATTATTATTTTAAACGTAGTAATTGAAGTAGGCGTCCTGGCGTGGTCTCGGGAAGTCTCAGGTCAGGTTGTAAGGCTGACGCTGCGTTTTGACTTATTTTGTTTCAACGCCAAGATCGGCGTACTGGGAGGAGAGATTGAGGGTTATCCTTGAAACACTTGTGTTCTGGATATAATTGTAACTTTATTTATACTTTACAATCGAGGTTGACTGGCAATTAGTTAGTTTAATTGAGTCGGTAAGAGAGAGTGATGCGAGTATTTCTAGAAAGAGAATTTTTAGAGTGACTTTGCAAAACAATGCACTCGTATTTATAAACAAAAAAAGAATTTACGTGACCACAGAGAAAAGACAATATAGATGAGAAATTAATGACAATATTACACTATGAAATAGCATAGACATAAAAAGTTTTGAAGTAAGAGGTGGCATAGACATAAAAAGTTCAAAGTAAAGGACTGTACACATCGAGATAAATACTGAGAATGAATTTAAATATGAAATAGGACAATCACAACACAGAGGACACGACAGTAATTGCGAAATAACACAAATTAAATATTTTTTATTTATTTACCCACACCGGGATTCGATCCCACAACCTTCGGATTGCGAGCTAAGAGCTTTACCCCTAGATCACGCCGGTCGTCAGATCCAAATGAAGTGACGATATACCAACAATACTCGTATATGCAACGCACATTATAATCTTCAAAGATAATGGTCACCTGGTGTGTTCCCAAGAAGGAGATAATGACACCTCTGTTACAACAATATTAAGTGAGCTGAGGTGTAATTCATGTAGACCGGTCAAAGCGATCAAAGCTATCAAAGTCGTCAAAGGAATCAAAGGCGTTTGTAGTCTGTCCTGAAAATCAGGCTGGACCTACAGAAACATGTTAATGCACCCAGTAAAGACAATATTAATAGCGAGTTAACCTACTCCACCTATCGGCAAAACCTTACCAAAATTCGTATACTCAGTACTCAACCAACTCTTTTTTTAATTTTTTTTTTTATTAAAAAAAAGTAAATATTTACAATAAATAATAATATATTACATTTCATATCAGACTTTTTTTGGTTACCCAATTAGTAGAGAAATATTCTCGGGTCTAACTGGGGAGCTAGTCTATGTAATTATATATATAAATAATAAATAATATGCATAGTTACAAAAATGGAAAAATAATATTTTCAAAAATACTGTGATATTGTACAATAAGAAAATAACATGTAATTAAAGAAACAGAACAAAAATCAACAAAAAATCAACAAAAATAATAGCAACATATCTGAATATATCTGAAAATCATCGATAAAAGCGAGTCAATCTTCTCTGTAAAAATACAACGAAAGTTTTTTTTTAAATTTAGAATAGTTTTTCTCACTTTTTATTGTATCCGGTAAATCGTTAAATAACTTTGGGCCTACATATTCATAATGGTGTTGTGCAGCTGTCGTGTTGCATCTAGGTACATATATGTTCCCAGAAGTTCTAGGTCTTATACTTCGCGTTGAGGACATTTCAGATTCTTTAAAACTTTTAAAATAGCATTTCTTAGAAATAGTTTTGAAACCGGTAGGACCTTAAATTTTTTTTAAAGTTCTTTGGTTGGAAAAATTCTTGGTTTTTTAATAATAACTTTGATGATCATTTTTTGTGTTGTTACTATCGGGTACAGATTATTCTAGTAGATGTCCCCCCATGCGATTATTCCGTACTGCAAAACTGACTGCACAAGAGCAAAGTAAACCATTTAAATATTTGAAAGATTTAAGATATTTCTTAATCGTAAAAAAATGTAAGTAAGTTTTCTAATTCTTTTTACACAGTTTTCGAAATGTTTCTTAAATTTCATGTTACTTTCTATAGTGATCCCTAGATATTTGACATCTGGGGTTTTTTTCAGGATTTTACAATTATTACCGTTACATTCTCCTCCTTTACACGAACGACTGTGCACTATCACGCTAATATTGGAATCTGCGACAGGATCATTAAGGTAAAAAGGTATATATGATGTTTTTTCTACATTAAGACTAAGTTAAGACTAAGACTTATATAATTGATGTACCGTACCACCAGACAACTGTAAAAAAAGACATTTTTATTTCATTTTCAAAAAGATGCATTCGTTACGAATGCTCTCACCAATTATTTTGAATGAAATGACGGAAATATAGCAATTTATGCATCGACCAAGAATTTATGTGAAACAGTTTGTATGTTGAATTATCCTTTAGCAAAACTTTGAACCGCAATTTTCAGGAAACTACTTTTTTCAACCTGTTTGACAACATTTAAGAAAAAACTATACATCCACCATGCACCAAGTCTTAAAATTAAAAATTATTGTTAAAAAATCCAGTCTCCGCGGCCCGCACCACGTAGGGATTTTTTATAAAGGATTATGAAGGAAATTTATTTTATGAAAATTTTCCATAAAAACCGGAAATAAAATTTGTTTTCCGCCATTTCTTTTTAGATATCAAAATTTCCCTACATGTTGCTATAAACCTATATATGTCTTGTTTCTAAATATATTTTTATTTTATTTTTCTGATGAACTAAATTAACTAAACTAGGCCACCGAGCAGCAATTTCATCGGAGTGTCCTATTGAAAGCGGCGTACACCGCAAACTGTACTTTACAATTCGTGTACCAATTCTTTACAGCCTTCTATATGTATAATACATGAGTATGAATATTAATAGAAATAAACAAAAATTTTAACAAAACAAAAAACGACATCAAAAATGCACTAAAAAGTAAAAAAAAAAATTTCGTATGATTGTTATTTTTGGAGTCGGTATCTGCCAAGGTAACTACATACATAGGTAGTTATAGGTGAGATCTGGAGATCTTAGCTGACACCGACTCCAAAAATAACAATCGTAGGAATTTATTTTTTTATTTTTAGTGCATTTTTGGAGTGGTTTTTGTTTTGTTAAAATTTTTGTTTATTTTTTGATTTTTAGTGACGAGCGTGTGTAAAGAATTTTTACTTCAAAAAAAGGATCATCGAAATCTGTTGGCGTAATATTGAGTTATTCGTCCATTTGTCGCGCACATACTTATTGCAAATTTTAGACATATATGGTTTTCTTATAGATCCCATTGTCAGAACTAGATCAAATTAAAATGGGACAACACGGGAAGCACCAGCTTTCTAATAAAGAAAGAATCATCAATATCGGTTCACTCAATCGAAATTTCTGAGGTAACAAACATTAAAAAAAAAAAAAAAAATACCGTCGTCCTCGTTTGCTTTAAAAATAATTACGAAAAATGCAGCCTTTTACCGCCCTCGCACCGTGGTCTAGCGCCTTAAAGGATGGTTAGATGTTAGTCCCCTGTCCCTGCTCCACAAGTCGACTCTTGATCAAAGTTTCCTTTTAAATTTATAGAATATTGGTGCTTTTGTTTTTGTACCATTTTATTCCAATTTGTTAGTTCAAATTGTGAACCACAGAGAAATTCGAAAAAGTACACAATGTTTAAAGTACAGCGAAGTTGTTTTTTTTATGCAGGAAGACATCTTTCAATTTTCTAGTTAAAGTACCCACCACAAGTATCAAGGAATATATCGAAGTTTCATACACAGTTTGATATTAAATAAATAATTCGCATATTATACCGATTGGTTCTCTGACGACAGCTTTCACTTTTCTAATTAAAGTACTGCAAGTCTCAAGTTATGTATCTAAGTTATTCAGAGTTTGATTTTAAATAAATAATTGGTTTATTATTCTGATTGGATCCCAGACACCAGCAATTTGGCGAGTCCGGCTAATATGGAATCAGTTGTTTAAATCTAGTTGCTCTTGGTGGTATTTCAAATTATATTAGCTCTAATAAGTTAGGCTTAGTTGATAACATTATTGCAGTTTCATATAGGATCATGAGATCAACGTATGATCCCCGTAGAATGAATAATTGCAATATATGCTGTATTTCCACAAATACGGTTTTTAGATAATTGACTGTAAATTTTTTGGACATTTAATAACTTTCCTCGCAAATTAAGAGTAATGACAATATCATCCCCTTAATTAGCGTATTTAGCCGGCTATCATATCGGTTGCCAAATAAATTTTAAAAAGGTTTATATTATGGTCTCGTACACTCACATTTAAATTATTTTATTAAAATCTGGGGAAACGCAAATATACATAAATTAATTACGGGTAATACAAAACACGGTAATCAAAAAACTATTTAGTTACAGGCCCAGAACATCCACAAAAAAATATAAATGGAAACAAAACTATTAACATTAAGAAAACTATATGAATATAATACAAGTTTCCTTATATACAAAATAAACAATAAACTCGTACACATAAACACAGAATTCATTAAAACGTCCCAAGTACACAAATACTTTACACGACAACACTATGACATAGGTACATTTAAACACCATCCAAACTAACTATGGTAAACAATCCATTTGTTACGAAGGGGGCAATTTATACAATTGCCTCCCCAGCGACATTAAAAACGAAAAATAGCTAAATTAAATTTTAAAAAAAGATTAGTTTATATTTATTCTTGATAAACAAAATAATGAAATAGAATAGCGCTGTATTGAAGTATTTAGTTTATTTTAATGTGTTTAATTATTTCTAGTTAAATGAATGAAAATGTAATTTTCTTTTAACTGGAATAAAATAAATTAAAAAGGATGTGATGTTTACTGAAAAAATGTACTTTTATGAACTGAATTGTTATAATAAATAAATAAATAATAATATCTTCTGCATATTAGTTTATACTATACCAACGTAGTATAAACTAACTTATATGCCAACGTAGTAGGTATTGTTTGGTCTTCTGTGTTGTGATTGTCCTATTTTATATTTAAAGTCATTCAACTCCAAACACTTTTTATTTCTAATTATTAACCTCGATGTGTACAGCCCTTTACGTTAAACTGTTCATGAAATATTGTAATGAATTTAGCATCTATAATATATTTTGTCTGTGGTCACGTCAACTTTCTATTTGTCAGTTTATAAATAAACTTATTGTATTATAATAATAAAATTTGTTATTTTTTAGCAATCTCATTCTTTCATTCTCTTCTCAGACTTACTTCTAACTTTATCGACTCAATTAAGTTCTCTTTTAATTGCCCGTCACTCTCCCTCATTGTGAAATGATTCTAAATAAAAAGTAACAATTATATCCAGTGAATACACACAAGTGTTTTACTAAAGGATAACCTCAAAAAATTCTCAATCTCAAAACTGCACGCTAATTCTTGACGTGGAAAGAAGCCAAACAAAGCAGATCAGCCTTACAACCTGTCTGCGACTTCTGGAAAACACGACTGGGACACTGCGCAGGTATAAAATAACTCAGTAAATAATAATAGATAGTATTTCCGATGGTTCAAAACAGATATTTATCAAATTTCTAAGATCCCGAGAACGTTGCCTTAAGATAACATTAGTCTCTACTTCCTGACTACACCAACCTTAAAATGTTGGTAGTCCTTAGCAATAGGAGCATCCATAAATTAGCAAACACATAAATTAGATAACCCTCACGATAGTGACTCTCTGGCCTCAACTTACCTTCATAATTCACATCGCTTCCTCACGAAGGTGTTCTCCGGACGTGTGTACATAGATCTAACCTCCCCTAAATTACCCGCAATATGAACCCAGAACAATATGTACAATAGATCTGACGTGTATACACGTAGGCCTTGTTCGTTAGGGTGGGTCGTGAGACAAAAAATTGAATTCGTTTAGGTGAATAAAATGTGTCTACAAAATTCCACATCTAATTACTAATTACTACATTATTACATTCTTATTGCGTCTTATACTTACATTCTGTGATCAGTAGACATTGCGTCCAAATAAGTATGATTTTAATTTGTTCTTATATAACTAACTAACTAACTAACTAACTAACTAACCATCACGCCGTTTCCCCGCAGGGGTAGGCAGAGAGGACGGACCGCCAAACAACTCGGTCTTGGCACACAGTCTTTGCTTCACTCACATTCATACATCGTCTCATACATACTCTTCTATTATTCCGACTTTTGACATGGCCCGACTCAAGTATCTGATTCACTTGATCGTGCCATGTCTTCCTCGGGCGTCCCCTACTTCTTCTTCCATTCACATTTGTTCTTATATAATAAACCATAACCAAAACTTACTCTGAAAAAAATACATTAATAAATTTATAAGTCCATACTTTGTTCAAATTTTCTTCATGCAGGTACGCGCAGGTGCCATATTATTCATTTTCCGATTTGAAAGTTTGTAAAGGGATTAAAAGGCAAGATAGAGGGTCGCCGAGTACCTGGTAGGAGACAAATATCTTGGCTGCAAAATGTACGAGAGTGGACTTGCATTAGAAGTGTGGAGGAGCTATTCCGGGCAGTGCGAGATAGAGATACATTTACCAGAGTGATCGCCAACGTCGGATCTTCAACATGAAGAAGAGAGAGATCCACACTGGTGGGATAAAAATGCTGTACTCAACACGGCCACCATCTTGAACCGAAAACGTAACACTAACAAATTTTCAGACAGATTAAACTTCAAACGGTTGGATTGCAACAGAATTTTGCTACACTCAGTCAGTGGTGCTGGAAAAAATGCTTAGGATTCCATAGACAGCCAAACGCACAAATTTGTTCATTCTGGAAGAGCTGGGCATCTATAATAGGCTTTTAACTATTTGTCTACAACGTATCTTAAGATTCTTTGGACTAGTGGCTTGCCAAACTGAGGACTTCAGAATGGAGAAGTTCAAAGTCACTGGCAAAGGGGAAGGCAGACGAAGCAGAGGAACCAATACGCTGGAGTAACCAAGTATCACTGGCGTCCGGTACGCCTGCAGCTCTCAATGCAGCGCAGGATTGCGAGAAGTGGAGGAACCTTGTCTACCGTGGAAAATGGATTAAGTGTCACTTTTCTCAGCAATGAGGATTCGAATTGAAAAGGACACTCAGTCACGTAATCATAAGAACCTTATTAGACTGCTGGGAGAATAGTATCTTAAAAAGAATTTAAAAATTATCGTTCCACCCTTCCAGTACCTGCAATAGTTGTTCCGTGTGTACACGTAAACCGTGTGCGTACAAGTACATGCACGGGATATACCGAGGAAGGTATAAGGAATTAAGGCACAAGGTAAAGCCAAACCTTTTATAACAGCCTCGCAAGTCATGGTTGTGAATGCTAAATATACTGCTAATGCTTGCTTATAAAGTTGTGAGGATACGACAGAACGATGAAAAGTATTTCTAGTTTTTGAAATCCCTTGTTATTCCAAGATCTTATTAAGTCTATAATATTAAAATAAATATTCATAAAAATGTTTTTTAGAACAATATTTTTTCTTCTTCTTCTCGTGTCCTATCCGTTCAACGGGAGTTGGCTATCATGTTGGCTATGCAGACTTTGTTGAACACCTCTACAGTAGACTGGCCAAACCACTGTCTCAGATTTTTCAGCTATGATGTTCTCCTCCTTCCAGGGCCCCGACTTCCGGCAATCTTTCCCTGCATTATGAGATGTAATATCTCGTACTTTTCTGGATATCTCATCACATGTCCTAGATATTGAAGTTTTAGGATTTTTATTGTTTTAATAGCTTATTTTTCTTTATTCATCCGAACCATAACATCCTCATTCGCAACTCTGTCCATCCAGCTTATTTTGTGTACTCTTCAGTAGATCCAAATCTCCAAGTCGCCTTATCAGTTCTTTATATTTTTTACATACCTACGCCAAACGGTTTTAGAACAACCTTTCCTTCATCAAGACATGAATATGCTTACTTGACATTACAAAGCAATGGGTTAACATAATGGATTACTAAATATTGGGGTAGAGGTGAGGGCTTGACTACGGATTAGTGAAGAGTGCGGGGAGGAGATAGAATGGATGATGAAAGGGAACATGTCTAAGATGGGACCGTAAGATAATTTTTTTTGTTTATTGATAATGAACGACTTATTGTTAAGGTATTTTAAATTTTATTCATAAGGCTTCTTAATAATAAAATGAACCGCAACATGGTATAAAAACCCAAAAATTAACCACTTTAATATGAAATAGCTTCTTCAAGAGAGATAAAATGGAACGGTATTGTCCAATGAAATCACACGTGCTGAGTTCATTATTAAAAATCGAATGGCCTTAAAAATATCAAATACATTGCTTAACGACATTAATCCTATAGTTTCTCCACTGGTGCGATTACGGTCGAAAAATGGATCACTTTTATTTTTGAGCAATTGATAGCAGTCCAAAGTTGGACCACATTTTCCTACAATTCGTAAAACAATTATTCTAATTATTTTGAACATTTCCCCGGCCAGCCATTTATTTGAATGCTATTGCTATTGAAATGATTTATCTAATATGATAGATGTCCCAAATCCGAACTTCGTAAACTATTTTAGAATGACGTTAAAAATATATTTTTTTAATATTTTTTTCACTTCGAATTTTTGATAAGCTGTTTACGGTTTAAATTAAATCCTTTTTCCATATATATGCACCTTTTATTATCAATTCCCTATACCACAGACAACATACAGAAATCGAAAATATTCAATGTTGAATCGAATAAGTACCCCTCACGACAGTTTCAAAGTAACAACACGCAGGATTCGCGCGGTTATTAACTTTACGATTCTTTTATATATTTTTTATAAATTCTAAAAATATGAGATAAACGGTAAAATACAGGTTAATTCATTGGCTATATAGCGCTATAATTTTTTTTTATATTTCCTTGTTAAAATTCGAAGGTGTGATTTTTTTAATGTTGGCGAAAAATTTAAAAAATTATCTTCTGGGAAATCGCGAGTAATCGAGGCAAATTTATTTATTTCGCGTGGTCGCTCCAGTAGTTCTTTACTTGATTAGGTTAGGTTTACCTGTTTTTTAAATTATATTTGGAGAACCTTTGTGAACACATGCTCCGATATTACTTCTCCATCAAGTTAGGCTTGCTAATAGCTCTGAAATGCGCACAGAAATTTCAACTAAGCGTCTCGTCATGTTCTGAATTAGGATTTCCACACGAAATGTTATATTTGCTTGTAAAACCTACGTCAAGATAAAGGTAGCGGTTGGTAAGCGTGCAATTAGGGATGAATTATTTACTTATACACAGTATTATTTATGCATTAAGGATGAAAGGTCCTTTGAAAAGGTTAATCTTTAGAAAAATCAGAGTGACCCACAAGGATTACGGTTGGGTCCTGCGTTATTATGATTTATTAATGTCATTCAGATTTTCTAATGTTTAAAGTTAATATTTTGGTTTCATAGTGTTTAATTCTATAAATTAAGCCCTTTTAGTAAGCTACTCGTCCGGGCGTTGATTTAACCTATATTTTTGGGTTACGGCGATTTTTCATCCCGCGTCAAAATACCCTCGACATAATATTCTCCGACAAAACATCCCCCAACAAAATATCTACTAAAGCCTAATCTTACCTAACCTAACCTAAGCCAACCTAACAATAAAATGGGACAAAAATAATACAGACATCCTGTAAAGACAATAAATCATTGTTATTTGTATTATTTTTTGTCCCATTTTACTATTTTTGAACACAATTTTGTGTCTTTGTACGGAGGAAGGGGATGCGGGAGGGGAACGGAACTCACGAGAAAGGTGATTCAGGGAGAAAGAATGTATTTCTTTGAATATAGTTTTGCAACGCATGCCGGGAACCAGCTAGTTCAAAATAAATGCGTAGACATATCAAAAAGTGATGCGACTCTGCGATATTAATATAGTCCGATTTAACTAGTTGTTTGTTCAATAAATCAAAAACATTTTTATCGTGTTTTACATTTGCTTTCGTCAAATCTGGAATAATATTTACGTAATTAAATATCTTTAAGCAAATAATTACTAAACTTTTATTTATTTATTTATTTTTAAAACGCCTGGTGGCAATTTATTCCAAACAAACAAAACAGATTTACGATGACGGTAAATTAATATAGCATGTTTTAATGATACCACTGGTTTTGATCCAAATTCTAAAGGATGTGGAATCATGGACCGTAATGTGGGAGTCTGGTCCAGCGTTTTCAAAGAAATAATTTATTTTTGTTCAAAAACTTTGAAGAAAGGTACATTTGAACAAGGAAAAACACTATTTGAATATCTATATATATTATGGTACCGCGCGTTTGCATCCTGCTACAAAATATTCCCGACACAATATACTCCAACAAAATATCCCTCCACATAATATCCCAAGGACAAAATATCCTACGTAAAAAAACATCCAACAAAATATCTACTAAAACCTAACCTAACCTAACCTAATGTAACCTAACCTAATCTTATTTTACATTTTACTATTTTGAATAATAATTTATTGTCTATACAGGATGTCCCATTTTACTATTTTTATACTTAGAAACTTTGTCAAAATAGCTCATATAAAGTAAATTGAAACTAAATGTAAATAAGACAAAATACGTGCATAAAGGTAGAACAAATACGCATTATGAACCAAAGGTTTCTATAAATGGAGAACTCATAAAAAAAGTGGAAGAAATTAAATATCTTGGTGTCATCATAGACTCAAAATTGAACTTCTCAAAAAATGCAGATTACACAATTAAAAAAATTGCAAAAAAAAATATCATTTCTTGGTAGAATCAGAAAAAAGGTAAATAAAGAAACATGCCAGATAATAAACAATACAATTATATCACCACACTTTAATTACTGTTCAACTATTCTTTTTCTCTGCAATGAAGAGAAAATAAAAAAATGCAAATACTGCAAAATAAAGCAATGCGAATAATACTTAATAACTTACTTATAAGCGCAACATATACCCACGGATACGAGACAAGCTAAAAGAGCTAAATATGTCAACGGTGAAGCAAACTGTGTATTTGAATGTACTTATTTTTTTTACATAAAATTAACATGGGGATGATGTCTAAGGAACTAAAAAGGAAAATACATTATAATAACGAAACACATGGACACGGGACAAAAAATTCAAAGCAAATTAGACTGCCGACAAGAAAAAAATCAAGCACCCTGAAATCTCTGATGTACCAGGCCGTCCAACTGTATAACAACATCCCGAATGAAATTACTGAGATAGAAAATATAAATAAGTTTAAAAAGAATTACAATTATTAATTTCTTTATTTATGTGTAATATTTAAAGAATGATTATGTTCGCCAACCAATGTAAATGTTTATATCTTTATAAAATAATGTGAGCTAACATAAGATTAATAAATGAGTGAGCTAACAAAGATGTTTGCTAACTTAAGATTAATAAATAATTCATTATTTTTACAGGTTATCCGTATTATTTTTGTCCCATTTTTTTGTTAGGTTAGGTTAGGTTAGTTTAATTTAAGTTAGCTGAGGTTAGTTTTTAGCGTATATTTTGTTGGGGGATGTTTTGTCCTTGGTCGGGGATACATTTTCGGGGGGTATTTTGTCGCGGGATGAAAAATCGCGGAAACCTATATATAGCAGCCGCAAGCGGAGTGTCCCACCAAATCGGCTGGAATCCTGGAGTCCTTGGAAATCATAAGAAACATGAATTAAAAAAAAAATCATTATAGTATGAACGTAGAATACGCAAAAGTTTGCAAAAAAACGTTAATTGCAAAAATGGCGAACATAAAATGAAAATTGACGAAAAAATCGTCCTTAATTTTGCAATAACTTTGTCCTATAATAATAATTGTTTACAAGTCGAAGTTCATCCGCATATAAATTTAACTTTCTATAATTTAAACTTTGAATGTAGTGAATCGGATGAAAATTCGATGAGCTACGATTCAATCCAACTTGAAAAACGTGGTTTTGAGAAAATCGCATTTAAAGTTTTCGTTTGTAATCGGGCCGCTCCGTTTTCCATTCTACCTGCTTGGTGCGCACCACTCCTATAACTATATTTCAATGTCATATTTGATGCTATTACTTTTGGAATGTATTCTCCACGTGTATATAAAGATTTTTAGACAACATTATTGGTCGATTATTTTTAGAGAACTAAAAATAGACGTTTGTTAGATTTGTGAATTTGGGCGAAAGTTAACAGAAGAGCTAGCAGACGACAGGCATTCGCATTTGGTTGATAAAAAAACGTAAACAAAAGATAAAATCTATATTTTGATTTCTGTTCACTAAAATATTTCTACAAGAGTTTAAAGCGATTCATGTGGCGGAAAAATTATATTTCAGATGGATGAGTTTGGAGTACTCTTTCACGGTTCATGCTCTTAAGGATTGCTGTCGGTAAGAAGGGCGAGCAGATGAAGGTTAAAAGAATTTTCTTATTCAAGTGGAAAACATATTATTTATATTGGAAAAAGACTGACGGTTTCTTCTTTTTCGAATGATTTGAAATTTAGGATTGTGATTGTGATTATTTGAAATATGTTGGGAAGACTTTAATAAAGATCGAGGTCCGTCGAGATTAAAAGTTGCTTTATTTACATTATCGTGGGTTTAAAAATGAATATTTAACTAGACCAGATGTCCATATTATAGGAAGCTCTATGTTATTCTGCTGCTGGAGAACCTAACACAGTGGGAGCCCAGCTGTCTATCATGTATCATCTCTCCGTAACCGTTGGTGCTTTAGACACGTACTACGATAGTCGACACTCTTCTAAGGTATAAAATATGCATTTTTCTTTGGCTACGAGATCCATGAAACCCCTTAACTGACATCTGCTGAGACCCCTAGAAACTACTTATAACTTTTTTACGTGAGCTCCACACAGGAGACCCTAAGAAAAATATTGTCATCTTTGGGGATGCTGTGTGGAGGGTTTTTTTTAAGGGAAAAGGAGAGGAGAGTTCTGGGAAGGAAAAGGGTTTAAGGAATCTAGGGTTC
This sequence comes from Limnephilus lunatus, assembly GCA_917563855.2. Taxonomy (NCBI): domain Eukaryota; kingdom Metazoa; phylum Arthropoda; class Insecta; order Trichoptera; family Limnephilidae; genus Limnephilus; species Limnephilus lunatus. Next base: position 123,404,339 of record OU830592.1, read on the forward strand.
AGTTTGTCCTGGTCATTCGCGTCCAAGACCTAGAAAAACATCACCCCGTGAACTCGGGTACCCTTGCTAAATTATCAAACGTAGCGAACCACTTGGGGTGACCTATGGCAGAGGTGTTGGTTATTCAATAAAGGTTCCCGGGACGGCGGTACCCATATCCGCCTCCCAAATTGTAAATGTAGATGTCCGTATTATAGGAAGCTCTAAGTTATTCTGCAGCTGGAGAACCAAAAACTGTGGGAGCCCAGTTGTCTATCATGTTATCATATTTCCGTAACCGTTAGAGTATTAGACACGAACGACAATAGTCGACACTCTTGTTACTCTAAGGTACTATTTAACTGACATCTGGCGAGACCCCTAAAAATTACATATAACTACCTATACTAACTACATCTGTTGAATTTTATATAAACTACATTTATCATCCAATTTATATACCACAGATATTTCAAGACTCACACTTTTGTTAGTCTATTTGAACGACCATTAAGTTAACTTTGGCAAAATGTGAACGATCTTTAAAGAATTAGAAGTGTACTACTCTCAGGAATATAAAATGGGCATGAGAATGTCACAAGAACACTGTTGAATAATTTGAATTATTTTTCGTCTGTTTTAGTCAAGTTATAAAGCAATAATTTAAATTATTGCTTTATAACTTGTATTTAAATAGTGCCATATTGTGGCAGTGCTCCAGTGCCTATGAGGGAGCGAGTTTTTTTTAATTTTTTTTTTTAATAATTGTACGACAGACAGGTAAGTCCAATTATGGTACAATTTTCTTACAAATAACAATACATAATTATTTTTAAACATGTACAGTTATGTTAAACACATCTATATCCGCTGGTAGAGTATTAAGCAATTTCATACCTCTTGTCATGCTATGTTGAGCCATGACATCTGTCCGCCCCTGCGGTATGTAGAATAGGTCGTGGCTACGAGTTCGACAGTATTTGTCAGGAACGAATAAGCCACAGCATGACAGGAGATATGGACAATCAATGAGGTTTTTTATTAACTTTAATTCAAATACCATGAGTCCGGCATTATGTCTGGTCTCCAGGCTTTGATAATTTGTCTCCTTTAGCAGTTCCACGTGATGCATGAATTTCGGATATATTCCGTGTGATCGCATGTAAACATACCTTAGGATTTTTTTTTTGAATTTGTTCAATCATATTTATGTATTTAAGTTGATAAGGTATCCAGACAGTACTAGCGTACTCCAGCTTGCTTCTGACCACTGAGTTGTAGTGGTCAGACTCAATATATACTACATCGTCTTTTCTACAAACTAGTAGTCAAATTAGCCACCAACCTTTCCTACAAGTTTATAATATGTTCACTGGTGACCATACAATAAAACATAATTTCAACGCACACATTAAAATGTCCCCATCCGAGTTTTATATTCATATCGCGTGGAATCAAAAATAAATGTCGACGAGAATTTATCGCCTCTTCTCTGTTTAACGCCCTTTTAACGACCTCATTGGAGACGTGCCTCAATTGAATTGTTAAGGTTAATCGCCTTGAAAATAGCCGACATTTAAGTGTATTGAAAGCAAATAACGTATTTCACCAACTCTGACAGTATTCGACTAAATTCTAGGGTCAGTCAAAAACTAATGCCTCCTATTTTTTTTCTAATTAAATAAAGTTAGTTACATTAAAAAAACGATTGCTTTAGACCACACGACTGAAGTAAATTTATAAAAGAACATAAGACATTAGGGTGACATGTGACCTATGACCCTGGGGTGACCTACGTCCGTGGGGTGACCTTCGACCTTAGGATGAAATACGACCGTGGGGTGACCTACGACCTTGGGGTGACCTAAAGGTGACCTATGACCTTGGGGTGACCTATGACCTTGGGGTGACCTACGATATTGGGGTGACCTATGACCTTGAGGTGACCTACGACAATGGGGGGACCTACGATCGTGGGGTGACCTACGACCTTGGGGTGACCTACGACTGTAGGGTGACCTATGACTTTGTGATGACATACGACCTTGGGGTGACCTATGACCTTGGGGTGACCTACGACCTTGGGGTAACCTATGACATTGGGGTGACCTACGACCTTGGATTAGTATGTACGCCTTACCTTAGTTGTGCAGTATGTGCGCCTCGCCCGATCACCGTTCACTTCGATCACCGTTCGCATCGATAACCGTTTACATCACAATTTTCATAACGCATCACACTTTTCGTAACGCATTCACCAGCTTACCCCCAAGTCGGGCGTGCGTAAAGAAGTTTTTCCTCTTAAATTGAATTTGGCGCTATTTCTCAAACCTTCATCTACAATCTACTCCAATTATAACTTCTGCGTCAACAGGTGGCAGCACTGCAGTCGTTTGCAAAATGGCCGATATTAATTTTTGTAATTCTCAGCGTTCTGTGAATGATTCTTGAATGCAGAAGTTAAAACGCCTATTCGCATACATGAAAGATTTAAAAATGTGTACAGTGACGTAAGTGCGCAAAAATTGTGACAGAAAACGAAATATAGATGGAACCCGAATCAAAGAGGCAATGGACTGACATCACACAAACTCACCTAGGACGAAAAAATTAAAAACTGGCAATCGGCCGGGTAAGTTATGGTTACAGTGTTCAGGGATGCAGAAGGTTTGATTATTGTTGATTTTGTGGGGCAGGGATGCACAATTAATTCTGTTCAATACGCCACAACCTTTAAAAAGCTTAAAGCACGTATTTCGCCCAACAGAAGCTATGACGAATAGCTTTAGGAAGCAGGACCGTGCTTTTTACAACTTAGGGATATATGCCTTTGCTAAAAGATGGATCAAAACTTTGGAAATGAACGGAGATTATATTGAAGTGACAAATTAATCGTCAATAGTGTGGTTTTGAAACTGTGTAATTACAATTTTTATTTCTTGACAATTAAAGGAGAAAAAAAATGGGAGGCATTACTTTTTGACTGCCCCTAGTACTCTTAAAACAGGTACTAGTTTATTTGGGATGAAACCATTCATCGTGGCTTACCTTTTGTAAAGTAGGCTTGTGAAACGTATTTATGATTCACCTAATCAAACCTTTGATCTCCTGGAATGGCTTTTGGTAAACTGTGCCACTCCGGGCTATTTTCAGTAAAACAAATGACAAATTTGTCCAAACAAATATTTTTTTTGAAAAAAGCTTTGCTTTTGGACAAAATAATATCATTTACGTCAACATATTCCAGCTTGACATTCGATTTCGAATATGTTCGCTGTTTTTGATGTTATCCCAAAATGAAATACTGTTTTTTAAAACAGATGAAAGCATCAAAATATGCACATAAAAATACTTTTAATGCAAACGAAGCTACAGTTGTTAAAATCCCTTATTGATGTTTTTTAATATACTTAACTAACTAATTAACCATCATCCCGTTTCCCCACAGGGGTAGGCAGAAAGGACACCAAACAAATTGGTCTTGGCACACACTTCTTGCCCCGTTCACATTCATTCACCGTCTCATACACGCTCTTCTATTATTCTGACTCTTGACATAGCCCGACTCAATTATCTGATTCACTTGGCCATGCCATGTCTTCCTCGGGCGTCCCCGATTTCTTCTACCATTCACATTTGCGTCGTATATTCTTCTTCATTCGCTCTACATGCACAAACCATCTGAGGGTCCCTTTCTTAATCTTACTCATTATGTTTACATCAGCCTTACATTCTTTTCGGATATCCACATTTCTCACACGATCATCCATTGTGTAACTACACATATGCCTCAGGGATCTCATTTCATCAGCATTCAGTTTACTTTCATTCTTCCTATGTCAGTTCCATGCCTCACTGCCATACATCAGGATAGGTTTATTGTACTTACCATTTAATATAAAACACATTATATTAGACAAGCTCGTCAACCTCGACAATGTCGTTATCATTTCGCTTTTTATGCGAATATGTAATTATGTATTTCAAAAATTGGCAAACCTTTACCGAAACAGTTTGATGGTTTTTCTGTTTAATATAATTTTTGTAAAACAAAAGCATGTATTGTAAACTTTTATATTTTTTTTTTTTTTTTATATGTATACCTCACAAGAGTCCCAACTGCTCCCGTCTGAAGCCAGTGAGACTATGGCATCCCCAATCGGGGTATGTTGTGAGGCTGAGGGTAGCGGGGAGGGGAAGGAGATAGGGGAGAGGAAGGTGGGGAAGTACCTGGCTATTCAGATCTGGTCACCAAACACGGCTTATGCCATTTCAAGCAACGTTTCAATTCTGAATGGTGGTCTTACACCAGGGCGATACGGAGAGTATCTTCCACTCTGGAACGTGCCGCAAATATCCTATATATTATTTTAAATGAATAAATTGTGAAATAACACAAATTAATCAAATAAAATTTATTTGCCACGCCGGGATTCGATCCCGCGACCTTCGGTGTGCGAATCAAGCGTCTTATCCGCTGCGCTACGCCGGCCGTCAAATATGCAAAGAGTGTTGAACGAAGAATATGTTGGTTCTTTGTAAAGTAAAACAAAAAGTTTCGACGTTTCTGTCAGGTTCCTGATTCATACACACACCTGGTCCCTACCTACGTATGTGAAGTCACAAGTCAGTGCCTTGACAGTCTTCAAAGTGACAGCAGTGTCTATGCTCAGTATCTTGAATTTTTTGATAAATTACAAGTTTTGTAAAACCTTCAAAATACAACTGGTGATAATTGGTGCAAAGTGGAATGTTGAATCTGGACAAGAGATACAATTATCTTACCTTCAGTGAGTTTATGCTTCCTTTTTTCCTACCTTCCAGAAAGCTTCTCACATAGCCACATGTGTACTAGATGATAATTAGATGTAAGGTAAGTAGATAGTCATTCATTTTGATTGGAATTTTAATGCGTAAGTATATGAGTAATTTGTTTTTTTAAACTCTGTATTTAGAGCCTAGTAATCCCTTGCAGGTATAGTAAAATCTGCTTCCAATAATGTACACAGATTTTTAGCTCTTAGGATTATGTTACCCTTTTTAATAAATAATTAGTATACTTAATACCGGACCAAGTGACCCCTTTCTCTTTATAATTTTGTGAATTATTAAAAGGAGTTGATTTTAGAAATGGGTGTTTTGGCTATTAGAAAATAATTCAAAACAACAAAAACAAAATTGCGGAAATAGCTGCAAAGAGCAAACCCATCAAGAGGATTTGTTTAACCAATTTAAGCAACAAATGACACGTCCTCATAAAACTGGTTCTAAGTCCTTTTCTATTGGTTCTATTATCTTTTCTATTTTATTTAAAATTAAAGTTTACAAATTGCTAATTAATTATAACATTACACATTGCATATTATAAGTTTTCCAGTTCGATGTAGCTCCTACAATACATCTTGAACCTTTCTAATGGTGCGGACTTTAAAGTTACTGGTAGCGTGTTATAAAACTTCATCCCTTTGTACAGTAAGCTAGTCTGCGTATTCGCTTTGTCCTTTTTTTGAAGCTTGATTTTAACTTGTTGTATATAATTTTATTTTATAAGTATTACCGTTTTATCTATAAATATCATCCCTTTCAAGGTCAGAAGGACAGAATCTATTTCACGGGTAGCCAGGTTAGTTCCTTTTGAATTAGGCGTCGTGGCGTGGTCTCGGGAAGTCTCCGGTCAGGTCGTAAGGCTGACGCTGCGTTTTTTACTTCTTTTGTTTCAACGCCAAGATGGGCGTACTGGGAGGAGAGATTGTTGAGGTTATCCTTGAAACACTTGTGTTTTGGATTAATTGTAACTTTATTTGATAACTTTACAATCGAGGTGACTGGCAATTAGTCGTTTAATTGAGTCGGTAAGAGAGAGTGATGCGAGAATTTCTAGAGAGTTTTTATAGTGTTTTTAGAGAGAAAATACTTTGCAAAACAAATGCACTCGTATTTATAAACAAACAAAATTTTACGTGACCACAGAGAAAAGACAATATAGATGAGAATTAATGACAATATTACACTATGAAATAGCATAAACAAAAATATTTGAAGTAAGAGGTGGCAAAGACATAAAAAGTTAAAAAAAAGGGACTGTACACATCGAGATAGATACTGAGAATGAATTTAAATATGAAATAGGACAATCACAACACAGAGGACACGACACCTTTAACATTTTATATACTTTTGAAAATCTATTTCACCGAAGTATTATTTGCATTACCCTATTTTGGAGAATTTGAAACTTATTTTTTTCTCGTTAGTTAATCAGGGAAAGAATAGTTGAGCAGTAGTTAAAGTGTGAAACAAAAATACTGATTGCAGTTTTTCTGGAAAGTTTTTGCCGAATTCTTCCCAAAAAAGATATCTGTTTTCCAATTATTTTGTGTATATTCAGCATGTTTTTTGGAGGTTAGTTTGGAATCTAATATAACTTCTATGTATTTCATTACAGTAACAATTTCACAAATTTCACCATCAAACAAACATTTTAGAAAGAGAGGACACATTGGTATTGGACACTTGGTATTTATTATTTGTTATTTCTTTGGACTTATTTATGTTAACCTTTTGTTATGGATTATTGAATAATATTTTTAATAAAACATAATAAATAAATTAAGCTAAGACTAGTTGTTACCTTTGATTTTGAGACAAACTGAATAAAGCTATGATAGAGTGCCTGATGCCTAAACCAAAAATGAAGAAATTATTTTATCGATCTTCAAATTAAAAAAACCATGAATAATAATTTCTCTAATAAACAATAATGTACGGACGTGTGAATCTATCCCTCCCATTTGTTGGGTCAAGAAAAGTGATGGCTGGAAAGGTTTAAGTTCATTCTTCCTCAATCAGTCTCTCCCGATCTGGCTCGCAAACACATTCGCCGTCAAGACCTAGACAAACCTCAACCCATGAACCCGAGCACTCCTGCTGTCACAAAACGCAGCGAACTACTTGGGATGACCCATGGCAGCTGTGTTGGTTATACTATAAATGGTTCATTGAGCGGCGGTAATCATACCCGCTTGTCAAATTCGAATTTTTTTAAAGGTAAAATTCGTTCTGTTCTAATATGTGAAAATGATTTTAATCTAAATCTAACGACAACTTTTTGTCATACATTACAATAGTATCCAATCGCATTAAATTTTACCAAAATGGTGTCTGTCAATGATAAATTTATATGTGATAGTAACTTTTCCATTGTACAACCTAAAATAACTATCGAAAACCTTTCGAAGAAAATCTATCCCCCTCGCACACTCTTCCACCAATTTCCACCCTATCCAATTTCATGTTAGACACTTCAATATTAAACTATGCTTGTTATTTTCTCAGTTTCCGACATATCGAACGCTTCTCTGTTTATACTCCCGGCGGATAGATGTCACCTTGTTAGGTTTCATAGATACGCCACGTCCAGACATGTCGACACATAATATTGCTGTAAAATCAGCTTGCTTTTCGCAAAACATCGAAATGGACTGTCGAAAGTACATATTTTACATCAAAGCACTTGTGGAGTTGTCCAAAGCGATGATTTCCTACCAGTTTTACCAATTCCAAAAATGAAAAACCTTATTCTCAGGGTTACAAAAAACCTCGATACGAAAGCCCTATTTTACACGTTTTATTGAAAATTTAAGTTAAGAAACAATGGTACAAACAAATATTATCTTATCTTAATCTTATCTTAATAATATATTAAACATAGTCGGGTTAGTTACACCATTTATAAATTAAGAACGCCTTGACCGATTTTCAAGATCTTTGATTTGTTGGATTTGTCTCCGCCCCGAATAGCAGAATAGCTATTAAAACATCGGAAAAATAAACGGAAAAAAATTATGAAGTTAATTGATTTCCTCATACATTTTGAATGTAATGAATTCTCATCTTTTGAAAGAGCTGCAGCAATATTTTGGTGAATTCCAAAAATTCAAAAACGTTAAATTTCTATGAGCTGATTGTTTTGCTTTTGTTCTGAAACATAATATAATGCTGCCCTTCTTTCTTACACACTAAATGTCAATAGTCGAAAATGAGACAAATGGTGAAGTATGTCTGAACCCCTTCAAAGGAAAATACAAAAATTATAATAAATCTCCCTCATAGCTATAAAGAAAATGAAACTCAATTCCCGTAAGTAAATAGAAAAGTAAGAAAATCACAAAAAAGCCAACTCTGATACTGACAAAAACAAAACACGGAAAGTTGCGCATCGATAATTGCTTTATTATGAAATTTTTATTTTAACAAAATAACTAAATTTAATTCAGCTAATAAGTTAATACAAAATTTATTGATTCTGAGGCAATAAGAAGCTCGTCGGGTCAGCTAGAAAAAAAAATTACACGCATACTAGAAAAACCTCCGGTTTTGTAAAAAACTATGGTAAAATGTGGTTTTCTCTGATGAACAATGTTTTTCAGAGGATCGGGAGCTTGACAGATACTCGATTCGTCAGATTACATAATACAATCTTGTTTATTTATCGTCTTGTTTACAATGAACACTTAACTGAACCAAAAGTCCATGAGGGGTGAGGACATACAACCGAATAAAAAAAAATAGAAATTATGTGTGAAGTCGGCTTTGCCAAAATCACTAAAAATTCCGACTTGCATATAAAATAACTTTTTTAAGCTGTATACCACTTAGGAGTCCCAAATGCTCCCAACCGTCTGGAGCCAGTGAGACTATGTCATCTTCATTTTTGTGAGGCTAAAGGTAGTAAGGAGATATGGTAGAAGTACCTGGCTATGTCTGGACACTAACTTAGATATCGCACCCCTCTGTGATTCTGAACAACGCTTTTTTACATTAGCTCCACACAAGAGACCCTGATAAAAATAATTCCCCTCAGGGAATATATAATCTTTGGGGATGATGTGTGGAGGTTATTTTTAGAAAAAGAAGTAGAGGAAGTTATTTCTTTTTAAGATGAATACCTCACAAGAGCCCCAGCTGCTCCCGTCTGAACCCAGTGAGTTTATTGCATCCCAAATTGGGGTATTTTGTGAGGCTGAAGGTGGTAGGGAAGAGAAGGAGATAGAAAAGAGGCAGGTAGGGAAGTATCTGGCTATTAAGATCTGGTCACCAAACACTGTCATCTATTCAGATCACTATTCGGATCTGGTCACCGTTACCAAACAGCCATTTCAAGCAACGTTTCAATTCTGAATGGTGGTCAATGAAAACACCAGGGAAATACTAAGCGTATCTTCCACTCTAGAACGTGCCTCAAGTATGCTATATATGATTTTAAATTAATTAATCGTGAAATAACACAAATTAATCAAATAAAATTGTATTTGTCCGCGCCGTGATTCGATCCCGCGACCTTCGGATTACGAGTCAAAAGCCTTGCCACTACACCACGCCGGCCGTCAAAGAAAGTTTTGGGAAAGGAAAAGGTGTGAGCGGTGGATAGAAATCTGGGGACCAACGAGTCCAAGAGAAACGAACTTATCAATTCAACCCTCCCACTGCATTGCGAGGCGATGTACCAAAAGAGTCTTGCTGAAGAGATCAATAGGTCTCCCTTGATCAATCTCTCCCGATCCGGCCTGCCACACAGTTGATGAGCATCTACTGCCAAGACATGAACAAATCTCACCCCATGATCCCGAGCATTCAAGCTAAGTCATTAAACATACCAAACCGCTTGGGGTGACCTGCAGCAGAGGTGTAGATCATCAATTCAATGGTTACCTGGGCGGCGGTACCCATACCCACCTCCCAAATTGGCGATTCTATTCGCATTCGCTTAGATTCTGTTCGCATTCGAGCTAAATATCGAAAATTCATTCGATATATCGATTCTCACTGTCCATCACTGAATGAATTTCCCCGTCCCTATCCCCTCCCCGTGCAAGTCTTCCCCGTGCCGTCGTCACGTGACCCGTGCATCGTACAGCGCACTTGGTTCGCCGTTACCATGGCAACCCGACAAGAGAAAATGCTCTGAGTACACACAGCTTTTACTGAAGGCTTTACTGATTGAGATTCTGAAACTGTGCGTCGATATTTTATTGAAGTGAAAATTTCTTTAGCACCGTTGTGATTTGAAACTCGATAAAACGGAAACAATCGATACTAAAAAGAGACAAACACATACTTCTATAAGACTTAGCCTGCGAGGGAATGAGGTAGCAATAAAATATTTATTGAATTCACGAGAACTTGGTTCCAATATAATACGATAAATCAACAGTCCCACGCAAGTCTCCCTTGGTGTAGTGGTATAAAGCGCCTGGCGAACCTCTGCAGACATCATTTAATGGAACAAGGATCGAAACCTACGAAATCCAAAATAAAATAAGTATTTTTATTTTTGTAAAATCGATATACAATCTTCAAAATGGACACTCAAAAGAAAGCGACATCTAGCGACCCCAAAGAATAAAACACAAAATAATATTACCAAATATATAGGAAAAATTGCACAGGAATTCGACGGCAAAAATATGGAAACAATCATTCGACGCACGTCTGTGCTCTAAAGATTGCAATCTGTCTGTTACGATAGGACGATCTGTACAAAGCACAGAGTTTTTTCAGGTATTTTGGGGCTCCAAAAATGTTATGAAGTCCAAATTTTAGTACGTGCGCCTTTTTGAATTACCGTGACAAATCACGGTAACAGTAAACAATACGTAATAGTAAACATACGTTTCTTATCGTTATAATGCTGTTGTCATTGACAATTCGCAGGTACCGCCAAACAAAAATTTTTTGTCATATAAATATTTAACAAAATATTTCGAGATTAAAATAAAATACATATTATTATATTTATTTATTTATTAACTTATTTACGGAAAAATAGTCCGTTAACAATATAATATTTTAACATGAATAAAAAAAGAGAGATTACAATGAAAGAAGAGTACATATACATGAAGATCACTAACAAAATGCAGATTCATATATTTTTTTTTTACAGTGAACACCGCACAAGAATCTCAACTGCTCCGGTCTGGAGCCAGTGAGACTATGGAATCCCCAATTGGGGTATGCTGTGAGGCTGAAGGTAGTGGGGAGGGGAAGGAGGGGAGGAAGAGGAAGGTTGGGAAGTACCTGGCTATTCAGATCTGGTCACCAAACACGGCTAAAGACATTTTCAAGCAACGTTTCAATTCTGAATGGTGGTCTTACACCAGGGCGATACTGATAATATCTTCCACTCTGGAACCTGCCGCAAATATACTATATATTATTTTAAATGAATTAATTGTGAAATTACACAAATTAATCAAATAAAATTTATTTGTGCGCGCCGGGTTCGAACCCGCGACCTCCGGATTGTGAGTCAAGAGTCTTAGCCACTGGACTACGGAGGTCGTCAAAGTCGTCAAGGTCGTATAGAAGATAGTATAATATAAACACACATTATATAAAAGCACGTATAGAAGATAATATAATATAAACACACATTATATAAAAGTACGTATAGAAGATAATATAATATAAACACGCATTATATAAAAGTACATAAGTAGCTTGAAGATGGATTTAAAAAGACTAAAAATCACATTGCTTATCGACTGCCAAAAGTCATTTAGACTTAAAAATGCAGTGATTTGATTTGCGTTGACAAGTTTCGAGATTCTGGATAGAGGAGAATGATATCCATAATTAATATTTCTATTTTTGAAACTGATAATTCGTGGTGGAAGTCCATTATAATAGATTATAATAAATAAATAAAAAAACTTTATTCCACTTAATTTTATTTGACCGAAACCGGTTTCAGCTCGTCAGAGCCATCTTCAGACTGGTACAAATAATTCTTAGTCTACGGTTTATATACATAACATATGGGGGAGGGGGAGAGGGGTAGTCTACAAGGATTTTAATGAATTATTTTTGTTACTAAGTCGTTTTAGACTGTCGAATTTCTAAGTATTTTGGTAATTCCAGTGGGCTAATTACTTTGGGTTTGTAGCTCACTTCAATATCTATTGATTATGGAAAAACCTTACAAGTAATGTGAATTATTAATGGCCTAATTTTATTGTCAAATCGTTTTCATACATATCTATGATCAATGGGATTTTTTAAATTGATTTTTGAAGGGATACATGCTTACATTGGAGTGGGAATGGTCAAAACTAAATACATTTTTTAATTTCAAAATTATTATGAAAATTATACTAGATAAAAAAACTGGTGTTTCAGTAAATGATTCTATAGCTTATTAATTACAAAGTTACTTTTTGAAGGGATGCATGTTTACATTAGATTAGGAATGGTTTAAACTAAATACATATTTTAGGTTAAAGTTTTTTATTTGTTTTATTATAATCCATATCCATAATTATTAGAATGTTGATTGAGGAACAGCAATTCATTATTTCAGAGTCTACGGGAAGGGATGTTGAACTGTACGAGTTGTAACAAAGCAGGTGTGCCAGTAATACTGTTGATAATTTTGAAAATGCATATTAGATCAGAGTCCTTTCTACGTTTTTCTAAAGAAAAAATGTTTAAAGTTTATTCAATTTCATCATACGAGTACTCGCCTCTTTTAAGTCCTAACCTCCAAGCAATTCCTCTTAGGAAGCGATGTTGTACAGATTCGATGTGAAAAATGAGGACAGCATAGAAAGGAGACCAAATGACATTAGCATATTCAAGGTGAGGGCGAACCTGCGGAACGAAGAGTTTTAAGTGTATTTATATGTTTTAAGTCAGAAGTAATTCTATGAATGAAGCCGAGTAGTTTAAGTGATTTGTTTACGATGTTATTAATGTGATCACGGAAAGAAGCAGTCAAAAGTGACCCCAAGGTCCTTGATAGATCATTGATATATGATTCCTAACCAACTATGCTAACCTAACCTAACCTAACCTAACCAACTGCGCTCAGTCAATTAAGCCTCAATTATATTGAGCGAGTTTACAAGCTACTAGCTGACAAGTTTAAGACACAAAACTATCCACTCGCTCAGTAGCGAACTAGATAGCGTGTTAAAACCGAGTTGAAACTGAGATAATCGCATCTAGGTCACAAGCAACTATTATAACACAAGGTTAGTTTACTAGCTAACAAGCCCACAAGCTAGCGAGTAGCGAGCAAAGTAGCTCCCCTTTCAACTTTTTTCGTAGATTGTTCACAATCTGCTAGTTAGCTAGTAAAACCTCGATTACATTTAGCGAGTTTACAAGATACTAGCCAGCAAATTCACTATCTGCTAGTAAGTTCAGTGTAAAATCTGATAGTTAGCTAGTAAATATAATTACACTGAGCATGTTTACTAGCACATAGTGAATTCGCCGGCTGGTAGATTGTAAACTAGCAGAATGTAATTGAGGCTTAAATATGATTATACTGAGCGAGTTTACTAGCAGATAGAGAATTCGCTGGCTAGTAGCTTGTAAACTCGCTGAAAATAATTTAGCGTTTATACACGCCGTGCTTGAGAATCTGTGATTTTGGCAGCATTTTACACAAAACCGGATGGTAATATTGCAAATCTGTTCTGAGCGATTCTCGTTCCGTGTTCAGCGGTGTTCACCCTTCATATCGCGTTAGCAAATCGGTCTCTATTCACCCGTCTCCATTATTATATACCATAAACATTGTGTATAGTAAGCTGCACCGTATAAATATATGCACGGTGTCCGGAAACTCATAGTACAAACGCCAACTGGTAAATCTACATTACAGAGAACCCAAAATAAAACTCAATATTTTCGAACCAAGCATTCTGATTATTTTTTTATTTTTTTTAGGCAACTTAATTTCAGGAGACGGGCATGGTAAACGCCGTGCCGTGCCATTTAATTGGATAACCTTCGTTATTGCTATGTTTGGTGACAAAGCAGGGGTGACCGAGTTCATGGGGTTAGGTTTGTCTGGATCTTGGAGGTGGACGCATCTGCCCACCAACTGTGAGGCAGGCCGGATAGGGAGAGACTGTGGAGAGGTTGTGGAAGACCTTTTGTCCTCTTCAACAGGACTGTCTCGGAATATCGCTTTACAACGCAGTGGAAGGTATAGATTCATATCTCCATCTCTTCTGGACAGACTAACCCTCAAATTTCTAACCACCCCTTATTTTTATTTTTATTTTTATTTTTATTTTTATTTTTATTTTTATTTTTATTTTTATTTTTATTTTTATTTATTTTTTTTTTTTTTTTTTTTTTATTTAATGACAATATAAGATACAGTAAAATTACACAATAAGTAAAAATACCAAGTTATGTGGTTTGTTTACAGTCCTCCTCACTAGGTTTTCCTGTTCCGAGGCGGACTGTATGTTGCTGAATGGGTGCTGATCTTTATTTCCTCATCTTCTAGTTTCTTGATTATAGATAAACAATAAGTAAAATAAAAGTATTGGTTTGTTGTCTGCAGGTTGCATTGGGGTTACTTCGTAATTTTAATGATTTCCTCATCGTCCTGTTTATTTAACCATAATTTGATATCTTTTTTAAACTTTTGTATCTCCATGGTGTTCTTAGTTTCAATTGGAAGGGCATTATATAATTTTATCGCATGGAAAGTATGGTTTTTCTGGCCAAAAGATGTATTTAATTGCGGGATGTTAAGTAGTTTTGTGGATTTCGACCTTGTAGTGTAGGTGTGTTGGTCCACAGGGTATTCATATTTTTCTTTAAATTTGAGTAATGCATTTTTTTTGTATAATTTAATAATGCTGAACACATTAAAGTTTTTAAAGATTTCTTTTGATGGAGTTTTTATGGGTACTTTTATGATTGTTTTTATTATTGCCTTTTGCGTTTTAGCTAGCTGCTTCATGTGAATGTTTGAGGCAGTTCCCCATCCTATAATTCCATATTCTATGCGTGATATACCTTTTTACTTCCCAGAAATTCTTCTCCTTCCTTTTCTAAAAAGACCCTCCATACATATGGCAACATATGACTTATGAGTTATCCAAAAAATGGTTCCCAGGGCGGCGTTACCAATACCCGTTTTCCAGATTGAAATGCCGACATAATAAAAAAAAAAACAGAATGTGCAATTCACACGCGCTAGAAGTGAAATCTACAGAAAACTAAAGTAGACAAGAGTGGGGAGGCTCCGAAGCACCACAGAAAGAGGAGACAGATTATACTATCTCATTCTCTCGCAGGCTAAACTCTATAGATGTATGTGTTTGTCTCTTTTTAGTGTGGTTATTTTTTCATTTCATCGAGTTCCAAAGCACAACGGCGCTAAGGAAGTTTTCATTTCATAAATGAAAATCGGAATGCTCTAATCGAAAATAACACGTTTTTTTTGGTTCTCTGTTATGTAGATTCACAATTTTTCCGCTTGTACGACGAGTTTCCGGACACTTTGTATAATGTGCCAAACACGTGCTTGATGGTTGTCTGTTAGAACCACTACACCATGTTATGAAACGCAAACCAATTTTCCGTTGCTATTTTGATGTGAGAATGAACCAACAAGGATTTTAGTCCAAAGCATCGACCAATTTTGACAGAATCAGTGTGGGATGATATATAACAAAATTTGTTACCTACAGAATTAAATATAGAATTTTATTTTTATTTTTTTATGCGAGTGCCGCACAAGAGTCTCAAACGCACCCAACCATCTGGAAAAATGTGACTATGGCATCCCCAAACGGGGTACGTGGTTAGTTTTATAATAATGCTTCCATGTTCCATATTTTCAGAACCGAGAAATTTCAACAACCCGTTGAAAAGTCATTAAAAGCGAAAAAAATTGGTCAAGGCCCAATAACCAACAGCCAAGAATTCAAATTTCATCGGAATGTGGTCTTTAAATCGTACTCTTGCAACTGTACAGGGCGGTTCCGATGAGAAACATTGATTATTCTCCATACCTGCATTTTTAACTAACAATCAATATCGATTTTATTTCATTAAATATTTGCTTTCATAAATTCATTCAGCAATAAAAATACTTAAACGCGTGATGATAAAATTATTAAAATGATTTACTTTTTGTAATTATTTTTGGAATATCGTAAATAAATACACACACAGAAGTATTCTCACCAAAAAAACTTGAGCAAATTTTTTTATGGATTTTATTTGAAATAAAATTATGTTTCTGAAAAGTAGCTTTCCTAGTCAATTTATTGTTTTTTTTACAGTACGATTAAACGATTTAAAATTTGTGTTGTGTCATACAACATTTTGTTTTAAAATTTAACAAATATGCCAACGACTACCGTTATAACCATATTATATAAAAATAAACATACTTTTACAAAATTTAAAACTTAGATTTACTAGATAAAATATCAATCTTTCGAAATCAATGCTGTCCAGAAACACCAATATATTAGTGTACAAAACACTTAATAGACCAGTGCTCACGCACGCAGCTGAGACTTGGGTACTAACTAAGAGAAATGAGCAAGCACCTTGACGTTTTTGAATAAAAAAAATTGAGGCGTATCTTCGGACCTCTTTTAGAAAATGGATTTTGGTGCAGATATTACAACAATGAGCTCTATACTCTGTTCAAGGAGCTAAACGCCACAAAGTTAATAGAAATTGGAAGACTTCGGCGGCTCCACCATGTGGAGAGAATGATCGAGCATTAAACACAAAGTCCCTGCTGAACTCAAGACCAATAGAGTGAAGAAGCATGAGAAAGCCAAGATTAAGATGGAGCGACAACATCCTCAAAGACATATCCTACCTTGGAGCTTCTAAACTGGAGAGAGCTGGCACAAAACCAAGATGAGCGGAGGAAGACTCCTGAGGAGGCCAAGACCCACCATGGCTTGTAGAGCCAAGAATAATGTTGATGATGACATGCAAAAACCTTCAAGGTGTTAATCTTAATATATAAAACCAAGTCGGGTTAGTTACACCATTTATAACTCGAGAACGGCTGGACCGATTTTTATGATCTTTTAACTGTTGGATTTGTCTCCGCCCCGGATAGCAGAAAAGTTATTATCGGATAAATTAAGAAGAAAATTCTGTTCCTCAACATTTTGCATGGAACGAATTCTCATATTTTGAAAGAGCTGCAGGAATATGTGATAAGTATAATATTGAATAGGGAGTGAATTCCAAAAATTAAATGCGCTGATTGTTTTGCTTTTGTTCTTAAACATATTTATAATGCTGCCCCTCTTTCTTACACACTAAATGTCAACAGTCGAAAATGGGACAAACAGTAAACGTATGTCTTTACCCCTCAAAAGGAAAAATATAATCTTATTAATATTATAAACGCGACAGTTTGTGTGGATGTATGTGTGTTTGTTACTCTTTCACCGAACACCTTATAAACTACCGAATGGATTTAAATGAAACTTTATAATAATACATATAGCTTATACATCAAAATAACACGTAGGCTATATATAATACGGCCGGCGTAGTCCAGTGGCAAGGCGCTTGATTCACACACCGAAGGTCGCGGGATCGAATCCCGTGGTGGCAAATAAATTTTATTTGATTAATTTGTTATTCCACAATTTATTCATTTAAAATAACATATATTATATTTGCGGCACGTTACAGAGTGGAAGATAATCTCAGTATCGTCCTGGTGTAAGACCACCATTCAGAATTAAAAAGGTTGCTTGAAATGGCATTAGCCGTGTTTGGTGACCAGATCTGAATAGCCAGGTACTTCCCCACCTTCCTCTTCCCTTTCTCCGTCCCCTCCCCACCACCTTCAGCCTCACAACATACCCCAATTGGGGATGCCATAGTCTCACTGGCTTCAGACGAGAGCAGTTGGGACTCTTGTGCGGTATTCATATTAAAATAAATAATAATGGTAAGTTCTGGCGTTACGAAATTTCTATAAACGAAAATGTGAGTATTTCACATATTTTAGCGGCAGTGAGAAAGGCAGAAGGAAGGGGAACGGGGGTGGTGGGGTTCGCCGAGAGAAGAGACGAGGGAGGGGAGGTAAGTGCGGGGAAGGTGGAAGGGAACAGGGACGTACGGGAAAGGACATGCAGGGAGAATTAATTTATTTATTTGAATTTAACGCATGCCGGGGACTAGCTAGCAAATAAATAAAATATAACAAAAAAATACGTAAGTTCTAGCGTTATGAAATTTCTATAAACGAAAATGTGAGTATTTCATATATTTTAGCGGCAGGAAGGAAAGGCAGAAGGAAGGGGAACGGGGTAGTGGGGTTCGCCGAGAGAAGAGACGAGGGAGGGGTGGTAAGTGCGGGGAAGGTGGAAGGGAACGGGGACGTACGGGAAAGGACATGCAGGGAGAATCAATTTATTTATTTGAATTTAACGCATGCCGGGGATTAGCTAGTAAATAAATAAAATATAACAAAAAAATACATCAAATGAACGTTCTATCTCAAATTATAAATTACGTAAAACGTATTTTATAACGGCCACATATTTCACAAAAGCTTTAACAAAGTAACAGTTTTAAAATATCTTTCTATGAAGCAGAAAATTACATGTCAAATTGTAAATTGAGCAAAAGCACAATGAAAAAACTAAACGATGCCTTTGAAAGATTTCGTTTTCAACGAATTTTAAAGCTCGGAGCTTACACAAATAACAACAAAGAAATACCCACCTACACAAAGGGAAAATCTCCTGTGCTGGGTTGTTCGCTGTTTGTATTATTGATAAATAAACTACAAAGCTCATACACAGGGTGACTGCACTCGTGTTAAAAGCAAAAATTCTTTTTAAATATATTTTATAATATACCAGCTGACCCGGAAAACTTCGTACTGCCTCAGAATCAATAAATGTTTTGTTTACATATTAACTGAATTAAATTCAGTTTTTTTATTAAGTAAAAAATTACACAATTTTTTTTTTTTTTTTATTCCAGTTAAAAGAAAATTACGTTTTCACTTATTTAACTAAAAATAATCATACACATTAAGATAAATTAAATATTTTAATTCAGCGCTATTCTATTTTATTATTTTGCTTATCAAGAATAAATATTAATGACAATGAAGCAATTATTGATGCGCAACTGTCCGTGTTTTGTTTTTATCAGTATCAAAGATGGCGTTGTGTATGGATTTATATTTTTTGTGATTTTTTTGCTAATTGCGTTTCATTTTCTTTATACGAGTGAGGGAGATTTATAATAATTATTGTTTTTTCTTTTGGAGGGGTGCAGACATACGTTCACCGTTTGTCCCATTTTCGACTGTTGATATTTGGTGTGTAAGAGAGAGAGGCAGCATTATTTACAAAAGCAAAACAATCAGCGCATTGATATTTGACGACGTTTTTGTTCTTAATCGAAGTATGATACAGTTAAAAGTGATCGAATTGGAAATGGGTTCCATAGCTCAATCGGTAGAGCAGTTGGCCATGAATGCTAAGGTATCTGGGTTCGAGTCCCAGTGGAACCAATATCTTTTTCTGATTTTTCTTTCTTCAGATTTTGATTGAGTTTCGCTAATATTGTCTTCATTTTATTAAATATTATAATTTGAGTTTTTACTCTTAAAGTTAAAAATAAAAATAGTTTATTTTCTTATAGTGTAGTTGGTACCTTCGATGGTTTTATTAGGTTCGTACGAAATTTTGTAAGAAATGCGTATTACAGCTAATGAACGAGCTGTGGTATTACAGTACTCGAAATAAATTGGCTCAAACTTTACCTAAGAAACATTCAACCCACCGTTTCTGGAAATCCGTTCCCGTCAAATGAAAAATATACAGGATGTAATAAGACGTAACCAATAGACTCTAAAAAAAATCTTTATCAATTTTATTTTTAATAATTAAAAACCAAAAAAAAATCTGACACATGTCGTCACTGGTCACTCAGCCGAGTAAAAGCCCACCCGCCTCTCACTTGGGTTTTTTACAATTTGCATTTTTGTTCACATCGATCCCCATATGAGAACTACGGTTGTCCAAGAATTTAAGACCGTTCCTCATTTTCGGTGACCTGGATATTATTTTTCAAAATATGGTGGAACTAGCGTGTAACTCAGACTTTCCCCTACAAAGCGAGCGGTGATCCGGCTTGGTAGCTGCTTCATTGCGATCTTTGCGTCCGTTTGCGGTTGACGCTCCACTGTCGAATCCTACCGCCTGCAAGGTGCGCTCAATTAAGAGGTAGTCCGCCCTGTTGATGTTAGTAAGATTGCAATTTTGATTCCAGACCTCAATAATTTTAACACCCAAATGATTTTGATGAAAAAATGGCGTATGCAAATTGTGTGCTCATTGGGTTCCCAAAATATTGAAGAGCAAAATTGTATGGAAATCGTTCGGATCTCTTGGATTTGTTTTTTCCAACCAAGGCGAAGCTTTTTTGGGTTGAAACGTGGGTTCTCCGCCTAAACCGTATACAAAAAGGCATTAAACGCAAGATTTGCATATTTTCATTCACTAAAGTAATATTTAGTAAGTAGTAGGGTGAACAGTGGCGCATCCGGCACAATACAGAATTGTATGATATATATAAGGCCCCTAGCATCTCAGCACACATGAGACTCCTCAGGCTGAGATGGGCTGGGCATGTATAGAGAATGCCGGATACACGTGTTCCAAAAAGAATTTTGACTGGACACCCAGGTGGAAAGAGAAAAGTGGGAAGACCCAGACTGAGGTGGGAAGACGAGGTAAGAGGGGATGCGGCACAGCTTCTCCAAGTACCAAATTGGAAGTCAGCCGCTGAGGACATGAGGAGTTGGAGGCGACTGTTGCAGGAGGCCAAAGCTCGATATGGGCTGTAGCGCCATCGAAGAAGAAAGTAATATTTAGCAGGAAAACATTAAGCAGTCGCATCCATCACTAAGACCTGGAAAAATTATATACATGTCATAATCTGAGATTTCTCTATCTGAGGGACTGTTAACCACTCAGATACGTAAGCGGATATACAAGATAATAAGACAATAGCAGTCAAGTAGGTACAATAAGCGTGTTTTCACATCAACGCGTATGTTTCCACAGAAATCGTTAAAACTTCGTTATTGTTCTAGTGACATCCCTAAAACGAAAATTAGAAGGTCGATAATAAATCAAGCTGTACATTTCTATTCAAAAAAACAATAGAAATACATAAAAAAGACCTATTCTGTCAGATATACGGTAGGTACAGATTTTACCCGCCAAATCGCCTACGCGCTGCCTAACATTGTTATTTTTTTATTAAATATTCTTGTATGAAATGATATAAAAGTGAAACTAAGTCACCAAACGTAGCGAACCACTTAGGGTGACCTACAGTAGAGGTATTGATCATACAAATTACTAACCGCCTCCCAAATTATCATCATAATGGTGGGAAAAAAACGCTTCGTATAAAACCTCCATTACTACCAATCCACGGGTAAGGCCAAGATTATAAACTTATATTATGAAATGTAAAATATTAAATCAAAATAAAATAAAAACTCAAAAATCCAATTCTGAAAATGCAACACGTAAGAGGGCCTCGTAAAAATCAAAGTGACCAACTTTTAGTGGCGACATATTATGTACCAGAATTTTTTCGTTTTTATTTTGAAAAATGTCACGGAAGAGTTAAATGCTTTTTTTACATTTTTTACTTCAAATAAACTCAGGAATCGCTAGTCAAAGTCTATCGGGTACATTTTGTTACATCCTGTATATCTCATTTAATATAAAACCACTCTAAACGGAAAATCGTATTTGCGAAAAAAAACGTAAAAAACCGCCTAAATACGTTCATATCTTTGAATATCATTACGGGAATCAAATTACCTCCCTAATTTGGAAAAAACTTCTCTACCCGAAATTAATATTCGGGAATTCTGAACTTTCGATCGGATTTCAAGACGGTTTTTTATCGATGTGACTACTGCGCTGAATGCATAGATCGGTAGAAGTGTATTCTGGAAGTGATGGTGTGACAAGTAAGGTTAAATTTGTTCTACCTGAGATGAAATTTATCTTGAAATATTTCTAGGAGTTTCAATGAGAAATTTTATTTATAAAAATTACGGTGCTCCAGGTATTATGTCCGGGTTAAATCTTTCCCAAATGAAAGACTAAACCCTTCGACACACTTTTCCACAAATGATTATCTAGTAAATTCACGCAATGTAAGTGCACTATATAAGTATAATAAATACAAAACAATACAAGAACAATACGTCAATCCACCAGAAACATAATGGGAAAATATTTCACGGACTCCAGATATTTTCATATCAGAGGGTTCGGCTCTGATGAAATCCTAACTGGTCCGATAAATCCTACTGATCCCTCAATAAATATTTAAAAAAAAATCAATTATTATTATTTTATTAATATAATTATTTATTTATCTTCTTACTAAAGGCGAAAGTTTGTATGGATGTATGTGGGTTTGTTACTGTTTCATGCAAAAACTAGTGAATGGATTTTAATGAAACTCTACAATAATATAGTTCATACATCAGAATAACATATAGACTATAATTTATGTTGCTAGCTAGGAAAGGGACGCGGGAGGGGAACGGGGACGCACGGGAAAGGTGATTCAGGGAGAAACAATATATTGGGTCCTTATTTATGAAATTGGCGTTTTGCCGTACTGGCAACTTTGATCTCAAATATCTTCTCTTTGGTTAAGAATTCCAAAATTCAAATTTATACAGCTATTTACTCATGTATTTGTGTTTCGAAAATTATTATTCATTTGTTTTTTCCTTAATTTTGTTTTTTATTTGCGTCACTTAGTTTACAAAATGGAAAACTTGAAATATCGCGTTATTTACGAGTACGAGTTTCACCGTGGCACCGAAAAGAAAACACAGTGCGTTTTTGGTTCCAACGTTTTAGTTCTGGAAATTTTGACCTGCAGAACAAGCCCTGTGGACGGCCGGAGACCAAAGTTGATAATAAAGAATTTAAGGCTATTGTGGAAGCGGATCCATTGCAAACCACGTCCGAGTTAGCTGCAGGCTGCAGTGTTAGTGATAAAACTGTTTTAACCAACTTGAAGCAAATTGGGTAGGTGAAAAAGCTTCCCGTACAAAACTCCCATACAAAGTTCCTCCCATACAAAACGCCAATTTCATATGTAAGGACCTAATATTTCTTTGAATATGGCATTGCATCGCCTGCCGGGAAGAATTAATATATACGAGCTTTCACAAAAATGTGAGGTAGATTATAATTTTATTGAACAGTGAATCGAATATAGATAGAACTCGCGCAGAAAAATCCTATTGTCCTAACATTGATTATTATTAGGTTCGATTTTAGAAAAGCCAGATTTATATAGTTTGCCATGAAATTCTTATTTGGAAATTTAGGAAATCTTGATGTACGTGGTAACATATGAGCCTGGTATAAGATCTATCTAACTGGTAGACAACAAATCGTTAAAATAAAATCCTCCCTCACAGAAAAAAAAATGCAACAAGTGGAGTTCCACAGGGTTCACACATTGGTCCAATTTTGTTTACCTTGTTTATAAATGATATTTTTATGATGTATCTACCTATCTTACCTTTTTACTGATGCCTTTAAAAATTTTGGCTTAAAATTAACTATTATCCAACTGTAATACTCTTCAAGATAATATCAACAAATTATATATAGCCTGTTTGTAACCATATTCCAAGCAGTTGAACAAATCTACTACTTCTGAGAAAGTATTGCCAACTCCATACAATCTTAACGTCAATATTCCATAAACAAGGTTTGGTTAGGTTTTAGAAGATATTTTGTTAGGGGATGTTTTGTCCGTAAGATATTTTGTCGGGATTATTTTGGAAAGTCCCAAATTACACTGTTTTTTCCTTCATATTGGCGAAAATGATCAATGTTTTCAAGAAACGAAAATCGTTAATATACAAATTTGATCTGTTTGGAGTCTAGAAGTGGAATTTTTCTAATGTAAATTGATCACACCAGTTTTCTTTTAATGCAATGAAGATCACCCTTCTAGTTATAATCTAATCAGTGCAGTTTAGGGGTGATTTGACATTCTTTGTGAGAGTTGATGGATTCCTTTGTGGTTTTTTATAAATTACTGGAATAGATTTATGCTTACTGAAACGCAGTGGTGATATGAATATCGTAAAATGATGGATAAATCTCATACAGATAGCCACTTATCCTAAGATACCCACCCCTCATATATTTTTCCTTTCCAGAACTTCAAAAACCTTCTTTTCCTCAGAAAACCATCTACATAGCATCCCCAAAGGCTGTATGTTAAAATACAGGCCCTGAAGGAAACTATTTTCCTCAGGGCCTCCTATGTGGAACTAATGTAAAAAAAATCTCAGAAATCACTTGATAAAATTTGTCGTAAGGGTAGGTACAAATTTTTTAATTTCTTTATGGAAATAATTTTCTGAGAGAACCTTTATATTTTGTAATTTTTTTTCACGTCTTAGTAGTAGAACCAAAGGTAGTTAACTCACAGGTAGATAAGTATTCAGAAAAATAATAAAAATATATCTTACTAGCTTTTACCCACGGCTTCGCTCGCATAGTATTTGTGGGAAATTACTGGCATAATTATTGTCATAATTGTTATTATTCTTGCTATTTTGTCTAATAGAAAATAATTATTGTTCAATAGAAAATTTCAAAATTTGAGTATGACATTTCGCAAATAAAAATTCTATTTTAGAAAATATTTTAATTATAGAAATAGAAATTTATTTAAAGTACTTACTCCCTTTATTAGTATTTTATTCATATTTGAATCCAGAGTAACCTAAAAAAATAAGAAAATGACAGTCCACTTCAAACGCTATGCTTTATAGCAACGTTATGCTTTTTGATCGGAGAATAAACATTTTTAGAGATATGTAGATATTAACTACGACGCCAAAAAAGTACTCTTTTTGCTCACAACAAAGCACTCTTTTTAAGCCTAAAATTAAAAGAAAAAAACATTGTTTCCAAGGTAACAATTTATTTGACGTTTGCAATAACTCGATTTTGTTAGGGACAGAAAACGTATGATACATAATTTCATAACGCCACAGTTCATTCATAACGCCAGAGTTTAATAATATATAAAGCCGTTGTTACTCGCAAATAATGTAGCTTTCGATTAGTAAAAGAATTTTCAAATTCCATTGGATATTTATTGCGTGAAAGAGTAAGGACCATCCATACAAACTTTCGCATTTATAATATTAGTAAGATCGTCAATCCATAAATCCACCTTACCCACAAAATATAAAATGTTGTCCTCGTATTCAAGGATAATATTATTAACGTGAAAGAAATAGTTTCAAAAACTCACCTTTTTCTAGTTTATGTTCTTATCAACGTTTTGTAATATTTCTGTGATATTACTGATAACTCATAATCATCATGCAGATTTTCTCAGCGGTAAACAGAGATAGACTTCCACAAAACGAAACCACTTTTTCGCAACCTTAAAATTATTCTTTTTATTTTATTTTAAGGCATGATGCCCAAAAATGCACAAACATGGCATGTTCAAATACATTGTATTAAAAAATTGGAACAAAATTAATTTGTTAAATACACTAAAGTAAATTAAAAACATGAATGAGTAAATGATGCACGCGAAGCCTCGATATTGGTTCTTCTGGATCTCCCTAAACATTTAACTTACTGAGCATCCCATTGCTTGTTTCAAAGTTGCGTTACTTTGGTTTTAACGATGAAGCAATAAAATGGTTTCAGAATTACTTCAAGATCGAACTCAGCGCACAGTTTTCAGGGATATCAATGGAGCTCTTAAATATTCATCTGGGTAACGCAGGGATCGATACTAGGGCCATTGCTTTTTGTAATTATACCGTTGACATGATGCAATCTATTGAACACTGTGGGTCGCACATGTATGCTGATGACACACAATTATATTTTTCATTTGAAGTAGTTAATGTTTATCTAAAATTGGATATGCTAAATGTTGATCTACGTAGAGTTTGAATTTGAGCACAATGAGATGTTTATTAATGGAAATTAAGCAAGAAATATCATGCGTTAAGAATTAAGGGCTTGTTGTAAAAATAAATTAAACCATTCTTTCCTTTGTTGATGTTGCGCGCGACCTTGGAATACTGGTGGACGGCAGATTGGGGTATGACGAACACAAATCCTGAATGTATAGCTGAGCAGTGGACCCATTAGTCAAAAGAATCAATGATATAAAAATAAATTAAAACATTAAGAATTTGTATCTCTTAGGGCTTCATCACTGGTGAAACATTTTTTTAAAGCGTTTAAATGGTTCGTTAAAAATTATATTTCATTATTAGAGCAGTATAGTTACACTTTATCATAGACATACAAATAACTAGACGAGAACTTACAGATGAGGGGTAAAAACCAACTATGGCGGGGCGAAGAGAGGAAAGAGACTTGTGATTCGCCAATAAATCAATCTAACAGTATATAGGCACCCCGCACTATAATATCACTATATAGTTCTTGATAGTAAAATCTGCTTTTGAATGAATAGACCTTTTTATATGGGAGCGCGAATTGCATGCCACGGTATGAACAGATGTGTAAAATCCAAATTCGCAAAGTAAGGGTCAGAGTATTTTCATAGTGGAATATTTTGTTGCCGTAGACACTTTTACAAATGTTTCATGATTTACTTAACCCAGTAAACAGCGGCTTTGTGTTTCGCGTCGCTATGTATCTCGATGTCTAAGTATGTGTTTCATAAAAATACAGCGTCCGTGCGTAAAATGTACGATGAGAGCACGACACTGGTCCGGACACGCCCAGCCGGTTCCGAAAAATGGTTCCAATGGGAGGGGGAAATAACACGTTTTTTAACACGTAAGGGCATGTCCATATATTTTGTACGTCCGTGCACTTTATTTAATTTTTGCGGTACAGGGAAGGAATATCCTGCATTTGTGTGGTTGGCTTTAATATAGAAAATGTCTTGTATCTTCCTTGTTGAATATTTATGATGGTGTGTTGATGTTAAATTGAGATAAAATGTTTGGTATATCAACAAACGCATGTATAATTTTGTGTATATATAAGCAATCAATCAGAAAGTTTACACCTTGCTGTCACAGAGTGCAGTTAATAGTGCGAAATTCGGTCAAAATTGTTTCATTGAAGAAGGTTCTACACAGATGAATTATTTCTGTATAAATTAGTTAACAATAATATTCTATGCCCCAAGTTGCTAAAATAGATTTAGTTTAATGTAACTGCTCGCTCCACATTCTCGTGTGACCCATTCAAAGTGGATGAATAAAAAACAAACTATAAACAAAGTTCTTGCTTGAATGGACCATGTAATCATAACAACATGACATCTAAAGAGGACATTTTCAATTGCGCGCTCAATAAATATTATGAAAAGTTCAAAAAATACAACAAACATTGTCTTTTGTTGTTCATATAAGTTTTTTATGAATTTAATTTGTTTTCTGTACACCATATCTTCATATTATATTTTAACACTAGCAGACACAACGCCATCTACTGACAACGCCATTATCCAAGCTTTATAACCAACGCAATATTTTAATTATACATATCAATGAATTGTGATATTTTCTCCGATTCACTGCCCAAATTTAAAAAGAGCATCATTATAATAATATAAATTTTTCACTGTGCATACATACATACACACATACACACACACACACACAACTTCCCACTACATACATCACCCGGTATTTACTTAATATGCATACCATAAATAAGACACTACTATGAAACACATAATAGGTACCCACTATGAAATATACTTATTAATTGTAAATTGTACTGTTTGTTTCTGTTCATAAATAAATATCAAATCTACATCTTCCGCTTGCCAACCCGCTGCCCGCTGCCCGCTTGCCAGCCCGCTCTCTTTATATATTATATATTTCAACCAATTTACACAAAAATTTGACAAATTATATATTAGGTCCATACATATGAAATTGGCGTTTTGTATAGGAGGAACTTTGTGTGGGAGCTTATGAGAGTTTTGTATGGGAGCTTTTTCACCTTCCCATTTTGCTTCAAGTGGATTAAAACAGTTTTATCACTAACACCGCAGCCTGCAGCTAACTCGGACGTGGTTTGCGATGGATCCGCTTCCACACTAGCCTTCAATTCTTCATTATCAACTTTGGTCTCCGGCCGCCCACGGGGCTTGTTCTGCAGGTCGAAATTTCCAGAACGTTGGAACCAAAAACGCACTGTGTTTTCTTTTGCGGCACCGTCGCCATACGCATCATTAATCCTTCGAGCCGTTTCTGCAGCACTGGTGCCACAGTGGAACTCGTACTCGTAAATAACGCGATATTTCAAGTTTTCCATTTTGTAAACTAAGTGACGCAAAGAAAAAAAATCAATGAAAAAATAAATGAATTATAATTTTCGAAACACAAATGCATGAGTAAATAGCTGTATAAATTTGAATTTGGAATTCTTAACCAAAGAGAAGATATTTGAGATCAAAGTTGCCAGTACGGCAAAACGCCAATTTCATATGTAAGAAACCAATACTTAAACCTTCCTCATAAATCGCTCTATCTATTGGTGAAAACCACATGAAAATCCGTTGCACAGTTTAAAAGATCTAAGCGTACAGACAGCGGGAGCGACTTTGCTTTATACTATGTAAAGATTCTGTTTTTTTTTTGTTTTACGTACGTAATTCTGTTTATCTATTAATACAAGGAAGAAATCTATGATCGAGTCGTATTCGTTATATTATTTAAAACACATGAAAATTGGCAAAAATAATTGATTCTTTTTACATTAGCTCCATACAGGAGGCCCTGAGAAAAATAATTTACCTCAGGATTTTATGTCATCTTTGGAGATGCTGTGTGGAAGGTTGCTTTTGTTAGATGCTTTTTATGGAAAGGAATGAGTGGAAGTTCTGGGAAGGAAAATCGATTTTTTTTTACGTTAACACCACACAGGAGGCCCTGAGGAAAATAATTTCCCTCATGGCCTATGTCATCTTTGGGGATGCTGTGTGGAGGGTCTTTTTGAGGAAAGGAAGGAGTAAACATGGGTCTTGAAGAGACCCATGTTGTTGGAGGGAGGAAACACAGAGGCCCGTAAATCATTCCACAGCCGAGCTGTTGAACTCAAGAACGAATCGTAAAAACGACCCGTTTTCATGTGACTAATGTCAACTGTGTACAAATGTTGGGCGCGTGTTTGGCATGTTTCCCGACTATGCACCGGTGCCGAGGGGATCAATGACGCTAGTTCCTCGGAGCATCTTCCATTGTAATACCGGTAGAACAAGGACACCATTCCCACCTGACGCCTGTTCTCTAAAGATTGCAATCCGTATGTTTAGATGGGAGAATCTATCAAACGGACCGCCCGTATCTGCACACAGTCAAGGGTTTTTTTAAAGTATTTTGGAGCTCCAGACCAGAGGTGGCTACTAAATTCAACCGTGGGGCGCACTGAGGGATGAGTAGGAATTGGGGATCAATGAGTCCAAGAGTGACGGACGTATGAATCCATGACATTCGATTCTCAAATTCTCCCGCAACTGACATCTCTTAACGAGGATTACGTGCCAAACGCGTCGTCATCTCTAGCGTTAGGATACATAAATACTATTAAGGCTGGCCGCATACATGAGGTTTATCCATCCGATTGTCTTTTTTTTTCATGAGCTCCACACAGGAGGCCCCAAAGATGACAAAGGCCCTTTGATGCTGTGTGGAGGGTTTTTTAAGGAAAAAAAGGACAGGATAGTTCTGGGAAGGAAAATGGTTTAAGGGGTGGGTATGAATCCCTACTAAAACATGGTATGAACCACTTGGGATTACCTATGGCAGAAGTGTTGGTTATTCAATGAAGGTTCTCGGGGCGGTAGTACCCATATCCGCCTCCCAAATTGAAATCCCGGTTGTCTGATCAGACAACCGGAAAGCCTTAGGAGACACACCTTTCTTATGAGAGCCTGCACACATCCGATTCGAAAACCGGATTGGTAATAAAAATTGCCACTCCCTTTCACGTCCGTCCAATCCGCTCTGAAAAGGGGCGTGGCCCGTTCTTATTAAGAGGCCGGAATTCGAATTTCTACCGATTTCTTGCAAACCTCCCTTAAACATTTGAAGTGTTTAAGCTCTTAAAAAATATATGTTATTCTTTGGGATAATATCTAGGCATTAGTCGCGCCCAAACGCAAATTATATAAAATTCCCTCGATAGAAAAAAATCGCAAAGTATGCTCTAAAATTATTATAAACACGTTTGTTTCAGTTATTTTACAAGTTATATGTATGAAAAAATTCACAGCGTTTCTTTAAATGCTGCTTAAGACAATTATCGCGAAATTTTTACTCTATTTTAAACTCTATTTTCATGATTTTTGTATCGATTTTATCGTTGTAAATGTTAGCGCGCTCTTCTAACATTCGTAATTTCATATCTCTCCGTTTTCTTCTTTTTGGGGCCGGGAACGGAGCCTTGACTATCCTGTTCTCGAATCGGATGTGTGCGGTGCTTATCCGATCCGATTGTCTGATCAGACAATCGTAAAGCAAAACTTGATGTATGCGGCCAGCCTTAGAGATGGTGTCTTAACAAATACGCTGTATTTAGCTCGTTAGCACAATACGGCATATCGCATTTAAGAATATTGTCAAAATGCATCTTATACGACCGATTTAAAATGATGCAGATTCACCTTTCTGTTCGGTTGGATTTTAGGGTTAAACATTTTTCAACAATGAACCTGACATCTCTTAAACGGAATGTAAAGATCTTGGTGTTTACATTGATAGCAAACATATTTTTAATAATCACATCGACTCAATCGTTCACAGGTCATATAAAATGCTTGGTTTTGTTCTTCGTATAAGTAAAGTGTTCAGTAACCCGCGAACAGTAGTAATGTTATATTTTACATCAGTCAGAAGTATACTGGAATATGCCTCACCAATTTGGAACCCGAAGTACAAATTATACATAGATAGCATAGAACATATTCAAAACAAATTTATAAAATATCTTACCTTCAAATTCAACAATAACTATGAATGCACATTTCAAACTTTGCAAAAAAGACGAGTAATTGCTGATTTGACATTTATACACAAAATTTTAAATAATTACATCGATTGTATCGAACTACTTTCCCTAATTAATTTTAACATACAATTAAGACGTACACGCCACACAGAACTATTCCACACGCTTAATTACAAGACAAATGCAGCAACTAATTCGCCAATCAATCGTGCTTTTCATATATATTTAATAATATTAATCTAAATTATAACACCGACATTTTCTCCTATTCACTGCCCAAATTTAAAAGGAGCATCATGTCAATCATATAAATTGTTTAATGTGCATACTTACATACATACATACATACACACATATTCACACACACACGCACACATACACACACACCCCTCTCCCTCAATAATTTACTAATTTATTATAGGTAAAATTTATAATTTGTCACATAAAAACACATATTATATAACAGCGACATCTCATTGGTACCAATTATTGTTTTAATTCTACAACTTGTAACTACTTTCTAATATATAATTATTTACTGTTTATTTCTGCAAAATAAATAAATAAAGACCACGAATATTTCGCACCGAGTACCCGACACCCTGTATTTGTCCCGCTTTGTTCTTTGTGAGACTGCTCATCAATCTATCTGCGTACAATAATTTAAATTAGTAATTTGTCATACGGTGTATAATTAATTTCATGCCAATTAATCATTAACTATAATTCTATATACCAAATAATAATCTGCTACCCTTGATGAATGGGTTGCTTTGTACAATAATTAGTTACGCGCTTACGTCACTAGTCTTATTTACTTTTGTTATCAATTAGTTATAAGTTTAATCTATATTTATCTAAGTATTAAACACAAAATTGATTAATAATAGCGAAGTTATTTATCTATTCTGTACATACAAAATCGATCTTACGGAGATGACCGCGTGCGTTGGAACGGCTGAGGGGAATGTCGCACAGTGTTTCGTTTCATACAAGCTAGACGGTAGATATCTAAAACAAAAAAATACAATTGTACAGTTCACACATGGTAAAAGTGAAATTTTTAGAAAACTGAAATAAACAAGAGTAGGGAGACTACGAAGCACCGCACAAAAGGGAGAACGATTATTCTATCTCATTCTATCGCAGGCTAAATCATGTAGATGTTGTGTTGTCTATTTTTAGGTCGAGTTTCAAATCACAACAGTGCTAAAGAAGTTTTCACTTCATAAACCAAGTTTGTTTGTTTTTGTTTTTGAATATTTATTTAGATGTATGCAAAATTTTTTTCATACATCTAGTAAGGAAATATAAACAAATACAATTGATACAGTTACATTTTTAAAATACATTTTAAGAGGAAAAAAAGAAAAGATTACATAAATAAAAATACATTTTGAGGAAACAGATATGACAATAATATAGGTAAGATTATTATGAATCAAAAAACATTCTTCACATATAATGCACACATCCTACGAAAAGTGCTAAGACTTGAGGCTTCCTTAACGGCATTCGGCAGGCTGTTAAAAAGTTTTTGTCCTTTATAAAACGCGCTATTTTGTGTGCACGAAAGTTTAGTTTTGGGAAGCCTAAAGTCTCCGCGTCTTCTCGTAGGATAGTTGTGAACATTTTCGTGAAACATAATGTTACTCCTCAGATAATTTGGTAGCATATTATTTTTCAGTTTGTAAATCATTGTTAATACATTATATGTTATATGTTGTTTTGTCGTCATCATATTTAGATTTTGTAACATAATTTTGACTCTAGTAAACATATTGTATTTTAAAATCATCCTCATCCCCCTATTTTGTATAACCTGTAGTTTATTATTTTGGGCTTCGTTACATAGGAATAAAACACTAGAACAATAATTTAAATGCGGAGTTACAATAGAATTGTAAACAAGGCGCGTTGTCTTGAGATCCAAGTTATTTCTGATCCTTTTTAAGAATCCAACTTTTTTAGCAATTTTTTTTGTTATGTATTCTAAGTGTTCGTCGAATTTTAATTTATCATCCAATATTACACCCAGATATTTAATACTGCTAACCCTTTCTATGTTTTCGTTATCGATTGTTAGTATTGCCTGCTCCTTTCCGCCTAGGCTATCCACAATTAAAAACTTTGTTTTCGTAACATTCAATTTTAATTTGTTTTGGTGAAGCCAAAGCGCTACATAATTTAAATCAGTTTGTATTTTTTCAATGGCGTCCTGTAAATTTTTACTGGCAATGTATAACAATGTATCATCAGCAAATAGTTTAATTGCACAATGCTTTAACACTTTGATAATATCATTCATGTATATAATAAACAACAATGGACCTAAGACAGATCCCTGCGGAACGCCTTTATTAGTACTATGTGGTTCAGATGTTTTACCACCATATTTTGTAATTTGTGTTCTTTCTGATAGGTAATCAACAAACCACTTATTTTCTTTACCATTAATTCCAATATTACTTAATTTTTTTATTAATCTATCTCTGTCGATTGTTTTAAATGCCCGCTTTAAGTCTAGAAATACTGCAATAATTTAATTTTTTTTATCTCTAAAATTTTTCCACTCATCTATTACATAGTTAATAGCGGTTTCACAAGAACATTTATTTCTAAAACCAGATTGTTGTGGAACTAATATCTGCTTGGCCTCAATATATTCTGTTAATTGCTCCTTTACAATGTATTCCAGTATTTGTTCATATTTGGGTAAACAATTGATCGGCCTATAGTCGTCAAATTTTTTTGGGTTATCAATTTTCGGGATAGGAGTTATTACAGACGTCTTCCAAGTTTTGGGGAATACTCCACTATTCAAAGATTCATTGATAATTTGGACCATCGATTCGCCAATAATATTTATAGAGTCTTTGATTATATTTATTGTAATACCATCTGCAGATTCCTTCGATTTCATATTACTCAACACCCTCTTTAAGTACGGTAAATCCACATTTTTAAACTTAAATTCTTTATCAGTGCGTATAGGCTCGTCTAGTTGGTTCTCAGGATGTTGTGGAATACTTTCGATTATAAGATCTATGCTCGAAATAAAATGCTTGTTAAATTTAGTCGCTATCTTCTCTACTTCTTCTTCAGTTCCATCTGGGAAATCAATTGACTTTACAATTTCTTTTTGTTTACCCTTTATGATTTCTTTTAGTGTTATCCAAAGTTTTCTTGGCTCATTCTGTTGTGTTTCTAATTTTCGCTTATAATAATCGCATTTATGTTGTTTAATTTGTTTGGAGTATATATTACGAACTTTTTTATATGCATTCCATTTTTCTTCTGATGGTTCCAATTTTGCCGCTTTATATGCATTATCTCTTTGTTGCTGAAGGTTGTGTAATGGTTTCGAATACCATTTATTCGTATTTTTAAACTTAACCCTTTTCATTGGCATAATTTTATTGACTGCTGTAGTCAAAATATTGACGAAGTTTTCTGCTTTGTCGTTTAGGTTATTTGATTCGGTAACTTGAGAAATACTATTTTGTAAAGTTTCACAAAATTTTGTTTGATCATATTTACTTTTATCTCTATATGTAATTTCCCTTGATTCATTTTTAATTATACTCGTTTCAAATATTGTTAATATATTTTCGTGGTCTGATATTTTTGGAGTATCCACAACATTAACATTCAAGTAAAAATTATTTGTAATAACTAAATCAATAATGGTTGCTGATGTATTTGATATTCTAGTTGGTTTGGTCACAAGTTGTTTCAGTCCTAGATTATTTACTAAACATTGAAGTCTATTACTGCAGGTATTTTTGACTTTCATGTCAATGTTAAAGTCACCGGTTACATAGAACATATCTTGATTTTTCATGTTTTTAGTACACCAACTTTCGAAGAAATCCAAAAATTTTGAATGGCTTTGGTTTGGTGAGTGATATAATACGGCGTATGTTCCTTTAATCAAGTTTTTTCTTATTTGTACTGCCAGTATCCATGTATTTTTTTCATCAAACACTTCATTTGATATTATTTTAAAAGATATATTATTTTTAATAATCATAACGACTCCTCCCGTATGCCGACTAAATGAATCGCATCTTACAGTTGAATATCCTATAAATGATACTTCAGAATCGTAAATATCACTAGTTATACACGTTTCACTTAACATTAAAATTTCTGGTTTGAGTTCTTGTAATAATACTTCAATTTCATTTAAATGAGCCAAAAGACTTGAAATGTTTAAGTAGTATATTGTTGCTTTTCTTTTTATCCTAAAAAATCAATTTTTCTCTTCTCCGATTCTATATTTCTTTTGTAAATAGGACACTCCTTGCTCCATGCATGGTGATTATCATTTAGGTGTAATGAAAGTTTATCATTTGTGAGTTTGCAATTCACACACTTGATTTTGTCAATATCTTCCTTACAATCTGACGTATTGTGTGCATTAGAACATCTTCCGCATGCTTTTTTATTTTTACAATCACCTGCTTTATGTCTATATCCGTTGCAATTGAAACATCTCAAAACTGAGAGATGATCGTAGACAGCACATCTATTCCATCCAATATTTATCTTCGTTTCCTCTAACATTTTAGAGTGTGTTTTTCCATCTACTTCTATGAATACAGTAAAGTTATTATATCCACTGCTTTTTTTATTTTCTTTTATAAATTTTACTGATATTTTTGAGTTTTCCTTGTCTATGTATTCATTTTGCATCCTTATTTTATTTTCAATTTCTTCGGCGGTATATTTATCTGTAATTCCTATCACTTTTACTGTTGGATTCTTGGGTTTAGGAATATCAACATCATACCTATCCCCAAGCTTAGTGATGACTTCCTTTTGGATCTTTTTTGTTGCCTCTGTGTTCTTTAATTCCACTATAACTGAGTGCTTGTAACCCACCTGCGGTTAACCCTAATATTAAAAAAAAGTTAAAAAAATATATACATATATTTCATTGAAGAAGGAGAATACTAATAAATCTAAACAAATATGAAAAAAAGGAAAAAACACAAAAAATGTTTTAAAAAGATATTTCAATTGTAATTTTGTCTTTGATATTCTAAGCAACCCCCCTTTCCACCTCTTCCCCCCCTCCCCCTTGTTAATTTTCTAAGCACCCCCCTTTCCACCTCTCTCCCCCCTCCCACTACTTCCATTTCTACCCACGCCTGTCATTCTATACTTGATTATTTAGTTTTTAGTACATTTAATGCCCTGATGAAGAGAACATCGTTCTCGAAACATGTTGAATTTTTAAATAAAGATTATCGTGTTAAAAACAAAGTGTTTTTAATTATTTAATTAATTAAATAACTTAGTTGTGGATATAGTCTCACAGCAATCTGAATATGTGGGTGGCGGCTTTTTTGTCTTATACTGTCACAGTCCCATTGGCTTTGAATAGTAGGAAGCAGTTAGGTCTCTTCTACGGTAATCACACAAAAAACAACAAATTTAACTGTAATTTTTTTGATATTATTTTAGATTTTCACGGCCAAAAGTATTTTTGTTAGTTGTTTTTGGGGTGTATGCCGTATTGCGCTACCACCTTCTTTAGCCACATTTTCAGACAGCGTCACAGCGCCCATCATCAGGGCAGATGTATGTCACACAGTGATGATTGACATTGCAACGCTGCCCGAAACGTTGGCTAAAGAAGGAGGTAGCGCAACAAGGTATAACACCCCAAAAACAACTAACGAAAATTTAAAGTTTCTCTTTCTGTAAGCCTTTACAGAGACATTTTCGTCTTTATTATTAGTGCGGGACCTTATCTCAGTACTATGTTACTTGATTAAAATACTTTTGTTCTTTGAAATCACAGTGAATATTTATTGAAATTACTCACTGGAACGCTTTTTGCTGAAATTCGGTACCACTTACAAAATATAAGTTTGCTAAGTTGCCGAATTACAGCAATTTCTCCCTAGATGCATTAAAAAACATTTTCAAATATTTTCAAATAAGCCCGCGGTTCCATTTTGACGTTTTTGCGTAGGTAGGAAGAAACTTATTCTATTAAAATTCAACAGATGGAAGTGTACTGTAGTAATGTTGGCTAAATATTCCATCGAAAATTCTTATTTTGTAGATCTCTGTAAATGTTAAACGTTCTGAAGCTGTCAGATTAAAATTCGGCTTTTTATCGTATTTTAGTGGATGTTTATAAAAAAATTTTGTACCAGTGTTATAATAATTGAATTAGTAATGCATTCAACTGTTTCAACGTATTCCAAACTTAAAATTCAGTGATTATTTGAAAAACAAAGTTTTAAGCTTATGTTTTTGACATTTTTTTCCGATCGTCGTGTGTTTTTGAAAATGCAATATTTTCTTTAAATAAACCAATAATCGAGTTCATTGGTATTGTGGATTTAAGATAATTGATGTATCTGTTTGATGTATTGCAGCTATTTTTGGTTAGCCCTTTGTGAATTTCATTTTAGTCTTATTAAGAGTGTCGCCATTTTTCGAATAAATTTGTGTCAAAAATTATTCAAAGGGAACATTCAACAGTTCAAAACATATCAAAATTCAGTTTTCTTATGTACATAATATGTAGATTGTGATTATAAATTAGACCATTTAAAAGAAACCTTATAGAAAATATTCAATGTGGAGGGAAATTTGAACTTACTAGGCTAGTTTAAAGGGAGGCAATACTGAGAATAGTTCCGTTTTGAATGTTTACGATTTTATTATATTATTTTCATAAATCTCAGGAATATGTGATAAACAACCAAAGATAGGTGAATTCATTGACTATATAGAACTATGATCAGTTTGTATGTCTCCATATTAAAATTCGGAGCAATGATTTTTTTAAGGTTGGCGGAAAATATTCAAAACGGTCATTAAAATATCACGAGCAATCCGAGGAAAAAAAATTTAAAAAACGCGCCGTCGCTCCAGTGGTTACGCACAATACAAATATGGTTTAAGAGGACCCACGACCTTATAACTGGCTAGCTAGGTTTTTTCTGGTGAGCTCTCGCAAAATGGAATGACTTGCCCTTCTCTGATCGGCTATATTTGGCACACGTCGTAACCGACACCATATGACTCGAGCATAGCATAAACAAGTGATCGATGATAATGATGATCATAACTAATATATTTTTTAGAATAATGGTATCTTATTTGTACAAAACTAAATATAATTTTTTACTGCTTCTTTAAAATACATTATTTTAAATTAATCGTTTCTTGAAATATGGACTTTAAGGCATCACAAAGCTTTCACCCCTAAACACTAAGGTACCGTAAAATGGAGTGACTTTTGAATCGGTTATAATGATTCTCGCTCCCACTCAGAATTTTGTTTTAAGCATCGACTATAATAAGTCTAGTGTCAAGTTAATTGATTTCTAGTTAGATATAGAAATATATTATGAAAATCGGGCACACATGCCTATAACGTGTTTCGTGTAATTCCAACCCAAAACAGTGATTCGCCAAGATTACGAAATTCAAATGTGATGGAGATCTACTGTTAGATGTAACAAGATTAACGGGTTGTTGATGAACTACCTTACGTGGGTTAGAATGACCTTGCGGCCACTCTTTGCTATGAACGCTTATGGACTTCGATACGAGTTATGCCTGACCACCAAATAAGATCGGTATACACAAATAAGTGGTACTCACTGCTGTGTCTCGTGGCTGGTTCTCATTCGGTGACAGGCACAGATATATCCATAAACGTTCGATATGATTGTTCTAGTTTGAGTCAGATTAACGTAAGAATTTTACACAAATCATGCTATAAATAACGATAGGATGTATACTTTGTGACGATAAGATAAATAACACTTCAGACTGACGATTCACGATAAGGCGGTACTTGACTTCTGTCCATACCGTTGCTTAGCAACCCTTAGTGTGCGGAATACCAGAATCTGGATTACTTCCGATCCTACAGGCCGATCGGAACAAATACGAACGAAACCCATCAGCGTTATGAAACATCTACGATGTATAAAAGTACATGCGAATTTGTATGGAAGGCACTTCCAGTTTTCTTATTGTTCTATGTACCTATCCAAATATATTTTCGGGTGAATGTGTGATGCTGTTTTTTAGATAATTTCAGAGAAAGAAAAATGTAAATACATTTATTTTATAAATTCCTCAGCGATATAAATATTTTGGTGAGATTTAAATTGCAAAGTTTATCAGTTTTTATTGATATAAATTCGAGCATATTTCGTCTTGAATATTTGAACACGCCTTTTTGTTTTTTTTTGTGAATACCTCACACGAGTCTCAGCTGCTCACGTCTAGAGCCAGTGAGATTATGGCATCCCTAATTGGGGTATGTTATGAGGCTGAAGGCAGTTGGGAAGAGGAAGGTGGAGAATTACCTGAAAATTCAGATCTGGCCACCAAACACGGCTAAAGCCATTTCAATTAACGTTCCGGTTCTGAAGTGGTCTTACACCAGGGAGATAGTAAGAGGTTCTTCCACGTGAAACGAGCCGGAACGTGGTGCAGTATATTATTTAAAATGAATTGAATGTGAAATAACACAAATTAATCAAATAAAATTTATTTGCGCATGCCGGGATTCTATTCCGCGACCTTCGGATTGCGAGTCAAGAGCCTTACCCTCGACCTCACCGGCCGCCTTTTTCTTTCAACTGAAATATTTTTCAAGAGTATTAATTTATCATTTAAAAGTTGCTAAAAAATGTTTTTTTTTTCAATCTAAATAGGTTTTTTTTTTTTATCAATTATTGCTTTTGATTTGCCAAATAATGTTTATGTTGTGATTGTTAAATAATTTAACCTATATTTATATTAATCTTTATATTGAGTAATCTGAAAGTATGTTGCCTGTTGTATGCTGATGATGCGGTGCTGATTTCTAACACTATGGAAGATCTACAATCTCTCGTATCTAGGATGAACGAAGTATGTATGAAGAATGAATTAATGATGAATGTAAGTAAGTCTAAAGTCATGGTGTTTGAAAGAGAGAGTACGAAAACAGTATGCAATATAGTTGTGAATGATGAATACTTGGAGCAGGTGGATGAGTTTGTATACCTGGGTAGTATGTTTACGAGAGATGGGAAGGCTGATAGAGATATTGAAAGAAGGGTGAATGCCGGTAACTCCATTAATGGAGGACTGAATGCCGTTGGCGCTAATAAAAAACTGTCAAAAGAAGCGAAGCTAGCAGTCCCCAATGAAGTCCTGGTACCTACCCTGATGTATGGCAGTGAGACATGGAACTGGCAGAGGAAGGATGAAAGTAAACTGAATGCTGTTGAAATGAGATCCCTGAGGCGTATGTGTGGTAAAACAATGTTTGATCGTGTGAGAAATGTGGATATCCACAAAGAATGTAAGCCTGATGTAAGCATAATGAGTAAGATTAAGAAAGGGACCCTCAGATGGTTTGGGCATGTAGAGCGAATGAATGAAGAAAGTAGTGTAAGAAGAATATACGACGCAAATGTGAATGGTAGAAGAAGTCGGGGACGTCAGAGGAAGATATGGCACGATCAAGTGAATCAGATACTTGAGTCGGGTCATGTCAAAAGTCAGAATAAGAGAAGAGAATGTATGACACGATGTATGAATGTGAGTGAGGCAAAGAGTGTGTACCAAGACCGAGTTGTTTGGCGGTCCGTCCTCTCTGCCTACCCCTGCGGGGAAACGGCATGATGGTTAGTTAGTTAGTTAGTTAGTTATATTAATGTGATTTTCGAGTTTGTACACACTTTGAAAGTTGATTGTTCATCAAACACTTTCAAAACCTTATAAAATCGCCTACTTCTTGAAATGTTTACTGTGGTTAACATTATGAAATCGGGGGCATTGTTTTGAGGTTAGTTAATTTTTTGTCAACTGGACATTATGGTACAAGGACGGGACGTATGCAATAAATATCATATCAAATTTTCTGACACAAATGTTTTTATAAAAAAATTATTTGGTTTCATAGTTGAAAACTTACCAAAGCCACCCCATTTTAGTCTGTAGCATCAGTGGCTTGTAGTGGGTGGCGGCAGAGGACTGCTTTTAGTCTAATTGACCGGGTGTCGAGATCATTTCAACTGTAAGCAACAGGATGGTAAAAAAATACAAAATAACGTACATCGAAAATAAATTGATGGAGCATTTTGGTTGTAGATTCTCCTTGTATCTTCCTGGAGGCTACGTGTTATGAGGTTGAAGGATGTGGGAGGGGGAGAAAATAGGGAAGATGGGGAAGATTAAGGTTGGGAAGTATCTGGCTATTTAGATCTAAAAACGGCTACAGTTTCGATTCTGTATTGTTGTCTTTCATCAGAACGATTATATGCCTATCCTTATATCCTCTTTGCATACTTACCTGAAAAAATAATCTTTTACGGGATCAACTATCGGGGGGTGAACTGTTGGGGGCCAACTGTAGAGAGGGGGGGGGGCAATTGTCGCCGGATCAACCGTGATGGAAGCACTGAAAGTATCTCCTTACCCGCTCCGCAGGCTTTTGCTGCTAGGCCCTGCGGGCGGCTTTGGTTCAGTTTCGCCCAGTTTAAGTGTGAGTGACCATTTCATAAATTCGATAGGAACCAGTTCCAAAAATAGCCAGTTCCTCGGATCCAGTGACAGCTGGATAGTGTTCAATCTCTCCATACCCGGAAAGATTCACGAAGTTACAAATCCAATGGTACTTATACATGCCAGCGGTAGGTCCTCACACCATCTGTTAACGAAAGTGGCGCCATATTTGGGCATTATTGAATTAATTTTCATTGTCTATTTTATTTATTTCTTGAATTCCGTTCTATTTAATGCTAAAGTAGCTTTTTAACAAATTTCAAATACGAAGATGGTTTTTCATAAGGCGTGGCGTCAGTTATGTATTCCAAATCGGATTTCAACCATACAAACGTAAACCTATTAATAACATCCGATGCTTACAGTAATTCGAGTTTTAAACACTCTTAACTAAGACATCGACCAACGGTACCCATAGAAAAGCAATTGACAGCCATAGAAAATCACACAAATTTTACAGCTGATTCCGTGTAGAATCTTCTCCGTATTCAGAAAAGATACTGAAAAATATATATCAAGAATTTCGGCTTGTTATACTCTAATATATTATAAGTTTCTTATTATTAATGCTTACATAGATTGAATAGTGTAAATTCCTTACCAATTCTTACAGCAAGTGGATGAGTTTGTGTTCTTCAGAATTATGTTCAAGAGGGACGGAAAGCCTGAAATGTACGTTGACAGAAAGGCTAACGCAGGAATTTTAATAAATGGAGGAAAGAATGCGGTAGTCACTAATAAAGGCAGTCAATGGAAGCTAGCAGACCACAAGGGAGTTCTAAGGCAAGGAGCTGGCAGAGAAATTATGAAAGTATTCAGAATGCAATTGAATATAGATTCCTGAAAAATTTCAGACATCCTAGAGATCCAAAATAGAAATTTCTTGACTTATTTGAACGACGATTGGACACTGTCCGTTTCGTC
This sequence comes from Limnephilus lunatus, assembly GCA_917563855.2. Taxonomy (NCBI): domain Eukaryota; kingdom Metazoa; phylum Arthropoda; class Insecta; order Trichoptera; family Limnephilidae; genus Limnephilus; species Limnephilus lunatus. The sequence goes on from OU830592.1 coordinate 123,446,656, forward strand.
CCACATTCTTTAAATTCATATGCTTAACTCCCCAGATTGTACTCTCTGTGATCTAGAAATAGAAACTTTATAAAACATGTTTTTGGTCGTCCTTCTCTAAACAAATATCCTCCTCTCTATAAAGCCTTATTTAAAATTGACTCTAACATTTCAATTTGAAATGATGGTCTAGAACAGTGGTTTTCAACCTGTGGTACGCGTACCCCTTGGGGTACGCTAAGCAAGATTGGGGGTACGCGACACAAATGTAAGATTTAAAGCTCAGCTCAACGTTTTCTAATTTTACGCTCGGTGGTTTTGCAGCCTGCCGCAACGCCATACATCAGTCAGTCAGTCAGCTCAATTTAGAGATTTTTTTTTGAAAGAGAAACATTTAACTGTCAATATAAGTTTGCTTTTCTCAAGAGCTGCCACAAGAAACAGCTCTGGAAGCATCATACAGAGAAGTTATCGCATCGCTAAATCAATCAGGAAAAAATCATAAAATTGCAGAGGATTGAGGACATTTTCCGATGCATGCTCGGCCACGAAATATCAAAGAAAATAACAAAAACACTGCTGTTAGACAGGACTGCTTCCCGACGAATTCGGGAAATGTCTCAAGATGTCGCGATGTCAGTAGTTGTAGGTAGAGTAAAAAAGAGTAAATATTTTTTTCTGCAAGACCGAACTTATTGTTTTTGTGCGCCATATTCTTCATATTGTAATTGGTTACCCATGCTAGTTACTCCACTGGTTACGGGATACAACAAATTTGTAATAAAGGTGAAGGGGTATGCCGGCTCAAAAAGGTTGAAAACCGCTGGTCTAGAACACCCTTAAATAGTGAACGCCAGAAACATTTGTGTTAAAAAAGTGTTAGAGTTGTCACATAATATAAAATTTTATTTCATTCGTACAGCATGGCTCTTGAATAGACCAATATTAAAGGATAGAAGAAGCATAGAAGCTCGCAACTTTTCCACATTCGAGCCGTTGAATTAAAGAACGAGTCGGATAAACGATCCGTTCTCATGTGACATGTTTTTTTTTAATCGTGTACAAATTTTAAGTGTGGATTTAGGATGTTTCCCAATGTTGCCAAAAGGATCAATGACGCTAGTTCTTCGAAATATCTTTAATTAAAAATTCAGTTCTCAGAAGCTAGATGTAATGCACTGTTGAATTTGGCAGTCACCTCTGGTTTGGAGCCCCAAACCATCTAAAAAACCCTTGACTCTGTGCAGAAACAGGCGGTCCGTTTGAAAGATTCATTAAAGCACAGGCGCGACGAATGCTGTCCCTTTACTACCGTTATTTCAATGGAAGATGCTCAGAGAAACTAGCGTCACTGATCCCCTCGGCACTGGTGCATTTGTAGTCGGGTAATAAGCCAAACGCGCGCCCAACATTTATACACGGTTGACATTTGACACATGAGGACGGGTCGCTTGTTCTTGAGTTTGACCTCTGTGTTTCCTCCATCCTTCAACATGGGTCTCTTCAAGACCCATGTTCACTCCTTCGTCTCCTCAAAAAGACCCTCAATACAATATCTTCAAATATTAGACATTAACCTAAAAAAAGACTTCCCACCCCCGTTTGTATAGGGATTATAACCATGTATGTTTGCATGTGGTTAAAACAAGGACGTTTTCCAGGATAATTTTGCAAGTAATATAATAAGTTTTGTTAAAAGAATATCACGTTGTATCAACCAGCTTCCTAGATACTTTTGAACCCACCTGTATCGAATACAATTGTACCTCTCAGGTAGAAGATACTCGTAGAAGGTAGCAAGTAAAAGCTCCGACTCTGGAGTATATCTTGAGACAAGTTGCTTTTCCAGACGGGTCTGGAATCAATTATTTAAAGTGGTGCGAGTCTCGGGTCTCGGGTTTGGGTCTCGGATCTTGCACTGCTTGGGGTTGTGGGGGACAAGGAAAGAGGGTGAAAAAGGTTTCTTGTCAGGACAAAGAGGAAGGATATTGTGTGGTCTAGAAACAATTTTGTTTAGTCAATTGTGGGCGCAATTTTCTCAAGTTTACCTGAGGGTATGAACAATTTAAAGGAACTTTTGTGGGTACGAGTACATAGAATCTCTATATATAAAAATTAAAATATACTTGCGTCTAGGTTTGTATATGTATGAGATGTCTATGCGTTGCTAAACCATTCATTCGATTGTGATGAAACTTTAGGGATTTGATGTGCGCAGGCCGCGATAGTTTCTAAATACAATAGTGAGTTCTAGTATCATGAAATTATGCATTGCTAGACCATTCATCCGATTGCAATGAAACTTTGGGATTTTTTTTTTATTCTATGGATTCTTTCGTAATCCTCTAACTAGATAGGGCTTTGCAATACCCTTTCATGTTTCTAGCTACTAGTACTGCGGCTCATTTGGCCTTTTTACTATTACCTTCAGAAGGTCGTATTTACTTGACTGAATTTAAGTTACAATTAGTGTCATCGTGAGGAAAAAGTCTTTACTGGATAAAAAAAACCTCACGGAAACTTTGGGGATTTAATGTGAGCATGCCTGCGGTGGTTTCTATTTATAATAGTGAGCTCTATCGTCATGATATTATGCATTATTAACCATTCATCCGATTACGATGAAACATTTGGGATTTTATGTGTGCATGCCCGCGGTGGTTTCAATGGCTCGTTTCAGGTGGCTTTAATTTGGCGGATCGCGATTTAAAAGCTTTGCCAATTGAACGTATGTTTTTTATTTTTTAATAATAAATTTATTTGTTATTTTTTTACATATTTTAAGATGTTCTAACAACTGAATGATGTCAGTTTAATAACGGGTTATTTTTTATTTACTTTTTTTTAAATTGAGAAAGGTACATAAAATGTACAAATTATTACATTATATATACATAAATACATATATTTTTGGAAAAAAATATTATTTATATAATTTATAAGGGATAAAGAACAGAGAAAATGAATGAAATAAAAAAAACTATAAAATAATGGAAAAATATTAAAACGAAAAGCGGATAAACAGAGATAAGTACAAAAAAGTTTTTAACTTAACCATTTTTTAGCATACATTTCCTTCTAAAACTCAAAATTCACAGCTTTTTATTGAGTTGGGTAACACGTTGTAAATTATTGGAACAAGGTGTTATATGTATGGTTGATCATTGATGAAACGCCACCAATCAAGTCATCAATTCCCCAATTTTCCGAAACTCCAATTTTATCCTCCCGCAAATAAAAAAATGCAAATCCGCCAATTTGGCAATCAACTTCATGGTGCCAAAAAGGAAAGTCAAAAATTCGAACCGGTTGAGTGACTGTGAACTAATGAAATTTCCAATATAATTCACCGACACGTCGCCACTATGACTATAGCTGGTGACTTTGTTTGTGTGACTATGTTTGTGTGAAGCTTTGCAGTTCTTTGTTTAACCTGCAGTTAATGGGAACTATAATGATTTGAAAGAAAAACTGATGTCGACAATTTGCGTAGTTCTTAATATCTTTTGCCTACTAGTCAATGAAATTAATTATCAATGTTTTATTAGAACAACTTTCTTTTACCATAATATTTTTGTTTTTGTTTTTTTTTTGTATTTCTTGGACATTAACTCTGTAACTTTTTCTGGAGATTGTTTTTTGAAAAGCTTTATTTCACGTTTAAATTATTTGTTAGTTAATTTTTATGTATCTGCTACCGGTTTCGACACATCCGTGTCAACGTGTCATTCACCAGCAAATCTTAAAACTAACATAAACATTAACATACAGAACTATTCCACACGCTTAATTACAAGACAAATGCAGCAACAAATTCGCCAATCAATCGTGCTCTTCATATATTCAATAATATTAATCTAAATTATAACATCGACATTTTCTCCGATTCACTGCCCAAATTTAAAAAGAGCATCATGTCAATCATATAAATTGTTTAATGCGCATACTTACATACATACATACACACATATTCACACACACACACACACACACCCAAACACCTCTCCATCAATAATTTACTAATTTAATATAGGTTAAATTTATAATTTGTCACATAAAAACATATATTACATAACGGCGACATGTCATTGGTACCAATTATTGTATCAATTTTACAACTTGTAACTACTTTCTAATGCTACGTCCAGACTGAAGCCAACCTTCCAACTCCGAACTTAGTTCGGAGTTGGAAGGTTGGCCGATCGTGTGGTGGCTGCGGCCAACCCTCCAACAACGAATTCCGAACTCCAAAATGGCGGACATGGAACAGCTGTAGCTACGCTGTAACTTTTTCAGTTGCCTACAGTTATTACGTACGTATAATAATATACTTATTTACACGACATGTTTTCAAATAATTGTTATACCGCTCTCCGTAATAATATCGACATTTTAATAGTACGCGGCACGCGCCTATTGATCGCCTGCCGTTCGCAGACTGATGTGTGGACAGCTGCGGCAGGATGGTTCGTGTGAGTTGGCCGTCGGGATCGCCTCGAAGGCGATCCCGGGCCAACTCGAACTCCAACCTTCCAACTCGAACTTCCAACGCACGAACATCCCTCCACACGATCGTCCAAACGTTTGAAGTTGGAACGTTGGCCGCAGTGTGGGCTTACCATAACATGTAATTATGTACTGTTTGTTTCTGCAAAATAAATAAATAAATTAACATTTTTTCATTTTTAGGTTAGTTATAAGATTGATGGTGTATGACACGGATGTGTTGAAACCGGTAGCAGATAAATAAAAATGAAGTAGCAAATGCACATGTGCAAGAAAAGTCTTCAAAACAATATGTTACACAGAGATATACAAAAAAAAAAACAGTGTGTGCAATTCACATGCGGTAGAAGTTAAACCTTCAGAAAACTAAAGTTGACAAGAGTGGGGAGTTTACGAAGCACCGTACAAAGAAGAGACCAATTATTCTATCTCATTCTCTCGCAGGCTAAATCCTATAAATGTATGCGTTTGTCTCTTTTTGATAGTTTTATTGTGTCATCGAGCTTGAAATCATAACGGTGCTAAATAAATTTTCACTTGAAAATGACAAGTGTGCGGTGCGAACGCGGTAGAATTAAAACCTTTATAGTTATTAAAACCTTCAAAGTAGACAAGAGTGAGGAGGCTTCGAAGCACCGCACAAGGAGGAGACCAATTATACTATCTCATTATCTTGCAGGCTAAATTTTGTAGATATGTGTATTTGTCCACGGGCGTAGCCAGCTTTTGATTTAGGATGAGACAAAATATAAAAATCTAAATGAAGTATAAAAAAAAGTAGCCTTTTACAATATATTCATTCCTTAGGCTCTACGAATATAAATAAAACGAAAGGAAGAAGGAAAAACGATTCTTTGATTGCTGTAAATTTGAAAATGCAATTCGGTCATCAATCCCTGAGGTCATGCATCGGCCAGCCAGGATGGGGCAATCGCCCTACCTTGTCCCACCGTGCCTACGCCCATGTGTTTGTCTCTTTTTATTGTCGCTATTTTTCGTTTCAACGAGTTTCACCACAAAAAAAATTCTTGGCGTAAATAAAATGACTAGAATCTCCATCACAAATACTTCAAAGAACCGCTTCCCGGCTAAAAACAACAGTCATCGCTTCCAAACAACTAATATATCAAGCCACCTTTATAGCTGTCATCTGTCACATTTTCGCTAGAAAATGTTTGGGGTAAAATGTATTAATTAATGTATGAATATTGATCCTAACAAAACTGATGTCAACGTTTAAAACTATTTAATTGATTAATTAAGTTAATTCATTTAACGAACTGTTTATCATTGAACATGGAAAATGAGGTGAGAAATAAATATTGCGTCCTTACATATGAAATTTGCGTTTTTCCGTACTGGCAACTTTGATCTCAAATATCTTCTCTTTGGTTAGGAATTCCGTATTCAAATTTATACAGCTATTTACTCATGTATTTGTGTTTCGAAAATTATAATTCATTTGTTTTTTAGTTAAATGTTTTTTTTTTATCTTTGCGTCACTTAGTTTACAAAACGGAAAACTTGAAATATCGCGTTATTTACGAGTACGAGTTCCACCGTGGCACCAGTGCTGCAGAAACGGCTCGAAGGATTAATGATGTGTATGGCGACGGTGCCGCAAAAGAAAACACAGTGCGTTTTTGGTTCCAACGTTTTCGTTCTGGAAATTTCGACCAGCGGAACAAGCCCCGTGGACGGCCGGATATCAAAGTTGATAATGAAGAATTGAAGGCTATTGTGGAAGCGGATCCATCGCAAACCACGTTCGAGTTTGCTGCAGGCTGCGGTGTTAGTGATATAACTGTTTTAATCCACTTGAAGCTAATTGGGAAGGTGAAAAAGCTCCCGTACAAAACTCCTATCCCATACAAAGTTCCTCCCATATAAAACGCCAATTTCATATGTTAGGACCTAATAGTTCATTGTGTGTTTACGGATACGTCTGACAGTAGGGCCTGAATTGAATCTGGTGGACTCACTCGCGTGAGCATTGCATAATATATCATTTAAAAGTCTTCATTTTTGCAAGTAGCGGAGAAGTGATGTTGGCGTCACCATTTAAATGAATCCTAATGTTTTCAGGCAACTGGCACTTTATCATAATTTTTTAACAATGGCTGGAGAGATTAACTCTCCCTCACCCTGTCTCACCCGATCCGGCCCGCCACTCAGTAGCTGGGCAAATGCATCCATCGCTAAGACCTGGACCCTGGAAGGATTGTTCCGATAACATTCGGCAACTTTTAATCATTCCCTAGCATGACTGCAGATCGCTAACGATTAAATAACAGATCACAATGACTTAGTGTTCTTAACACATTCGTATCAGCTGTTGTTTGTACGTTAAAAAAGTGCAATTTTCCTAGGGAACGATAAGAAATTACCAAAAGTTATCGATTCAATCCTTATCGATCAACTGTGCTAGGGATATGAATGTTGTTAGTTCAATACAGTTAAATGGTTGTAATGTCGAAAAGGTGGAGAGATTTAGATACCTCGGCAGTATTCTCACGGAGACTCTTGACCCAGATATAGAGATTAGGTGCAGAATTGAAGCAGCAAGAACTGCGTTCATAAAAATGAAATACCTCTTCTTCAATGACAATATCAGCTTAAAACTAAGGCAGAGAATGCTAAAATGTTATGTGTGGTCGGTCTTGCTGTATGGTTGTGAAACATGGATCTTGAAAATAAATACCATGAACAGGTTACAGGCTTTCGAAATGTGGCTTCACCGGAGAATGCTCAAGGTCCCATGGACCGAAATGATCACCAACATAGAAATTCTCAGGAGAACTGCTTACATTAAATAAAATCAAGAAAATTTCATATCTGGGTCATATACTTCGAGGGGAGGAGTATCACTTGCTTCATTTAATATTTAAAGGCAATATAGGAAGTCGCCGAGGGCCTGGTAGGAGACAAATGTCTTGGCTGCGAAATATACGAGAGTTGACCGGCATTAGAAGTGTGGAGGAGATATTCCGGACAGCGCAAGACAGAGCGACTTTTTCAAGAGTGATCGCCAACGTCGGGGGGACCTGATAGGGCACACAAAGAAGAAGAAGAAGTTCAATAAATGGTTTGAAGGGCGGCGGTACCAATACCCACCTCCCAAAATGTATGAGTACCGCCACATGCGGCCTTTTCGGAAAACTCTTTTCGTAATAACATGTAATATATTATTAAATGCTTTTTAAATGCAACAATAAACAGACTGAGTATACGAAACATTCGCTTGTACCTAGGTTACATGATGTTACTAATAGGTATGAAGATGTGGCAGATCTATTTAACTACACGGGAGGTAGTTACAAGAAGGCTTTGCTATCAAATCTTTTCAATCAGAGAAATTAGAACATAAATACAGCACTAGATTCACGCGCAACGACGGGTTAATAGTTCCGAAATTTAATAATAAGTACGGACAGAGAACGTTTGAATACAACATACCGAAAATATTTAATTTATTACCTGATACTATAAAGCAATGTTATTCTATTAATAAGGTCAAATATATGCTGAAAAATTGGCTATCGGAAAAAAAATATTTATACTTAGATTGATTTGTATGAATAATGTTGAATTTGTGTGAAAGATGTATGAAAGATGTAAAATTATAACACTTAAAATTTATATGTAACTTAATTATAAGCACCTGCTGACAAGCCAATTCAATTGGCTTAGCAGGACTTGTTTGTGATAAAAAAAATATATATATTAAATAAATAAAAAAAACATTAAAAAAAAAAAAAAAAAAATCTATTTGTACTATAAATTTTTGTATGTAATTGTCTCTCTGGTGTCATTTCTCATTCAAATACCACAATTTTCTGTTATACTCTTTTTCTTATTATTTATAATATGTTTCCTATTATTCTGTGACATTTATTCAGTGCTTATGGTATATGTATACCGTTGATATAAAAAAATAAATGTAATTGTAATCCGGGTGTAATTCCTACATACCAAGTTTTGCGTTTCCTCTATGTCACATTGAATATTGCTTATATTGGTCCACGATTTTCGGTCCCCGACCATTGTTCATGAATTCTCGGAACATTGTTCATATTATTTGTACCTAACTCACTCTCTGCATGTATATAATCTAATTACTTTCTATTCTATCATCTATCTATCTACGTTCTATCAATCTTCTCTCTCTCTATGGAATTCCGGTGGCCATTTTCAATTTAACGGAGTGAAGTTCGCGCGATGCGACGTGACAGTTGTCTGACAGGTGGGGGCGGGAGGGGGGAGGTTGGGCTGGTCTGTAGGGGGTTTGTGCAAAGTTGAACAGATTAAAAATTAACGGACATGGTTGTAGCTTGAAAAATGTTTAAAAAAATCCCGGTAAATGGAGTTACCAGACCCATCAACGAGCGGAAAATGCTTTTCAGATACGTTAAGGATTTAAATAGAGTTTGACAAAAAGCTTCGACTGATTTTAAATCCAAATAGTTTGCTAAATTTAGCTACGCTCTTTTCATTTAGTTTTATTAAATTAAATCAGATTAGGTGCAGAATTGAAGCAGCAAGAACTGCGTTCATAAAAATGAAATACCTCTTCTGCAATGACAATATCAGCTTAAAACTAAGGCAGAGAATGCTAAAATGTTATGTGTGGTCGGTCTTGCTGTATGGTTGTGAAACATGGACCTTGAAAATAAATACCATGAACAGGTTAGAGGCTTTCGAAATGTGGCTTCACCGGAGAATGCTCAAGGTCCCATGGACCGACATGATCACCAACACAGAAATTCTCAGGCGAGCTAGAGCAGATAGAGAACTGCTTAAATTAATAAAAATCAAGAAAATTTCATATCTGGGTCATATACTTCGAGGGGAGAAGTATCACTTGCTCCATTTAATATTGAAAGGCAAGATAGAGGGTCGCCGAGGGCCTGGTAGGAGACATGTCTTGGCTGTGAAATATACGAGAGTGGACCGGCATTAAAAGTGTGGAGGAGCTATTCCGGGCACCGCAAGACAGAGAGACCTTTTCAAGAGTGATCGCCAACGTCGGGGGGACCTGATAGGGCACACAAAGAAGAAGAAGAAATTAAATCATTCTATTTATAAACTTAGACTGCAGGGTCCGTTGGAAAGGGAAGAATATAGCTATTCCTGACATCTATGTAAAAAACCTTCAACTATAATTATGTCTGACATCTTTGTCGGGAGTAGAGAAACTTTTTACCTTTTACCTAATAAAACTTTTTTTTATTTTTATTTTTTTATTATTTTTTATTTTCATTAATATGTTTTACATGTTGCTAAATGATAATTTTACATCTTAGGTTTTTTACTACTTTTCCATTTAAAGCATATGCTTGTGTATGGAAAAGGAGTGTACATAAATGTGGTTATTACTTAGTACTTAAATAATTCATTTACATAAATATATGTGTGTTGTAATAGTATTTAATAGTATATATTTAAAGAAAAGAAAGAATATTATCTAAAACCAAGGATATTTGTATACATTTAAAAAAAAGGAAGAATATTATGGAAAACTAAGGATATTTGTAAGGATAATTAAGTGGCATTAGTTTTTTTCTTCAGAATATTTTCAAAATGTCTCTTGACAGAGAGCAGTATTTGGGTTTTATCATTAATGCTTCTGATTTTTTCTTGTAGACGATTGAAAAAAGTTCTTCCCTGGTAAGTGTAATGATGTTGTGCAAAAGACGTATTTAGTTTTGGGCATATAAAAACATGTTTAAGTCGCGTTCTGTTTTCGTTTAAAAATTAATATTTATCTTTTTCTTTTATAATTTGAATTAATGAATTTTTAATATATAAATCTTTAAATGTAGGTACAAAACAAAACAAAACAAAACACTAGCTTTATTTCTTAATATATATATTTTAATTTGTACATTTAAAAAAAAAGGGAAGGCAATCATTCCCGGATTACGAAAAATCTGACAATATTTGAAAATCTCCTACTACCATCACAGTAAGCCGAAAATGTTGCTTGAGTCGATAGAGTCTGGCTGCTTACGTCAAAAGGTCTCTCTCAACCAAGTAGGTGGGAGACCCATTGCCGCCAAGACCTAGACAAGCCACTCAATGAACCAGGGCACCCCTGCTAAATAACCAGATGTAGCGAACCTTATGGAGTGAACTATGGTAGGTGTTTTGGTTATCCAATAAATGGTTCACGGGGCGGCGGTATCCATATATGTATACATACACACATACATACATCTTCTTCCCCTTGTCCTATTCGGGTCGGGGACCCATTGCATTGACAAGGCTCCTCCATAAGTCCCTGTCTTGTGCTGATTGTTCGGCCTCTGTCCATGGTAGACCCATCCTCTCCTCACACAGTCTCTGGAGTTGCCTCGCCCAACTGTGTCTGGGGCGGCCCACTGGACGTGTTCCCTCTGGAATTGCACTCAGTATCTTCTACGGAATTCGGTCATCAGACATTCTTAGTACATGCCCAAGCCACCTCAATTGTGATTTTTCTATGAAGAGTAGCAGTGGTTCAATGTTTAGATCATCTCGGATCGTCGAGTTTCTTATATGATCCCATTTTGTAACTCCTGCCACTCCTCTCAAGTATCTCATTTCGGCAGCTTGGACTCTGGAGCGTGTTCGTTCATTTAGCAACTGATTTTAAATCCAAATAGTTTTAAACTATATACATCAATTATTTTTTTATACATATATACATCAATTGTTTTTTTTATATGAATACCGCACAACAGTCCCAACTGCTCTCGTCTGAAGCCAGTGGGACTATGGCATCCCCATTTGGGATATGTTGAGGTTGAAGGTAGTGGGGAGAGGAAGGAGATAGGGAAGAGGAAGGTGGGGAAGTACCTGGCTATTCAGATCTGGTCACCAAACACGGCTAATGCCATTTCAAGCAACGTTTAAATTCTGAATGGTGGTCTTACACCAGGGCGATACTGAGAGTATCTTCCAATCTAAAAACGTGCCCCAAATATACTATGTATTATTTTAAATGAAGAAATTGTGAAATAACACAAATTAATCACGTAAAATTTATTTGCCACGTCGAGATTCGATCCCGCGACCTTCGGCGTGCGAGTCAAGAACCTTACCGATGGACAACGCCAGCCATCCATATGCGTCTCTCAAACTATAAATACAATTGAAGATTTCACATTTGAAAAAATCAGAGTGTGCAATTCACACAAGTGCAACCTTCAGAAAACTAAAGTAGACAATAGTGGAAATACTACGAAACCCCGCACAAAGAGCAGACCGATTACTAAATTAGTCTAAATTCTATAGATGTATGTGTTTGTGTCTTATTAGTGTCGCTATTTTTCGTTTAATCGAGTTTCAAATCACGACGGCGCTAAAGATGTTTTCACTTCAAAAAGAATCCTTACTGAGTGGCCACCATCTTGAAACGGAATGGAACGTACAGACAAATTTACAGGAAGACGAAATGCAAACGGTTGAGTTAAAACAGGACTTCAATGCGCTCAGCCAAAAATAAAATGTATGCGTAGGTATTTTTACAAGTTTTTTCATTAAATTTAGAAAAAAACCTTAATAATATGCAAAAGATTTCACGTATATTACGAGAGGAAAAAATACATCAGAATTCATTATGTTTTTTACTTGAATTTCGTATACTTCGGTACTTTTTACGTATTACGTAAGTAGATAATTTTGTCGAGGTGTCACAACGTAATGACATTTTGCGCTTGAAGCTTTTTCATTTATTTACTTTTAAACACAGAAATGTCAGAAGTAAAACATATTTTCGTTTAATTTTCACAAAATTAAATCTACGACCTCTGTAATAAAATTGTCTTCTTATATAATTTATGAAAACTCGACGGAATGTTTTTATTTTATTTTTTAAATTCACATTAGCGCCCCACAGGAAGCCCTGAGAAAAATAATTCCGCTCAGGGCCTACGTCATCTTTGGGGATGCTGTGAGGAGGGTCTTTTAAGGAAAGTAAGTTCTGGGAAAGAAATGGGTATGAGGGGTGGATAGAAATCTGGCGGTAAGTGTGTCCAGGAGTGATGGACGTATGAATCCATCCCTCCCACTGCAGTGCAAGGTGATGTCCCGAGAGCGTACGGCTGGAGAATACAATGGGACTCCCTCTACCATTCTCTTCCAATCCTACCTGCCATGCAACTGGTGGGCAGACGCATCTGCCGCCAAGATTCCGACAAACCTTACTCCATGAAACTGGGCACCCCTGCTAAGTCACCAAATGAATCAAAACACCAAGGGTGACCATAGGTAGGAGTGTTGACTATCCAATGAATGGTTATCGGGGTGGTGGTACCCGTATCCGCCTCTCAAATTGAGGTATGGATATTAGAAATTAATAATTACATTATTAAGAGGCCGGTATTCGAATTTCTATTTCGATTTCTTGCAAACCTGCCTTAAACATTTGAAGTTTTTAAGCTCTTAAAAAAATATACGTTATTCTTGAAGATAATATCTAGACATTAGTCGTGCCCAAACGCAAATTATATAAAATTCCCTTAATAGAAAAAAATCGCAAAGTATGTTCCAAAAATTATTATAAACACGTTTGTTTCAGTTATTTTACAAGTTATATGAATGAAAAAATTCACAGCGTTTCTTTAAATGCTGTTTAATACAATTATCGTGAGATTTTTGGTCTATTTTAAACGAGTCGTGTTTTATTAAAGATTTTCATGATTTTTGCATCGATTTTATCGTTGTAAATGTTAGCGCGCTCTTCTAACATTCGTAATTTCATATCTCTCCGTCTTCTTCTTTTTGGGGCCGGTAACGGAGCCTTAAAAATCAATGGAGTTCTACGATCATAAAAATAATTATTAATTAACTTTGAGAAATTAACTGTTGAATTTTATATATTTTTTTAAATTTTACATTTCTACCTTAAAGTCAATCAATTATTTATTTCCTCCTTGTTTTAAGAAATTAACAGAAAAAAATTTGTGAAAAAACCAAAACAAATTACCGACATATATTAAAAAAGATGATTTTTATCTCTACATATCTTACATCCATGATTAAAATAATAATGTAATAGGTACATGTACTGATTCAATATTTAAAACAATTTAGATCATTACTAAGAACTCATTGATAAACAGCTATCTAGTAATTTATCCTCACAGGCCTCGACGATATTATGTCATAGGGTCAAAATATTTCCGTTTTGCAATAAAATTTAAATAAATAGAGTATTTCTGAATATAACCCTAAAACTAAATATTGTTTTTGGAAGGTGATGAAAATCGCTTTCAAATTTCATAATCTTACTAATATTATAATTGCGAAAGTTTGTATGGATGGTTGGATGTTCCTTACTCTTTCACGCAATAAATATCGAATGAAATTTAAAAATTATTTCACTAATCGAAAGCTACATTATTTGCGAGTAACATAGGCTATATATATTGGTAAGCTCTGGCGTTATGAATAAGCTGTGGCGTTATGAAATTATGTATCATACGTTTTCTGTCCCTAACAAAATCGAGTTATCGCAAACGTCAAACAAATTGTTACCTTGGAAACAATGTTTTTTTTTTAATTTTAGGCTTAAAAAGATTGCTTTTATATCTCTAAAAATGTTTATTGTCCGAACGAAAAGCATAGCGTTGCTTTAAAGCATAGCGGTTGACATGGACTGCCATTTTATTATTTTTTTACGTTACTCTGGATTCAAATATGAATAAAATTCTAATAAAGGGAGTAGGTACTTAAAAAATATTCTATTTCTATTATTTTATTTATATATATTTTTTAATAGAATTTTTATTTGCGAAATGTCATTCTCAAGAATTTTATTTGTCTTATCGTTATTTGTTGTTTGTATTATGTGATTTTTTTTAAACAGAGATAATTGGAGGAATGGGGAATGACATAGGCTACTTTTCATCACGGAAAAAAATTCCCACTAATACCATGCGAGCTAAACCGCGGGTAAAGGTTAGTTAGAAATAAATATTTATTTTTTATTTGCATGCAAGCATAATTTTTTTTTTAAATTGCTGAAATTACTGATAACGAAAAAAAATTAACAGATATACATAATTTATGAGGCAAATGTAATACAAATATTATCGTCAACTCACCTTTTTCATAGTTTTATGTAAAAACAATTAATAAAAAAATTCCCAAAGTTTTATAATTTTTTTTCAAATCGCGGTCGGAAACTTTGGTTTCATAATGATGTATATTTTAATTATTTTGCGGTTATATTTTTGATTTCAATATAAAGTGTACTATTTTCTCTTTCTTACATCGTTTAGATCATATTTCTAACCATGATAGAAAGGGAGACACAACGATTTCTAAGAGACCTTTATGAGTTGTTCCGTAAACCTAACAAATAGACTCGACTGCTTAAAGAGGCCATATTGTAATTACTTACGAAATATTTGAAATAAAAATAAGGGAATATACATTAAAAAACCACGAGAGAACGCATGCTTAAAATAATATCACCTGTTAGATTAAATTCATTTTTCAAATATCAGAAAGTCACGTAGCGATGTTTTCACCCTTCTAAAGACATGCTTGAAAGACACTGAGCAGACAAACAAAAGAAAGGTATTTTACTCGTAAAACCGAATCGAATTAAAAAAATGTAATGACCAGTGAGCCCTTTCCAGTGAGAATAGGAAAATAAAATAAAGGTTATTATCTAATCTATTCAAAAAGTTTTCTAGAGTGGTAGATACTGTCAGTATCAATTTGGCAAAAAGGCCTCAGAATCTAAATGTTGCTTTGTGAGGTTTAAAAATCAATCTCTTTGATTTCAACGGTTTTTTTTAACATTGACTCCGCACAGAAGTCGTGAGAAGAATTTTTTCCCTCAAGGCCAAGTCATCTTTGAGGATGCTGTTTTGGAGGTTTTTTATCACCCGGTTTCCAGAATTTCTATCGATTTATTACATATTTTCCTTTAAAAATATATGTTATTCTTAAATACAATATCTTTACCTTCTCTACGCCGAAATGGCAATTTATACGAAATTCCCTGGAGAGAAAAAAATCGCAAAGTAAGCATTGAAAATTATTATAAAAACACGTTCACTTATTTAACATGTTATATTTATGAAAAAATTTACGTTATTTTTTTTTAAAATGCTATTTTAGACATTCCCGCGAGATTTTTGCTATATTTTAAAGGAGTCGAGTTTTATTAAACATTTTCACAATTTTCGCTAAAATATTATCGTTTTTAACATAAGCGCGCTCTCTTTAACATTCGTGTTTACATATCTCTCCATCTTTCTATTTTTGATATGCCGCGCCTTAAGGAAAAGGAGGAGAGGACGATCTGGGAAGGAAAAATGTGTTAGGGGTAGGATCTAGGGGTACGGGTATCCAGGTGTGACGAACGTTTGAATTCATCCTTCCCACTGCGGTATAAGGTAATGGTTAATGGTAATGGTAAACCTAAACATACGCCATGAACCCGGGCATCCCTGCTAAGTCACCAAACGTGGCAAACCACTTAGAGTAACCCATGGCAGGGGTGTTGGTTATCCAATAAATAGTTCCTGGGGCGGCGGTACCCATACCCAATCCCAAATTCACGCTACCATCGCATTTAGACCGGTCAGTGGTTGAGTGGGCATAGCGCTTGGATCCCACCCGGGCGTAGCATGTTCGATTCCTCGGCTGGCCAAGTCCTCCATCACAACACAAGCAACATTTCTGTGGTGGTAGTAGGAGATTTTCATACATTGTTGGGTAAGGTTAGGTTAGGTTAACCCGGGAATGTTTGTCTTTCTTTGAAAAAAAAAACAATAAAAAAATAAAAATAAAAATTATAAAACCAGCTGTAAAACCAGTGGCTAAAAAAAATGCCAGTCTTAGGTCTAGGAATCCAAAATTCTTGTGTAATTTGTCAAAAAATTGGTATAGATGGCATTTCTAGGAACAACATTTTCATTGTTTGAAGGACGTCCAAATGATTTCATGACGTGAACATTTTTGACGTTTACGTTTCGAAAGCGACACGAAGCTCTTTGATGGGTATTATGGGATTTAAAAGTAGGTCTTTAAGGGATCAAATGTTATGTGTTCACTCCCCGACCTGTCCACACTCTCCGTAGGGATGGGCAGATCGTGAAGGGTGAATAATAACTCTTTGTTCTCGGGATTTCAACTGGAAAACACCGAATAGGAGGTAGACAATCATTTGCAATTCATTCTGACGTCGTATAGAGTAATTCTTTTTTTACAAATTTTTAAATGGGTTTTTTTAGTAACAAGTTTTCATCTATTGTCTCGTGAATAATGTATTATTTCATGCCATTAAGATTTTTCCGGATGTCGGAAGTAAATTTTATTTAATTAACTAGTGATTTCCCGGCATACGTTGCAGTGCCACTTAATAAATAAATTGTTTCTCTCTGCGTGTCCTTTCCCATTTGTCCCATTCCCCTTTGCTTCCCCCCTCCCGCGTTCCATACATTAAGTCCTGGTACATTCAGTTTTCAAACTTTTTCGAATACCACAATACGGGCATGTGCCTAGTGTGGCAGTCAAAAAACTTGAAAAACCATATACCTGAAAAAATAAATATGTTTATGAATAAAGCATAATAAAAAAAAAATAAAAAAAAACAGTTCGCGTGCCACCTTTTGCAATTTTTTTATACTAATTTCGTAATGCCAGAGTTCACCAGTGTATATAAAAACCTTTGCGGGCATGCTTACAACAACTCACCAAAGATTCATCGCAATCGGATGAATAGTTTAGGAAATAATTTCATAAAGCCAGAGCTCACTATTTTATATAGAAACCATCGCGAGCATGCGCTCATCAAATCCCCAAAGTTTCATCACAAGCAGATGAATGGTTTAGCAACGCATAATTTCATGACGCTAGTGCTCACTATTATATATAAACCATTGCGGGCATGCGCACATCAAACACCCAAAGTTTCATTGCAATCGAAAGAATGGTTTAGCGACGCATAAGGAAAAAACATACATATAAGTAAGCAAGCAAATATACATTGATTTTTATATTAAAACGTATATGTATGTGTTGTTTCACAATTAATTAATAAATAATATATAGCATATTTGCGACTCGTTCTAGAGTGAAATCAATCGCTCTGGTGAAAGAACACCGTTCAGAATAAACAAAATATTGCTTATAATGACTCTAGCCATGGTTGGTGACCAAATTTAAATAGCCAGGTACTTCCCCACATTCTTCTTCCCCATCTTTTTTTCCATTTCAAGAACAGTTTTGATTCTGAATGGTGGTTATTCATCGAAGCGACTGATACTGATATCTTCCACTCTAATTTGATGACAGATATGTTTTTTTTTTTAAATAATTATCTAATAAAGTTTAAACAAACCCCTCAACAATGTTAAAACTGGTTCCACAGTTATTTGTCATCGATAAAAATCTCAGTGAAATTAAAAAAAGATTCCAAATGGAGTTCCACAGGGTTCTCACTTGGAACTTGCATTATTTATAATATTTATTAATGATATTGTAATCATAATTTAAGTAGTAGGTACAAATGCTCTTTTATAAGGACGACCTAAAGATTTTTAAAACGATTACCAACATGAACAAATTCAGTTATTTGACTTTTGGGAGATCAAGCAGTTCACACTCTAAATTTGGATCCAATATTTCGGGCATCTGCCATGTTGATGGACAGTGCAAGGGTGTGCGAAAATTGGCTTACAAATGAAAATTAAGTATAACATAGCTATGTTACGTCAAAATAAAACAGAGGTTATGTTCACACGACGCCCGCACAACGTACTGATCCGTTCCCAAATAGCAAATAAATAATTAAGCAGATAAAAGAGAAAAACGAAATGAAATCAAACGTAAGAACAAGAACCATAATAGTTTACTTGGATCTTCCCAACTTTGTTAACTGAATCGCTAGTTAGGAGCAGCTCAGTGCGTTGTGTGGGTATTGTGTGAACGGAACCATAGAATTCTATTGGCTGTAAGAATGTAATACATTTTGTGGTAAATTTTATTATTTTCTGATTTGACCTGAGAACTTTGTGATTTGACTTGACAGTTATTCGACTCCACTTCTGCAGACATCAAATTATTTGGAAGTAGAAAAGACTTCAAGTCGTCAATTTTTAAGAGCTGTGTCATTTTTAATAAACATTTTGAATTAATCTTATTTTTCCTTTGTTTCAGGTATGTTGCTTCCAAACTTCTTGATTCCGAGTATAATAGGTAAAGTATTTTAGTTATGGTCTGTTCAGCAAGAGAATGAGTCGAAAAAACGAACCAATCTCGTTCTGTGAGTATCGTTATTATTGTTACGCCAATGAGTGTAAACCAGGGTAGAGTTTTTTTTATTATTTGTTTTTATAAGGTTTAATAATGCTTTAATGTGATATTAAACAATATGATTTCAGATATATGATGAACGTAACAACGTAAAATTCGAAAATATATTATTCTCGTTTTCAGTACTTATAATGAATTTATGCCACCCTTTTTACAATAATCAGCATAAATGCCTTCCAAGCAGTTCATCGGGGTTCAATTCTCAGCTTCTATTTTATTTTAATTACATTTATAATAACCCGTGATTTCACACGGGTCCGCTATAGTTTCAACAAAAAGAATAACCAATAACAGGACCTCCATTGATATGCTTGGTGTAACTCTAAGTGACCAGCTCAGGTATGGGGGCTCCATCGAAACAAGAGTTAAGTTAGCCTCTCAGAAACTGGCGTACTGTACAGGGCCCGCAGATACTTTAATAGTACACAACTGCTAACCCTGTACAAATCGCAAGTGCACCCTACGGTTGAATTTGGCAGCCATCTCTGGTCTGGAGCTCCAAAATACCTAAAAAAACCCTTGACTCTGTGCAGAAACGGGCGGTCCGTTTGATAGATTCTCTCATCTTAACAGACGGATTGCAATATTTAGAGCACTGGCGTTAGGTGGGAATGCTGTCCTTGTTCTACCGGTTTTACAATGGAAGATGCTCCGAGAAACTAGCGTCATTGATCCCCTCGGCACCGGTGCATAGTCGGGAAACACGCCAAACATGCGGCCAACATTTGTACACGGTTGACATTAGTCACATGAGAAGGGGTCGTTTCTACGACTCATTCTTGAGTTCAACAGTTCGGCCGTGGAACGATTCGCCGGCCTCTGTGTCTCCTCCCTCCTACAACATGGATCTCTTCAAGACCCATGTTCACTCCTTCCTTTCCTCAAAAAGACCCTCCACACAGCATCTTCAAAGATGACGTGGTGCCGCCCCAAGCAGTAGTTGTTTGGTACAAAAAATTTACAGCATTAGAATTATTTGGCGGTCCAGTCTCTCTGCTTACCTCTGATTATTTAGATACACGGAAAATCTTACTAAAAATAAATTACTGAATTCAGAAAATTTTATTTAAACTAAATGTTTAAGCCTGTTTAAAAATCGCTAACACTTTTTTTTTTTATTTCTAAACGCTCTCGCTCCTTTGTTCATAGAAATAATAAAATGCCTCCAAACGTATAAACTCCCCGCACATAGCTTCAGCGAGATAGCTTTACCGAACAAATGAGAATAAATGATGCGCATTACGTGTTATACGAGCAATTTTTCACATGAACCTTTTTATTTTGGGTAATCCCAAGCTTAATGTCGATTTTTGTTCACACCCGACAATTGGAAATACCCACAGGGAAATTTTTTAAGCTTTTGAATTTTAAAACACATTTACATTTACATGATCGAACAGTAGAACTAGCGGTCAAAACCTACTGTTTTCCAACCTTTCTCCAAGGAAGAGAATAGATTCTCAGGTTGCAAATATTGTGAGGTTATTTGTGATCTTGGAATGTTTATCTTTCTTTAAAATAAATATAAAAAAATCTGTGTTTATTCTCAGATGTGTACAAGTTAAAAGGTAAAAGATAATACATAGTTAAAAATAGAGGAATGTGTGAATGCACCCATAAAATACCTTATAGTATAGTAGTTAGCAATACTATTCGAATGACAAAGTATACCAAAAATTTGCTACAGTATGGGGTTAAGTTTAGGTGTGTGGTTAATAAAAAAAGCAGATCGTAGATAAAGTACTTATAGGTTTATTTAAAAAATTACGTACGAACATAACGCACCATAATTTTATATTTAATATGAACAATTGTATAGGAATGTGTAGAGCGAACAAGTAACGATTTACCAGGCAGTGTATTATCTGGTAGTTTGAATTAGAATAATCTGGATGATCTTCGTCGCGGTGGCGCAAGAGAGTGACTTGTGATAAGGATTGATTTACACATTGGCCCAGTCTTATTTATCTTGTTTATAAATGATCTTACAAAAATATTTCATAATGTATCTCTCTTACTTTTTGCTGGTGACCTTAAAATTATTCTAAATATTTACCATTGCAACATTCTTCAAGATAATATCAAAAAATTGTTAATTTGGTGTAATGGAAATATACTTCACTTAAACATCTCAAAATGTCAAATAATTAGATTTTCTCGAATAAAAAATCCATCGATCTTTAATAATTACTACATATTTATAACATTGCTTTTGAGACATTAACACAAATTATAGACTAAGGCATCACTTTTCAATCAAATCTTTCATTTGTTAACCACATAACAGGAATCTCTAATAAGGGCATAAAAATGTTGGGATTTATAACTAAGCTAACTAGAAATTTTAACAATGAAACTGTTATATTTTGCCTATGTAAGAAGTCCACTTGAGTACAATTCTTTCATCTGGAACCCATATTATAATATACATGTACGAGCTGTTGAAAGAATGCAAAACAATTTTTTACGTTTTATAAATCTTAAAATGGGTATTCCAGTAATTATGTTGAACTACAACACTCTGTTAAATAATATGAATATACGCAAACTGTCAGAAAGAAGAATTTTCAGTAACTTGGTATTTCTATATAAAATTCTAAATGATTTAGTTGATAGTCCGGTATTGCTTGAATTGATAAGCTTCCGGATACCATACGTAATACTAGAAGTCAGGATTTTTTTCAGTGCAGAAATTCTGGGACTAACTACCATATTTATTCCTTTTTGCCTAGTATACTAATGGAGGAAAACAATTATACCAAGTCAGTTGAATCTTCAATTTATTTTTAAACCAATATAAAATATTTTCACTGAGGCAGTTCATTTATGTACAATAAATACTGTATATTTCTTACAATTATATGTAAAAGCCCCGAAAAAGGGGGTTAATCAATAAATAAATAAATAACTAAATTTCTATTAGTGTATGGGAGACCAATCGGATTGCTGTGCGACTACAGATCGATGGCTTGTTCGTTCTCCACAACAGCATAAACGCCAAATACAAGCTTTGGACAAAGACACCACAAATACTAGGCAATAAAAGCATTAACAATATTTCACTCGATACAACAAAATGAGGGAAATAAAAACAATTCAGATACAAAATTTAAAGACTGACTAAAGAACAAAAAAGTCAAAATTACAAAAAATATATATAAAGCAAAATAAATTGTCAGGTCAATGGCCAAGTTGGCATCGCTTTTGGGTCCCACCCAGTGGCGGCTCGAGACTTTTGGGTGTGCTAGGGTGCTAATATTTAAAAATTGGCATCATGGATGTTGTCGTTTGCGAAAAATATTTTTTTTTGTTTTTTCAAAAATCGGTGTTTTGTATGAAGATTTTTCAGGAAATCCGTACGGCGCACGGCCAAACTGATACTTCCTGAAATTTTTCATACAAAAAAATAATTTAAATAAATTTTTTTTTTTTTCGTTTACAACAACATCAATAATTCAATTTTTTAATATCAGCACTCTAGCACACCCAAAAGTCACGATAGGCCTAAAAACGCTTACTGTGGTGGTAGTAGAAGAATAAAAAATATTATTATTTATAGGAAACCTGGGAATGTTTGTCTTTTTTTTTAATAAAAAAAAGAATAAGCCATATCGATCACGAACATTTGAAATGCTGTAAAGGACTAAACGTTAATTTATCGTTCAGAAAAGCGAAAAGAAAGTTTTTAATTTGAAAAAAAATCATATTTCATGTTTTTGTAGACCTGTAACTATGATCTTTTATTATAAAATAACATTGAAAAGATCTTTCTGAATATTTGATATTTTATGTAAATTTCTAACAGCATTTTTTGACATTTTTCATTCAAATGACGCAATATTTTCCTATAAATATTTCCACGACGCACCCTCCTTTTTTCTTCCCAGAACTTCTTCTTTTTCGTTTTCTAAAAAGACTCTTCCCACAGCATCTCTAAATATGACATGGGCGCTGAGGGAATTTTTTTCCTCCTTGGTGTGTAGCTAATGCAAAATAAAGCAAGTGTTAGAAGTTTTCTACTTTTAATTTATCCTCGTGGAATATTTTTACTTCATCAGTATTATAATGCTCAACGTTTGAGACCCCTAAACTATTCAAACTCGATAAAAAGCTTTGAAAGTCCAGCTGCCATTCACCTCCCAAATTCCCTCTTGTGGTAGACCCAAAAAGGTACTCGTAAAGTCCACTCGTACATTAAAAAAACTGCCACATTGTTTGAATAATATATTTTACTATAATAATATCTGTTGAAATAGCGAAAGGTCCACGTAAAACATTATTATTTTAACTCTGAGAGTTTGTTTAGTTTGTTTTAGGTCTCTAGTTCCCAAGACGTACGCGTCTCCACTGAACATAATGTAATTCCTAGAAGTGTGAAGAATTTTAATAGTTTGTATGTCTACTCAAGAAAAAATTTTCGATGTTATTTGTATTATGAATGGATCTCTAGAGAAATTTAAACACTGATTTATTTAAATGATAAAAAACATACAGCCTTACTTATAAATAAAAAAAATCACGGCCTTTGAAATGTATTTTTGTTACTCATTTTATAAAGACTGTACATTTTCTTTTCCGAATAATTACTAATAAAAATAAATTATTATTATGTTGGAAATATTAAACTTCGATAGACAGGCGCATGCGCGAATCCGCCATGTTTTTATCACGCGCAACAAAATTACAGTTTTGACATATGATATTTGACGCTCTATTCATATAATTTTTTTGTACATAATATCTATTCTAATGACCAATTCACTATTAGAATAGATGAATTGGTCATTAGAATAGATATTATGTACAAAAAAATTATATGAATCTCGATTCATATAATTTTTCTGTACATAATATCTATTCTAATGACCAATTCACTATTATATTAGTATAATTCAACATTATTTCTATTATTTGTGTTATTTTTGTGACTTTTAATTCTTTAATAATGCCATATTATAATGGTTAATTTAGTTTTGTTAACAAAAAAATGGTTATTTCTGAACCATTATTTTTAATTGACTTTCGCCCTGTGAGTTTAACAAAGCTTCTATGAAAGCAATATTATCTTAATATATAAAACAAAGTCTGGTGAGTTACACCATTTATAACTCAAGAACGGCTGGACCGATATTTATGAGCTTTGATTTGTTGAATTTATCTCCGCCCGAATAGCAGAATAACCATTAAAACATTGGAAAAATTAACGAAAAAAAAAATTATGAAGAAAATTCCTTTCCTCTTACATTTTGTATTGAACTAATCCTCATCTTTTAAAGAGCTGCAGCAATTTTGTAATAAGTATATTATTGAAGCGTAAGTAAATTCCAAAAAATCAAAAATATCAAAAATGTCAATGCACTTAATAGTCTAAGATCCGAACTAGAAACGACCTGCACCCATCTGTTTAATAAATGAAAAGTATTTTATATCAAATTTAGAAAATACACCTGGAGAGGGTTGTCTAAAAAACTTCTGGCAAGACTATGATTAATTAAAAATTGAAAAATGACTTGTTTTTAAATATTGCAACTATTTGTTTAATAAATAAATCTTATATCAAAATGTGAAAATTTAATGCGTGTGGAATAGAATTTGATATAAAATACTTCTTATCCATTAAACAGATGGGTGTAGGTCGTTTCTAGTGCGGATCCTCTACTATAATGTTTGCTTTTGTTCTTAAACATATACGGCCTTACTAAAAAACCCCGTGAAAAATTTATTCAATTGACAAACGGCCGCGGATGTGAAAACATTACTAATTAAAAAAATGTTCTTGGAAAAAAATACACACCGTTTACACAGCCTGGGGGGCTAGTTTATCTCTGTTTTAGGGATGATGTCTGAACGAAATTTGGAATTTTCCAAAGTATTTTGAATGTTCTATATATTTCTTATTTTTGAATGTGCCGTAAAAACAAATACCATTTTTTAAAACTAGATAAAATTACCTATTAGATTTGTGTATTTGAAATACAGTATAGTTTAAAAAAACTGCCATATTTTAAGATTTAAACACGGAAAAATGTGTAAAATAATTTCTTACCAAAACATTTTTGATGAAAGTGTACAGAAATATTAAAAAAAAATTAAAATTTAAAAAATACAGACCTTTTATATAATGAATTTGAAATGAAACTGTTACCTCACTTTTTCCTCGTGCATACAATAAAAAAATTATAAAAAATTTCAAAGTTTTTTTTAATGCCAAAAAAATAACCTTAAAAATATCTCTGACATTTCAACACATTTCTTGCACCACTAAAGATGTTAATTTCTTTTATAAGCTTACCAACACGTGAATTTGATATTAATATTTAGAAAAACCACCACTTTTATGAAATTCTCATAAAATAAATATCATTAAATGTAAATATGAATTTTTATGTATCATATAAAAAACTTTTTGATATTTCAACTTTGAAAGTACAATTATTGTTATTATAACTTCACTAAAACTTATGAAAAACCACAAAAAACACGGTAAATATGTCAATTAGTATATGAATATAAGAGTGAATTAGTCATATTAATAAAAATTACGATCACTTTGGTAATATTACGAAGCACATCGCCGTACGCAAATAATCTTTCGCGGCTTAAAATATGTTTTCACTGCGAACAGCGAATGCGCCGGCGCCCCCATCTAGCGGCCATGAATGAAAACATTGAAAACAACAATTTTGTATGAACATTACTAAAAATTGCACTGTTGCCAAACTTTAAAATCTGTTTTAGCGTGAAATTCTTTATTGGTAGAATTTCGTGTTTTAGTGTAAATTTGTTGTACGGATGTTGCTACAAAAACACAGGTCATCAGTCGTGCTGTAGTTTTTTTTTTAGTAAGGCTGATAATGTTGTCCCTCTTTCTTACACACTAAATTACAGCAGTCCAAAATGAGATAAACGGTGAACGTAATATGTCTGCACCCCCCTGTCTAATAATATAAAATAAAAATAATATGCCGTGCATACATTTAGCAACATTTAAATATGATGTGTAAATAATCGTTAATGGTTAAGTGTGGGTTTATCTATGTAGATGCGACACGGGGTTGCAAGCTGTAATCCTCCACTACTAATAAATAATAAAGCGTTATAAATAAATTACGTAATTTTACTTCAAATAATTCTATTTATCATGATGTCATATTAGCTTATCATTACATAGTATAAAATGAAATCGCTCAAAATGTGTGTGCGCTTAGATATTTTAAACTACGCAACAGATTTTCATGCGGTTTTCACCAATAGATAGAATGATTCAAGAGTAAGGTGTATATGTATAATACATGTTTATTATAGTAGAGAAAAGCCGAGAAATTAAAATATTCAATTCAGGCAGCTGGCAAGGACTGTGGTGTGGATTTTATAAAGCTTGGGTAATGGTGTTGTGTTTCGTTAGCGACAGCAACGTGTTTCCGGGTCTGCTAGTAACTAATAAAATAAACACATGTTTTTTTTTTAATATACGAACGAGTTTATAAAATTTTCTATATCCTAACATTCAATGGCATTACAATCTTTACATTCGAGTCGGTGGATTTAAATAGGCAATATTATTCATATAAGTCTTATTTCGTATTTTTTTACGTTTTAATAATGGAAAGTTTGAACTCACTTAGCATATGGATACGCCCATAACACATTTCTATCGGGTTAACCCCTTCAGCGCGCCCCGCACAGTGCGCCGGCAGGATTAACTTACCGGACAAATGAGAATAAATAGGAATTCGCACGCGCGGCGCTAGTCCTGATTCAGGGAGTAGTTTGTCACTCGCCGCGGCGGGTGGTAAAGGGACCTCCCGGAGGGTTTCCACCCAGTAAAGAGGGTTAGGGTGTGGAAAGCAAGCAAACTTTGGACAAAATGGAAATAATATTGTCATCAAGGCATATGTGATGGACACTGTCAAGCTATCCGAATTCGCTTAATACGTTTTTTGGCGTTTAGTTATGGTGTAGCCCTCTAATACTGGAAACAAATAACTATGACTTTTTCTTGGTTTCTCTACTTCCTTTTTCTTTATTTCCTTTTCTTCATCTATTTTTTTGGATTCTCTAGTTCATAAATTCATCGAAATCAAAACTAAAGCATACATGTTTACAATTTTTTTGTTTTTTTTTTTTTAAATATCTTTTTATTTCTCTACGTTTATATTATTTAAAAATATATATAACTACACTCATGAGCAACCTCCTTTATATACACCAACAAAACTTTAATATATTATCCACCAAGTGTAATAACTGAGTAAAAGTCAATATAATAGACAAAACAATACTTTATAATGTAATAAATTTGCTCATTCTGACTGTCCTATAACGATTAAAATTTCTAGTTGGACAGCCAAAGATCATTGTAATATGTAATGTTTTTAAAAAATAAATAAACAAATTAAGCTTTGTGACCAGTAATTTACAGTGGGCCCCCGAATTTATAAGTAATGTAAAATTACAATTTCTTGTACATTATTTATCAATTTCACCCCAAATGGTTCGCTACTTTTGAGGACTTAGCAGGGGTTATCTATACAAGTGGATTGAAATCTTTAGAGCACAGGGGTCGGGTGGGAATGCTATCCTTATTCGACCGGTATTTCAATGGAAGATGCTTCGAGGAACTAGCGTTATTGATCTTCTCGACACCGGTGCATAGTCGGGAAATACGCCAAACGGGCGCCCAACATATGTTCATGGTTAATTCTTGAGTTCAATAGCTCGGCTGTGGAGCAATTTTCCGGCCTATGTGTTTCCTCCTTCATTTAACATGGGTCTCTTCAAGACCAATGAGGGAAATTATGTTCCTGGTTCACGGGGTAAAATTTGTCTAGGTTTTGGTGGTGTGTGCATTTGCCCACCTACTGCGTTGCGGGCCGGATCGGGAAAGACTGGTTGAGATATACTTGACATAGACTTCTCCAGCAGGACTCTCGACCTATTGCATTGCATCCCACTGGGAGGAATGGATTCATACATACGTCACTCCTGGAAACACTGAACCCTGAACCCCAGATTCCCAACTATCCCTCATACCTTTTTCCTTCCCAGAACTTCCTCTTCTTCCTTTCCCTAAAAAGATCCTTCCCGAAGCATTCTTAAAGATTACAAAAGACCTGAGAGATTTTTTTTCAGGGCTTCCTGTGAACAGTTAATGTAAAAACGAAATACTCTTGGCAGCGAAAATTTTGAATCTTAACTCACTTCTTGCCATATTTTTAATATATAAAACAAAGTCGGGTTAGTTATACCATTTATAACTCAACAACGGCTACACCGACTTTTATGAACTTGGATTTGTTGGATTTGTCTCCGCCCTGAATAGCTGAATAGCTATTAAAACATCGGAAAATTCACGAAATAAAAATTATTAAGAAAAATCTTTTCCTCGTACATTTTGTATGGAACGAAATCTCATCGTTTGAAAGAGCTGCAGTAATATTGTGATAAATATAATGTTGAAAAGTGAGTGAATTCCAAAAGTTCAAAAACATCAATTTTAAATGCGCTGATTATTTTGCTTTTGTTCTTAAATTTATAATGCTGCCCCTCTTTCTTACACACTATATATCAACAGTCGAAAATGAGACAAACGGTGAACGTATGTCCGCACCCCTCCAAAGGAAAAATACAATAATTGTTTTTTTTGCATTAACTCCACACAGGAGGCCCTGAGGAAAATAATTTCCCACAGGACCTATGTCATCTTTGAGGATGCTGTGTGGAGGGTCTTTTTGAATAAAGGAAGGAGTGAACATGAGTCTTGAGAGAGAGTAGGAGGTGGAAACACAGAGGCCGGTAAATCGTTCCACTGCCGAGCTGTTGAACTCAAGAACGAGTCGTTAAAACGACCCGTTCTCATGTGACTAATGTCAACCGTGTACAAATGTTGGGCGCGTGTTTGGCGTGTTTCCCGACTATGCACCGGTGCCGAGGGGATCAATGACGCTAGTTTCTCGGAGCATCTTCCATTGTAAT
Source organism: Limnephilus lunatus (assembly GCA_917563855.2). Classification (NCBI taxonomy): domain Eukaryota; kingdom Metazoa; phylum Arthropoda; class Insecta; order Trichoptera; family Limnephilidae; genus Limnephilus; species Limnephilus lunatus. The sequence continues at coordinate 123,475,432 of OU830592.1, forward strand.
ACCGGTAGAACAAGGACAGCATTCCCATCTGATGCCTGTGCTCTAAAGATTACAATCCGTCTGTTAAGATGGGAGAATCTATCAAACGGACCGCCCGTTTCTGCACAGAGTCAAGTCAATTGTAATAAATTTTCGTCACACGTAAAACGAAAATGAAACGTAAGTAAGTGGAAAAGTAAGAAAATCACAAAAAATATAAATCTGTACACACGCCATCTCTGATACTGGCAAAAACAAAACACGGAGAGTTGCACATCGATAATTGCTTCATTGTTTAATTTTTAATTGATATTTTTTTTATTTAATTCAATTAATAAGTTAACACAACAGTTATTGATTCTGAGATGGTACGAAATTCGTCGGATTAGCTGGTTCTAATATAAAATAAAATATTAAAACAACGCTTCTATTCTTGGGGATGACAATATAAAAACGAAAAAAGGATTTCTTTTTTTAAGTATTCCTTAAAAATAAGGGTTCAGAAAATGGGCGATTATTTTTAACTTCCTAATGGATTTTCGAGTGAATAGATTTTTTGCTGAAAGTTGTTTGAATGGTGATTCGACAACAACTGTCTTCAAAGACAAATGGCCAAAACAAATAAATCGACAGTTTTTACTGAGAAAATTGATGACAGTTTAAAACTAATTCAATTATATTTCACTTAAGGCTCCGTAGTGGCTTGGCAGAGGTGCATGGTTTGAGGTTTGTCCGGAACTTGGCGGCGGATGCATCTGCCCACCAGCTGCGTGGCAGGCCGGATCGGGAGAGACATATATATATATTTTTTTATATACTTTACAAAATACAAGACAAAAAGTCCCGATAAACTGCTTTTTAGCAGTTTGTCTAACGGGTTCTTTACGTTAAAAATCTTATTATAGTGATTTAATAGTTACATTTTTACAATTATATAAAATAAAATTTAATTTGTTACAGAAATAAAGATAAAAATAAATTTTTGAAAACATTAATAACATTTTTAAAGTCTTTAGAATAATATGTCATTGTAAGCTAATACAAATTAATTCTTTCCGTAAGCCAAGTCTTCAGTAAATTCATCAATTGTTTGTTTTGGGCACAGTTTTTTAATTTCAGCAGGTAACATATTTAAACAACTGGGAATCATGTAATTTAACGTCCTTTGTCCATATTTTTTTGTATGCTTAGGTACAATTAGCCCTTCATTAAAGTTAAAACGAGTATTATGGTTGTGTTCCAGCCTGTTAATATATAAAGGATTATTTATGTGCTGAAATATAATTTTGTACCACAGAATTGCTCTCACTGAAAGAACTTTGAGACTCTGATAAAAGTATGGAATATTATGCCTTTCTTTGTATAAATTTTTTTCAACTAATAATTTAACCAATGAATTTTGCACTGATTGTACATGGTCTATATTTGTTTTACAGGAAAATCCCCAAGCTGTTATTCCATACCTTATAACAGATTCAGCTAGAGATAAATAAATTATTCGAAGTGTGCAGATAGGAACCAAAATTTTTAGTTTATACAATCTGCTTACAATTGATCTTAGTCAAAGCACAAACTTTGTTTATTTATTAAGAAAGATCTGTAGACCTCTCCAGCAGGATTCTCTGAACATCGCATTACCCGCATTGGGGGGGATTGATTCATTCGTCCATCATTCCTGGACACATAGAACTACAGATTCCTTCCTACCTCTCGTACCTTTTTCCTTCCCACGACTTCCTCATCTTCCTTTCCCTAAAATATGAAATAGGTGCTGAGGAGAACTACTTTCCTCAGGGCCTCCTGTGTGGATCTAATCTTAAAAAAAAAAATAACCAAGACCTCTCCAGCCGGACTCTCGACCTAATATAAACAAAAAAAAAACCAATAAGTGAAAATTGTGAAACTATTTAATAAAACAACAAGACTCGTTTAAAATAGAGCATAAAACTCTCGGCAAATGTCAAAATTAGCATTTAAAGATACACTGAATTTTTAATACCTAGAGCATGTTAAATAACTAAAAAAAATGTGTTTTTACTAATTTTCTGGGCATGCTTTACGTTATTTTTCTATCGACGGTATTTTACAATATAATTATATCATAAATGTAAATCCTGATTATACAATTGTAAATGTTCTCTATAATGACTTGGAAAGAATCTCCTACTTGTGATATTACTAAAGAAACCACTCATCCACTCTGAATGCAAGTATTAATGTTCCTCAAAATGACCTTGAAAAAAAACACGCGATTCTTTCAAAGGCATATAGAAACCATCGCTTCGTTCAGAAAACAAAATGTAATGTTCTTAATAGTTATCTCGACAGAGGCTCATTCCTGTGATATCTTGAAAGAAACCATTCCCTTGTTAAAAATATTATGAACTAAATATACAATTTGGCTGTCCTAAAACGGGTATCCTTCCCATTTGGACAGACAAAGTATCACTTTGTAATGTATTTAATATATAAATAAATAAATAAATTACCAATAACACATAATCTTTTTAAGAAATAAAAAACATAATGTTTTTAAGGAAAATAAGTTAAAAATCGGAATAAATCCGGACAGCTCGTTCTAATAAAATACATTCAACAGGAATAATTTTCTTCTTAGAATCGAGTAGAAAAAGTATTCTCTTTTTTGTAGAAGACCAGTGGGATATGGCGTCTCCAATTATGTTAGTTTGTTCGGCAGATGGGAGTAGAGAGATAAGGAGATGGGAAAGAGGAAAGTTTAAATATTTCAGTTTTCATATCTGATAACCAAACAGACATTTCAAGCATCGTTTCAATCGCGGGTGATCATGAGGGAATTACTCGGAAACGCGATATTAATAATATTCTATGTATTTTTTAATATTTTTTTTTATTTGTAACACAATTATTATAATCTTAGAGTTGTGTTGTCCATAAACAGGTTAAAAATCGACCACGACCTGCAAATCAGCAAAAAACTGGCTGACTGAAGATACTCTCAGTATCGTCCTGGTTTAAGACCACCATTCAGAATTTAGACGTTGGCTAGTGTTTCGTGACAAGATGTAAATAGCCAATTACATCCCCATCTCCCTCAAATTCCCTTTTACCTTCAGCTCCACAATATTCCACAATTGAGGATGCCGAAGTCTCACTGCCTCGAGGCGATTGGGAGTAGTTTGGATTCTTGTGCAGTATTCAAATAAATGCAAAAACATTAAGATTTTTACGGTGCTCCAGATTTTATGTCCGGGTTGAATCTTTCCCAAATGAAAGACTAAACCCTTCCACACACTTTTCCACAAATGAATATCTGGTAAATGAACGCAATGTAAGTGCACTATATAAGAATAAAACAATACAAGAACAATACGTCAATCCACCAGAAACATAATGGGAAAATATTTCACCGACTCCAGATATTTTCATATCAGAGGGTTCGGCTCTGATGAAAATTATTAAAATATACACGGATTGTTCATTTATTATTCACAGCGATATCATTTTAATATAATTAAGTGTGAAATAATTAGGAACTTGGAATTGTTTATGGCTAAATTCGTATTAATTTAAATACTAAAAACTGCCTAATACGCAGCAAAAAAAAAGGTGTCCGATTGAATTTTTGTATATTTACCGATATAATATAAAATCGGAAAATGGATACAACATGCGGCGTTTTCAAGCGATTTTATGACTTTACAAGCTTAACAAAACAATACACAAAAAATGCAATACGTAATTATACATTCTTATTCAAAAACACCAGAAAATTAACGTTATTAGCGCGAAAATTATTGGAAAATTTGCGTTGTTCTCGCAAAAGTTCGTGAGGCTGGTACGGGTACCGGATATTTGGTGACTTAGCGGCATGCATGAGTTCATGAAGTGAAGTTTGTCTAAGTCTTAGCGGGAGATGCGTTTGCCCACGTACTGCATGGCAAACCGGGTCGGTAGGGACTAGTTGAAGGATTCCTTTTGACTTCTTCAGTCGGATTCTCTCGACCCATCGCCTTAGGAGGAATGGGTTCGTACGTCCGTCACTCCTGGACACACTGACCCCCGGATTCCAACCCACCCCTCATACTTTCCCAAAAAAGTCTTCCACGCAACTTCCCCAAAGATGACATAGGCCCCGAGGCCTTTTCCTCCAATTCGATTTAACAATTAGGGCCTAACAAACAAATGTGTTTTAAATTGTAAATAACTGGTAAACAACCATTGTTTATCAGTTGTCTAAAATTTAAAACAAGTAAAATAAGGTATGAAATTATCTTTACATAACCTTAAATGCCATCTTCTGCGCTTCTTTGGTGACCTCCTTTAACATGAAAGTCATGCTTTGCCGCTGTTGAATAAGTCAATATTGGACATTATTAAATTGAAAGGTTTGAATTAGTGCAGCAAACGGCATAAGTCATAATCCATTTCCTTTGCAGTCACCGCACAGAGTCTGAATCGCAACCTTAGTTGGACAAAATGTTAAAAAGTTTTTAAATTTTTTTTTTCATTATCACTGTACAGGAAGAAAAAAATCCCTCAATTCCTGTATCAAGTTTGTGTTGTGTGAAGGGTTTGATGTTGTGTTGAAGGTCTTTTTTAGGGAAAGGAAGGAAGAGAAAATCTGGAAAAGAAAAGGATACGAGGGGTGGCTAAGAACCTGGGGGGTCAATGGGTTCAGGAGTAATGAACGTAAAAATCCATCCCTCCCACTGCGGTGCAAGGTGATGATTCGAGAGATTGATGGCTGGAGAGGTATCTCTTTATCCGACCCTTTATAAATATTTTGTAATGATCTCGTAAGGAACACTGTAGGATTATTTTTAAATTTATTATAGTTAAGCGCACTTGAAGTGAAATGACACAAAACTGCGCTATACAAATATTACGTTATTATTATTATTACACAAACCTCACCCTATGAACCCGGGCACTCCTGATAAGTCATCAATGTAGCGATCCACTTGAGGTTACCTATGGCAGGGGTGTTAGTTATGCAATAATTGTTTCCCGGGGCGGCGGTACCCTCCCAAATGTTTTTTGTGAACATTAAATATATAGTAATAATTATATTGGTTGTTTTTAATGACGTATTTTTTTCTAAATCTTTGCTAAAAAGAATCTTGAATTTTTAAATGAAAGGAGCAGATTATTATTACCTTGATCATTTCTGGTCAAATATCGGTATAAAAACAAAGCGATTGTTTTTAGCAATTCTTTTATGTTAACCATATAATATATCTTAATAATAAGATAATATATATTATTATTATTCATTTATATTACAAGATAATATCGTAAGAAGTTTTTCCATAGTAGGTAATTAACTAAAAAAAATATTAAAAAATCTCCCATTTTGAAAATAACACAAACCTGAATACATACCCAATATAAAAAAAACTACAATTCAGAGGAATTTTCAATGAATAATTACTTTTATACTCGTTTGAAAACGTGAAATATCGATTTTTTGCCGTTGCTTGAAATTGCATTGCCAAAAAGCACCCGCGAATTTCATAGACAATTCTTTTAAAATCATTCACATCTAACTACATTAATCAAATAGAACATAGGTCCCAGATTGATATTGGCACAAGCAATTCTGACCTTGTCCTACATACGTTTCTTTATACATAAGGGTTAAATAGCATTTAAAAATAATAAAAAAAATAAAAAAAATTGGGCTCGCCGGCGGGCGAGCCACATATGAGAGGTTAACTATGGTAAAAATGATATGAATTTGTTTAAAAGAGATACCGTGTTGTCATAATATCACCCCAATAATGTGGTTTATTACTTTGTATTTAATATGGCTTATCAAAATAAATTTATGTAAATCAGTAAGTTACGCTTAGCGTCCCAGGTCGTGGCCTCCAGACAATCTGCAATCAGGCGTAAACTGAGCTGCCTTCGGTGACTTCCTTCATGTTCCACGCCAAGAGTTGGCGTACAGAGAGAGAGATTATGGTGGTTTGAGGTTATCCTTTTGTAAGTAAAAACACTTATGATTTACTTGGATATTGAGGTAACTTTAATTAGTCAGATGAATAGCAAGTTTTACAGAGTTTGATTCTATTTTAAGCATTTGAGATGCAATTTGTAGATAATAATTATTGTGGAAAGAATCGAGTTGAGAATGACTGGCTAAAATGACAACAAGCAATTATATAAATAAAATGTGAAAGTAGCGCGTGGTCGCAGACAAATGATATCATAGACACAAAAGTATTGCAATGTTTTAGTAAAAAGGTGGCATAGACGCGAAAGTCTAAGGTAAAATAGTCTATACATCGAGATTAAGTAAATGATAAATAAGAAGTGCTCAGTGCTAAAATGAAGTTAAATATGAAATAAGACAATACCAACACACAACATATAACAAGTAAAACAAAAGTATTTGTTTAAAAGAAAAACCGTATTATCATCATTCCCCCCCTAGAATGTGGTTTATCACTTTGTAATTGATATGGCTTATCAAAATCAAATTTATATCCAGCCTATGTTATTGACTGGACCTCTGTGCACTCCGGGTGCACTTTGCCAATTGAACTTCCCACTGTAAAAATGCAAACGGCATAGCATAAGTTCACAGGGACTAAATAAATATCGGCTGATTGGAGTGGAAAATTAAGTGCCACTTCAGAACGTTCGTGCTCAAACACACCACGTTGAGCGCCAGTGTAACAATACAAAGACTTGTGCTTTTTCTCGTTTTTGGTGTGAAAAACTAGGACAGTACTAAGTCTTTTTCAAAGTGTTTGTAAACAGTTCTTTTTCCACGAAATCATTGAAGTTGCTTTTCAAAATGAACTTCCTCTAATAAAAAAGTAGCAAATATTTGCTTTCATTCCGAGATAAGCATTGTTATTATTATTATTTTTTTATGTACAATTTCTCTCGAGGGTCTTTTCAAGGAGACAAAGGAGTGAATATAACAAATTGAATGATTGATTAATTAATTGTTTTTTGTGTTTAATTCGTAGATCTCCGTTTATTTTTTGTTAAATTTAATTAAAATTAAATTTAATATAAAGTTCTGCAAGTGTTTTTCTTTTTATTTTAGATCAATTTAGATACCTTCAAAAATTGACATTTAAAATTGTATAAATAAGTCGTCTCTTAGTGGAACAGCTGTAACAAAAATTTCAATGAAAATACTTGCAGAACTTCATGATAATGTTATTAAATTTAATTTAATAATCTTCTTAATAGGCTTTGCATAAAAATAATACCCTTTGTGCTATGCATAAAAATCTTGTCTTAAACATTAGTTTACCAATTAAAAATAATAATTAATATTTGATATGTTAAAGTATTTCACAAAAAAATGTAGACATAATTTGTCTCGACGCCATCTAGTGGGAAAGTTAGCACTTATAATGCCTTTCTCAGAAAAAATAAAGATGGTTGTTTTCAGGTGAAAAATGTAATAAGCAGTAATTGTTGAATAAAATACTAGTATATATTGAATTATTTGGCGGGTGGGAGTTAAGCCGACGTAGCTCAGTGATAGAGAAGTTGACCGGATATCAGAAGGACGCGGGTTCAAGTCCCGTCGGCGGCATTTATCTTTTCTCGGGAGATTTTTTCAATGTTGATGAGTGTTTCAGGCTAATAATTATTGCTTATAATAATTTTAATAATCTTCATTCAGAAACCATGGAAAACCAGTCAATTTCATGCAAATGTGCAAAATACGGCATTTTTCAAATATTCTAATTTTTTTATGTCTATTTTTCTAGTCTCAGATAGCTTTGCAGTGTGTCCATCATCAAAGCAAATATTTTAAGTACAGTAGAAAGTAAGTGTATTAAATTTAAAAAATAAATAAAAAAGTTGAAACCCGACGCCTTTGCTTTAAATATTGATTGATTAAGATAGGCGAATCTATCTAACGGACCATCTGTTTCTGCATTGAAAAGGGCGGTCAGCTTTATTGTCATGAAATATGTAGAGCTCTCTGTCTAAAATTTCAAGATCAACGTATCTATTTTGATCTAGCGCTTTGAAAAAATCAAATGATCGGTAAATAAATAAAAATTTTAACAAAACAAAAAAACGACTTCAAAAAATGCACTAATAATTAAAAAAAACTAAAATTTTAACAAAACAAAAAACGACTTAAAAAAATGCACTAAAAAGTAAAAAGATAATTTCGTACGATTGTTATTTTTAGAGTCGGTGTCAGCCAAGTAACTACATACATAGGTAGTTATAGGTGAGATGTGGAGATCTTGGCTGACACCGACTCCAAAAATAACAATCGTACAAAATTATTGTTTTACTTTTAGTGCATTTTTTTAAGTCGTTTTTTTGTTTTGTTAAAATTTTTGTTTATTTTTAGTGACGTAATATTGAGTTATTCGTCCATTTGTCCCGAACAAACTTATTGCAAATTTAAGACATATATGGTTTTTTTCAATAGATCTCACTGTCAGAACTGGACCAAATTAAAAAAGGACCACTCGGAAAGCACCAGCTTTCTAATAAAAAAAGAATCATCAATATCGGTTCACCCAATCGAAAGTTTTTGAGGTAACAAACATAAAAAAAAAATTAAAAAATACCGTCGGATTGATAACCTCCTCCTTTTCGAAGTCGTTTAAAAATAGGCGAAACTATCTAACGGACCATCCGTTTCTGCATTGAAAATGGTGGTCTGCTTTATAACAAACATAAAAAAAACGTTAACAAACATAAAAAAAAAATTAAAAAAATACCGTCGGATTGATAACCTCCTCCTTTTCGAAGTCGTTTAAAAATAGGCGAAACTATCTAACGGACCATCCGTTTCTGCATTGAAAATGGCGGTCTGCTTTATAACAAACATAAAAAAACGTTAACAAACATAAAAAAAAAAATTAAAAAAATACCGTCGGATTGATAACCTCCTCCTTTTCGAAGTCGTTTAAAAATAGGCGAAACTATCTAACGGACCATCCGTTTCTGCATTGAAAATGGCGGTCTGCTTTATAACAAACATAAAAAAAACGTTAACAAACATAAAAAAAAATTAAAAAAATACCGTCGGATTGATAACCTCCTCCTTTTCGAAGTCGTTTAAAAATAGGTGAAACTATCTAACGGACCATCCGTTTCTGCATTGAAAATGGCGGTCTGCTTTATAACAAACATAAAAAAAACGTTAACAAACATAAAAAAAAAATTAAAAAAATACCGTCGGATTGATAACCTCCTCCTTTTCGAAGTCGTTTAAAAATAGGCGAAACTATCTAACGGACCATCCGTTTCTGCATTGAAAATGGCGGTCTGCTTTATAACAAACATAAAAAAAACGTTAACAAACATAAAAAAAAAATTAAAAAAATACCGTCGGATTGATAACCTCCTCCTTTTCGAAGTCGTTTAAAAATAGGCGAAACTATCTAACGGACCATCCGTTTCTGCATTGAAAATGGCGGTCTGCTTTATAACAAACATAAAAAAAACGTTAACAAACATAAAAAAGAAAATTAAAAAAATACCGTCGGATTGATAACCTCCTCCTTTTCGAAGTCGTTTAAAAATAGGCGAAACTATCTAACGGACCATCCGTTTCTGCATTGAAAATGGCGGTCTGCTTTATTGTCATGAAATATGTAGAGCTCTCTGTCTAAAATGTCAAGATCAACGCATCTTTTTTGACAAATATTATAATCAATAATTTTCAGCCTGAAACACTCATCTACATTGAAAAAATCTTCCGAGAAAAGATACTGGCCGCCAACGGGAATTGAACCCGTGTCCCTCTGATTGCCGGTCAGCTGCTCTGACCACTGAGCTATGGCGGCTTATCTAATACCCGTCAAATAATTCAATATATACTAGTGTTTCATTCGACAATTACTTATTATTACATTTTTCCAACTGAAAACAACCAATTTTATTTTTGTGAGAGAGGTATTGTTAAGTACTAAATCTCCCGCTAGGTGGCGTCGAGACTTATTATGTCTGCATTTATTGCTGAAATAAAATACTTTAACTTGTCAAATATTAATTATTATTTTTAATTGATAAACTAACGTTTAAACAAGATTTTTATACAAAGCACAAAGGGTAGATAACGAATATTATAATCAATAATTTGATTTAGCGCTTTGAAAAAATCAAATGATCGGTAAATACACAAAAATTTTAACATAGGTAGTTATAGGTGAGATGTGGAGATCTTGGCTGACACCGACTCCAAAAATAACAATCGTAAGAAATTATTTTTTTATTTTTTGAAGTCGTTTTTTGTTTTATTAAAATTTTTGTTTATTTTTTGATTTTTAGTGACGTAATATTGAGTTATTCGTCCATTTGTCGAGAACAAACTTATTGCAAATTTAAGACATATATGGTTTTTTCGTGGATTCCATTGTCAGAACTGGACCAAATTAAAATGGCACTACACGGAAAGCACCAGCTTTCTAATAAATAAAGAACCCTCAATATCGGGTCACCCAATCGAAAGTTCTGAGGTAACAAACATTAAAAAAAAAAAAAAAAAAAAAAAACTACGAATTGAAAACCTCCTCCTTTTCGAAGTCGTTTAAAAAATACCCGTGTCTAAATATCCATGATTTAAAGTCTTCGATAGAATTTATTTCAAAAGCGTGTTAAAACTAGGTCAAATCCTAGAAGTATATACTATATCACTAATAATTTATACTGAAATCCTGGCCATTAAAATTATGCCTCATAAACGATTATCTAATAATTTAAAAGCACTTATTTATCTTGAACCAATTTAAAAAGGTTTCGAATCAAATCAACCGTTATTTCTGATTCATTTTAGGTTGGGTACTTGAAAGCCTACATTACCAGGTATTATTAACTGTTAGGGGTTGAAAATATTTCGTATAATAAATAAAACCGTTAACGTTGAAAATAACGCCGTTGGGGATAATTTCGACAGATTTTTCAACGGCTCAATATTATTAATTGTTTTTTTTGTTTAGTTCGTAGAACTCCATACTAATAAAAATAAAAATAAACAATTTTATGTTATTAGTATTTTAGTAAGTATGTATTTTTGTTACAGCTGTTTCGTCTTAAAAATGTTTATGTTTTAAAACGGCTTTGTAAGTTGAAACAGCTGTTACAAAAATACATACTAAAATACTTACAGAACTTGATAATAACATTATAAAATTTAATTTTAAAAAATAAATTAATATCCTAGCTAAGTAACCTTTGGAACGACATGGTTCCGTCTGGCATTTTGGCAAAACTTGACTTTTTTACATTAAAGTTCTTACTTTTTTTCTATTCAAAAATATATCCTATGTTTCTGTATATGTAAATTCTCAGAAACCAATAATATGCAACAAAGTTCTATATAAAAAAAAACTTCATTTTAATTTTCAGAACAAGGTTCCGTTTGCAATTTGACTGGTCATTTGTTATAAGTAATAATTATTAGCCTGAAAAACTGATTTCCATCAAATGAACTACATCGGCTTATTTCCTGCCCGCCAAATAATACAATATATATTAGTGTTTTATTACATCGGAAGGTCGCGGGTTTGAGTCCCGTCGGCGGCATGTATCTTTTCTCGGGAGATTTATTCAATGTAAATGAGTGTTTCAGACTAATAATTATTATTTATAATAATTGTTACCCTTTGTGCTATGCATCTTGTCTTAAAATAATAATTGACTGGTCATATTTATTTGCCAGAGATAAAAAAAAAATTAAGCAACATGGTTCCATTTGCATTTTACTTCGAACAAGTTCGCTTGGGACAACATCTGCCGATTGCGTGAAACTGAGAAAATGAATGAAGAATGACATTTATGAAACAGTGATTATGGAAAACGTATTGTATCGAATTTTCTTTAAGTTCAAAATATTCTAGGCAAAAAATCGTGGCAATCAGACAAAAATACTAAATAAAATAAACAAAAATTTTAACAAAACAAAAAGCGACTTCAAAAAATGCACTAAAAAGTAAAAAAATAATTTCGTACGATTGTTATTTTTGGAGTCGGTGTCAGCCAAGGTAGCTACATACATAGGTTGTTATAGGTGAGATGTGGAGATCTTGGCTGACACCGACTCCAAAAATAACAATCGTACGAAATTATTATTTTACTTTTTAGTGCATTTTCTTAAGTCGTTTTTTATTTTGTTAAAATTTTTGCTTATTTTTTTTTTTATTTTTAGTGACGAGCGTGCGTAAAGAAGTTTTACTTCAAAAAAAGAATCATCGAAATCTGTTGGCGTAATATTGAGTTATTCTTCCATTTGTCGAGCACATACTTATTGCAAATTTAAGACATAAGGTTTTCTCATGAATCCCATTTCAGAACTGGACCAAATTAAAATGGGACCACACGGGAAGCACCAGCTTTTTAATAAAAAATAATCATCTATATCGGTTTACCCAATCGAAAGTTCTAATGTTAAAAAAAAAAAAAACCTTCAAATTGATAACCTCCTCCATTTCGAAGTCGTTTAATAATGAGATAAATCAGATCCCTGTTGTTTTGAGTTTAGCTAATTTTCATAGGAACACTGTAGTATCTGTTTGTTTTTACTTAGTTGTTTAGCAAAATTCCACGTTTTTCGCATAGAATGTTCTTAAACTTAAGAAAAATCTATTTCAGTACGTTTTTCACATTCAATTTCTTAATTAATTTCAAGTTTTAAGTATTTTATTCAATATTCAAACTTTGAACCTCAATATCTCAGTTTCGTACAACTGACAGAACCTTGTTGATCCAAGGAAATGATTTGTCAAATGGGTTAGGCGTTGAGGTTATTTTCAACTGTTATTTCTTTTTGATCCAATACTATTTACCAGGTAAAGGAAACGTTAGGTCAGGTAAAATGAGGTTAGAAGGAAGATTAGGGTAGTATAAAAGAAGGGTACATAAGGGTTGTGATATTTTTTCCAACCCTTCGGTATCCATTAGTCGATTTTCAGAGTATCAACGAGGAAGCCACTCATGGGAAATGTATAGAAATTACGATGACCGGACATCTTAGAATCATGCAACTTCAACACCTCCTTTAAGAAGTCATTAAAAGTGATGAATAAAACAATTGTTACATAGGTTACGTTAGGTTAGGTTACGTTATGGGCTAATTTTCAAAAACAAATTCATAACTTTTAATGGCTTTTCAAAGGGATGTTTAAGAGGCCGGTATTTGAATTTCTACCGATTTGAAGTTTTTACGCTCTTAAAAAAATTTATGTTTTTTTTTAAGATAATATCTAGACATTAGTCGCACCCAAACGCAAATTATATAAAATTCCCTCGATAGAAAAAAATCGCAAAGTATGCTCCAAAAATTATTATAAACACGTTTTTTTCAATTATTTTGCAAGTTAGATGTATTAAAAAATTCACAGCGTTTCTTTAAATGTTGTTTAAGATAATTATCGCGAGATTTTTGCTCTATTTTAAACGAGTCCTGTTATATTAAAGATTTTCATGATTTTAGTATCGATTTTATCGTAATATTTTATATGTAAATGTAAATGTTGTTTCTAACATTCGTAATTTCATAACTCTCCGTCTTCTTCTTTTTGGGGCTGGGAATGGAGCCTTAAATGTCACTTTTTTGAGTTGTTGTGGGACCAGAAATTATGCGTGCATTTTAGGGGTGCTGTTTTTTATTCTTTTTTTTCTTTACTCGATAAAGGAGGCCCTGAGGAAAATAACCTTTGTGGCCTATGTCATAGATGCCGTGTGGAGGGTCTTTTTAGGAAAAGAAAGCAAAGGAAGTTTTGGGAAGGAAAAATGTATGAAGGGTGGGTAGGAATCTAGGGGTCAATGTGTTCAGGATTGACAGATATATGAATCCGTTCCTCAAATAACGGTGCGAAGTGTTGGGTCGAGAGAGTCTAACTAGAAAAGTCTAGGTTAGCTCTCCCTCTACCAGTCCCTCCTGATTCGGCCTGCCATGTCATAAGTGGGAAAATGCATTCGCCGCCAAGACCTAGATGAACCTCACCCCGTGAAACCGGGCACCCCAAAACGTAGCGAATCACTTGGTTTGACCTATGGCAGGGGTGTTGGTTTTTCAGTACATGATTCCCGAGGCGACGGTATCCATACCCGCCTCACAAATTGAATATGTGTTGTTTGGGGGTGTTTTCCAGAAAATAAAGTGAATCCTGGTGTATGATAAGATTTATGATATGAAAAAAAAAATTCTCAACTAAAGTCAAAAATCTAGCATAAAAAAACCTATATATATACTTGGTTTAAAATTGAAAATGTTTCTTCCAAATTCAGCGGCAGTTGGTGGTCCTAAATTAAAAATAGGGGTAGAGCACTTGTGGCCCGCGAGACCATCAACCATTCGACCCGCAGCAGCAATTGCAGATAAAAAAAAACTGGAATAGAAAAACTAATCCAGATCGATTTCAATTATCTGTCAGATGTAAAGATTTTTCAATATTTAGGCGTGTTTTTTTTCATGGTTAAAAACACATACATACCTATATGATGAAAAAATATTAATAACCACAAACATCCATAAATTTTTATTTTAAGCCTTGAAGGAGTCGAATGTTCTTAAATGTATGTTTTTATCCGATTGGACAAAATTTGCCAAAATATACATTTTTTTAATGTATATTTTTTTAAAAGTAATACCTCACAAGAGTCTCAGCTGCTCCCGTCTGGAGCCAGTGAGACCATGGAATCCCCAATTGGGGTATGTTGTGGGGCCGAATGTATTGGTGGGAAGGAGATGGGGTAGATGAAGGTGGGAAAGTACCTGACTATTCAGATCTGGTCACCAAATACGGCTGACGCCATTTCAAGCAACGTTTCAATTCTGAATGGTGGTCTTACACCAGGGCGATACTGAAGTATCTTCCACTCTGGAACGTGCCGCAAATATACTGTACATTGTTTTTAATTAATTCATTGTGAAATAACACAAATTCAAAAAAAATATTTGCCCACGCCAGGATTCGGTTCCACGACCTTCATATTGCGAGTCAAGAGCCTTACCGCTAGACTACACCGGCCGTCGAATATTGCATTTATTACATATTGTCCAACGACATCCACAAACATTCACAAATGTCTACAAAAACATATAAATATTCACAAATAATCTCCGAAAAATATCCACAAAAATCCACCAAATCCATTCAGAAATATTCATAAAATAAATATTGCAATAAAATTGATCAAGTGGACATCTAAATATGTAATTTATTTTGTTTATTTGCTCAAATATATTATCCAATCGACCAAAAATTATTTATTTGGACTAACATATTATCCACAAGTACCCACAAACATTCCCGAGAGTCAAACAAAATTCTTATATATTTGCAAAAAAATTATCAAATATCTCCTCGTAGGTACCACAAATTTTGTCAAACAGGGCAAAACTTTTTTGCATTGCAAAGTAGACTAAATATGAATTATAAGTACAAGATGATACAAGTATAACATATATTATCTCCGGCCGCAATTTATCACAAATATCGTAACGGTCCTTGGCGGAAAAAAGGTTCCCCTCCCCTGGTTTAGAGTCTAGACCACTACAGAGCATACTGGATAATAGATCTGTTAGACAAATCACAAGCAATGATCACTTGCTCCAGCGATATTTATTTAATACCCAAGTGATGACCTCAAAGACCTCTGTGGTAGAGCGGAACGATCCTTGACTCTGGGCCCAGAGGTCGCGAGTTCAAAACCCTGTAAATAGCAAAATTATTGTGATTACATTTATGCGTATGCCTATATATTTAGCACTGAAGCGATATACCTCTAAAAGTATATATTTTGCATATTCGTGTGCCGTACCATTTATTGGATAACTAACACCTCTGCCATAGGTCACCCCAAGTGGTTTCATATGTTTGGTGACTTAGCAGGGATGCCAGGGTTCATGGGGTGAGAATTGGCTAAGTCTTGGCGGTAGATGCATCTACCCATGACAGGCCAGATCATGAGAGAATTTACCAGATAATGGTTGAGGGCGTCCCTTTGAATTCTCTAGCCGTACTCTCTCGGAACATCGCCTTGCACCGCAATAGGAGGGATGGATTCATACGTCTGTCACTCCTAGAGACACTGACCCCCAGATTCCTACCCATCATTTCCTTCCCAGAACTTCCAATCCTTCCTTTCCTAAAAAGACCCTCCACACGGCATCCCCAAAGATGAAATAGGCCCTAAAGGCAATTATTTTTCTTAGGGCCTCTTGTGTGGAGCTAATGTAAAAAAATATATATATACGTCTTTAACTCTCGGACATTGACCCCCAATTTCTACTCATCCCTCATACATTTTTCCTTCCCAGAACTCTGATTCCTTTCCCTAAAATATCCTCCACGCAGCAACCCCAAAGATGACGTAGGTCTTGAGGGAAAAAAATCCTTCAAGCCTTCTGTGTGGGTTTAAAAAAAATGATAATTAAAAATTAAAACATGTATAATCTTCACCCGAAATAATTAAAAAAAAAACATCAAAATTCATTTACCACACAGAACCTCAAAGATGACATAGGCTCTGAGGAAAAAAGTTCTTCGGAGCCTTTTATATTAAGCTAATTAAAAAACTATATTTAGGCAATGACGTTAATACTGGACGCGGGGTAGAAATCTCAAAGTGGGAAGCCAAATATCGGACAATTGTGACAATTACTAAACTGCTACGCGTCGAGTAAGTTCGTGTCTTACCAGCACTTTGGTAAGTGGTGTAAGTAAATTGCATTGCAAAGCGCCAAAATACCCTCCTGTGTGATGAGAAAATGCTTCAATTACACGGAAAATAGTCGTAAAGGTGAAGGAATAACACTTCATTTGTAAGTACACGCAAAGTACTTATTATTATCAATTATTTTAAATATTATAATTAATTTTCATTAATTCCTTCCCTGTCCATTGTGTAACCGAGTAAGATTATCTTGTTATCTCAGTCACTCCCGTGATGTGAAAGCAGTATTTCGCGAATAAATTATTACGCTGCCACCATATATCTATGACATTCACACACATACATTCTTTGATTGTCTGTCTTTATCACACAGAAATAAACTTTTGTTATAATTATACTGAAAACCGCTGAAAAAAAAGAGTGTTGCTTGCTTTCTACATTATATTGTGAGTATGTGATACTATGGCGAGTCTATTTATAATATATAACGTCATTGTATATAGGTGTTATTTAAAAAAAGAATGATAATGATAATTTTTCACCAGAATCACATAATTTAAAAAAAAAACATTAAAATTCAGTTAGTAGACGTTAAGGCTTCAAAAAACAAATTAAATTACCTTAATATGCATATTATTGCCGAGCACTTTCGGCAGTTATAAATTTAATATGTTATGCATAAATTATCTTTTTATAATTTTAGCCCGAGTTTAGTTCTGCTGGTAATTTATGGAGACCTTAATAAAACGTTCTGAAATTGCCTGTGCTATTAATTTTATATTTTGTTCCCCTTATAGTCTGTTCAAATTCCCTGGTAATTGAATAATATTATGTGAATTTCGTTCTTATTACAACGACTTTTGAGATATTGGTAAACTACTTGACTGAATACTGAGGAGCTGAAGGTTCTATGTTGGAAGCTTGGCGTGGGCAAAAACAATACTAAAGTTAAGTTAATATTATTGGAAAATTTTCATAACAATCATACATAGTACCTAATACTCTTACAATATTATTTGCACTTCGTTTGAGAGTAATAATTTTTTTTAAAGTATTTATTCCAGAAAACGGGAAGGTTTTGAAAATAAGATCGCTTGGAATTTTAACTGAACGGTTCCATGACAGTGATCCACCGAAAATTGGCCCCCGCCCGGCGTACTTATATTTTATTTTATTTATTTATTTATTGAAAAAAATAAGAAATACATGAAAACATAAGCTGCACATCTCACTAGGGGATTCCTGTATCGAGATATGCAGTTTTACAATAAAGTAATTTAATAAAAAAAAAAAAAGAAACATACATATACCTAAACACAAAAGAAATATAATAATAAACCTACAAAAGAAGCACTGAGTACAGTTATTTAAACATTACTTATTAATAATTATTACAGCTGGGCAGTATGCTCATTGTTGACAAAAATAACATTACACTGTAAACTAAATATTAAAATATGTAAATACAAGGTACCTGTTGTGGCTTACCAGATGCAATAGTAGGGTGATCATACCACAGTAGCATTAAATTATTAACAAAAAATAAATAATAATAAACAATTATGTAATAAATGTATCAACGGCAAACCGAATAAACAAGAACAGTGGGATCGCTATGTTTATTCAAAATCATTGTGACATATTGTGCGAGGAAGAAATTAAAATGAGTGGAACAAACTGCCTACATATACAAATTAAGTATTATAACAAAAAAATTGATATTATCTCTTTGTATAGAACACATTCATCCAGTGTCTGTTTGTTTATTGATGAATTAAGACAAGTCTTGGTAAACTTTAGAAATTCAAATACAATAGTTTTAGGTGACATAAATTTAAATATATCACATGATTTTACATCGAATAATAAAGATAACTACCTAAACATGATGGCGGAATTGAATTATGTACCGTGTATAAAGTCTTATACTAGAAACGTCAATGGGCAACGTCCATCATGTATTGACCATATTTTCACAAATATCAAAGATATAAATAATATAAATTCTGGAATTATAAAAACTTCAATTACCGACCATTACATGACTTTACTACATTACAACTCAATAATACCTCAGGCGATTAATCAACACTGCGGACTAACTGCTAATAATAATAATGAAATAACTGTTATTAATATTGAAACTTTAAAAAATAAATTATCATCTGAATTATGGTTGGATATACTCCGTAACGATAACGTCAATGAGTGCTGTAAAATTTTTGAAAATAGATTAACTAATTATATAAATGATTCAAAAAAAATTATTCATAAGGGAAACTCAGCCAAATTTCGTAAAATCAAACCGTGGATAACACATGGACTCGTTGTGTCCGTAAGACACAAAGAATGGCTTTACAAAGAAACTAAAAAAAAACCACTGGACATAAATTTAAAATATCATTTTAAAGAATACAAAAATAAATTAGCTTCTCTCATAAAAAACACTAAAGAAAAATATTATAAACATAAACTTGATGACTCCGAAAACGACAGCAAAAGAGTTTGGATTATAATAAATGAAATCCTGGAAAATAAACAAAAAAATAAAAATAATCCCATAAAATGCATAATACAAAACAATAATATAATAAACTGTATTGAGGAACCTAAAAAAGGAGCAAATGTATTTAATGATTTCTTCGCAAATGTTGGAAAGAATTTAGCAGAAAAAATTTCAACAAAAAAAAAAAATTATATTGAAAATACTCCGAATACAGAAAATAAACTAGAACTTTTTGAACCTAATAATCCGTCCGAAATTATACAAATTATATCAAAAATGCGAGGTGGTTCTGCTCCGGGATTTGACGGTCTTTCCGTAAATATATTAAAAAATATTAAAAATCTTATTTCTACACCAATCTCTCATATCATAAACAATAGTTTTAAAACAGGAACTTTCCCGAGCACATATAAAAAAGCAATAATAACTCCAATTTTCAAATCCGGTAATCCGGAGAACGTCTCTAATTACCGACCAATTTCGCTTTTATCTAATATATCCAAAATTTTTGAAAAAATAGCTAAAAAAAGACTAACTGCATTCATAAAAAATAACTCAACCATAAATAAAAATCAATTTGGATTTACAGAGGGAAAAAGTACCCAAGATGCAATCGCAAAAATATCGTCAAGTATCCAGAGTACCCTAGACAAATCGAATAAATGTATAGGAATTTTTATCGACTTACAGAAAGCATTTGACAGCATCTCTCATGAAAAACTCATATTAAAATTAAAAGAAAATGGCATTGACCATATAGCCCTTAAATGGATAAAAAGCTACCTAAC
Organism: Limnephilus lunatus; assembly: GCA_917563855.2. Taxonomy (NCBI): domain Eukaryota; kingdom Metazoa; phylum Arthropoda; class Insecta; order Trichoptera; family Limnephilidae; genus Limnephilus; species Limnephilus lunatus. The sequence goes on from OU830592.1 coordinate 123,495,307, forward strand.
AGAGAGACCTCAAATTGTAAAATTAAACCAATCATTTAGTACATCATTAACAAGTAAATTTGGCATCCCTCAAGGTACCGTCCTCGGACCATTATTGTTTCTTATATATGTAAATGACATTTTCCAACAGAAAATTAAAGGCGAATTAATCTCTTATGCAGATGATACTGTATTATTAATTAAAGGTCAAACATGGGAACTAGTTAACAAAATTGCAAACGAAGATATTAATATCTTAAAATCATGGTTTGATAATAACCTTCTCACACTTAATGCTAAAAAAACAACATATCAAAGCGACGAATCAATGTATCTCTGAACATTATAATTATTGATGTATCCCTGAACATCTCAACGTACCTGCCTAAATAATTTGTATATAGGTAGGTACAATGAGATATATTATTTTGTGATATTGTTTATTGTATAATATTGTGTTATACATGTATTAAAAATTAAACATATATATATATATATATATATATATATTATTTTGTAGAACCTACAGACAAGCCGTCATGTGTGACAGCTTTGTGGGACTGCATAAAACTTGTATTTTAAAAATGTATTTTCTTGTATTAAATAAATAATAAAAAAAAAAATAAAAAAAATCACTCTCAGTTAGTATACATATTTTGACCATTTTCTTGAATAAATGTGATGTACCAATAGTTTTTATTTTTTCATTGAGCATATTATAAAGCAACGGAGATACATTAAAGAAGAGCCCAATCTAGTGTTGCGTACTTGTTGAGATCTTTTAGCAGTGATAATGTTGTTGAAAAATTTACAGAGAGCATGTATTATGTACAATTGCCTTATTGTCATAATTTTGCTTTCGCTATATAATAACTGTGATGAATACATAAAACTTTTCTTAAACATTATTTTTAAAATTAATTTTTGTGCAATATTTAAAGGCTCTAGAGTAGTCTTGTGACAAGAACCCCAACAAATAACGTTATATGAAAGTATTGATTGAACAAGAGCATAATAAACAGTTTTTAGTGTAACTTTGTCCAATATATTTCTTAGAGTCTTGAAGATATAGGCTAGCTTTCTTATTTTGTTTGTTAATATAGCAATATGATTGTTCCATTTTAAATGTTTATCAATAACTAAACCAAGATATTTGATATTGTCTACTCTTTCCAAAGATTGACAATTACACTTCTGCATGCAACAATGTATTTTTAAAGAGCGGTCCAAAGATGGTTGATTTACAGAAGAAATACTAAAGGTAATATATTTAGTTTTGTTCATGTTTAAGGTTAACAAGTTTTGATCAAGCCAATTTTTGACTGCCCTTAATCCTGTCTCGCACTTAGCATACGTTTCATCCCAAGTATCACCAGAAAACACTAAAACAGTGTCATCTGCAAATACAATTGAAGAACCAGAAAATTGCAGTTTACAAAGGTCATTAATATATAACAAAAATAATATTGGACCCAGAACACTGCCCTGAGGAACACCATATACAATTGATTTGTTTGAACTAATATGATCATTAATCATGACTCTTTGTGTTCTATTTTCAAGATAAGTTCTGAACCAATCTAAAGCTTTATTAACAATACCCATTGAACTGAGTTTTTTCAATAGTAAACCGTGGGATACGGTATCAAATGCCTTAGCAAGAAGAGAAGACAGCCATTGCTTTATTGCCAGTATCGAGAGCTTCTATGACTGTGGTGATCATTTTTAATGCAGCATCACTAGTTCCCATGTTCTCTCGGAAGCCAAACTGATTATCTGAGAGAATTTCATATCTTTTTACATAAGACATCAACCTAATTTTAGCTAACTTCTCTATAATTTTTGATAAGGTGTTTAGCAGGGATATAGGTCGATAGTTATTGACATCTATGTTATCTCCTCCTTTAAATAAAGGAATAATTTTGGCATTTTTGCAGTGATTGGGGAACAAGCCATTCTCAAAGCTAACATTTACAATGTGTGTAATAGGTATAACTAGCTCAGAAGCATTTTGTTTGTAGACCATTGCACTTATACTGTCATTTCCACTCGAAAAACCTGATTTTAGCTCATTAATCACCTTTAGAACTTCATTACAATTTGTTGGATTGAATTCAAAACAGGCATTTTGCATAGATTGTGTTGGATTGCAATTATTGATTAAACATTCTTCACTGGTTTTATTTACACTGCACAACAGATTAGCAAAATTTTGACCTATAAAATTTTGACCTATATCACTAAAAAAACCATTAACATGGTTAGTGATGAGCGTTGGATTATCATTAATAGAAACAATGTTATTATTATATTATATTAAATATGTAGTCGGTTTAGGGAAAATCCGGTATACCTTATTACGCAAAAAATAACTAAGTGACTCCGAAAGGATGTGCAGAGAGGATGTACCGTCGAATAATTAAAGTATAAATCATATTTTCGTTTGTCAGAAAGTAGGAATATTTCCGCTTTGCAATTAATTTCAAGTAAATGGAGTATTTGTGAACGTATGCAAAAACCAAAAACAATTTTTGAAAAGTGATGTAATACGCTTTCAAATTTTATAATTCGAACAATTATTATAAGCAATAATTATTAGCCTGAAACACTCATCAACATCGAAAAAATCTCCCGAGAAAAGATAAATGCCGCCGACGGGACTTGAACCCGCGTCCTTCTGATATCCGGTCAACTGCTCTACCAACTGAGCTACGTCGGCTTATCTCCCACCCGCCAAATAATTCAATATATACTAGTGTTTCATTCAATAATTACTGTTTATTACATTTTTCACCTGAAAACAACCAACTTTTATTTTTGTGAGAAAGGCGTTATAAGTGCTAACTCTCCCGCTAGATGGCGTCGAGACAAATTATGTCTACATTTGATGGTGACATACTTTAACTTGTCAAATATTAATTATTATTTTTTTAATTGGTAAACTAATGTTTAAGACAAGATTTTTATGCATAGCACAAAGGGTAACAATTATTATAAGCAATAATTATTAGGCTAATAAAATAATTATTAAAATAAAAATATGATTTTTGAAAGGTTAATTTTTTTTATGCAAACATAAAACAATTTAAAAAAATGGCTCACCTTACTTTTTTAGAACTAAAATTACTGATTATGAAAAACAATAAGAACACACACATATTTTATTAGAAAAGTAAATTACAATCATTATTGTAACCTCACTTTTTTGTATTTCATGTTCAATTCAATTTTTTTTTCGAATTGCTCTCAGAAATTTAGGTTTCATAAAGGTGCAACAAATTAATCATTTTGAGGAAAATTTTTAGATTTGAAAATATAGCGTGTTATTTTTTCTTTTCAATACCGTTTAGATCACATGTATTACTGTGATAGTAAGGGAGACAACCTATGTGAGTTAGGACAAATATTCTAACTTTGATTGAACGGGCTAAGGCCGGGTTGTTTCGCAGAATTTGAATCAAATTTCGAAGATAATTTTCAAGTTCTGTAAACATTCTATTCAACTTCTCTTATTTTATTCATTATTGGCCAATTGTTTCACACAACTAGAATTCGAAAATTAACTTAGAAATTTAATGAATTGTTCAAATTCTGTGAAAAATGTAACATTAATTCACTAGGGAAGCTAATGAGGGCTGGCTTATGTTAAATGTTTAAATTTACATTGAGGTATCCTTAATTAGACCTTTTAAAAGGAAGATACTTAAATAATATGTCCGAAATTATCCAGTGATAACATTGTTACCTTCCGTTATTTAAAGTAAATAATAATGTCTGTTTTTAGTACGCCCTAACTATTCAAACAATTGCGAGCGGTAGAGAATATTGCACTATTAACACTAGAAGTGTATTGTAGGCGTATCCCACAGTAAGGTAATTCTTTCCTTACTATTGGAGTTTTTTTTTTACAATAGCTCCACACAGGAGGCCTTGAGGAAAATAATTTCCTTCAGGGCCCATGTCATCTTTGGGGATGCTGTGTGGAGGGTATTTTTAGGAAAGGGGAGTTCTGGTAAGGAAAAGAGTTTTAGGGCTGGGTTTGAATCAGTGATCAGTGTATCCAGGAGTGACGGGCGTATGAATCCATCCCTTCTACTGCGGTACAAGGCGATATTCCGAGAGAGTACGGCTGGAGAAGTCAAAGGGATTCCCTCAATAATTCTCTCCCATTCATGCAGTTGGTGGGAAGACGCATCCGCCACCAAGACCCGGACAAACCTCACCTTAATATAAACGCATAGTGGTAATCAGCATTTACTTTTTGACACTAAATAGTTCAGTTAATTAGTTAATGAGATCTTCTGCATGGCAGGCCGGATCAGGAGAGACTTGTTGAGGGAGACCTTTCGACCTCTCCCTCAGGACTTTCTCGGAACATCACCTTGCACCGCAGTGGGAGGGATGAATTCATACGTCCGTCATGGAGACGCTGTCTTCCTGATTCCGGTTCTGCGCCTTTTCATCCCGCTACAAAATATCCCCGACAAAATATCCTACAGAAAAACATCCACCAATAAAATATCTACTAATACCTAACCTTACATAACCTTACCTTACTTAACCTAAACTTCTTATTCTTCTTCAATGGCGCTATTCCTTTGGCCTCCTTCAAGATGAGCCTCCACCGCCCTCTGTCCTCGGACGTCGTCTTCCAATCTGCAACATAGAGTAGACGTCTTGCATCCTTCCTGACATAATCCGCTCATACATTCTTAACCTAACCTAAGCTAACAAAAAAAATTTACAAAATTTATACAAACATCCTATAAAATCAATAAATTATTGTTATCTGTATTATTTTTGCCTTATTTTACTAATTTTGAACAATAATTTATTGTGTTTACAGGATGTCTATTATTTTTGTCCCATTTTTTGTTAGGTTAGGTTGTAAAAAAAAACTCACCAAATTAGAGATGCCATAGTCTCATTGGCGTCGACTCTTGTGCGGTATTCACATTAAAAAACATATCGCATTCCCTATTACTATGGGTTATTAATTCAGTGGATATTATTTATATTAAGGGTAAGGTGATAATACCTTCTATTTGTTATTAACCCTTGTAAGTTTATTATGATGCCGTATTTACCAAATTTAACAACCCTGCGTACCTACATTATATTATGTTGGTTCACGAATTGTTTATTTGTTGGGTATTAATCGAAGCAACATAGAAATCGATTTGCACGATTTTGATTCTGCTAGTGAATTACTCGTGGTTTTCGTTCCACAAGAAATACATTATTTTTATTTAATTAAATGAAGACAATATTAGCGAAAACTCAATAAAAAATCTGGAAACAGAAAAATCAGAAAAAGAGCACATCTGGGACTCGAACCCAGAACCTTCGGCTTTCCAGGCCGCGATTCTACCATCTGAGCTAATGAGTCCCTATGCTATTCGGTCATTGTTAACTGTATCATACTTCGACTAAGAACTACCAACATTATCTTCATTTTCTTAACTTATATTTTGGTGGCTTTATTGCTTGCAAGATTCAACCCAAACTAAATGCTATCTTAAATAATTTTTAACCTATTTTTTTTTCTCAATATGCGATATCTATTGAATTTTCTATAAGTCTAGGATTATACATATATATTATATATTTCGGATTCATTTTTATGAAAATCCTTGAACGGATTTCTTCATTCATCTTTATTAATTCTATTAGAATTAGCGTGACGTGCCCGTCTCACTAAGAACTCTTGTGTTGAGAACAGGCGCATTTTACAACACAACACAATTGCATTTAGGTAAATTGTAAAATAAAATGCAATCTTCATCGTTCTATCAGAAATGCATACTTATAATTTGGTTTTGATAAAATCTTTGATGTTATATCTATCTTGGCTGATGATCCAAGACTTGAAGTCTGAATTATATTTGAAATATGTTGTGTTCTGTCTAATGGCCTGTGCATTGTATAGCTTTGTTGCAAAGTATCTAAATTTTCTTTTGGCAAAAGTTGTTTTAGCAAATGAGATAAGTAACAGATTATGCCTTTGATTCTAGTATTTTGAGCAGTTTGAACATTGTCAAAAGAAGTCTGTGTTTAAAGAGGTAAGCTAGTATGTTTTTGACTTAAAGTTGCCTAATATCCAAAACACAGATTCTCCTAAAGATGTGATTGGTAGTTTTAGAATAATCTTTAGGTTACTTATATAATTTCTGCCAAATTGTGAACTAGCGATAATATTTTTTTTAATCGAATCGTCACATATATCAAACTTCTTTCAGAGCAATAAATACTAGATACTGGTACTCTTAGTATTTATTGCCTTGGCGAAAATCCACCATTCGGAATCAAAACATTGTTTCAAACGATTTTAGTCGTGTTTACTGACCATATCTGCATTTTGAGAGGCGAGTATGGGTACTGCCGCCCCCGAAACCATTCATTGGATACCCAACATCTCTGTCGTAGATCACCCCAAGTGATTCGCTACTTTTAGTGGTGGCCGGATTCATGGGGTGAGGTTTGTCAAGGTCTTGGCGGCCGATGTGTCTGCCATCTGCTGCGTAGCGGGTCGGATCGAGAGAGACTGGTTGAGGAGGTCTTTTAAACTCTTCAGCCAGAATCCCTCGAGGGATGTCCGTCCGCCACTTCTGAACACACTGATTTCCAGATTTCTACCCACCTCCCATATCTATTTCCTTCCCAGAACTTCCTCTTCTTCCTTTATTTAAAAAAAACCATTCACAGCAACCCCTAAGATGACATAGACCTCCAGATAAGGGCCTCTTTTCTGGAGCTAATGTGAAAAATAGTATATATCTGAACAGTCAGTTTCGTCCCAAACTTGTTTTACCATATTTGGTAATATTGTAGATATATCTTAGACATTTAACCTAACCTATCTTAACTCAGCCTTCCTTTTCCTCATCCCTTTCGCTTCCTCTCTCTAGCCCAACAAATTACCACACTTGGTGGTATCACAGACAATTGGATGAGTTAGCTGTTGTGACTATCGTGCGATATTCAAATTTTATTAAACTACTTCTAGAGATTTTCTGATCGGTGGTCTCGTATATTGCTATCATATTATAATATATAATATTATTATAGACCCTTGAGAAATATTCATCCTTTATGTCTGTGGTATTATTAGTTCTGCTCTTTATTTCTCCTTTGGCAGTATTATAATGGTAGTAGAAAGAAAAGCAATATATCCGATCAGGCCTCGAACGAAAACACTAGAAGAATCGGTTTTATTTACTGAATCGGATTTGAAGAGGTGGAATGTCATTATTTGTTGATCATAATATTATTGAGTCAGGAAATATTGCAGAATCATGTTGGGAATATGGAGAGCATTCATTTCTATGTACCCGATGGGTATCTTCGCCACCGACAGCATAGACTGTTCTATCTTCCGGCCTGCAGGACTAATTTGCCAATGGTCATGCCGGTCGGGAGAGCAATCTTGCTGTTAAACAGGATTAATTCGGATATCGACATATTTAGCATAAGTGAAGCTGCCTTTAAAAGGCAAGCTCTATTAATGCTTATATAGTTTGTGTTCAATGTAGTACAAATGTACAAATGTATTTTAAAAACGCATTGAAATGTAAAATTTTGTAATGTTTTTGAAATAATAAAATTGAATTGAATTGAATTGAATATTTTGAGATTGGTGATAAAGAAACCAAACGGTTGAATTTGGCACGCACCTCTTGTCAGGAGCTCCAAAATACCTATAAAAAAACGATTGTGCTTTAGAAAACACGACTGAAGTAAAACTTTACTAACTTATAAAAGAACATATTACATTTGGAGTGATATTAACATTGACATTGACATTGACATTCCAAACAATATGGTTTGTTGCATTTCGCAACAAACAAAAGTTGCACATGCTCCGTTTCCCTTTTTTAATGACATTGATCACCGCTCGCATCGATTACCGTTCGCATGTCATTTTTCGTAACAATCACCACTTTTCGTAACGCATTCTCACCAGTTTACCCCCATGTCGAGCGTGTGTAAAGAAGTTTTACTTTAAAAACCTCTAATCTGTGCAGAAACGGGCGGTCCGTTTGATAGATTCTCCCATCTTAACAAACGGATTGCAATCTTTATAACGCAAGCGTCACGTGGGAATGCTGTCCTTGTTTAACCTGTATTTCAATGGAAGATGCTCCGGGGAACTAGCATTATTGATTCCTTCGGCACAGGTGCACAGTCGGGAAAGACACCAAATATGCGCCCAACATATATACACAGTTGACATAAGTCACATGAGAACGGGACATTTCTAGGACTCGTTCTTAAGTTCGATACCTCTGCTCTGGAACGATTTGCCGGCCTCTGTGTTTTCTACTTCCTACAACATTGGTCTATTTAAAACCCAGACTCACTCCTTTATTTCCACAAAAAGACCCTTCAAACAGCATCCCCAAAGATGGCATAGGCCATGTGGAGTTAATGTAGAAAACTCTTAACTCTTCGTTGGTTTGTACTCTGTTGAAATTTGTCACATGAGAACAGGTGTACGACTCGTTCTTGAGTTCAACATCTCGGCTTTGGAACAATTTGCCGGCCTCTGTGTTATTTTTATTTATTAGGGCTTTTACGTAGAATGCTGTACTTTTTTTTTAATTACAGTGAAAATAATGAGCTTACAAAATATAGGTAACATAATATATGTTAAAAACAAAACATAGGTTACCTAAAATATTAACATTAACAAAATACAGGTAACATAAAATATTAGAAACAAAATAAAGTTCATAAAATATAGGAGTTGACATAAAGTAGGTAGGTACCTAATGTTTAAAGTTGTTATTAAATGAAGAAACACACTTTGTAAAACACCACTTTATTAGAATTAATAATTATTTGACAGCCAACCTGGTTGGCTGTCAAATAATTATTAATTCTAATAAAGTGGTGTTTTACAAAGTGTGTTTCTTCATTTAATATATAATGTCACACCACAAAGTATTTGCTTCCTTCGATAAAATTTAAAATTGTTGTTCACATTAGTTTATGGGATAGGTAGAAATACATAGTTGGCACATAATATGGCGTTTAAAGTTTGCTAAGTTCAAATTATTGTCAAATACACCCATATTGTTTAAGTATTTGTTACCAAGACCATGTAAACGTTGTATTGGAGAATGCAAATCATAGTTGGAATGAGATTACCTCATGAGAATTGAGTGTTACCTCAGCCTTTAAACTAGGGTCTCTTCAATACCCTGGTTCACTGTTTCATTTACACGAAAAGACTCTCCACACAGCATCTCCAAAGTAGACAGCAGACCTCGAGGGAAATTATTTACTTCAGTGCCTCCTAAATGGAGTTAATGTAAAAAGAAACCTAAAAACAATTTACTCTTCGTTGGTTCACCCTAATCTTACAAATCCCTGCGTTATTATGTCTGCATTATACGATGTTCACATTAATCTAATAGAATCTGTACAGCTTCCCTACTTAAGGGAAATAATTTTCTTGAAGGTTATGGCTAGAAATAAGCTATTACTCATACGATGAACTTGAAGTAAAATTAAACCTTTCTTGTTTAGGAAAACGTAGGAAAGACTTTTGACTTTTCTGAATTATTTACGATATGAAGGTATACTAAGAATGTCCGATGATTGAATTCCTAGGAAAATATTGAGTGCGTCCAGAGGGTAGACGTCCAGTGGGCCGTCCCAGATACAGTTGGGCGAGGCAACTCCAGAAACTGTGTGAGGAGAGGATGGGACTGCCATGGACAGACGCCGAACAATCAGCGCAAGACAGGGGCGAATGTAGGTGCCTTGTCGATACAATGGGTCCCAGACCCGAATAGGACAAGGGGAAGAAGTTGATGATGATGATTATGATATAAACCCTCGACGTTCATAAATTCTTCCACCTTAACAAACCCATCTTTAGAATAAAGACGTCGAGTGGGAATGCTACCTCTATTCTACCAGTATTTCTATAGAAGATGCTTTTTTTACATTAGCTCCGGACAGGAGGCCCGAAGAAAATTATTTTCTTCAGGGCCTATGTTATCTTTAGGGATGCTGTGTGGAGGGTTTTTTTAGGGAAGGAAGGAGAGGAAATTCTATGAACGAAAAATTTGTAGTATAGTAGTATAGTGGTGGTGTAGTATAAAGGGAGGGTAGGAATCTGAGAGTGTCCAGGAGTGACGGACGTATGAATCCATTCCTTTCACTGCGGTGCAAAGTGATTTTCCGAGAGATTTGCCGGCCTCTGTGTTTCCTCCTGCCTGCAACATGACCAATGTTCATTCATTTCTCTCCTCAAAAAGACCCTCCACACAGCATCTCAGATAACATAAGCCCCGAGGGAAATTATTTTCCTCAGAGCCTCCTGTGTGGAGTTAATGAAAAAAAATGTGAAGTCATAAAAACCAAAACCATTTTTAAAATCGTGTGAAATTACCTTTTCGTTTTTTGTACTTAAAACATACTTTAACATTTAAAAATAGCAATAAATTTAATTTTAAACAAGAACAACATTGGAAAAAACAGCTTACGCAAACAATTTAATCAAAACGATGAAAAATTTCACAGAATTCAAAATTAAAAAAAACAAATTCCTCTTGTTTAAGGAATTCGCAATAAATTAATTACTTCACCTCTACCTCGACCAAACAATAAAAAAATAAAATAAAAATTTGAAGTTGCTTTTAATTTCCAGAAAGACAACAACAAAAAATCCCAAAATTTGAATGAATTTCTTGTCCATCTTAAAATGCTAACCAATTCATGCATTAGGCATTTATGTTATAAAAAAATCCCACATTTTGACATAAAATGAATGTACAGTTTACAAGGTGGATTAGGAATAATAACTTGACTAAAACTAACGAAAGATAGCACATCGATTGGTGAAAACCGCATGAAATTCCGTTCAGTAGTTTTTTGGTTTATCGCGAACAGACAGACAGACAGACGCTGCGGAGGACTTGTTTTTATAATATGTAGAGATTTACATTTAATTAATTAATTACGAAATAACACAAATTTATCAAATGAAAATTATTTACGCATGCCGGGATTTGAACAGTTAACATATTTGTTAGAAGTCAACTTGAATACAATTCTCCCGTCTGGAACCCATATTATAATATACATATATGTACAAGCTGTTGAAAGAATACAAAACAAATTTTTACTTTTTTTAAATTTTAAAATGGGTATTCCAGCAATTATGTTGAACTACAACACTATTTTAAATGATATGAATATGCTCAAATTTTCAGACAGAAGAATTTTCACTGACTTGGTATTTCTGTATAAAATTCTAAATGATTTAATTGATAGTCCGGCATTGCTTGAATTGATAAGCTCCCGGATTCCATTACTCATACTAGAAGTCAGGATTTATTTCAATGCCGAAATTCTGGAACTAACTACCATATGTGTTCCTATTTACCCAGAATATTAATGGAGGGAAATAATTATACCAAGTCAGTGGACATTTTCAATTTATCTTTAAACAAATACAAAATACGGTTACTAAGGCAGTTCAGTTATGTACAATAAATACTTAATATTTCTTTGTAAAAGAAATATACCAAGTATTTATATTTAATTTAATTTGTAAATTTGTAATTTTCTTATGTAAAAGCCCAGAAAAGGGGCGTTTATAAATAAATAAATATTTGACTAGAAATAGAAATATCTATTTTATTCTCAACACAAAACAACACGTATCACAAAAAAAATTTCAAACATCTAAAATCATGCGTTGTAATATCGACAAAATCAGGTAACATAGATATACTATATGAATATGAAATGTTAAATATACACATATATTCGCGGAAAATCTGTAAAAATCTGCCACGCCTCACCACGCTTTCCCACGCGCGTGGAAATATTTGTGGACGGGGGCGTAGGCTTGGAAAAAACAACGTATTTGAGTTCATAATACAAAACGTTCGCGCGTGCTTCTTTGATAACGTGGCGAGTTTAGGGTTGTGGAAATGGAATCATAGGAAGAAGAATGTTGAAGAAGGGATTTTTGTTTTTTTAAGTAAAAATTTCTTTAGCACAGTTGTGATTCGAACTCGGTAAAAGAAAAATAGCGACACTAAAAAGAGACAAACACTTTTACATCAGCTATAGGATTTAGCCTGCATGAGAAAGAGATAGACTAATCGGTATACTCTTTGTGCATTGCTTCTCCTGAACACATTGACCCAACCCTCATACCTTTTTTCTTAGCAAAACTTCTCCGTCTTCTCCCTTAGAAGACCCTCCACACAGCGTCCCTAAAGATGACGTAGTACCTAGGATTTTTTTCCTCAGGGCGTCTTCACAAAACCTCCTAGATCACAAAAGGCCAGGACACTCATTCAAATCAGCCTCCTAACTTGTATGGGATCCCACAAAAAGTTCATGTTGCATAATTTTTTCTATTATTCTTATTTATTAAATATTTTAGTTATTTAAAAAATATATATATGTATTTTTTTTTAGGTTTTCGTACAAGTTAGAAGGCTGATTGCTTTCAGTGTCCCGGCCTTGTGATCTAGGAGGTTTTGGTCTTCACCGCAAAAAGACGACACCGATTATTCTATCTTTCGCAGGCTAAGTCTTATAGAAGTATGTGATTGTCTCTTTTTAGTATGGATTTTTCGTTTCATCGAGTTTCAAATTACAACGGTGCTAAAGAAGTTTTCTAAGCTTTTCTTTTTTCTTAGCTTAAAAAAAAATCCCCCCATTCATAGTGCCTACAAAAGAACCATTTACTCATGAAATTTTATAGAATTACGAATTTTCTTATTTCAACTCTAGTACTTTCACCGTTCCATGATTTACATATATTTACGTAAAATCTAGAGAATATAATATAAGATTCGGATTCAAATCAATGATAAAAATCCCAAAACCGATATATTATCTACATCTTCCGGAGGTGTATGGTTATAAGCACTGAACCGATCATTTCTAGAAGTGTTATCCATACCGATGTGAATGCCCAAAAGATGGCGCCACTTATGTTAACAGCTAGCATGAGGAATTACGTCTGGCAGGCGTAAGTACTCTTGGATTTGCATTTTGATTAATCTTTCCAGTCTGGATACGGATGATAGTTTGTGACCAACCTGCATACTGCCGTGCAGCCCGCTGCCCGCAGGGACTAGCAGCAAAAACCTGGTTTCCGTATTTCTACCGATTTATTTCAAGTTATAAATCTCTTAAAAAATATATATGTTATTTTTTAAGATAATATCTAGACGTTCCCTACACCAGAACGCAAATTATATGAAATTCCTTCGATAAAAAAATCGCAAAATATGCTCCGAAAATTATTACAAACAGGTTTTATTCACTTATTTAAGAAGTAATAACAATGAACAAATTTACAGTGTTTCGTTAAATGCTATTTTAGATGTTCCCCATGAGATTCTTGCTCTATTTTAAACGAGTTGTTTTTTATTAAACGTTTTCCCAATTTTCGCCCAAATCTTATCGTTTTTAATATTAGCGCGCTCTCTGTCTAACATTCGCATTTACATATCTCTACATCTTCTTATTTTTAAACGACTTCCAAAAGGAGGAGGTTATCAATTCGACGGTATTTTTTATTTTTTTATGTTTGTTACTTCAGAACTTATGATTGGGTGAACCGATATTGAGGATTCTTTTTTTATTAGAAAGCTGGTGCTACCCGTGTGGTCCCATTTTAATTTGGTCCAGTTCTGACAATGGAATCCATGAGAAAACCATATATGACTTAAATTTGCAATAAGTATTTGCGCAACAAATGGACGAATAACTCAATATTACGCCAACAAATTTCGATGATTCTTTTTTTGAAGTAAAACTTCTTTACGCACGCTCGTCACTAAAAATCAAAAAATAAACAAAAATTTTAACAAAACAAAAAACGACTTCAAAAATGCACTAAAAAGTAAAAAAATAATTTCGTACGATTGTTACGAAATTATTTTTTTACTTTTTAGTGCATTTTGGAAGTCGTTTTTTGTTTTGTCAAAATGTTTGTTTATTGAGTAGTATATTGTCATTGCGTGAAAATGTTCGATCAAATGAAACAGAAGTAAGAACTATTTGAGCTTAGTTTCGGCATACCGAAACGCCCACAAAACACTCCCATCGATTTATAGCTACAGTGCCTATAAGTCTGTATCGGGTGCGGGGAGGTTGTATTGCTGTACCGGAGACGGAAGATATTGAATTCAGCTGTTCAAATAACAAGCAGGAATTTGTGAGGAGGGTGGGGGTATTATTGATTACACTTTAAAATAGCGGTAAGGGTAGTTCCTCTAGACATGAAGTTAGGTTAGGAACAAATTGAAAGCTCGAAGCCATGCATCGCTAAGGCTCAGTTTTTGAAAAAAAAAATAGTTTATGTAAGCGTGTATATAATGTGTGAATATATGTATGTGTAAGCGCATGGTTAATCCCCGACAGTTAGCCTCCAGAAATTATTATAAAATTATATTTTTTGTGCGTTATTCACCAATTTCTAACCTAAAATCGACTTCAAAAATTACCCTTAGTAATAATTTGATATAGATACAAACGACAGATATATCTTATTATGGCTCAGTTACAGAGTTGTATGATAATGATGGTATGTTTCTTTGGGGGGGCGCAGACAAACTTTCACTATTTGTCTCACTTCGACTGTTGTTATTTAGTGTGTAAGAAAGAGCCTCAGCATTATATTATGTTTGAGAATGACCAGTCACAGCGTCAGTAGCACGCCCGGCGGCATCTTTCGGAACTTGAGAAAAGCTCTGAGCCTAACGACATCTATTGAAATCAACAAAAACTAAGTGTCTTTTCAGAAAACTACAGATTTCTTTAACCAATGGAGCGGTTATGGTCGAAAAATGGACTACTTTTATTTTTCTGCGATTGAAAGCTGTCCAAAATTGGACCACATTTTCCTACCATTCGTAAAATATGTTTTTTATTATTTAAAACATTTCCATGGCTAACCATTTATTAAACGACTTCGAAAAGGAGGAGGTTATCAATTCGTCGGTAATTTTTTTTACTTTTTTTATGTTTGTTATCTCAGAACTTTCAATTAAGTGAACCGATATTGATGATTCTTTTTTTATTAGAAAGCTGGTGCTTTTCGTGTGGTCCCATTTTAATTTGGTCCAGTTCTGACAATGGGATCCATGCGAAAACCATATATGTCTTAAATTTGCAATAAGTATTTGCGCGAAAAATGGACGAATAACTCAATGTTACGCCAACAGATTTCGATAATTCTTTTTTTATTTTAATTTCTTTACGCACGATCGTCACTAAAGACCAAAAAATAAACAAAAATTTTAACAAAACAAAAAACGACTTCAAAAAATGCACTAAAAAGTAAAAAAATAATTTCGTACGATTGTTATTTTTGGAGTTGTTGTCAGCCAAGATCTCCCTCCACATCTCATCTATAACTACCTATGTTATGTAGTTACTTGGCTGACACCGACTCAGTGATATAACAATCGTACGAAATTATTTTTTTACTCTTTAGTGCATTTTTTTAAGTCGTTTTTTTTTTTGTTAAAATTTTTGTTTATTTTAAAACAAATCAATTGAAATGTTTTATCTATTATGACCATAGATGTCGCAAATCCGAACTTCGTACAATATTTTAGAACGATGTTAAAAATAATTCTTTTTAAATATATTTTTCCCGGCGAATTTTTGATTAGCTGTTTACGGTTTAAATTAAGTCATTTTCCACAGACATGCACCTTTCATTTATCAAGTATACCACAAACAACATACAGAAATCTAAAATATTCTATTGACTCGAATAAGTATGCCTGACGGCAGTTTCAAATTAACAAATACGCAGGATTTGCGCGGTTTCAAACGTTGTTCATCAAATTTTAAAATGTCACCGTGTTAAAATTCTAAGGGATGATTTTTTTAGTGTTGGCGAAACTTTAAAAAAAGATCTTCTGGGAAATCTCGAGAAATCGAGGCAAATTTATTTTATTCGCGTGATCGCTCCATTGGTGGAATATATTTCCATTATAGGTATGATATACTATAATAGCAATATTTAATTTAATGTATATTTTTTTCCCTGTACAATAATAACATAATTTGTTTTGTAATCCAATTTTATGAAAACAAAAGTTTTATTCAGTATTTAAAGGCACTTGTAGTCTTTAACAGAAGCAACATACATAAATTATCTTAATATTTAGAATGAAATTCGATAATTTAAAAAATCAAACGCTAAAAGCTTTCTAAAATTTTGAAATCACAAAAGAGAGATTTAAATTATTTACATCACAGAATGAAACAGCGTATATAATTATAATAAATTATCATAACATTACGATGCTTAACTGTGAGAAAAAATCAGAATTCGCTTAAGAACACTTAAGAACCATTAAACAGCGGCAGAGAATTCAAATTTCCTCGAAAGATGGTCTAGCGATCGTACCCTTGCAATGGTGCAGGACGGTTCCGAAGAGAAAGATTGATTATTCACCGTACGTATTCTTTTAAATTGGCTTTAATGTATACCTACATTCGTTTGACGGCCGGCCGTAGCGCAGCGGTAAGACGCTTGACTCGCGCACCGAAGGTCGCGGGATCGAATCCCGGCGTGGCAAATAAATTTTATTTGATTAATTTGTGTTATTTCACAATTTATTCATTTAAAATAATATATAGTATATTTGCGGCACGTTCCAGAGTGGAAGATACTCTCTGTATCGCCCTGGTATAAGACCACCATTCAGAATTGAAACGTTGCTTGAAACGGCATTAGCCGTGTTTGGTGACCAGATTTGAATAGCCAGGTACTTCCCCACCTTCCTCTTCCCTATCTCCTTCCCCTCCCCACTACCCCCAGCCTCACAACATACCCCAATTGGGGATGCCATAGTCTCACTGGCTTCAGACGGGAGCAGTTGGGACTCTTGTGAGGTATTCATGTAAAAAAAAAAAAAGTTTTTGTTACGAAAACTTTGTAAACGTTGTATTGGGGTATATAGTTGTAATGAGATATATGTATATAAAATGTTGATGTTTGTTAAGTGTTTCCTGAGGTAAATGTAAATTTATTCAATTCCGGAATTCAAAACAATCGAATTTACATAGAGTTTAATAAATTTAATAAAGGGGTTAAGTCTATTATTTTTCGTGTGTTTTCTCAAGTTGAAATATTTAAAATATTCATTACAGACGGGTAATTTATGTGTTCAGTTACGGGAAGTTATGATTAAAATTTACAAAAGGTAGAAATTTTCTTGGAATTCTTTCAATATTATGAATATGAATTTCGTAGAAGGGTGACCAAACTATGGAGTTGTGTTCTATTAGGCTTCTAACAAGGTATATGTTTTCATGATACATATTCATGATTATAATTAACTTCATTTAGGAGGGCCTGAGGAAAATAATTTCCCTCAGGGCCTTTGTCATCTTAGGGGATGGTGTGCGGAGGTTTCTTTAAGGAAAGGAAGAAGAGGAAGTTCTGGGAAGGAAATAGGTATAAGGGTGGTTAGGAATCTGGGGGTCAGTGTGTTTAGGAGTGACGGACGTATGAATCCATTCCTTCAACTGCGGTGCAAGGCGATGGGTCGAGGAATTCTGGCTGGAGTGGTCAAAATACCTCCTCAATCAGCAGATGGGCAGACACATCGGCCACCAAGACGTCACCCCTTGAATCTGAGTACCCCTGCTAAGTCACCAAACGTAGTCAACCACTTGGAGTGACCTATGTCATAGGTGTAGGTTATCCAACAAATGGTTCACGTGGCGGCAATACCCACACCCGCCTCCCAAAATGCAATGGTAAACTATTTCCTTGGGTATTATTGTAATTGCTATATTTAAGATGGCTACCGTGGTCGAGGGGCAAGACTCTTGACTCACAATCCGAAGGTCGCAGGATAGGGAAATATTTACCAAAGATATACCCAGTATCGCTCTGTTGTGAGGCAACCATTCGGAATTGAAACGTTGCTTGAAATGGCTTTGGCCGTGTTTGGTGACCAGATCTGAATAGCCAGGTACTTCCCTTCCTTCCTCTTCCCCATCTCCTTCCCTTCCCCACTACCATCAGCCTCACAACATACCCCCAATTGAGGATGCAATAGATCCGCTGGCTCCAAACGAGAGCAGCTTGACTCTTGTGAGGTCTTCATATAATAAAAATTAAATTAAAAAAATTGAGTTTATTCTAGAATTTTTTTGATGAATTCTTAAAAAAAAGCTATCTTCTACTTGGTCCATGTTAGAAGTAATTAATAGTGAGGCCGCTTTGGTTATTCGATTAGCGTCCGGCTATTTTTAATCGAAGAGATTAGGAGTCTGCGCTGACCTTAAGCAGATTATCTCGTCGAGATCACTTGGTCCAGATTACTTAGCGTCACTTAACGCTGCCACCCCGTTAAGCCGGGAATTACTTTGGGCTTTCACTTAACTAGACTTTACTTAACTAGACTTTACTTAACTAGAATTTGCTTAACTGGAGTTTGCCTAACTGACGTTTCACTTATCTGGAGCGCGGCGACTTAATCTTCGATTGAGTCAGTGGAATTAAAGTCGATGAAATGCAAAGCGTTAAATTGGAGTGGATTTATTTTTTTTGGTGGAAGAAAATCAGTAATGGTTCTAGATTTGTTGGTTTTATTTTTATTTTTTACTTCTTGCTAAGGCAATCCCGATGAGTTACAGAAATTATTTTAGAACGTGAGGAACTTACAATAATTCATGAATGGGAGGAAATAGTTACACTTTAAACACAGGTATTTTGATATTAAAAATACAAGTTTGACAAACAGTAACGATGAAAAATAAATGATAGGTTAAGTAGTATGAACAACAATAGAAAACAAATAAAGAAAAACAAAAATGTTATACAAATATGGATGATTACAAAGAAATGGAAAAAAAGGAAATAAAATGAATCAAGACAGAACAGAACAAGCCAAGAACATTATGTAGTTTCATCGACGTGATCTGAATAGCCAGGAAGTACCTGGCTATTCAGATCACGTCTTAATACGGCTAAAGACATTTCAAGCAACATTTCGATTCTCAATGATTGTCTTCCACCATTGATTGATAGTACAAGTATCTACTTTTTTTAACATGAATACCGCACAAGAGTCCCAACTGCTCCCGTCTGGAGCCAGAGGGACTATGGCAGCCCCAATTGGGGTATGTTGTGAGGCTGAAGGTAGTGGGGAGGGGAAGGAGATAGGGAAGAGGAAGGTGGGGAAGTACCTAGCTATTCAGATCTGGTCACCAAACACGGCTAAAGCCATTTCAAACAACGTTTCAATTCTGAATGATGGTCTTACACCAGAGCGATACCGAGAGTATATCTTCCAATCTGGAACGTGTCGCAAATATACTACACATATATTATTTTAAATTAATGAATTGTGAAATAACACAAATAAATCAAATAAAATTTATTTTCCACGCCTGGATTCGATCCCGCGATCTTCGGAGTGCGAGTCAAGAGCTTACCACTAGACTACGCCGGCCGTCACTACTCGTCTACTGCTCTGGAACGTGCAGCAAATATACCTCAGTATTTTTTCTTACATTAACTCCACGCCGAGATGCTCTGTGGAGTGTTCATTCAAGAAATGAACATTTTTCTTGAAGAGACCCATGTTGTTTGAAGGAGGAAACACAGAGGCCGGCAAATCGTTCCACAGCCAAGCTGTTTAACACATGAACGAGTCGAAGAAGTATACGATTTTAAATTAAATAATAATGAAATAATACAAAATAATCAAACATATTTTACTTGCGCATGCCGGAATCGAACCATCGACCTCCAGATTCGTAGCAATGTTTAGTGCTATCCTTGTATACCATAATTCAGAATCAAAACGTTGCTTTGGCGTTGGTGGTTAAAATAGGTTTAGCTAAGTTTATTGACCAGATATAGTTGTGAATGATGAATACTTGGAGCAGGTGGATGAGTTTGTATATCTGGGTAGTATGTTTACGAGAGATGTGAAGGCTGATAGAGATATTGAAAGAAGGGTGAATGCCCGTAACTCCATTAAAGGAGGACTGAATGCTGTTGGCGCTAATAAAAAGCTGTCAAAAGATGCGAAGCTAGCAGTCCACAATGGAATCCTGGTACCTACCCTCATGTATGGCAGTGAGGCATGGAACTGGCAGATGAAGGATGAAAGTAAACTGAATGCTGTTGAAATGAGATCCCTGAGGCGTATGTTTGGTAAAACAATGTGTGATCATGGGAGAAATGTGGATATCCGCAAAGAATGCAAGGGTGATTGATGTAAGCATAATGAGTAAGATTAAGAAAGTCCCCCTCAGACGGTTTGGGCATGAAGAGCGAATGAACGAAGAAAGTAGTGTAAGAAGAATATACGACGCAAATGTGAATGGTAGAAGAAGTCGGGGACGTCCGATGAAGACATGGCACGATCAAGTGAATCAGATACTTGAGTCGGGCCATGTCAAAAGTCAGAATAATAGAAGAGAATCTATGAGACGATATGTGAGTGAGACAAAGAGTGTGTGCCAAGACTGAGTTGTTTGGCGGTCCGTCCTCTCTGCCTACCCCTGCGGGGGAACGGCGTGATGGTTAATTAGTTAGTTAGTGACCAGATCTGAAAGTCAAAAATTTCTCTGCCCCTTTTTCTTACACTATTTTACTAACTTTACACAATATTCTGGCAATTGAGACACTTCTACCACGTAAATCAAAATATAAAAAAAAAAATTATATTAGAATAAGTTAACAATAATAATCTAAACGAAAATTTGAAAGAGAACAAGACACAGAAAAATACAATGGTCGCAACTGGGACACGAACCCAGACCTCTCCGTCTAACCGGGACGAGCGCGTTAACCAATTTCGCTATTGCCACCTTCTGTCAAAACGTCATAATTGTCAATCTCATATTTTCAAATTTTAGAATTCCATTATTATCAACTAATTATTTTTCTCCATATATATTTTTATTTTTCTTCAATTAGTTGATAATAATGGAATTCTAATTTTTTTAAATATGAAATTGACAAATATGAAGGCTTTGACAGAAGGTGGCAATAGCGAAATTGGTTAACGCACTTGTCCCGGTTAGACGGAGAGGTCTGGGTTCGAGTCCCAGTTGCGACCATTGTCTTTTTCTGTTTTTCTGTGTCTTATTCTCTTTCATATTTTCGTTTAGGTTATTAGTGTTAACTTATTCTAATATGATAAAGTTTTTAATTTAAAAAGCAATCGGAAAAAAATTCAAGTGCCCAATTCACACACGATGAAAGTAAAACCTTCAGAATACTAAAGTAGACAAAAGCGGGGAGTAGACAATGAGGAGACCGATTATACTCTCTCATTCTCTCGCAGGTTAAATCGCTTTATTGTTTCATCGAATTTCAAATCACAATGGTG
The DNA here is from genome assembly GCA_917563855.2 of Limnephilus lunatus. Classification (NCBI taxonomy): domain Eukaryota; kingdom Metazoa; phylum Arthropoda; class Insecta; order Trichoptera; family Limnephilidae; genus Limnephilus; species Limnephilus lunatus. The sequence goes on from OU830592.1 coordinate 123,516,648, forward strand.
CTAAAGAAATTTTAACGGCTTTTTCCGCATTTTCGCATTTCGTATCCCCGCATATTTCCCTTATTTCGTATCCTTGACCAAATACAATGTATTATTAAATTATTATCTTCATCTGCCAATAAACAACATACGCGTTTCGTATTCTCTGTGGTTAAAATGCAACATTAAAATTTCAATTAGAAATAAAAATTCCTACAAATTAAGCGTCCTTTTCCATGATCTGAAATTTTCCAAGAAATGTAAAAAAGTTTTATCAGATAAATATATTTTTTCCAATATTGTTTTTTTCGAAAAGCAATTTAAAATAATCACCTAAGTACATGGGCACCTAGAGAAATAAATACCAAAGTTATTAGGAAACGCAAGCTTCCAATTTTAAAATATCGGAATGAAGAAATGTATTATTTCGTTATTTTAAATAAAAAAGCGGTACTATATTAATTAATTAATTTCCTTTGGGATTTTGAAATTGAAGAAATTGCTATCAGGTAAAAAACCTATACTACTCCGAGAGAGAGATAATATTTATATATATTTAATTCCTAAAAATCCTCCGGAGTCTTGTATGAAGACGAAAAAGACAGAAATACTGCAAAAAGTTAGGACTTGACAGAAGAAGAAGTGGTTGTGTTGTTTTTTAAATAAAGCACCCTTTGAGAAATTAAACCCATCGTTTTTATTGTTAAGTTTTTAAAGTTACAAGTTACTGACACATAACTTACTCCCCACTCAACGAATAAAGGTTTATTAATACTTTATGTTTTCTATGCAAGTTAAGTTAAAGAAGTGTTAATTTTTAGCTAGCGTGGGCTTTTTATAGTTAAATTCCTTTGTATATTGGAAAGGGAGGAGGTTCAAAAAATGATCACACAAAAAGTGACATCTAAAATTACTGGCGCCATCTTTGGCCAAATGAATGAACTTGTTGATAAAAAGATCACTATTTACAATCCATAATTGGTTTGAAACTTAACTAGAAAACTAAACAAATACTAGAATGTTTTTAATCATATTTCAATAGAAATTTCGCGAACGTACGTTTATTTCAAATTGTATTATATTTCATTAATTAAATTAAATATATTTGCAGTTATATAAAAAAGAAAATGACTTCGTTTACATCACTTTATTTTTTGTACACTATCAACATGTTTCGTGAACCATGTTCACTTCTTCAGGAATAAAAGTATACTAATTCCTGAAGAAGTGAACATGGTTCACGAAACATGTTGATAGTGTACAAAAAATAAAGTGATGTAAACTAAGTTATTTTCTTTCAATAAATAAATAATGACATCACAAAGCGACAACATATTAGAAGAAGTTTTCATCGAAAAATTATTAAAAAAAAGCTTTATTCCATGAAACGCACACTATGGGAATAAAATTCACACTGTGGTTGGGGGATGTTTTGTCCGTAGGATATTTTTTCGGAGGATATTTTGTCAGGGATATTTTGTCGCGGGATTAAAAGTCGCGGAACCACGACAAACGACAAAATTTGGTTATTTGTTATTGCTGCATCTCTACTATAGATAATGAGCGCTTTTATAATTACCGCTAAGGTACCGTGACGGCAAAAAAGGCGATAAACATATTTTGTTCATTATTGCTATAATGCTACATCTCTTTCTTACACATTGAAGAATGATGAAACAAAAGATGAGACACACAAAATACATGAGACTGTTTCCTCCAAAGTACTACTTTTTCCTTGCGTTTCATTTTCTATGTACGTGTGAGGAAGATGTATTATAATGATTTTATGTTTCCTTTGGGGGTGCAGACATACGTTCACCGTTTGACTCATTTTCAATTGTTGTTATTTAGTGTGTAAGAAATAACTGCAGCAGCACATATTTGACTTTTTTTTAGTTTTTGAAATTCACTCACACTTCATTAATATCCTTTTAACTATATTCCATACTTTCAAAATTATCTTTGTGGCTAGAAGTATTGTAGGGGTCTAGAAGATATTACGGTGCGGTGTGTGAGAGAGATGCAAGAAAATGATCACTTTTTTCCTTTGGAGGAAACAGACCTACGTTCATTGTGTATCTCATCTTTTGTAAGAGCTTCACCATTATAGCGAACGTATAATAATAATAATATCTACTTGGACGATTTATATAGCGCCGTTTTTGTAAAAGATCACCTCAAGGGAGCTGTACAAACTTATACTATGTTTCTAAAATCTAGAAAAATTACAAGCTAGACAAACAATTAAAAAAAACTTGTTGCTAAAAATTGCACCGATTCTAAAATATATATGTACAATGTTTTGACCAATGAACGCGCTGTTGCCTAAACATGAATGAATACAGGACCATACTTTCCTGAAATGTCGCTTGAAACAAACACTGTTTTTATCTGTTTGTTTTGTTTATTGTTCGCACGCAGAGGACATAATTGTGAACACATGTTATTTAATCCTGAAAAATATCTTAATACTAACATTATAATATATTATTTAATGAGTGCAATTTGAAGAGTAAAATAACATTTCATGGTGGGCGGTACAGTAGTACAAGGATTTGATCTTCCTAAATGAGATTCGTCAAGAGACAGATTGATGTGTAAGGATTCGAGTAATTTTAATTCACTAAAAAAGTGTGATTAAGACATATCATAGGCAATACAAGTGTGATAGTTTCAGATAGGTATATTTAAATTAAGCGTATGAGAGCCCAAAAAGATATGTTTTTAGAATTGACCTAAATTCTGTTAGGCTTGTTATGCATTTAATTTTGGAGGGAGTCTATTCCAAGCCTTAAGCTCAGAAACTCCTAAAGCATGATCGCCAAACTTAGTATTCAATAATATTTAGTAATAACCGTAATCGTGAATCGGTCACGGTAATAATAAAAGCTTTTAAAAGGAACCGCGGATAATAGAACATCAGATAAAAGAACAACGGATAAAAAAGAGCGGATAAAAGAAACAGCGGAAAAGGTAAAGATTAATTATTATTGCTAATTTACTCAGCCCAAACTCGAAAATCACTTCAAAGACGCTTTACAAAATTAGTCGTAACAACTTTACGCTAATTAATAAGATGATTCCAAGAATTTTGGTTCGTTATCCATTCACAAAATTCTACGTAAGATGGATGGATTCAATATTTAATTTTGCTTCTTCGGCAAGAAGGACAAATCTGAGAATCATTGTCTCAATTTCTGTGATCTGAAGTGGTTTTAAAATTAAGTAATTAGTTACTTACAAAATAATACATATTTTTTAAGTACTAGAGCGGAAATAAGAGAATTCGTAATGCTAATTCGTAAACACATACAGCTGTTGGATTTTAAAATAAAATATTTATTTAATTCATGGGTACTCGGTTTCAATATAATATGATAAATCCAGTCCCAAGCAAGCCTGTTTTGGTCGAGTGCAACCATACCCAACTTGCGGCCCGGCAAGCTTTTGTGTGCGGCCCAAGAACTTGATTTTAAAAAATCTATCATTCTAAATTTCGTATATCTTGAGAATCGTTTCGACTTTGATGCACAGATATTTATACCCGAAAAAGATTGTCATTATGGTCCACATAATCTGGTATAAGAATGAGATTTTGAGAATTTGAGAAGAATCTTGAGAATTGAGTATTTTCATTATGTGTTTTTGGGGTGTTATACTGTGTTGCGCTAACTCCTTCTTTAGCCGACGTTTCATATTTTGACAGCGTTGCAGTGTCCACTATCAGGGCAGATGTGTAAGAGTGTTGCTATTGCAAACGCTAGATTTATTCCTAAAAACAAATATTTGACACACAAATAATTTATGAATAAAAAAGTGCAACTTCTAGAAACCACCGCCGCATTAATCATAAAACATAAACTGGTTAATGTCACTGATTAGTCAGGTACCTACTTGCAAATTTTAACAGCATTTCTTGCTGTCGTATGAAGTATTGTTCTATTATAATTTAAATACGTATAATAGCGGGAGTGTCTTCAAAATGCACTCGAAAAATGTCCAACGAAAAGAGAGTGCTTGAAGACAACTGGGAAGAAGAATATTACTTTGTTGAGGAAGGGGGGGGGGGGTGGGAGGGTGGGATTGATGATTTTTTTCATACCAGTATAGTGTTGCGGCCCGCGTTACTTTACAAATAAATGTATGTGGCCCGAAGAGAAAAAAGGTTGAGGATCGTTGGTCTAGTGGTATGAAGCTCCTGACGAACCCTAGCGGTCATACATTCAGCGGAAAAGGATCGAATCTTACGAAACGAAAAAAAATCATCCATCTCATTTATGAAAAAAAAGTGCTTCGTATTCTTCCCAATCTTTTCTTCTTTAGTTTTCTGAAGGTTCCACTTCTACCGCGTGTGAGTTGCACACTCTGATTTTTATATTATTGTCGAAGAATGCCCGTATGACCTAACCTTGTTAAACGTATTTTCTACGAACCTCGCATTAGCGTTAATATCAATTTATTTTTAAGCTTAAATTATTAAAGAATAAGTATGTAATGAATAATAATAACTTTGTTTAAACCACTATGTTATAAACAATATCTACGTGTTTCGATAACAATGTTATCTTCATCAGGATATGTTAATTCATAAATGTAATGATATATTATGTACTACCTTCCACATGTTATACCTATGTAATTTCTTTTAATGTACTATCTTTTTATTGTTGTAAGATTACTGTTTAATTTCTAGACACACCGTATAATGAGGAAATCTATAATTGGTTTCTCAGTTAGGTAAATTATACTTGTATAAATTAACCATTATTGTAAACTGTTGATTTCCCTAAAATAAAATAAGTAAATAAATATAATATTTTATTAACATATCCTGATGAAGATAACATTGTTATCGAAACATGTAGATATTGTTTATAATATATTGGTTTAAACAAAGTGATCTATTATTCGTTATATAATTAATGATGCCACAAAGTAACTTTGCGAAGTTTGAAGAAGGGATATTATTTTTTATGTATTTATTTGTACAGCGCCCTTGAGGTGATTTTTCACGAAAACGGCGCTATATAAATTAGCCAAATATTATTATTATTATTATTATCGAAACATGTAGATATTGTTTATAATATTTATTTTATTAATATATATCCTGATGAAGATAACATTGTTATCGAAACATGTAGATATTGTTTATAATATATTGGTTTAAACAAAGTGATCTATTATTCGTTATATAATTAATGATGCCACAAAGTAACTTTGCGAAGTTTGAAGAAGGGAATAAGTATGTACTTAATTTTAAATGTCTACGACATCCTATATGAAATTTATTATCAAAGTGTTCGTTTCATGGAATTTAATATATTTTTTTGATTACTGGCAATACCATTATAGATGTTATATATTTGGAATGAAACATTAACTACGAAATCCAAAAAAAAAAATATATAAATATAAAATCAATACGCAACCTTTAAACCAATGAACAGGCAAAATAAAATACAAAAGAAATAAATTCTGAAGAAGAAAACGCAAATACTAACAAGATGACTAAATTGAAGTTATTAAGAGACCGGTATTCGAATTTCTACCGATTTCTTGCAAACCTCCCTTAAATATTTGAAGTTTTTAAGCTCTTAAACAAATATATGTTATTCTTGAAGATAATATCTAGACATTAGTCGCGCCTAAACGCAAATTATGTAAAATTCCCTTGATAGAAAAAAATCGCAAAGTATGCTCCAAAAATTATTATAAACACGTTTGTTTCAGTTATTTTACACGTTATATGTATGAAAAAATTCACAGCGTTTTTTTAAATGCTGTTTAAGACAATTATTGCGAGATTTTTGCTCTTTTTTAAACGAGTCGTGTTTTATTAAAGATTTTCATGATTTTTGCATCGATTTTATCGTTGTAAATGTTAGCGCGCTCTTCTAACATTCGTAATTTTATATCTCTCCGTCTTCTTCTTTTTGGGGCCAGGAACGGAGCCTGAGGAGCACGGCTAATTAGCGATTTAGCATCTGTTCTTGCTTTTCGACGAGTTTACCGAGTTAGGACGAGATAGGATTAAACCATGTCCCATAAATCCATGACAATATACGACAAGATATGGAAACGGTGGGAGATGAAAGTAGATTTGACACTTCAGGCCTTGGGTCTATTTTGCCGTAAGGTCAAAATATATCCTCTTTGCAATAAAATCCAATTAATGGAATATTCATAAACGCATCCGAAAAATAAAACCTGTTTTGGAAAGGCGATGAAGTAAAACTTGATAATTCGAAATAAACGCATTTTTTTAATGCATACATAAAGAAAGCCTTGAAAATGACTCACAATCGTTTATTTTTACTAAAAATTACTAATATCGAAAAAAACACACATGTATTTTATTAAGCAAATGAACGTTATCGTCAACTAATAATTAATAATAAATTCCCAAAGTTTCATTTTATTTTTAAAATAGAGGTTAGAAACTCTGGGAACATAAAGGAATTTAATTACTTTGGGCTATTTTATAGATTTAAATATGAAGCGTGGTATTTTCTCTTTCTAACATGGTTTAAATGATATTTCTAACCATGAAAATAAGAGAGACACAACAATTTCTATGAGACCCAAATGAGGTATTACGAAAAGCGAGGTGTTACTGTTATAAAAACATTTTGTTCTAAGAACATTCATTAGTGCATAGAATAAACTCTGTTTGACAGTTTGAATTATTAATGTTGAATGTTGTTAAGCGCATAGTCATTTTATCCGATTAAGGGATACAAAAACAATCTTTAACAGTTGAGATATTATTTGAATTCTTGGAGCAAATGGTTAAGTTTTTTTGAGTTGGGGTACTTCGAAAGTATATTCAGGAAGGTTCTGGTAAATGAGCAAGGTAAATTGCCTTAATTGTGTCGGCCATAGTGTTGGCCGTTAATATTGTCGTGTCCAAAAAGTGTAAAAAAAATTCAGATACGAAAGGATATGATTTTACCACCCCAACCAGTGTGTCTCTCCTGTTCCGGTGAGACTGGTACACCAGGGGGCAATGATTTGTTAGGACTTGGAATACGTGCTATGAGGATAGGGAGGAGAATTGACTTGTATACTTGGCAACCCAATAAGCCAATTTATGAATTTAGAATGAGTAGGAATAAAGGAATGGATTGAGCGTTAAATTCTTTACGCTTTACTTCTTCTTGCCTCTTTTCAGATATTCTTGAATTTTCTCTTCTCTTCTCGACTATTCTTTTTGTCTCTCCTTTGCTCTTCTCGTCTATTCTTGGCTCTTGTTGGCTTTTCTTTGCTCTTCTTGCCTCTTTTTGGATCTTCTCATCTTTTCTTGGCTCTTCTTGGCTCTGCTTGTCTCTTCGTGGCTTTTCTTGTCTCTTTTTGCCTCTTATCGGCTCTTCTTGTATCTTCTCATCTCTTCTAGACTCTCTTTGTCTTTTGTCTCTCCTTGGCTCTTTTTGCTACTTCTCGTCTCTTTTTGGCTTTTCTTGGCTATTTATGTCACTTCGTGTCATTTCTTGTCTCTTCTTGCCTTTTCTCGGCTCTACTTGTATCTTTTCGCCTCTTCTCGATTTTTCTTGTCTTTTTTCTCCCCTTGGCTCTCTTTGCTTCTTCTTGGAACTTCTCGTCTCCTCTTGGCTCTTCTTGCATCTTCTTGCCTCTTCTTAGAAACTTCTCGGCTCTTTTTGGCTCTTCTTGGCTCTTCGTGTCTCTTCCCTGGTGTTCCTTGTCCCTTCTCGCTGAGAGAGCGGTGGCACTCATACCCATCTCCAAAATTATTGGCACTCTTGGGCGGTATTCCAAAACAAAAAATCAATTCATTTTATCTACGCTTAATGAAAACACAATTTATTGGTTCGTAAATTATACTAGTTAAGTGGTGATGAACGAAAGCTATACTCCAAAACATAAATAATGATTTGTGAAAATATTCTTCAACTCTCCCAAGTTTTCCATTGATAGAGTTCAATAACTTCCAAAGTTCATTTCAAATTCAAAATGATACACGAACCAAATAGATGAATAGATTACATCGTAATTTGAAAATAAACTTCGTTTTGTGAAGATGTTCTTCATGATAAAGTGTTTTTGGGTGGGAAAAGCGTGTGGAACACATCTTATAGAATGAAAACTTGGTATAACTTTGTAATTCGCGTGTCATCGTGTAATTACTTCTCTTTTATAACGGAAAATGTATAATAAATTTTCTACATTCACTTTAGATGTGCTAAGGAATTTTTATAAGTATTTTAATACCTGTTTTTCTTGGAAGGTTAGCATTAATGTTTCTTATAATGTTTAAAAAAATCTTTGTATACTCCACTTATTTAATCAAAATTATCACCATGTTTCAAAACCATCGGTTTCGTCATCAGGATAAAATTTGACCAGTCAGTGGTTGAGTGGGCATAGTGCTTTGGTCCCTCAAGAGCGTCGCATGTTCTATTCCTCGGCTGGATAAGTCCTCCATCACAACACAAGCAACATTTCCGGTTTTCTGTGGTGGTAGTAGGAGATTTTCAAACATTGTTGGGTTATTCGTAAGCCGGGAATGTTTGCCTTTCTTTTTTTAAAAAAAAGTGTTTTCAAAAGAGAGAAAATATTTATATTTGATTAGCAGATTTAAGCAATTTAAGCATCAATGAAGCACAATCAGACTAACAGCAACAAAGCTTGCTGTCTAATTTGTGCTTCATTAATGTTAAACATATCGATATTCGAAGCGATTCTATTTAACAACAAGACAGCTCTCCCGACTGGCATGCCCACTGTAATGTCACTGTAGTTAAAAATATCTATAAAATTAATGTTTATTCTCTATCTACATAACACTTTCAAAGTATCGAATAACACCATACTACTGGAGTAACAATCATTTTATTAGGGATCTATTGAGTTATTTGCCAATAGCTAGATACTTGTAGTTATTACTCCCAAAATAAGGCTTCCGAGCTGTGATTTATAGCCTCTTTTATGCTCGAAAATATTATTTTTCTGTAAAGCGAATAAAAACCTGAATGGGAATAGGTTCGATTCAAATATAGACGAAATAAATAGAGGGTGCGTTTTGTTGGTCAAATTACAGAACAAAGAAATCTTTATTTTGTTTTCGTAAAAAGCGTTAATTATTTTTTTGTGGTTTGCTATACTCGTATTTGCAATATAATGGCCGTACATGTATAAATACTACTTTGACGGCCTGCGTGGTCTAGGAATAAGGTTTTTGACTTGCAATCCGATGGTCGCGGGATCGAATTCCGGCGTGGGCAAGTATTTAATTTGATTAATTTGTGTTATTTCACAATTTATTCATTTAAAATAATAATTATGTAGTATAATTGCGGCACGTTCCAGAGTGGAAGATACCCTCAGTATCGCCCTGGTGTAAGACCACTATTCAGAATTGAAAGTTGCTTAGAAAGGCTTTAGCTATGTTTGGTAATCAGATCTGAATATCCAGATACTTTCCCACCTTCTTCTTCCCCATCTTCTTCTTCTCCCTCCTACCTTTAGCCTTACTTCAACTGGGGATGCCACAGTCTAATTGGATCCCAGCGGGAGCAGCTGAGACTCTTAAATTAAAAATTTAAAAAATAGCAAAATACGTAAATTATTATTATTTTTTATCTAAAAATTGCTACATATTATAATATTACTGGTCTTCCATTAAAAGCATTAGCTTGTGGATGGAAGAAGAGTTTACATTTCATATATATACAAATACAGTCACGTGTATAGTTAATGCAATGCAGTTAATACATTTCATATGTACAATTTCTATTTACTATAGTCATGTATTTCAATATATGTATATGTAGGTGCAGTTAATAAAGACACATGGCAAATCAGACACGTTAACTAAAAGATACAAACGTAGATGTATTCAGTAAGAAGAAAAACAAGTATGATTTTTTAGTGTGACATTCTCTAAAATACTTTTTGATTGAGTTCAACAATTGAACTTTGTTCCTAATGCTTCTGATTTCTATTGGTAGGTTATTGAAAAAGAATTTTCCTTGGTGAGTAAAAAAATTACTAAAGATAGCCCATCCACAAGCAAATTCTTTTAATGGACGATCGGTTTAAATTAAAAGTTACAAAATTGTAATTTTATAATATGTACCATTTTAAGATATTTAAATAAATTTAAAAAAATAGAGATCATAAAGTACGCCATTAAGGCATATATTTTTTTTTTCATTATCTTCAAACAAGAAAACCTGAGGGAAAAAATCCCAAGTCACGTTTGGGTATGCTGTGTGTAGGGTTTTTTTAGGGAAAGGATGGAGAGGCAGACAGGCAAATTAATATTTTTTTCATCTACTCAAGATAGACCTCAAGGGTAATCGTTACACCTCGGACGGTGAGGTGAAGGCAGCTGTAAAGTCCTGGATTCGAGAAAAGTCGAAAGAATGTGTTAGACTTAACGACGACTAGTTGAAAAATAAATATGTGATTCTGAAGCTTAAGAATTGTACTTTCTGCCCGATCTTGCTAACTATTTTTTTTCGTACTCTACAAGCATGTGTGCATTATTTTTCAGCATACCCTCGAATATCCATTGTTATTAAAATGTGCGACATCTATTGATTTTTCTACAAGTCTTGGATGATTTTTTTAGAAGTACTTAACGAGTAAAACCTCAATTTGTAATATTTAATTTTTTTCACTATTACATATTTCAATTTGACGTTTTAGTCGTTAAGTTATTCGGAAAAATTAATAATAATTCTATCAAATATCCAAGTACATTTACTATCGCGATTAATTTTTGGGTTTTTATGCTATAATTGCACTACCTTCTTCTTTAACCATTGTTTCCGACAGCGTCACAGCGTCCATCATCAGGAAAGGTATGTAGATTTTGGTGCACCTATATAGAAGTGATTCCATATGACGCGCGTTGTTCCTCTTAGGAACGATATAATTATTGGTGAAATAATGATAGTTTTCGGTGATTAGTTTTGTGTAACCATCAAACATCAGATAACAAGAACCATTAACCTTAAACCTAACCTAAGATTAAATACTCGCTGTTCACGAAACAATAACAGAGACTTACTACAAATTCCCATAACGCATACTACTTTTGGTCAACGAAACTTCAGATACCTTGCAACAAGACTTTATAACATTCTTCCATATAAAGTAAAAAAATGTGATTCACAAAAAAATTTCAAAAATAACATAAAAATTTATGGGCCTTTACTGGCGCGCTCACCCAAATTCGAAATTAAACCAATGTATTGATTGTTATTATTCAAAATTATTGCTAATGCAACAAATCTATTTGTATGATTATATTTTAATATTAGTGAAGGTATGTTAATAAGTAATATAAATTGACTTAAAATTTACTGCCTCAACACAGGCTAGCCTTGTGAGGCAGATTATGAAAAACCTTAATTTATAACTATTCTCTATTCTTCAAGTAGGTACCTACTGTTCAAATTTATATTATTTTGTGTTGTTAATCTTTTGTACTTATATATAAACCATTGTAAATATTAACACTGAATATGTACGTTTATTTTTTTTAGTTATAAATCTTGCAAATTTTTTGTTTAATAAAGATATATTATTATTATTATTATTATTACCTATCGTCACCATTAATATTTGAACTAGGTTATCATCGTTTGACTAACGTCTCAACATTTTCGTAATATTTTTCACGACTTCCGCAATTCAATAAAGGAAGCCTATCTGTTCGAAATTCGAACTATTTTTGCGGTTTTTATGCTGAGGAAGCGAAAAAAATTGTTTACACCCGATCTGTTCTGGTTACACTGAAGACATAATCTAGTAAAGTCGTATTGAGGGCCTGTCCGTGTGTTCGAAGAGAGGTCAAATTTATCTCACTTTGGGTGAAAATTTTGAAATATTTTCAAATATCTAAATTCCAACAATTACACTGAAGATATAAACCAATAGAATTGTATTGTTGGCCTGTCCGTGTTTCCAAAGAAAGGTGAAATTTATCTCACTATAAGTGAAAATTATGGAATATTTTTAAATATTTAAATTCTATTGTAAATTTCCAAACGAGCCCTGTGTAAAAAACCTTCAAGGCCTATGTCATCTTTGGGGATGCTGTGTGGAAGGTATTTGTATGGAGAGAAAGGAGAGGAAGTTCTGAGAAGGAAAAATGTATGAGGGGTGGGTAGGAATCTGGACGTCAATGTGTCCAGAAGTAACGGACGTATAAATCCATCTCTCTAACTGTGGTTCAAGGTGATGAGTCGAGTGAGTCCGGCATGAGAGTTCAAAGGTAAATTATAATAATTAAAAAAAAATTTTTTTTACGTTATTTACCAATTTCAAACCTAAAATCGCTTTTAAAATACCATAAGTACCTAATAAGTTGTTATAGATATCAAACGAATTTATTTACATTTTCGATTTTTGTATTTATGCGCTGGTATATACAATATATACGTATATGTTCAAGTAGATATGGAATAACACCCCAAAAACTAACAACGAAAATGTTTTAAAGTGTTTTTTATTCGGTGGTACATCCTCACTGCACACCCCTTCGGATATACTGAGTTATATTTTATGTAAAAAGGTATACCGAATTTTCCCTAAACCGACTGCATATTGTATATAAGTATGCCGTGGGAGCTGTCGGGAGATCAACTGTGTTGAATCGTCTTATATTTTATGTAAATTCGTCCCATCAGTTATCTTTTTCATCAATTTAGGAGGCGGGTATGGGTAACGCCGCACCGAAAACCATTTACTGGATAACCAACACCTCTGCCATGGTGCCTAGTGATTCGCTACGTTTGGTGACTTGATAGGGGTGCCCAGGTTCATGGGGTGATGTTTATCTAGATCTAGATCTTAGCGTGTCTAGATCTTTCACCTACTGCGTGGCGGACCGGATCGGGTGAGACTGGTTAAGGGAAACCTTTTAAATTCTCCAACCGGACTCTCTCGACCCGCCGTACACCTTGGTGGGAGGGATGGATTCATACGTCCGTCTCTCCTGAACACACTGACCCCAGATTCTTACTCACCCCTCATACCTTTTTCCTTCCCAGAACTTCTTGTCCCTACAAATACCCTCCACACAGCATCCCCTAAGATGACAAAGGCCCCAATGGAAGTAGTTTTTCTCAGCGTGTGAAGCAAATGTAAAAAAAAAAACTTCGGTACCCATCACACTTCTAGTGACTTGCTGTCCGCTGGTTAAAAAATAGAAAATATTCCTACTTTGGAAATAACAAATTGAATAGGAAAATGTTTCTAACACTCAAACGGTTTTTTCGAACCCACAGAACGAAGAAAGAACTGATATGTACTAAAGAAGGTTTTCTTCCTATTTCTCTCGACGGGTTTTTTTTTCTTCATTTTTTGGTATATAATATATAATAAATACTCCACATTAGAATCCAAACTGTATGACTCCAAATAAGTATCTGGGTACGTTGACAGCCTCCGTGGTCGAGGGGTAAGAAGAAGTGTCAGAAGGGATGTGCTCATTGTAACACATTTCTTCAGACTGATTCGTGGATAGTTCGAAAACTCCACTATCACGGAGAGCATTAGTTTCTATGTTCCCGGCGGTTATAGGCGAAACCGAGAGCATAGACTGTTTTATCTCCCTGCTCGTAGAACTAACTTGCCAATGGTCATGCCAGTCGGGTGAGCTGTCTTGTTGGCAGAATGGCAGGAGACCATATTTGTCCCAACGCACATAGGTCTCGTATAAAACGCTGTAACTCCCTAATTATCATAGTGAGAAATATGTTCTAAACGGTGTTAGAACGGGAAAACAACACGCTTTATATTCCAATCAAAAAAATAGCCACCAAAAAAGTAAAATGTACACTTTTATGTATACAAAGTTTTGAATCGCAAATTGAAAAAAAAATTTTAAACTTCGGGAATTTTTTATAAATTATTTTTACATCGAGCTACAAAAAGTGAGATAACAATATGTATCTGTTATACGTTTGTCTAATAAAATATGTATGTGTTTTTATTTTTTTTTATTATCTGTAACTTAATTTAGAAAAAACGTAAGATGAGCCATTTTAAAAATTTTTTTATGTTTGTGTGCCAAAATTTTATAATTAAAAAAATATATGTTTATTTCGAATTATATAATTTGAAAGCGTATTTTGTGACCTTTCTAAAAGAGTTTTTATTTTTTGAATATGCTCAGAAATATTCCAAATATTTGCATTTTATTGTAAAGCGAAAATATTTTGATCAACCGAAAAAAATGCCAATTTTTTGAAGGGTTAAATAGAATCACTTCGAATACGATTTAACATCAATGAAGCATAATTCAAACGGCAAGCTTTGTTGCAGTTAGTTTAAATCTGCTTATCTAATCTAAAATATTTTTTCTTTTAAAAACGCTTTGAAATTTAATTTTGTAATGGTTTTAAAGTGAAATTGAACAAAATTGAATTGTAGCGAGGCTCTTTGAAGGCCGCGGGATCGAATCCCAGCTTGGGCAAATAAAATTTATTTTTAATTAAATGAAGACAATATAAGCGAAACTCAATCGAAAATCTGGAAACAGAAAACTCAGAAAAAGATTTTGGTTCCACTGGGACCATTTCTCTGGGACTCCTCATTTAATTAAGTAGGTATTATAATTTGAGATTTTACTCATAAAGTTAAAAAATAAAAATATAAATTTTATTTGATTAATTTGTGCCATTTCACAATTACTTAATTATAAATAATATATAGTATATTTGCAGCACGTTTCAGAGTGGAAGATACTCCAGCATCGCCCTGGTGTAATACCACCATTTAGAATTGAAACTTTTCTTGAAATGGCTTTAGCCGAGTTTGATGACCAAATCTGAATGGTCAGGTGCTAATGTAAAAACAACATGCATAATTTCAATTTTTAAAAACATACAACAGAAACATTTTAAAAACAACAAACATTTTTAAATAGTAAATTCTGCTGACGTTTCAATTTATGTAGAGAGTCTTCCAACTAATGTAGTGGAACACACAGGCGCTTCCATTGAAACGTAGTTACCTACAAACAACATCCCTGACAGCTAAACTTTTCTGAAACTTCCTGCAGCCCGAACAAGTTACATATTATATGGGTCACAGGAAATTCTGCAAACTTCTGGATAGTTGGCGTATTTTTCTAAATGTTCTCTTTTACACGAGGCATTTTTAAATTCATGGCACTATCGTGGCAGCCTTTCAACAGATGATATTAATTTTTATAACTAAACAGTGTTCAATATAAGTAAGTCTAAAACAAAGTTTCTCAAAGTGGGCGATAACGACCATTAATTTAATCGTTTATTAATAAACATTAATCGCCGAAATGAATGTTCCCGCATAACTTCCGAACTACTGCACCAAATTGGATAAATTTTTTTTGTTGTATTTGACAAGTTTTGTATAAAACTAATTGTGAGATCCCTCCCCCCCCCCCCCCCTTCCACTCACAAAATATGGTAAGTAAAATAAATTAGGGAGCTCTAGAAAAAAATACAAAGTGGGCGGTGGGCAAAATAAGGTTGCGGTTGAGAACCTATGTGATCTAAAGTTATGGTATTTGAAAGGGAGAATACGAAAACAATGTAGATGTGGATATTGTGGATGATGCCAAGAATGTATGGAACGATGAAAGTCGACTGAATATTATAGAACTGAGATCTCTAAAGGTAAGGAGATTACTTGACGTGAATGTAAATGACAGAAGAAGTCGGGGATAACTAGGGGATGACATGGTACTACCAAGTGTGTCAATTACTTGAATGGAACCATGTAAGATGAAGTAGACTAGGCAACACTCGCCTGTGGACAGCGCACACACTGTTTGTTTTAATTTAGCTAGTGACGGACGTATCGAAAACGGTAGCAGAAAATTAAAAAAAATTGTGTAACAAATGTACATTGAAAATTAACAAATTTACGCAACCAAATGTCTGAAAGATTCGAGTGATTAATGTATTTTTCTTTTGTTTCAGGTATGTTTCTTCAATGTTTCACGATTCCAAAGATATCAAGTAAGATATTCATATTAACATAATTATAAATTAAATTTAATACTTAATTAAAATCATCAGAATTATTATCCCATAGGTAATCTTATTGGTTTCAAGTTTCAATAATGCAACAATCCTATCGATCACCTGCCCTCTACTTAAAACAACTATTGGTAACCCCAAAATAACGATTCTATTGAATATACCTTATTTTAGTTGCAAATCTCTTATTTTTGGTCACGGTTGCAAATTGTACAACCGTGGTGCAATTAATGTTACTTAAAATTCTCTCTCTCTGGTTTCAATCCTGGGATTGGTTTGCAGCAATTTCCTCTAATCTTCCCTGTCTAGTGCTCTTTTGAATTCTGCATATGATGAGCAGCGCACGTCCACCAGCAGGTCCTCCAGGTACTCTCGGCGTGGGCGTCCCCTAGAGTTTGTCCCCTCGGTCATACCCTCCATTATGGTATGCAAGAGGCCTTCTTGTCGTATAACTTGGCCGATCCATCTTGCACGCCTTTCGGACAAGGTCCTGAGCAGGTGCCTTCCTCCTTCGATTCGTTGGAGAACCTCCTCATTTGTGATGTGGTCTCTCCAGGAAATTCTTAATAGTCTTCTATAGGACCACATCTCAAAAGCCTCTAGTCTCCGTTTATCTCTTTCGGATAGGCACCATGTTTCGCAGCCGTACATCAAAATACTCCATACATAGGTCTTGATGAGGAGTATTCTCAGTTTTAGGTCTACATTATTAGATTCTATTATTTTCGAACTTTTATTGAATACAAGCCTAGCCTGGTGTATACGGCTGTCTACCTCGCTCTTAGACCGACCGTCCCATGTTATTTTGCTCCCGAGGTAGACAAACTCCTTGGTGTTCTTTAGTTTACTTAAAATTACACATAACTTAATCGATAGTCCTGATCTTCTTCAACGGCTACTCCATGTTCCAAATTGCAACAGCAGACATTCGCTTACTTGTAATCTACCTCTTTGCAAGACCAACTCCAAACAGAACTCATTTATCTACAGATCCACGCACTCATTTAACTTAAATTATTACCACATTGACATTTTTAACTCGACTTTACGTGACATAAAACGAAAACTCACTAAGCAACATGACTCAAACTAGAAAGTTTAATACCTATATATTCCTGTCATTTACCTCTTAATCCTAATTCTATGTTCCTCCTCCCACCTCCCCTTTCATATATTGTAACAAAAAATAAATTAATTAAGAAAACACCCTCACAATGTCACACGTTATCATTCATTCTCTATCATCAGTGGAAAGTTCATAATTGGCATAATTAACTATCTTACTATTGTATTATTGTGTAATCTCAGATTTGCTGTCAATTTCCCTAAAATAAATAATATAAAGACGAAAGTCAAAACATTCAAATAATTTCACCGATTCGTATTTCTTTGCTCTCTCATTCTTAAAGCACACAATAAAAAAAGAAAAAGGAAAAAACATAATGTTGTAATAACAATATTTTTATATCCAATAGCACATGTTCCTTCCGTATACTATATTAAACACATAACATTTCACATAATAATAAAATAATATATATGTTTTATTTTATGACCGATAATATTTCTGTACGAGAATCGTCCCACGTCTTGCCTTTACGGTCCATATTAAAATCTATAAAGTTTATTGTTCGCGATACATGATGTTATTATGAAATAAACAAAAATGATTTACCTATATGGCTAAAGGTATTAAATTTGTTTGATATACAGGAGAATCTCGAATTTCTGGGTATGGATTATCCGGGGAGTGGCTTCAGACCCCGCAGTCCAAATGTTTACTTCTTGTTTGATTCTTAAAACATTTAAAAGTTTTTAAGATATTAGAAACGTATAAAATGCAATCGGTAGAAAAGAATCATTCAGTTCGCTCAAATTATTAACAACACTTTGTTTTCTGTTATTTAACATGTTAAAGGTAAGGAAAATAATCACAGTGAATCTTTTAAAGCTATTTTAGTCCTTTATCCGGACATTTTTTGCTCTATTTTAAAGAGCCATGCTTTATTAATTATTAAAAAAAAAATCGTTTAATTTTATAATAATAATAATAATAATAATGATTTATTGTTTTTCTTTCTTTACAAACATCTAAAGATAATGATATCCTCACTGGGATTTCCCGTGCTGAGGATTTCATTTACATATTATAATTTAATTATAAGAAATTAATATGAATTTGTTATAAACGTATAGGTATCATGTAGTATTTTGTTAAATAATTAAAAATTAAATAAAATTGTGTTTTTTTTTTATAATTCAGATCAGTAGATTCGGTTTTAGTCTGTATTTGATATCAGTATATTTTCTATTTCTGTTCTCCCTATATTTAGTATCCAGCTTTTTATTTGAGATTTAAATGATATACTGTTGAGGTTTTTAAGTGAGAGTGGTATTTTATTGTAAAGTTTAATACCATAATACAAGAAGCTTTTTTGCCCAAATGTTGTGTTAGTAGTTACTTGTTGGATATGTTTTTGACCATGAGATCTAGTGTTTCTAATGTACGTGTAAGTTGTCATTTCTTGGGTTTTGTACTTATGAATATAAATGAGTATAGTTTTAGAATACAGTTGTTTAATTGACATGATGTTAAGATTGTTGAAGATTTCATCAGTGCTAGTTCTTACAGGAACTTTCAGTATAGTTTTCATTATGGATTTTTGAGTTTTAATTAGTGGATTTAGTATGTTTTTATTTGCACTGCCCCATACGATAATACCGTATTCTAACAGTGATTGGCAGAGAGCCATGTAAATCTTGATTAAGTCTTTTTTAATGAGGACATTCCTGATAGTTTTGAAAAAATAACTTAGTTTTTTAATTTTATTATTTAAATAGGTAATGTGTTCGGTCCATTTTAAGTTTTGGTCAATTTTTAGACCCAGATACGTTATATGGTCAACGTTTTCTAATGAAGGACAATTACAATGCTCATTTAAGTGATGCTGACTATGAATTTTCAAGTTCAGGTTTTCTTCAGAGTTTTTCTTATTTTTTATTTTGAAAGTGATGAATTTGGTTTTATTAGCATTAAGTGTAAGTGAATGGTAGTCTAGCCAATTTTTAATTCTTTTAAGTGTGTCTTCTGCTTTCTTAAATGTTTCTGCCCAATTTTTCCCATTTATTAGGAGAACAGTATCATCCGCAAAACTGATGATTTCTCCGTCACATTCTATGTGGCATAGGTCATTAATATAAATAAGGAACAGAATCGGACCCAGAATACTTCCTAGAGGCACCCCGAATTTGACATCAATACACTCACTGGTTATGTTGTTAAGTTTCACAGTTTGCTTTCTATTTCCCATGTAACTTTTTAAAAATATTAGTTCATTATCAGTAATTCCTATGTTCTCTAGTTTTTCAAAAAGATGTGAGTGATTTATTGTGTCGAACGCTTTAGAAAGGTCGAGAAATATGCCAATGCATTTTTTATGAGAGTCTAGATAATTTTTAATATATTCAATTACTAAGGCTATGGCGTTGGATGTTCCTAAATTTTTTCTGAAGCCAAATTGTTTTGGTGATAATAGTTTATTTGATTCTAGGTAGTCGACGAGTTGAGTTTTAACTGTTATTTCTAAGATTTTAGATAATGTGTTTAGAATTGTGATTGGTCTGTAGTTATTGATATCTTTACGATTTCCTGATTTAAAGATTGGTGTAATAGTCCCTATTTTGAGTTGAGATGGAAATCTGCTTTCTGTGATAGATTTGTTTATTAGAAAGAGTATCGGTTCGGTAATTTCATCTTGTAAGAATTTTATTGTTTTCATTGTGATTTCATCACTACCAGATGAGGATGTTGATTTGAATTTAGATAACATTAGTGTTAGTTCTTGTTTAGTGATTGGTTTTAGGGCAAATTTAATACTTTGTGGATTTGGGTGTTTGTTTATGTTCGGGTTAAAGTGTTGAGGTTTGGTTATTTTGTTCGCTAAATTCGAGCCTATGTTTGCAAAAAAGTTGTTTGTGTAGTTAATTAGTTTATGTACGTTTTTGTTGACCGAGAGTGTACCGTTATCTGTGTTGATTTCTTCCAATGGGTTTGTTTTGTTTTGATCTGTGTAGGTGATTTCTTTAATTATTTGCCAGATAAGTTTTGGATTATTATTGGATTGATCTATTTTAGATCTGTAGTAATTTTGTTTAGCCGATTTAGTAAGATTGGAGCAGATGTTTCTATAGTTTTTGTAAAATAGTTTTAAAGAAAAGTCATAAGGATTGTTTTTTACTTGCTGATGGATCTTGTCTCTTTTTCTTATACATTTAAGTAGGCCAGGTGTGATCCAAGCTTTTTTGATTATTTTATTGTGTTAATACGTGTAAGTTTTTATTGAAGTGTGGTTTTGTATTTTTAATTGCAAGTGTTCAATAAACATTTTCCAAGCAGCTTCTATGTCTTCAGCTTTATATATTGACTCCCAGGTTTCAGTTTGTAGTGATTTTTTTAGTTTTGTATAGTCTATAACACGTTTATTCCACGTTAAATTTTGTGTCGATGGTCGATTTTTCTTTGCATGAATGTTAAGAATTAAAGTGTAGTGATCAGTGATGGTGGATTGATGTATGATTGTGGAGTATTTTTTATTCGTTTTTGCCATTATGTGGTCAATGCAAGTTTGCGAGGGGGTTGATTTATTCATTTTGTGATCCACTCTTGTTGGTTCCCTTATTGCGGCAGACATCCCGTGGGAGAGGAGGAGTAATTGGTACTCCTATGTTTGTGGATGTTGCCTTCCAGTATCCAGTATATTAATGTTAATATCCCCAATAATGAACAGGTTCCTGATGTTTCGTTCTTGAAGTAGTATGGAGTCTAGTGATCCAAGAAATGGTGATAAATTAAATTTATAAAACAGATGAAGGCGATCTGTAGATAGCGAAGATGCATGTATCTTGATCGAGTTTTATTTTCAAACAGTTTGCGTCTTGTAGTTCAATTTCTTCTATTTTGCATTCCATCTTAATTTTACAATATACAATTACTCCGTCGTTTTGATGTTTGTGAAGTTTAGTATTGAAGACTTTGTAGTTGTTGATGTTTTTATGCACATATGTTGAGGAATTTATCCAACATTCTGTGAGGATTAATAAGTCAGGTTCTAAATTTAATTCATTTATCAGCACAGTGAAATTCTCAAAGTTTTTGTTAATACTTCGAATGTTTTGATGAATTATGTTCAGGATCGGGAACTCGTCCTGGAGTATACGGTTTAACATGCAGGTATTTGTGGTGATTATTGGTTGAGGTATCAGTTTTTCAAGTGTTTCCGTTGTGAAAGAGGCCATTATAAAGATATAGAGTAGATGGAGTGTATATAGGGGTTTTTTTTTTTTTAAATCATCTTAATAGGTATATCGTTGAGATGTCTTATTTCGATAACCTTTGAGTCTTTAGTTTTTCTTATAAGAATTTTTCCATCTTTAACCCAAATCGTTTTTATTATAATCGTTTTTTTTACATTAGTGCATGTTTAAGTTTGGTTTGTGTAAGTTTTTAGGTCATTTTCTCCAACAATAAATCCAGGTAGATCAAAGATAGTTTTTTATTGTAACCAACAAAATGTACAACAATTCCCATGAAGCCCCCCAACGGACCGTTAATGTATGTTTCCTTTTAAAGGCAAACTATGCAGAAGAGAGAGAATTTAAGAGAATTCATCCTATTTATAAACTCCACTATAGGTTCGTTGGAAGGGAACAAATATAGCCGCTCCTGACATCTATGTCAAAAAACCCAGACTATAATTACTCCTGACATCTGTGCCAGGCGTAAAGAAACTTTTACCCTAAACAAAGGCTTCATTTTCTAACAGTGCGCTCCCTCTAACATTCTTATTTATAGATCTACCTTTCAAATCATCTTCGGCTTCTTTTTGAAGGTTCACTACGTGGCCTTAATTCGGACGAAAAAAAACTTTTAAAATACCTATGAATATGCAGTTACTACTAATTTTTTGTCAGGCGCCTCTAATGACTAAATGAAATACCCTAAAAGAAGACTTGGCATACCAATAAAACGTAAAAAAAAACGTTTATTCAAAAATGGCGCCCAAGATGGAATCAAAATTTATTACTTATAATATTCATGGAAATCATTTGAATGTAACGCCATTTTTGTAAAAATTTTGACAGAATATTCGGTATGTATTTGGATCGGTATGCCAATCTCTAAGGTAAATATTTTGTTAGTCATTGGATGCATTGGAATTGCTGGATAAAATTCTTCGGATACGTGCTGTAACATTCTGTTTATGCCGATAAACAGAGATTTTATTGTGAACATATTTTACCGATGCTCCGTTTTACTGGCATTTTTTTTGTATCTGTCCCGATAAACCAAGATTCAACTGTACACATTTCTGATATAAAATCCATCTACACCCGTAAGAATTCTGCTCTAGTTTTCGTTTGAGAAATATTCACTCCCCTCATTCCACTGCCCCATTTAAAGACACTCGTAAGTAAGAATAAGGAGCGATCATAAAAAAATGTTTAGGCCGTATAGCACTACGTGTTATAAAATTGTAGGAATAGTAGGGCATGCGTTAAATGTATCCTAAACATAACACAAATCATATTTTTACAATATTTGCTGTGGACCATGGAATAAATCTATAAAGATTCTGTTTAGGGTAAACTGGACAATGATTGGCTGCTTTCATTTTGATTTGTGTGTTCATCATACTCTTGCTGATTTGTGTTGTTTAACCCTAATTTATTTTAACCTAGCTGACCCGACGAACTTCGTACCGCCTCAGAATCAAAAACTGTTGAATTAAATTCAGTTTTTTTGTTACATAAAAAATTACAAAATGAAGCAATTATCTATGCACAGCTGTCCGTGTTTTTTTGTCAGTATCAGAGATGTCGTTGTGTACGGATTTTTTTTTTATGATTTTCTTACATTTCCACTTAATTACGGTAATTTGAAAGGCGGGTACGGGTGCCACCGCCCCGGGATTTAACGGGGATGCCTGGGTTAATGGGGTGAAGTTTGTACGGGTCTTGGTGGCGGATGCGTCTGTCCACCTGCTGCGTGGCGGGACGGATCGAGAGATACTGGTTGAGGGAGGCCTTTTGACCGTTCCAGCCGGACTCTCTCGACCCATTGATTTGCACCGCAGTTGGAGGGATGGATTCATACGTCCGTCACTCCCGGACACACTGACCCCCAGATTTCTACCCACCCCTCATACCGTTTTCCTTCCCAGAATTTCCTATCCTCCCCTTCCTTAAAAATAATCTCCACACAGCATCCCCTAAGATGACATAGGTCTGGAGAGAAATTATTTTCCTCAGGGCCTCTTGTGTGGAGCTTATATAAAAAAATGCGTTTCATTTCAGGGATTTATTATAATTATTGCATTTTTCCTTTGGAGGGGTTGCAGACATACGTTCACCGTTTGTCTCATTTTCGACCATTGACATTTAATGTGTAAGAAAGAGGGGCAGCATTATATGATTAAGAACAAATGCAAAACAATCAGCCATAGCCGTTCTTAAGTGAAGTCAAGCCTTGGTGTTAGACGTGGCAACAATGCATTTAGTCTATGGTGTGACCGGGTGCGAACCAAGGTTATATTTGACAGGTGAAAGACTTGTATTTCATGCGTTTGTAGTAGGATTTTCGAAGAGGAAATGTATATTTCCAGTCGTTAATGGTAGAATTGCCTATGTCATTTTGGTAATTTGATTTACGTACCAGAAAGTTCTCTTATTTGAATGTTCTGAATACCGACGTTAGGTGCTCTCGATATAGAGTGATGGCACTTTCCCAAAACGTTTTAAGGACCAGAAGGATTCCTCTACCGGTTCTCACGTCAAGACTCTACTTTTGATTTTAAAACGAAGCTACTGTTAAATGATTCTAAAAGCCCCCGACTGTCCCTACACGGCACAACCTACATTTATACATACCAAAAACTTTAAAGTTCTCTTCCGAGGCAGTTTGTTCCTGTTCTTGAAGCTAGTGGAGAGATATATATATATAGAGGAACATACATTATAAAGTAAAAGCATATTCAAACACGTTCCTACGGCAGTGTACAACACAAGATCCGCATCTAGAGCTTCTGGCAAGCCACAGGCAGCTCTATCGAGAGACAGTGCGATGGGAAGGTGGTCCTTCAAATCATTCAAAACCGTCCCCGGCAGCACAGTGGCCAGACGTGACCCCTATGAAGACGGTGGGATAGTGGAGGAGAGACTTCTGAAGAACCCAGGGAACTAAGTAACTCACTCCAGCCGACAGGACCACAAGCAAACTGGAGATCGGGGTCGAAAGAAACCCCTCCTCTCACTTCTACCGCTACGTCAGGGGTGGTGCAGTGGATAGTGCAGGAAACTAGGCGCTTACTTAAGATATGAAACAAAGACACCACCTGCGCCAGGCAGGGACAAGGGGGCTATTCGACCCCCTTTTGGGGAGAGTAACAGTACAGACGAAGAAGCAGTACAATTCTAGCCTGTTTGATAATAAACAGTTAATATAATAAAAGATCCGTATCATTCCTAGAAGAAAACAAAAAAAAAACAAAGAAATTCATAAGATTATAGCTGTCAGTAGGACGATAGATAGAATCAGGGCAAAAAAATTAAAATAACAATTAAAGTTACATAGTATAGGATCGTTGCCTTCCTATCTAATGAAAAAGTCAAAATATTGATACAGCCTTTTTTGCACCACGAAATGAATAAACCATAAATATACTAACCCCGAATAAACAATCATCATCCCCGGTCCCAGGGATTGGGGGCGATTCAGTAGCTAGGGCATTTCTAGCGGGCATTAGGCCCCACATGTATTTTACACATTCAACATTCATTTTAATCAGAAGAAAACAATTCTTTTAAAACAGCAAAGTTATCAAAGTTTAGAATTTTTTACCTGCATATATTATGATGCTTGATGTTATCACCATTTAATTTAAATAAATGCCAAAAGGATTTGTTAAAATTTAGAAATAAAGTTCGCCAATAAAAACTTAGTTCCGCATTCATTAAAAAAGCAGATAAAGGATAATTTATAAAAATTACAATAAAGGCATTTTACAGTAAAAAGTAAAGAATCAGGTTCGGTAAGAAAATTATGGTGATTTTAATAGTATGATGTATGTTTTATGTATTAATAAAAAAAAAAAAAAAAGTATACATACGTACCTATTAATTAAAACAAACTTACTGTTTTAAAACACTTTATTTAATTTTATTGTCAACCAATTACAGAAGAACCCTTCCTTTCTTAGAACAAAATACAAATTAACAATACAATTAATGACAATAACCAAATATTAAATAATTACAATAACCAAAATACAAAGAGAAAAGTAATTACAATTACCAAAATACAACTGGAGTGCAAGAGTAAGCCATGATTATGTTTTATTTTATGTTATTCAAATATTGCTAAGAAACGATGGCGATCAATAGATATGTAATATTGAAGATTTTAAATGCATATTTTTTTTATTTTTATGTGAATACCTCATGAGAGTCTCGCTACTCCCGTCTGGAGCCAGTGTGACTATGGCATCCCCAATTGGGGTATGTTGTGAGGCTGAAGGTAGTGGGGAGGGAAAGGATATGGGAAAGAAAAAGGTGGGGAAGTACCTGGCTATTCAGATCTGGTCACCAAACTCGGCTAAAGCCATTTAAAGCAACCTTTCAATTCTGAATGGTGGTCTTACACCAGGGCGATACGGAGAGTATCTTCCACTCTGGAACGTGCCGCCAATATACTATATACATATTATTTTGAATGAATTAATTGTGAAATAAAATTTATTTTGCCACCCCGGGATTCGATCTCGCAACCTTCGGATTGTGAGTCAAGAGGCTTGCCCTCAACCACTGTGGTTTATGTGCTGCCATACAGTTCCGATATCCGATTGCAATAAAACTTTAGTGCTTTGTTGCGCGCACGCCCGTAAAGGTTATAGTCTATATGTATGGTGTTAAGAAATTTGTATAAATAAAAATTTGTGTATTTCATATATTTTAGTGGCAGGGAGGAAAGGCAGGGGTGGGGAACGGGGGGTTCGCAGGAGAGGTGACAAGGGAGGGGTAAGGCGGTGAAGGTGGAAGGGAAACGCGGGACGTGAACGGGGGCATACAGAGAGAATCAATTTATTTTTTTGAATGGCATTGCAACGCATGCCTAGTACCAGTTAGTATCATATAGAAAACTGATTACGGTAAAAACAAACTTATTTTTCCATGCTTAAGAGAAAACTTGACATTTACTTGAATAGCATTTAGGTAGAAGATTAATTATGCTGTTGTATTACGACTATTTTATTGCTTTATCCACAAGCAAAATGCTTCTAATCTTTTCTCTACCGGTATTAAAATGGAAGATGCTCCGAGGTACTAGCGTCGTTGACCCCTTCGACACCGTGCATAGCTCACGTAGTACAGTATCAGTAGACGGCTCAAATTTGTCATGTGAGAATGGGTCATTTTTAAGTTCAACAGCTCGGCTATGGAAAGATTTTCCAGCCTCCGTGTTTCTTCCCTTCTACAACCTTCCTCTCGCCAAAAAGACTACACAGCACCCCTGTAGATGACATAGGCCTTGAGGGAAATTATTTTCCTCAGGGGCCTCCTGAGTGAAGTTAAGGTGATTGTCAAAAGAATTCATATTCTACTCTTTTATAAGCGTGCATATAATTATTTTACAGAAAATAACGCTTTTGGCGCCAATCAAATTATTTTAGGTTTTTAATGCTTTTTGCACGTTACGCTTTAAAATTTTGGGGTAAATTAATTGTTCGCGCCTTTACATATTTAATTAGAATATAAATAAATAGTTTTGTCCATAAACAAGTCCATTTCAAGGTTAAAAATTCAATATTGTATCGGTGACTCAATCCAATATTGTATTTTTCAGCCTTTCTTGAAAGATTTGGGTTTGTTTATGGACAAAACTATATAATTATATTCTAATTAAATGTGTACGGGCGCCAATTAATTTGCATTAATATTTTAAAGCGTAACGTGCAAAAAGTATTAAAAACCTAAAATAATTTGATTGGCGCCATCTGTGAATGCGTAGATTATAACGTACGTGACATTTAACCTTAACATAAATAAATAGTTTTGTCCATAAACAAACTCAAATCTTTCAAGAACGGCTAACACAGTATGGATGGAGTCACCGATACAAAATTGGATTTGTCAGCCTTTCTTGAAAGATTTGGGTTTGTGGACATTATTCTGGTACTAGCAGTTAAAAACCCGCTCTGCAGGTTTTTGCTGCTAGGCCCTGCGGGCGGTTTTTGCTTCGGCTTCGCCTGGTTAGTGTTGGTGACCATTGACTATTTTATAAATCCAATAGGAACTGGTCCCGAAAATAGCCCGTTCCTCGGATCCACTGTCAAAGCTAGTCACCGGGGCAAAGTAACCGGGACGGGCAATGACGTCATATGTAATACATACATAGTTGGGTGATGCAACTAAGTACTACCGTCAACCTTTCCATATATCCAGAGAGATACAACAAATTCACTAATACATAGTATTTGCATCTGCCCGGGAGACGTCCACAAGAGACTGCTAACGGAAGTAGCGCCATCTATCGCCACATTCTTGACTTTAAAACCGAATTAGAAAGGTAGCTTTGTTTGAAATTCCATGTACACAGATGTTATTTGTGGCGCGGCGCGTATGGCGGGGCTCGTATGCAGCGAAGCCGGGTTCTGAAATTCAAACACACAGACGGTAAGCTATTAATACTGTTTGATGATGATGATGATTATATTTATTTAGTATTATGTATAATCTAATATTTATTCTAGTTCATATTGAATATGTATGGGCGCAAACAATTAATTCACTTTAATATTTTATAGAATAATTGCAAGTGTCAAAAACCTAAAATATTTTAATTGACGCCATCTGTGAATGCCTAGATTATAACGTACGTTACGTTTAACCCTAAGGTTAAACGTCACGTACGTTATAATCTACGCATTCACAGATGGCGCTATTCAAATTATTTGAGGTTTTTAATGCTTTTTGCACGTTACGCTTTAAAATATTAAGGTAAATTAATTGTGCGTGGTCGTACATATTTAATTAGAATATAAATAAATAGTTTTGTTCATAAACAAACCCAAATCTTTCAAGAAAGGCTGAAAAATTCAATTTTCTATCGATGACTCAATCCAATATTGTATTTTTCAGCCTTTCTTGAAAGATTTGGGTTTGTTTATGGACAAAACTATTTATTTATATTCTAATTAAACATGTACAATCGCGAACAATTAATTTACCCTAATATTTTAAAGCGTAACATGCAAAAAGCATTAAAAACCTCAAATAATTTGATTGGCGCCATCTGTGAATGCGTAGATTATAACGTACGTGACGTTTAACCTTAATATAAATAGAATGTAAGTGTATGTAAATCTGTTATTGAGATACAAAACAACTCATTGAACAACCGAACAATGCGTAAGTGTCGTAGGGGTGATCTTTCACAACATACATTTTATCATTATTTTTAGCCTGAGAAACAATTTACTAAATATTAATAATTATTTAAATTGCATAGTAAATTCAATGACTGACTTAATTTTTCTGGCAATATCCATTCCAAATCATGATCTGGAGTGCATTATTTTTTTTATAAACAACTTCTTTCTACAGTCTCATTCACACATCGTCTCGTACTCGTACATACCATTCTTTTTATTCCATTAACTCCACACAAGAGGCCCGGGGAAAATAATTTACCTCTGGGGGCCTATGTCATCTTTGGAGATGCTGTGTGGAGGGTCTTTTTGAGGAGAGGAAGGAGTGAACATGGGTCTTGAAGTTGTATGTTGTAGGAGGAAGGAAACACAGAGGCCGGCAAATCATTCCACAGCCGAGCTGTTGAACTCAAGAACGAGTCGTAGAAGCGACCCATTCTCATATGACAAATATCAACTGTGTACATAATATGTTGGGCGCGTGTTTCCCAACTATGCACCGGTGCCAAAGGGATCAATGACGCTAGTTCTTTGGAGCATCTTTCATTGTAATACCGGTAGAACAACGACAGCATAGCTACCTGACGATGCTCCGCTAAAGATTGCAATTATCAAACAGACCCTCGTTTCTGCACAGAGTTTTTTTCACGAATTTTGGGGCTCCAGACCAGAGGTAGCAGCTAAATTCAATAATAGGGCGCACTTGCGATTTATAAGGATTAGCAGTTGTGTACTATTAACGTATCTGCAGGCCCTGTACAGTACGCCCAGCTTCTGACAGGCTAGCTCGACTCTGGCTTCGATGGAGCCCCCGTGCCTGAGCTGGTCATTTAGAGTTACACCAAGCATATCAATAGAAATATCCTTCTGTTATTTTGACTCGATCATGCTATCTATTTGGTTCACTTGATCTGCCATGTCTTCCTCATTCGTCCTCGACTTCTTCTACCATTCACATTAGCATCATAAGCTTGTTCTTCTTACACTCCTTTCTTTGTTCATCCGCTTTACATGCCCAAATTATTTAAGCATTCGTTTCTTAATCTTACTCATTATGCTAAACCAGCCTTGTATTCTTTGCGGATCTTCACATATTTCACTTGGTCGTCACGGTTTTACCACACATATCTCGTTTAGGGATCACATTTCTGCAGTATTCAGTCTAAACAACATCATAAATGAAATAAATTCCAGTCATATTTCATGATGCCAGAGCCATAATGTTGAAGAGTTTTTAGCGGGACATAAAAACAGATTGTACATCCTACGCCTCCGGGATCTCATTTCTACAGCATCCAGTATACTTTCATCCTTCCTTTGCTAATTCCACGCCTCACTACCATGCTTCAGGCTTGTTATCAGCACTCCATTGTGGACTGCTGTAGTCTACATTTAAAGTGTAAAATATAATAATATTCACATGACTTACTTGTACATTCCATACTGGGTCCACAGCTAATTAAGTTTTAAAACTGTCAACAAATTCACTACAATTTAAAAAATGTCTCTTTTCAGAAACACATCAATTTGATTATTTGTCGAAATAACATTCTTGTCGCACTGAAGGATTTTCGTTTTGATGTGTAAATATTTATGTAGATTCCACATGGACTTCCATCTGTCACTTCACTAATCTCTTCACCGATGGTCAAATCAAATTTGCATTGTCGTCACAGATTCAGCTCCATTTTTCAAATCAATGTCATGGTTTGACATCTCCCAGGCTCTCTCATTTCTCTAAAACAAGAAATATAAAACATTACCTAATATACGCTTTGAATAGTGTTTGACAATGTGTAAAATAGTAATGTAGCGACTTACGTTAAACAAGTTTACGTAATGCAATATTTACATCATTGATTGCACTTACATCTCTTTATAGAAATTACTACTTATGGATATATTACTGTAAAAATGTGAATAAACGTTACCTTGTAGCTTTATTCAATGATGATTATAAACTCTAATCACAATATTTTGTGACGTAAATCTTTACACAACGTGTACTTCGTTAGAATCTGAAAAACAACATAAGCATTATTATAGGTTATTATACGCTGACAGTTGAAAAGTGTAAAACCATATCACACATCATTATTAAACATAATATTTATTGTAAAGGGTGAATAAACACTATATTCAACGGTGACTAAAAACTGAGTCTAGTCTGAACATAATCACAATTTTTTTTATCATAAAACACGTGTATTTCGTAAAGAATTTGTAAAAACAACACTGCAAATACTGGCGGAGACGCGTTGATGCTTGTAACGTGTAAAACGAAAGTTAACATCATATTAAATGTAATAGTAACTGAAAAAATGTGTTTAAACGTTACCTTGAAGTTTTATTAAAACAATGATTACAGATTGAGAAACGAATGATACAATTTTCAATGAAAATTCATTATCACAATATCAACAACACGTAGACATCAGAGGGAAAAACGGAAAAACTGTTCGAATGACTAGAAATTACACGACTACTAGCAGCGTTGCCGGATCTCCAAGGCCACGTCTAGTAATACTGTAAAGGTGTCTATGAATCAGCGCATTGACATTTGACGTTTTTGAATTTTTGGAATTCACTCACTACTCAACATTATAGGTACTTATCACAAAATTCCCGCAGCTCTTTCAAAATATGATAATTCGTTCGATACAAAATGTAAGGGGAAAAGAATTTTCTTAATAACTATTTTTTTCTTTATTTTTTGTGATATTTTAATAATTATTATGTTATTCGGGGCGAAGACAACTCCAACAAATCAAAGATCATCAAAATCGGCCCAGCCGTTCTCGAGTTATAAATAGATAATGTAACTAACCCGACATTGTTTTATATATTAAGATAATCCGAGTAATTGGACGACGCTCGTCGACGCTCGACGCTCGACGCTCGACGCTCGACGCTCGACGCCCGACGCTCACTTACGGCCACCAGATATGGATCCTAAATGAAAGAACACGCTCCAGAGTCCAAGCTGCCGAAATATGGTGCTTGAGAGGAGTGGCAGGGGTTACGAAATGGGATCATATAAGAAGCCCGACGATCCGAGACGATCTAAACATCGAACCACTGCTACTCTTCATAAAAAAATCGCAACTGAGGTGGCTTAGGCATGTACTAAGAATGTCTGATGACCGAATTCCGAGGAAAATACTGATTGCGATTCCAGAGGGTAGACGTCCAGTGGGTCGCCTCGACACAATTGAGCGAGGCAGCTCCAGAAACTGTGTGAGGAGAGGATGGGACTGCCATGGACGGAGGACGAACAAGCAGCACAAGACAGGGACGTATGGAGGAGCCTTGTCGAAGCAGTGGGTCCCCGACCCGAATAGGATAAGGGGAAGAAGATGTGATGATGTGATGTGATGTGAGAGTAATTGGACTATTTCAAACGGCGAAGTTTACTTAGTGTAAGTTATCTTGTAAATTCGGCCTTGTTTATTTATATATTTATTTATTCATTTTCGGGAAATCGACAGTTTACATTATTTCAGTTTGTTCATGAGTAGATAATATAGCCAAAATAAAATCAATTACGGATTTCCTCCTTGTGACTTTACCTCTACTAAGATAGAACAAAAAGGAATTAGAAATAACTTAATTTATTAGAAAAGAATATAAATCCAAAAATTATATAAAACAAAAAAGTATCAATACATTGGTAACCATAACGCATTGGATGAAAATCTTTATATTGCTGGAACAAAACTAGAGAAGGTACAGAGTGTTGGGATACAATGTAAATTACTTGGGCTGCAATGTAAATTATAGATGGAATCCTTCGGGTGAAATCAAATGCCGCATTGAGCAAGCTCGTGCAACCTTTATCCGCATGAAAAATATGTTCTGCAGTCATGATCTCAACCTTGGATTACAAATGCGAATTGTCAGACACTACGTGTTTTCGGTATTATTTTATGGAATGGAAGCATGGACGCTTACTGAAGAACTGATTAGGCTACTTGAGGTATTCGAGATGTGGATCGACAGAAGAATACTTAAAATAAGCTGGATGGACAGAGTTACGAATGAAGATGTTATGGATCGGATGAATAAAGAAAAAGAAATTATTAAAACTATAAAAATCCGAAAACTTCAATATCTCAGACATGTGATGAGACATCCAGAGAAGTATGAGATCTTGCATCTCATAATGCAGGGAAAGATTGCCGGAAGACGGGGTCCTGGAAAAAGGAAAACCTCATGGCTGAAAAAGCTGAGACAGTGGTTTGGCCAGTCTACGGTAGAGCTGTTCCGGGTCGCAGTAATTAAAATCCGCATAGCCAACATGATCGCCAACGTCCGTTGAACGGACAGGGCGGATAAGGTAACCATTAAAGGACATAAGCATATACAAATCGAATCATAACAGAATTATAAATATTAACAACAGATACATGAAACTATTCACGAAACATCAAATAAATTCTCTTTTATAGACTTTTTATATTTGGTTAGTTCGCAATTGAAAATGTCCTGGATAATATTTTATTGTAATTATTGCGTGGTCGGTTCGAGGAAGATTCCGTTTATTAATTGTGGTGTATTTCTACGTAAAAAAAAATAACTTTAGTCAAATGTATTGTTAAAATCATCGAAAATAAGACTTCATAACTCTATATCAAGGAACCGCCGCAGGGGTTGTCATAACATAATATAACATACATCATACATGGTAACAAATTATAATTAAATCTTTTTTAAATTCATTAAATTTATAATAACGCCGATTTAATTTTACTTTGAATTAATACTTTTCAGAAACGATTAACCGCATAAATAAAACGATTATAAATTTCAGGGAAAAATAACAAAAGTAATTAAAACTTTCGCCCATAATAAAACCAAATATGTTAATTAGAATTTGAATTTTCCTCAATTAACGCCGGCGTATGTAAATTTAACTTAGTCGTTTTCTCTGATAAAATAATGCGTTACCGAATATAGATAAAGTTGGTTGAACGTACATAGTATTTTTTTTTTTTTTTTTTTATTTATTTATTTATTTCAAGACTTGTTTTTACATTAAAAAATGATAACATTTGCAAGGTTAAACAACATTTTTTTTTTTAATTCTACTACTCCATAAGTTGAGCTCTGGGAGCTCGTGTTTATGGGAGGAGTATTTATTCACACGCAAAAAATAAAATAATAATAATGTTCTAATTAAATGTTTAAATAATATTCAAAGAACTTATGAGGTAAATACAAATATTAATTGACATAGGTTCGTAATTTAGGAGAAAAATTGTTATACAAGGTCAATACTTTTTTTTTTTAAATATTAAATATTACATTTAAAGTAAGGGTAAATTAAATTAAATTTAATTAAATTAAGGGTACAATATATCATTATCCAATTTCAGTGACTTTATTTGTTTTTTGAATTGTTCATATTTCAATGTTTCAGTTACACTAATTTTGTTTTTAGATAATAATATATTGTACCATCTTACACCTAGATACAGATAGTGGTGCTGAGCCGTGGTAGTTCTAAGCATAGGGATGGCTATTAAGCCATTCGTTTTAAATCTATTGCTTATGCTATCAGAGGGGTGAATTTTTTTTAATAAAATACTCTTTATAAATTTGATATAAGGCGTTTCTCTTATACAATTCTGTGATGGATGGTACATTAAATTCTCGAAATATCTCTAGAGTAGGGAAGTCGTATGGTTTCCTAAGGATGATTTTAATAATTATTCTTTGAATTATGATTATAGGTTGTAAGGAAGCTTTAAAGGCCATTTATTTATGATAATCAAACAAACAAAGGAAAAGCTGAACATATATCTATAACATTTTTTATAGTAAAACCATATTATTTAAATACTGTAATTAATTGAAAAAATTTATATATTGTAAAAGCACACCATGTTAATATATATTATAAAAGAAAATGTATGAAAGTGTGCGTAAAAAACTCTGAAACGAGTCCCGGCACGATAAAGGGAGTTATATGATGTGGTAGCCCTCTATCCCCCATCCATGAAGACAGTTCCCGTTTTTACCTGAAGGGCGCGCTTTTGAAGATATAACGGCTGGAAGTTTCGCCCTCTAGACATTTCTAGAACAGTCCAGAAATTTCGAGTGTTTTCCGCAACATTCCAGAACATCGCGAAATATTTTGGAATGTTGTGGAATGTTCGGGAACATCATTGTGGAAAATTTCAGAACGCTCTCGAATGTTGTGGAATGTTCTGGAACAGGACCATTCGAAGCCTTTTTTTATGGGTGGGGCTACCCATAGGTAGGGGTGTATAAAGCAAGATTATTTTGTGAATCACATTTGTTCATTCTATCTGGAAGAATGTTGTTAAGTATTTTTGCAAGGTGTCTATATAAGTTTCAATGAACAAAATTAGTATGCGTTACAGGAATTTGCAATAATTTTTTGTTTTTTTTTTCGAGTACAGCGATTATTTAATATTTTTTCGTAGTAGATACTTACGAGTATGTATGTTTGAATATGGATGAGTGAGGTTTGATTAGCGTGTATCTGCCCAACGTCATACACGTTAAAAATATTAAAGGTTAAGTTTCAGTCTGTAATTAGAGATAGTCTAAGGATTTTTTTTTAAATTAGTTTTCTGTGCCTTTATGTTTGGGTATAGTGCAGATGCAGTGCCGCCTCCCCATGCTAAGATACCATACGCAATAATTGATCGGCAGATTGCAAAAATAAATTATTTTCAAGTGTTGTAAGTCGAGAAAGTTTTGTGAGTTTCTAAAAAAGTTCATTGATTTTCTTATTACAATCATAAAATATTAAATTTGAGTTTGTAATTAGAGATAGCCTAAGGATTATTTTTTTTATATAAGTTTTCTGTGCCTTTATGATTAATTAAGTCTAGTGCAGATGCGGTGCCCCCTCCCATGCTAAGATACCATACTCAATAATAGATTGACAGAATGCAAAAACAATCATTTTCAAGTGTTATAAGTCGAGAAAGTTTTGTGGATTTCTAAAAAGGTGCATTAATTTGAGTCTGTAATTAAAGATGGCGTAAGTTTTAATTTTATATTAGTTTTCTCCGCCTTTATGTTTGGGTCTAGTGCAGATACAGTGCCTCCTTCCGATGCTAAGATACCATACGTAATAATAGATCGACAGATTTCAAATTAAATCATTTTCAAGTGTTGTAAGTCGAGAAAGTTTTGTGAATTTCTGAAAAAGTGCATTGATTTTTTTATTTCAATCATAAAAGATTTAATTTGAGTCTGTAATTAGAGATGGCCTAAGGATTAATTTTATATTAGTTTTCTGCACCTTTGAGTTTGAGTCTAGTGCAGATACAGTGCCTCCTCCCCGTGCTAAGATACCATACGGAATAATAGATTGACAGATTGAAAATTAAATCATTTTCAAGTGTTGTAAGTCGATAAAGTATCGTATCATTCTGAAAAAGTGCATGTTTTTTCTTATTACAATCATGAAATATAGAAAACGTTCTTGTGCTATGATGGAGGACGTGTGTGATGAGAAGGATGAAATAAAACTAACCTAAAATTGTAATTGAAAAAGTTTAACGTTTACCACATTAGAGTAACGCGTAATTTTACGCCTTTCGCCGTAAATTCGCTCATTATAAACTTAATTAAATATACCGAAAAGTACTTCGCCGTAACAAGGGCGGCGCGTGGCAGGAGGGTTGCCATTTAGAGTTTCAAACTAGAATTGTCACATATTTTAGCCGGTGTCCGTTTTATTACCAAAGTCCGAATATTCGCCCTAAAGTGGCCACGGTGAAATTAGCCGTTCACCGACATAGGGCGGGTGGAATTTAGGCTCACCGCCCAAACATATTATTTAATAGTACCTTTACCTACTTACGAAGAACGGCTGCGCGTCCTTTTTCATACATAATTCCCAACCAAACTAAATAAACTATTTTTAAAGTGAAAACTGCTTTAGCACTAATGTTTTTAAATTATATATCCAAAAATGAATGTTTCTTTGTTTGTTCCGGATGTGTTCCTAAACCATTCATCCGATTGCGATGAAACTTTGGTGAGTTGTTTTTTGTGCGCACGCCCTCGAAGGTTTCTGTTTATAATGATGAGCTCTTAGGTTATGAAATATGTAAATTGGTTCGCGGGAAAGTGGAAAACGGTGAATGGGAATGAGGAACGGGGGCGGTAACAGGAACGCATGAGAAAGGACACGCCAGGGAGGGATGGGGGACGAGTTAGGAGCAGAGGGGGATTGAAAAAGCTACATAGTAGCGGTTGCGGATGGCGGGGGTAAATTGAGTACCTGGATGAAAAAACGACCTCAGTGCAAAAATCGTGTTTTGAGATATTCGCGTTTAAACATTTTCAACTAATATAATTCATATTAGAATAAATTAACAATAATAATAAACGAAAATATGAAAGAGAACAAGACAAAATCACTGATGGGAATAACCTTAAAAAAAGTAATAAAAAGAAAGTTTTTCTTATAAAAATTTAATATAATTCATCAACTGTAGTACTTTTGTTCAACAGTATTTTATCTTATAATGAACACATCTTTCTTCTGTAATATTTTTAATATTTTGGACAAAAAATACTAACCCTTTGTTTTTTAAATTAATAAAAGTAGTCATGATATAGAGGTCGTTCTTGCATAAAACTGTTTTTATCCTTATTTATAGGGATTTTTGCCTCGTTCACATTCATACGTCGTCTCATACATGCTCTTCTGTTATTCTGACTCTTGACATGGCCCGACTCAAGTATCTGATTCACTTGGTCGTGCCATGTCTTTCTCGGGCGTCCCCGACTTCTTCTACCATTCACTTTTGCGTCATATATTCTCCTTACACTCTTTTCTTCGTTCATTCGCTCTACATGCCCGAACGTGTATTATAAAGTATCTAAAACAATAAAACATGAGTTTTTAAAACCAAATATATTCGTAATGTGTGTATCAAGTACTAAGGCTCATGTAAATGTAATAGACTTAACAAGATTTTGATATTTTAGGATTGTTTTTATCCTCGATGGAGTAATTTGAAGCAAACTCATAAAAAATATTTTACATTTGAGTTCATTTTTATAATGTACTTTTAACATATAGGACCATAAATTGGAGATGTGTTTAGTTTTAGGATTTATAATTTGACGAACGATGGTTTTCTTTTCCACACAACTTAATAAGAAAGTATCTTGCAAAGCTTTCTTTCCTAGTGCCCAAAATGTGTCAAGTATTTTCTGCTCCGAAACGTCACACTTTTTGTAAGAGTTTGTAGCACAACACTTAGAGACGAAATTAAACGTTTTAGCACCAATTTTCTTTCCGCTTTTTTGTAGATATGATTTAAGATGTTTCTCTTCCACTTATCTTCAATTCTAGGCTTCTTTAAACCTATTTTTTCGGGAGAAGAATCAGAGCTGTCAGATGCAGTGGACGCCATTTTGTATTTGGTATAGTAGTAAGTAAGTTAATCTAGGATTTCAAACCACTTGACGTTTTATATGCAAAAACGACTCTCCAAGTAGGACAAAACAAATGTTTACAGCACAATCTGTAGACAAAAGACCAAACTGATTTTAATACAGTGTGAATGAGATTGTGTGTGTAGAGTGGATTTGATATGTGTGAAGATTGACTGACGAAGGACCTTGATTTTGTGTTACTGTTACTGCTTGAAATGAGAAAACATATGCTGCATAGAAAGGAAAGGACTCACCGGAAGGATAAAGAACTCTCATGCTGCCAATGCACTTGTCTGCTTTCTCCCCAATGCAATAGGCACAGAAACAGCAATAAGCGTGGGTTTCATTTCTTTGATGGACACGGCGAAATTGTAATGATGGCGATTCACAGATAGCGGTAGCACAATGGCTTTATGATATGTTGCGGCGCGGGCGGTTAATTACAGACTGGTGCACGTTGTGAAGGTAGTTAAAGGTGCGGATTTTGGAGCAAGGTAGGATAGGATTTGCAACAATATTAATACCAATCCCAAGCAGTAACAATATGTATGCGTGCTATGTAGGTATGTGTATGTGTAGGTATGTGTATTGGCGTAACCACAGTGGGTAAATAAGGAATCGATAGTTCAAATAAAACGTTTTACCGAAAAATGACCTCCGGTCCCTGAGGTCGTTTTTACATCCAGGTACTCAATTTGGCAAATCCATGTTTCTCACACAGACCTATATGTGGCCTACTCAAGCGTTTAAAATCCTTCTGATTTATTCGTGTAAGCACCGGATGGAAAAAAACAAAAAAAAATTGTTTTATTTTAAATTCCTCGACATACTCCCCCTCTTCTTCCAGAACTTTCTAGAGCTCTATCAAACCTTCTAGAACTTTCCGGAAGACTGTTCTAGAAATTACAAGAGGGCGAAACTTCCAGCCCCTATATTTTCAAAAGTACGCCCTATAGGTAAAAAAGGAACCGTCATCCTGGAAGGGGGGATAGAGATCTACTACACCACATAACTCTCTTGATCGTACCGGGATTCGTTTCTGAGTTTTTGCGAGCCGCACGTTTTTTTGGACTTTCTTTTATTATACATATTGATTATAATGTCACATCACAAAGTACCTGCTTCGTATAAACAAAAAAAAATGGAATTTTTATAAGAAAAACTTTATTTTTATACTTTTTTGAAGGTTATTCCCATCAGTGAAATATATCATATTAGAATAAGTTAACAATAATAATCTAAACTAAAATATGAAAGAGAACAAGATACAGAAAAACAGAAAAAGACAATGGTCGCAACTGGGACTCGAACCCAGACCTCTCCGTCTAACAGGAGAAAAAAGTTTTCCTCATAAAAATTGAATATTCATTTAGACTTTGATATGCATGCTTCGTTAGCAGGGTTTGATGAGCAGGGCTATTGATGGGTTTAATGTTAAAACACCGCTTGTTAAGTGGGTGTATGATTATATGTAGGTACATATATTAAATATTATAATGGCCATCACTGTGGTCAGCTTTGTTCCCGACGGGAACTCGGACGCCAAACCTTGCCGGGGCCGGGGGCAAGGTATGCTGACTCAGCGGGTAGGCATTTGATTCTCATCATCAGGGATGGGCATGAGGTGCTTATTCACAAGTAGTCTCAATCAATGAAAGGCAAGATCTTCTGTTAACACAATTAGAATCTATTTCATTAGAAGTAAGGGTTTACAAATCCATGTGAAAACTTACCCCCATCATTGACCGTATAACTAAACCCTAACTACTATGTCTCTACCGATGGATGGGGACGCCTTCCTCCAGGGTTCCGCGACTGCTTCCGAGCGGCATCCAGCCTGCCAGCTCGTCTCTCGTACCGTATACAGGCCAGAACTAAACCGGGACCTCGTGGATGACCTCTGGTATCCTTCCATCCGTGTGTTAGCGTGACTTCGCGGCAAAGTGGGTAACATGCGATCTCGCCCCCAAATACGGATCTCATCCGATATAAAAGTAACTAATAGTCGGTTCCGACAGTCAACAGTTTCGAAGCGAGCGAGGATTACCCTCCGACACATCGATTCTACAAATGGAATCTCGAATCTCCGGAATACGCCGACACGCGTTTTACGTTCGCGGATCCGGTTTTGTTTCACGCACCATGCGTATTTACTCGCGATTCGCACACGAACTTATTATTCATACTCATCCAGAATTGGATGCCTTGATCAATTTAAAAGAGCATTTGCTCCGCTCGACTTTTAAAAATCACTTATTTAAACTTGGCACTGTGACGTTCCCACAGGGTCCGTGCCCAATCGGGCCCCGCGGGGAAGTGGAGAGCTAGGCTAGAATCAAACACTTCCTGCCTATTTGCACCAATATATGGCTGTCAAAAAAACCATAGACAATATTATATTGGTAATCAGTACCTGATTACAATTGTTATGAATAATTTCAATATTTTCATAACAATACCCCGCTCGCCCCGAACGTGTTTGCCCTCAAACACAAAAGATAACCCAAAAATCAAAAATAAACCCACGCTCCTAACTAACTAGCTTGGTCTGATGGAGTACTGAAATATAGCATTATAAAAAATAAACATATTATCACAGAATATGGATAGTTACAAACTGATAATTATAACATAAAACAGCATATCATAGCTTACAAATGAGATGATACGTGCACGGGGTCCGTAAGCACCCACAGCATATAAGACGCTGGGTGTTGAACAAATGACTCTCGTCGACGACCACCGTAGACGTAGCATCTGTAACATGAGATTTTCAAAAATTATCATAGTTATAATTAGTATCAACAAAATACATAAACAATTTATATAGTTCATCAGAACATTAATTATGCACTAGGCATCACTTGTTTAAAAAACCTTTTTTTTTTAAACAGCCATAACAGACAACACTTTTTAGATGGTGTACCATCTGCACTTTTCACTGATTTTACTTCCATTTTGGAAAAAAAAAACTTCCTTCGAAGAGTATCCCTAACTATACTTCCTAACTTCGGTCTTTTGGGTGGTAATTACTGAACCAATTATACAATCCAAAAACAATATATAAGTTGTATCATACCTTTGTTTTTTCTTTAAAACCAGGAAAAATATATAAATCCACTTCATAGTAGTTAAAATATTAGTGTAAATATTCATGATTTTTTTTTTTATTTAGGCAAAAAAAATAAACGGTATGTTGTTCGCAGACAACTAAGCAAGATGTTTTACGTACACAGTTATATGACATCTCATAAAGCTTAAAAAAAAATAACAAAAATTTAAAAAAATTGAAACTCGGAACATAAAGAAATAATGGGCTGTTATATCTGTATGTTCTAATTTTATAGTTTCACAAGGTTTACAATACGGAACATAAAGAAATGATGGGCTGTCACTCCTGCATGTTCCAATCATAAATTCACAAAGTTTATAATATAAATAAAATAAAATGTACCAAGTTTAAATTTTAACACACTTTTTTTTTTTTTAATTCCATGTGCAAGCATTTCCACAAATTAAGTGACAGTTGAGATTGAGTTACGAGACATTTTTGTTAAATAGTCTTTTTTATGTATGAGACTTTAATTTGAGACTTATTTCAATGAAGCTTGAAATTTGATATGATTTTTTTTTTGAGTCATGTGTGACAAACTATATGGGCTTAAATTTTATTGACTCTAACGCAGAGTATAACGTAAGACAATATAAAGGCGTGCACTTATTAATTGAGACTTGATATACTTGAGAAAAATAATTGTGATTTCCCCGAAATCACTACCATTAGTACCGTGTGAAAAAGAAGTACATACAACTCGATTTCAAATAGAGTTTATGAAATACTTGTAGAATGTTGTGTTGGGGTTGCTAATAAAACTACAAGAACAACCCGAACCACTCAAACAAGTTTCACACCACGTAGTACTGCGTATGCACATGGATCAGTGGCAAACAGTCCTTCCGCCTCCCATAGGAATAACCCGTCTATAGGCAACGGATCCACTGCCCTCCGACTGAAAATGTAGCACACTGTGTTCCGTACCCTGAGTCAGCAGCTCAGGGTTTGATGAGCAGACAGCAAGCATCTCTCGCCCTCTGTCTGTCATGAAAGGTAAACGTAATCGACACCGGATCGATACGTTGCGGTTGGGGTACAAACCCACCCTTACCTTCGGAACTAATAAGGAAAGGTAAGTTGAACTCCAGGACCCAGTTGATCAGACTGAATATACCTCAGTTAACTCCCCTCCAATGATAATGGCAAGTTGAACACCAGGACCCAGTTGATTAGACTGAATATACCTCCGTCAACTCCCATCCAATTATAATAATGACGTTGCGTCATTGTTCAATACTTTCTCCAAGTCTTAGCACCTTTGGTGTAAATTGTCCTTTATTTGTAAAAAGAATGATAATAAATATCACATATGTCACCGTTGACAATTACTTGATTGTAATTAAATTCTATTTTTGTAAGAATTGTTGTTAAAAATGATGCCCTTGATTTAAAAATGAAAAATATCTCTTTTTTATTTTTGTTGTTGTTGTATGATGATGATAAAACAAATAAAATTTAATTTAAATTTATATGTATTGAAAATTTATTAAATTTATTCGGACGTTTGGCCAGACTCTGGGAAACTATCATATAACTTAGCTATATAAACTCGGCTTTGCAGAATTTACATTTTTTTGAAGTCAATGATTAGATTCTCTATGTTGATGATATGATATTTTTGACTGAATTATTTACTGTTCACTTTTGATTAATTTGTATTGTTTTCTGAATAAATGGGCTTGAAAAGCGATTGGCTCACTCTATGAGTCCAATGTAATATAATGTTAAGTATTGGATAGCGTATGTTGTGACTTATTTTTGAGAATACTCAAGTGATTTGTTTATCACTTGTGGTATGTCCAATAATGATCAGCGTGACAACGGACCTTCTACCTCCGGCAGCCTAATCATCTGCGGCAATAGATCCTCCGCCTTCACTCTGATGCTGGAGCATACTGTTCCGAAACGTCAGGCAACGGCCCTGCTATGGCACAAACTCTATAATCTGTCCATAGTTACTCCGTCTCCCGGAATGAGGATGAACGATCGAAGGATTCGAAGCGTTACGAATAGGTAGCGGCATACACTACTCTCATCCCTTCGGAACAAGTGGACAAAATATGGAAAAGTATCAATCTCCAATTGTACTTCCATAATTTTATAATGATGTGTTAACTGATGTTATATTGTATCTCGCGGTACTTCAAGCACGGCAGGAAAACAAAACCAGAATAACTACATCGACGTCCCAAAAAAAATTTTTTGAAAAAAAAAAAAGAAAAAAAAAACTTTGAATTCTCTAAGTCCACAAACTACCAAAACATTATGCCCGTTTTTGTAAAAAAAACTGAATTTAAGAAAATGTCGCAATTGACAATAATTGTTTTTTTTATTTATTTGTAATTATGTTTATTGGTATACAATCGATTATTTCAACCGTTCTCGAATCTTGTGGTGATAGGCCCACCACCTCAAAAAAACTAGACAGAAAGAAACTTTCTAACCAGCATTGGTAACCCTGAAATTTCTGCATTCCTTGCGCAAAGAATGAGAGAAAATCGAGTGACTCCATGTTAGCTCTATGTATGCCCTTATTTAAATTTTGTTGGTATAATAAATCTTTATTAGATTTGTAATTGATGATGTTTATAAAATATGACATCTTGTCAAAAAAAATTATTTGAAAATATTATTTATGAAAAATAAAATAATTGTTGATGATGATGATAACAAGTGAAGATTTAAAAAAAAAAAAAAAATCCTTTTTGTGAAAAAAAATTTTTTTTGACAACCCTGATTTTTGAGAAATTTTTTTTTTTTTTTATGTTGAATAAACTTTTAAATTTGTGGCAACCTTGATTTGTTCAGTACAAAATTTATAAATTTTGTAACATCCTTGATTTGTGTTTGATAACATTTAATGATTTGTGGCAACCTTGATTTTAAAAAAAATTTGCGGCAACCTTGCCTTTTTGTTTGTAATAATTACAAAGATAGTTCATATCTCTAATGAAACGTACTGTATAATAGGTACCTCTTACCAATAATAATTTAGTATATTATGACGTAGCTGTTAGTAATCAATATCCTATAAAAAATATTTACCGATTTATTCATAGTATTTCAGACTTTCAACCCCGTGTTAAAATGTAAATAGACCGACTGCTACCGTCGTCTATAGTTTTTTTTTGAAATCAAGTTTGACATTAGAAAATAAACAATCAACAACAAAATATTTGTGACAGATGTCAGCTGTTATTAAAATAAACTTCTTGTCTCGTAACTATTTAAAACATTTGAAATGATAATATATCATATAAATTATGAATGATCCCTTTAATAAAGTCATTCGTTTGTAATTGCATAATAAACAAAAATATATTCGCATGCTTTGGTTTCATCATGACAGATGACAATGTACACAGTTTGACAGGTATTTGCACGTGTTGTAGTACGTACATATTTTGAAACATAAACAAATCGTTTATTTGATAATATTTAAAATATTAATAATGTAGGTAATTTTATTTCGAGT
Organism: Limnephilus lunatus; assembly: GCA_917563855.2. NCBI lineage: Eukaryota > Metazoa > Arthropoda > Insecta > Trichoptera > Limnephilidae > Limnephilus > Limnephilus lunatus. The sequence continues at coordinate 123,561,132 of OU830592.1, forward strand.
CATAATTTGAATGTGTACCGGCATTATATAAAGCTTGAATAATATTGTGCAAATATATTAAAATGTTTGTATAACATGTACCTTTTATTATAATTAAACTGAAAAGTTATCATTATTACTGCAAAGTTATTTGTTGTTTTGATGAATGTACCTCCGTAATTATGAACATAATGTCACTTAGTTCTCAATAAATATTTATAAACATTTGAATAATTATTAATTATTACCTTATATTCTTATTTAATCTCATAAATAAGATTGTAATATAAGTTTTAGAAAATTGTTTTTAACATCAGTTTTCAATATTTGATAGTGTAAAAACACGACACTTGTTTTGACACTTGTGTCAAAGATAAAATCGGAATAGATAATTATCAATATTATCATAGATAATTTTGTTAGCTGAACATTAATTGCTGTTGATTGATTTTGATTAAAGCAGTACCTACACATTGTATACTACCGTTATGTATTTTCTGAGCATTATTTATAATGACAAACATAAATAAATTGAGGTTATGGACATCACAACAACAAAGTGATTGACACCTGCAGTAAATTGACTAAGATGGATGCTAGCACATGGAATTATAACATAATATTTTGTAACAATCAGATCTACCTGTGAATAAGTTATTACGAGACCAACGCGTTGTTGCGCCATTTGATATGTGAGCTCGTTAGCAGGGTTTGATGAGCAGGGCTATTGATGGGTTTAATGTTAAAACACCGCTTGTTAAGTGGGTGTATGATTATATGTAGGTACATATATTAAATATTATAATGGCCATCACTGTGGTCAGCTTTGTTCCCGACGGGAACTCGGACGCCAAACCTTGCCGGGGCCGGGGGCAAGGTATGCTGACTCAGCGGGTAGGCATTTGATTCTCATCATCAGGGATGGGCATGAGGTGCTTATTCACAAGTAGTCTCAATCAATGAAAGGCAAGATCTTCTGTTAACACAATTAGAATCTATTTCATTAGAAGTAAGGGTTTACAAATCCATGTGAAAACTTACCCCCATCATTGACCGTATAACTAAACCCTAACTACTATGTCTCTACCGATGGATGGGGACGCCTTCCTCCAGGGTTCCGCGACTGCTTCCGAGCGGCATCCAGCCTGCCAGCTCGTCTCTCGTACCGTATACAGGCCAGAACTAAACCGGGACCTCGTGGATGACCTCTGGTATCCTTCCATCCGTGTGTTAGCGTGACTTCGCGGCAAAGTGGGTAACATGCGATCTCGCCCCCAAATACGGATCTCATCCGATATAAAAGTAACTAATAGTCGGTTCCGACAGTCAACAGTTTCGAAGCGAGCGAGGATTACCCTCCGACACATCGATTCTACAAATGGAATCTCGAATCTCCGGAATACGCCGACACGCGTTTTACGTTCGCGGATCCGGTTTTGTTTCACGCACCATGCGTATTTACTCGCGATTCGCACACGAACTTATTATTCATACTCATCCAGAATTGGATGCCTTGATCAATTTAAAAGAGCATTTGCTCCGCTCGACTTTTAAAAATCACTTATTTAAACTTGGCACTGTGACGTTCCCACAGGGTCCGCGCCCAATCGGGCCCCGCGGGGAAGTGGAGAGCTAGGCTAGAATCAAACACTTCCTGCCTATTTGCACCAATATATGGCTGTCAAAAAAACCATAGACAATATTATATTGGTAATCAGTACCTGATTACAATTGTTATGAATAATTTCAATATTTTCATAACAACTTTTATAAAAAAAGTCAATTGTTCCATATAAATAAATTCGGATATATCTATCCGAGACGCTATCCAGGTCACAAACCAATTCTTAGAATGATTGTTTCCAATAAAAAGGGTAGTTGCCCGTAATATGGAGAAAAACAATTAGTTGATAATAATGAAATTCTAAAATTTGAAAATATGAGATTGACAATTATGACGTTTTGACAGATTGTGGCAATAGCGAAATTGGTTAACGCGCTCGTCCCGGTTAGACGGAGAGGTCTGGGTTCGAGTTCCAGTTGCGACCATTGTCTTTTTCTGTTTTTCTGTGTCTTGTTCTCTTTCATATTTTCGTTTAGATTATTATTGTTAACTTATTTTTAAAAAAAATGTGTTCAAAAGTTCTTTAATGAACAGAATTAAAACACAAACACCTTATTTTTTAGTGTCATTGCAACGCGGTTGTGACAGTACTCACAAGTAATAAGTAAAAAAAAATATAGACTACACACTAATTTGAAAACTGTCAGGAAAGAATCCTTTAACAGAATTCTAGCTTAAAGTTTGTTCGAGTTCAAGTTCGTAAACTAACGAATCTATCAAAACCACACTTCGTATACGACAGGAACAGACATCATCCAGTTGTCTTTGGTAACTAAATCCACTATTATCCGTGGAATGATGGCGTGTGCCATATTCCACCGTTCTGGATTGAGATAAACCTTCGCTCAAATAGTGTTATCTGACAGAACTTTTGTTCGCAAACAGAATGCGGAATGAATGGCTTAGATATGCGAGCACTGGATAGCGTATTCCTAGAAACGGATAATAATATAATATAATTAACCTTCAATTAAAACCATCTCAAACCAGGCCAGGACACGTCATGCCGGCTTCTTATTCATATATAATACTCACACTAGAAGACAGACGTAAAATAAACGACTTGACATTTTTATTCAAAATACTTAACTCTAAATTCGACTGTTGCGAACTCCTACAACTCATAAACTTACGAATACCGACAGTAACCACACGACAAAATACACTATTCTACTGCAGCATTCATAAGCGGAACTACATTGCCCACTCTCCGATACAAAGATTTCACACTATGGGAAATCAGTAGATACTTAAGTGATGTTGACATATTCAACATCAACTTGGCGAATTGTGTGCATCTTGTAAAAAACTTATTCCAAAACTATTCCTAAACATATATGTATTTTTTAAACTTATCAAATCGCTGTATTTTTGTGACTTGTGTGCATTTTTATCTAATTTTATTCTTATCATTTTTCTATCTGTTTAAAAATCATCTGTCATAAACAAATTGTACTACTGTAAAAGCCCTCTGGGCGTTAAATAAATAAAATAAATAATGATCCACCTTTTTAAACTTGTGTTGTAAGCGGGAAATTGGTAAATCTACAACACGTAATGTACAACACATTGGTATAAGAGGTTTAGCGTTAAGTCTCCGCAACCGGGCTCGAAAAGAAGAAGATGGAGAGATACGAAATCACGAATGTTTGAAGAGAGCGCTAACATTTACAGCGCCAAAATCGAAGCGAAAATGTTTAATAAAACACGACTCGTTTAAAATAGAGCAAAAACCTCTTGGGGAGCATCTTAAGTATCATTTAAAGAAACATTGTGAATTTTTTCACAAATTTAATTTATAAGATAATAGAAACAGACTTTTTTTTAATAATTTTTGGGGCATACTTTGCGATTTTTTTCTATCGAGGCTATTTCATATAATTTGCATTTCGGCTTGAGCAGCATCTAGACATTATCTTCAAAAATAACATTTTTTTTTAAGAGCTTAAAAACTTCAAATTTTTAAGGGAGATATGTAAGAAATCGGTAGAAATTCGAGTTGCGGCCACTTCGGCCGAGAATTAAAATTTCGTCGAACGATGATCTTGCGATCGTACCCTCGCAACTGTGCAGAGCGGTTCCGAAAAGAAAGATTAATAATTCTCCGTTCCAGAATTTTAACATAATAACTCAATATCGATTATTTTATTCAAAATTTGCATTGATAAATACCTACCTTCAAAAATGCTCAAACTCGTGATGATAAAACTATTAAAATGATGTATATTTTTTAATAATTTTTTGAACACTTATAATTTTTCAATATTGTCTAAGCAAAATAATAATGCAAAAAAATCTTAAAAATTGTTGGTAAGACCGTAAATAAATAGACAAACTGTAGTATTTTCGTCACAAAACAAGGGAGCGGATATATTTTTTTATGATTTTATTTAAACTAAAATTTAATGGCCGTCAACCAATTTAAAGTAAGGTAGTGTTTGGCTTACTTCTGGTAAATGAACACGCCCAAAACGCAGTTCTATCGGTTTGTCTCTTCAGTGGATACGAACTAGTTAGTGCAGTGTTCACTATTCAAACATGGAAACAATGCACAGTGGCGCAACAAGAATAATTCATTAGGCCCGGGGCGGGTCGTATTATTTAAAACATTCTAGCACCGAAAACTGAGCATTATATCTACGAAGATAATTAGGAAATGTATTGTTAGTAAACAGAACAATGGTTTTAAAAAAATAGAAAAAAACACATTTAAAAAATATTTTGTTTTATTTCGATTAGGTAGGCGTTACATGATGTAACCGCACGTACCCGAAGGATTTTAACCAGGGATTCTCATAAGAGCATATTTAGAGCAAAAAATGAACGAGGGTAGGTATAAAAGTAATGCACACATTCATATTCAGAAGCGCGCCAGGTGGAATGTGGAAGTTACGTTTCACCTCTATACGCAAGCGCAGTTTTGAGGTCGTTGAATTCATCCAGCGTATTTTGAGAAGCGGAAGTATGGAGACGTGTTCTAGTGCTATGTCAATGCAAGTTGAACAGAATGCTGTTATCGAATTTTTAACTACTGAAAGTGTGACTCCTACTGAGATTTATCGTTGTTTTAAGAATGTCTATATTGTTGATTATAAAATTTCGTGATTGCGAGCCTGGAAAAGCCATAAAACATCAAGCCATTAATGCTGATTTTTCATCAAGTCTTCTTACAATTCATGATGTTTCTTACGAATCATTGTGGTATTGAAAAATGTCTTTTTTCTATTTCGTGTCCAAAGCACTTTTAGCATATAAATCAAAACGTAACAAGACATGCAACCAACCCATTATTACGTCAACCACTTAGTTACTATGGAGTAAAAACTTTAATGACATCTCTGGTTTAATCAAACAGCTTGACAGGAACGATTTTTTTGCTGCTGCCGCACATGGGTTCAGTTGCGGATCTGATTTGGTCAAAAATATTCGTCGAAAATCATACATATTTGAATAGAACGTTTTAAGCACTTTTACATGAAATGTATTTATTGTAGTACCACACCTTTATGCAAAGTTTTTTTTTCCATTGCAAAAACAGTTGTTTTTGTATAGTTTCCAACCAACCTAAATGTAAACCCTCATAATCACATTTAAAGTACGAAATTGAACAATCGGGTATAATAATATTATTCTATATATAAGAACGGGTCGCTTCTGCGACTCATCCATGAGTTCAACATTTCGGTTGAGGGATAATTTGTCGGTCTCTTCAAGACCCATGTTCACCCTTTTCTCTCCTCGAAAAGACTGAAACATGAACAAATTTACATATAAAAGAATATAAAAATATACCTACGTAAAAATATCTTTCGGACATTTCCCAAATAATGGTAAACTTGTACTATACATGTGATTAATTTATTTCCAAGTGCATAAAGGCGACAAATAGGTGCATGTATTTTTTTTACATATCTCCACATAGGTTGCCCTATGGAAAATAATTTCACTCAGGTCCTACGTCATATTTGAAGTTACTGTTGTGATGATCTCGCCTTTGGGCCTACGAAATAATTCCTTTAAAATTGAGAGATCGATTTAGAAATATATTTAATTTTGTAACATGGAATGGTTTCAGCATACGATTCTCTGTTTCCAATTCATGGAGGTGATTTATGGGTCCTTACCACTAAATAACCACATGTGTTTGCGTAGCCCAAGTGCATGCGAACCCCGGCAAAGGCCATTCTTCACAAAACTAAGAAGGAACCCAGAAGAACATTTTGAGTGATTTTTTCAGGATCGTTAACAAAACCAGAGGCGGCCGATGAATATTTGCCCGTGTGGTGATTGATCTTAACGCGAGCAGATTGGATTTACGAAACAATTATCTGGTGAATTTTCTATGGCAGTAGGAAATTGAAAATTAGGCAATAAGGATTGATCGTTGGTGCATTTAAATATACTAGAGCGACGCGCCGATTAGGGGTTAAAATATTTAACATATCTGTCGAAATAAGATTGCAAAATTCGTTAAATAGTGACGCACGCAGAAAGAACGAAAACGTGTACAGACAATGCTTATATAATGTTATTATATAACCAATAAAGTCGACGCAAGTAATTAGGACGAGTAGTGAATTGAAGTGCGCCACTGAGCTCTTTTTTTAAGCGTTATTGGGATAATTTATGACTCCGGCGCAGACAAAATTAGTTTGTAGTTTGTTATGTAAGGTTACACACAAAAAAATAGCAAACATGAAAGTTGCACTGAATTCTGGAAATTTGGGACCTAATGTGACAGAACACTTTTAAACGTTGAAATATGCATATTGGGAGATGTGTTTATCACTTAAGATTTGAAGGAGTGGCTAATATATTATTGAAACCACACAAGTAGATGGGTGGGAGTCAGGGGGCAGGGAGTTGGAACTGGACAGTCGGGGTAGAGAAGTGTTGGTGGAGAGTCGGGGAAAGAACCTAGCTGCATCTTGGAATAAATAACTGCATGACGGGTTGTGTTTTAGAAGTGCTTGGTTGAATTAAATATTATTGTAGTGAATTGATTTGTGAAATTATTTTGTGCAACATGGCGAATTTGGTAAGTTTGTATAAAATTATTAACATATTTAGTACGGGCCTTGCAGGAAAGAGTCAATTAGGGTTTATATACAAGCCTTAGGAATCTAGGACCTTTTTTTTGTCGAGCGGAGCTTTGCACGTTTCCGGGTTGACCGGCTAGCAAGTACCTTTGTTGGGTGAAGTTATTCTTGAGACAAGACCGTTGTAAAATAATAATTTAGTTAACTAAATAGCATTTGAAACACAAAGTGCGCTTTCGGGCAATAAATCTTAGACGAGAGACTTCATTTAAAAGACGGGATTTTGAAACCACAAAACAATAATAAAATCCTTTAAAAGTGCTTTGTTGGTGATCTAGAAAACTAGGTTACTGGGTATTCTCCAATACATAACGGGTACCAAAATACATAGGTATAGAATGTAGGTATAAATTAATGTGTAAAGCGCCTTTGAGGTGATAATCATTATTTTCGAGTCTCGCAATAATATTTTAAACGTAGCTAGGGGACTATATTCAGGAAGGGTTTTTTTGAAAAGGCATTGGGTAATTTAACAGTTTATAGAATGGTGCGTAGCATGGGCATCTTTGCTTACTAACAAAATCTGACATAATTAAATTCCCACTCCTAAAAATTTCCCATATCTTATTCCAAATTTTAGGTATCACGACAAATCTATTACATAGGACTATACGTAGACTTGGTTCGATAGCTTATCGTATACTCACCTGTTGGTTTAGGATTTAGGTATATCCCATTCGATATTCGATTTAGCAAAAACTTTCACATTGTCGGTTGAATGAAGCCGTCAGTAGGTATTCATATTTTAAGCGTAATGCGTTATATCCACCTACATAAGTAGCAAAAGTTTTCTTAACTCCCTCACACTAGGAATAGGGATCATCCAGCATCAGGGTGGGAATGTACTCTGGACGAAAGCGCAGCCGGGGAAATAGAAGGGAGGGAAGCCAGATTCACGACCTGGTGCCTTTCATTCTTGGACCCAGCACCCTGGACGCCGAGCTTGACCTTCCTTCTTTGAGCTGATATTTGAGTTTGAGCTTGGGGTACGCCTATCGTAGAGCATATGCCCGTGACACATATAGGGGAAGGTCCCAAGATACGCTTGTGTATGTTATGCGAGAGGACGTATTTTTCATTCAAATCAAATACCGATGACCATCGCGATTGCAGGCTGGCGCATGTTTCTGTAACGTGCCTAGAAAAAAACGTAATCAATATTTCTACTGGTTCGACGTTTCTTTGTTGGAATCCAGATAAGTTTTCTTAACTCCCTCACACTAGGAATAGGGATCATCCAGCATCAGGGTGGGAATGTACTCTGGACGAAAGCGCAGCGGGGGAAATAGAAGGGAGGGAAGCCAGATTCACGACCTGGTGCCTTTCATTCTCGGACCCAGCACCCTGGAAACCGAGCTTGACCTTCCTTCTTTGAGCTGATATTTGAGTTTGAGCTTGGGGTACGCCTATCGTAGAGCATATGCCCGTGACACATATAGGGGAAGGTCCCAAGTTACGCTTGTGTATGTTATGCGAGAGGACGTATTTTTCATTCAAATCAAATACCGATGACCATCGCGATTGCAGGCTGGCGCATGTTTCTGTAACGTGCCTAGAAAAAAACGTAATCAATATTTCTACTGGTTTGACGTTTCTTTGTTGGAATCCAGATAAGTTTTCTTAACTCCCTCACACTAGGAATAGGGATCATCCAGCATCAGGGTGGGAATGTACTCTGGACGAAAGAGCAGCGGGGGAAATAGAAGGGAGGGAAGCCAGATTCACGACCTGGTGCCTTTCATTCTCGGACCCGGCACCCTGGAAACCGAGCTTGACATTCCTTCTTTGAGCTAATTTTTGAGTTTGAGCTTGGGGTACGCCTATCGTAGAGCATATGCCCGTGACACATATAGGGGAAGGTCCCAAGTTACGCTTGTGTATGTTATGCGAGAGGACGTATTTTTCATTCAAATCAAATACCGATGACCATCGCGATTGCAGGCTGGCGCATGGTTTTGTAGCGTGCCTAGGAAAAACGTAATCATTATTTCTACTGGTTCGAGGCGGCGTGCCGGACGGAGAACGGGACTATTGAGGACATGAGTGACTGCCAAGGCGAGGATCGGTGACATCAAAATCTTCCTTAATTAAATTCATACATCGCCAGATCAGAGGAGAGAGCGGCCCCACCGATCTCCTGACATTGCCGATTGTCTAATCAACTTCGGTTTAATGTTTATGCCGGTGCTTTAGGAGTAAATGGAACTCAAGTCATCGGCATGCTGAAGAACTTCAAAATCATCACCATCATCATCAATCCAGAGTAGGATGTCACGATCTAAAACCTCGTGCCACCCACGCATTTCCTGAACAGTTCCTGACATCGGCTATCACGCCATTAATCGGAGCAGACCCTCATATCAAACGGTATGAGATGACCTCTCATCATCATCATCAACATATTTATAATTTGGCGGCGCATTGGTCGATTATATTCCCGTTACCACTCTATGATCCAGAAACACACATCAAACCCTTTCCCGACAGAAGGCAAAACATGTCGATTTTCATTCGTCGCTTGCGACCTTAACATTCTCCGGAGGAGTTGGAATTGGAAGCTGATTTGGCGGTCTATGACCATCACCTTATCAGTTGGGCTATGGAGGAGTCCAATTATTTAAACAGCACATGTTCTGTCTCATGTTAATCCAAAATACCTACCCGTAGAATCAAATTAACAAAATAAAACAAGCTAGCTAACTAACAAACTGCATCTAGCACTGTAAGTGTAGAATTATTGCACTCCGTACTGCTTGAGTGTAAATCTTTTGTTAGAATGTACATAAATGTCAAATTATTTTCATGATAGCATTTTATAGAGCTGCAGAGAGTACGTGACATCGCATCGAAAGGTAGGATCTTCTCAATTCGCCGTTTGAATGTAAATTTATATATTAGATGCTAGGAGGGAAAATGCAGATTACTTCAATAAAAATAGTCGTCGATGAGCGTAGGTGTATAACAGGTGCTAGGGGAGGAAACTGAACGAATATAGATAGATAATTAGTTAATTTTCAAGCTAGTCAGACTCAGTCATTGTTATTCGAAGCCTTGCAAATTGTAACACGCCATATCTAAAAGAACAAGGGTTTACCACAAATAAATTATTAATTAAATTGGATTAACTATATCAAACCACTAAAAAAAAAAAAGTACACAACGTTGTGGGGTTAATTACAATTGATTAATTGAGAGCATCTCGTCACGTTTGCATAAAAGTATTACGTGATGGGGTTGAAAAGGCGCTGCAAAAGAAATGCAGGGGAGAGACGCGAGAACGGGCGAGCTACGAGCTTTTAAAGGCCGGCCGGGGTTGCGCCTGTAGCTGTAGCACTGTAGCAGCATTTGGAAATCAAAAGTGGTAGGTTTTACTTCGTAGGGGGGGGGGGGGTTATCACACTGTGTGGAGGATCTTTTAGAGGAGAGGAAGAAGTGAACATAGGTCTTGAAGAGACCCATGTCGTAGGAGGGAGGAAACATGGAGGTACAGACGAGCTGTTGAACTCAAGAAGGAGTCGTAGAAGAGACTAGTTCCCATATGACAAATGTCAACCGTGTATATTATGTACGTATAAATATATAACAACTGCTAATAATGTTTACGCGATGTATTTGTAATTTTGGGCCATCCTTGCATCAAAATAAACTGATTTAAAAAAATATTTGACTCGTCCAAATCGTATTTTTGACCTCCTGGCGTTGAGTTTAGGACGTTTGTGCACGGGGTTGAACAATCAGCGAACTGTTTGTAATAAAGCGGTAAATAGTATAAGACAAGTGATGTTTCCGTTCGGAGTACGTCAGGAACTTTACAACTTTGTTCTGTTGGATGCACGAAGAGCGTAAACTTTGGGGTTGAGTGTAATGTAACAGAAATAATGTGAGATGGAATTTCAACGAAAGCTCTTGCCACGTTCAACTCACCACAAATAATAACGAAAATTCATTGTAAATGGCCAACTTCTTACATAGAAGCATTTGTAACAAGGTGTATGCATCCTTTTATACACATTATATTCACGGCATCGGTGTGTGGCACCTCCGACAATTAGATCGCCGGTTCCGCGGCTTTTCATCCCGTGACAAAATACCCCCCGACAAAATATCCCCAAAAAACTATCCTACGTACAAAACATCCTCCGACAAAATACCCTACGGACAAAACATCCACCATCAAAATATCTACTAAAACCTAACCTAACCTAACCTAAAACAACCTAACCTAACCTAAGAAAAAAACGTGACAAAAATAATACAGACAACCTGTAAAAACAATAAATTATTGTTCAAAAATAGTAAAATGTAAAATAAGGTTAGGTTAGGTATACTGTACAGTGCATTTTTACAGCAGCATCGCGTTCATTGGTCAAATCATTGCACATATAGTTTCGTATCGGTGATCGATGAACCGGTGAATGCAATTTTCAGCCATAAGTTGTTGTTGTCTATAGTTGAAATAAGATTGTATAATAAACGTATTATAAATTTGTACAGCGCCCTTGAGGTGATTTTTCACAAAAACGGCGCTATACAAGTCATCCAAATATAATTATTAAGTTAGGTTAGGTTAGGTTTTAGTAGATTTTTTGTTGGAGGATGTTTTGTCCATAAGATATTTTTGTATTGGAGATATTTTGTCGCTGGATAAAAACGCGCGGTACCCAGATTGTCAGCCCTGGAATATTTTGGAATGGGACTCAATCTAATCAATTAATCCAGTCAATCTTATAGGCTGCATTCAAATGAGCAGATTTGAAAGGAAGCGGGTCATTCTTTGTGAGGAAGATCAGAGTATTGGGCGATCCTCTAGACTGAAATACGACGACTCAACTAAAAATCACTGCGATTGTGATCATGGATCTTGGAAGTGGTTCTCGCCATCTTCGGTGCTGATTGAAGGATGACTGACATCTGAAGTCGTCAGCCTGTCTTGCTTCTAAAAGGCCATTTGGCAGATTTTTATTTTTATATATGCATCTATAAAAAAGTATACATTTGTTTTAGCCTTGCCTTTCTCACTATGAAATCCTGTGTCGAGACAGACTAGTTTACAAATATTAAATAAAATACATTTTTCAATAAAGTAAAAATATTTGACACAAAATTTCAGGTTGGTAGGTAGTGGTAACAATAATGCGATAAGAAGATTATATTTGGGTGAGTTGACTAATTATTGGACGACCTTTTCGATGATCCATTGTTTTATCAGAATTTTGTATTTGTTAATATTATTCGATTGTCTTGTTTTGTCAGGTAGGTTATTTTATATTTTAGACGCAATGTATTTAAAATTTCTTTGACCAAATGATGTGTTTATTTTAGGTGTTTGTATGAGTTTTTTGGTTTTGTGCCGCATGTTTACGATATTTTGGGTATTTTCATAAAATGTATGTGTTTTATTTTTAAACAGATGAGTTAAGATTTTTTTTCTGTAAATTTGTCGAATATCTAATACATGGAATTTGTTGAATATATCTACAGTACTTGTTATTATGGGAACTTTAAGAATAACTTTCATAATTAATTTTTGTGCCTTCGATAATGAATCTAAAACGGATAGTGTTGCACCTCCCCATGCGGTTATTCCATATTCAATGATTGATTGATCTGCAGATCTCACAATGTGGGATTCTTTCTTCAAAACGAGGAGTTTTCGACATGCTACGCTTCAGCCACTATTATTATCACGGTATCACCATCAATCTATTTACCTAAGCAAGCCCTTTAAGCCAGACAGTCTAAGAATCAAGATTTTCCGACTTTCCCTTGAGCATGCTTGGTACGAACCATCTACGGGTCAGAAGGGATGTATTCATTATAACACATTTCTTCAAACTGATCGTGGATTGTTCAAAAACACGACTATCATAGAGAGCGTGCTATGTTCACAGCATGGACTGTTTTATCTTCCGGCTTGCAGAATTAACTTGCCAATGGTCAAGCCAGTCTGGAGAGCTTTCTTGTTCTTAAATAGAATCACTTCGAATAACGATATTTTTAACCTCAATGAAACACAATTCAAACGGCAAGCATTGTTGCTGTTAGTCCAAATCTATTTATCTCATCTAAAATATTTTTCCTCGAAGAAACGCTTTGAAATTGTAATGTTTTTAAAATAAATAAATTGAATTAAATTTGAATTGAGTTGAAATGTTTTTTTTTATACACATATTATATTTCTAATAATTTTATTATATTTCTTTTCATTTTAAACTAGAACCTTATCCTTGCATTTGCCGTGTTGAGTCCACCTCGCTCATAATAATCAGCATTTCAATGATGTACATTGTTGTCTCTTAACTCTACGGTGACAATTAATTCGTACGACTTTTATCTTCTCGTGGATTCGATTTCATATAACTGTCTTAGCACACGCTTCTTATTTCATTCACATGCATACATATTCTTATGCACACCGTCAATTTGGCAGGTGGGTATGGGTAACGAACCATTTATTGGATAACCAATACCTCTGCCATAGGTCATCCCAAGTGATTCGCTGCGTTTGGGTACTTGAGAGGGGTGTGGTTGGGATAAGGTTTTTCCGGGTTTTGGTAGTGGATACATCTGCCCACCAGCTGCGTGGCACTTCGGATCGGGAGAAACTGGTTGAGGGAGACATTTTGAGAACTCTCTCGCCTTGCACGTTGAAGTGGAAGAAATGGATTCATGCGTCCGCCATTCCTAGAGACTCTGACCCCTTAGATTTCTACCCATGTTTTATTTGAACTTCTGCGAAACGGTTCCATGACAGTTCGTCCTGCGACAATTCATCCGGCGACAGTTCATCCGGCCGACAGTTCATCCGGCGACAGTTCATCCGGCCGACAGTTCATCCGGCGACAATTCATCCAGCCTGATCATTTAGAAGATTTTTTCTTCAAGTAAGTATGCAAAGAGGATATACGGCCGTGCAACCAAAATCGATATACTTATATCTGAAGGCATCTTCAGTGGAAATCCGCTGTAACCTAACCTAACTTAACCTAACCTAACAAATAAGTCAATTCACCCTAAAAAGATGGTGTTAATTTCAGATAAAAAAGTTGTTTTATATGCAAGTAGGAATCTTTACGGTTTTTTTGCTAAGCCGACTGCACGTAAGTATGTCGTATTTTGTTATTCGCGCATGCTTCTTCGGAGAGTCGAAATTATTGTTAGTAAAAATATTTTTACAGCGGATTTCCACTCAAGATGCCTTCAGATATAAGTATATCTATTTTGGTTGTACGGCCGTATATCCTCTTTGCACACTCACTTGAAGAAAAAATCTTCTAAATGATCAGGCCGGATGAATTGTCGGCTGGATGAACTGTCGGCAGGATGAACTGTCGGCAGGATGAACTGTCGGCAGGATGAATTATCGCCGGATGAACTGTCGCCGGATGAATTGTCGCCGGACGAATTGTCGGGTCACCCTGCGAAACAACTGGGCCAAAGTATTCTTAATTTATTCAACGTGAACTATATTGTTTGTACGTTAACGATGACAATTTACCTGCATTGTAGATAAATTCTTTATCGATGGACGGTAGTAGATATCCTGTTGTTATGCACAAAGAGTACATGCTTGCTCATCTTTCTGGAGCAAAGCGATCACATAACGCTGTTTCTTTCTTGCACAGTAAACACTCACAGACACAGTTATCTACATCGGTACACAGTTCATTGATGACGCGTCTGTTTGACGACAGAATTTGAGTGCAGCACTAAAAACAGAATATTTAAAGGGAAAAATTCAAAAAGCCTTTGAAAAGTCAACAAGCACAATTGTGAATACGAGAGAAAGCTTTTCCACTTTGTTTGAGGCAGGCAGTTGCGCCGCATCAATACGCGCGATGTGTGCTGTGCACACGGGCGGCAGAACCACAGGGCGGTTTATATCTATCTTTGTATATATTAGAGATGCCCCGAATATTCAGCTACTTCATCATTACTACCTTAATACAAGCTAGTCTAGTGAGACTGGTTACGAGAAACCTATTTAAACCGATTTAGTAATAGGTTAAATAATGTATTTGATGTTCCACCGTGTAAAACTAGGCTTGCGCAAAGACATGCTTATTTTATTGCACCAAAATGTATAATGCTCTCTATAAGACTACAGAAATTGAATATAAAAATATATCCTCCTTCAGCAAATATAAAAATGTAATAAAGTCTTGGATGAATACTATTGATACAAACATTTACTTGCTATAAAATCTGACCTGATATAACTTAACAAATTTTGAATTTTTATTAACATGTTCTTTGAACTGTAATTCAGCAACCGCTAATTTTATTTTATTTTTTGTTTATTTAATTTTATGCTTTAATATCTACAAATATAATGTATGTATATGAGTCAAATTTAAACTGTTTTAAAAACACACAAGTATACCCACGAACAGGCGATGCCTATGTGGGATTTTTTTGGTTAATCTGCTAATTGTTTTATTCTTTAATTTTGAAATGTTTATATATTATAAACAAAAATTTTAACAAAACAAAAAACGACTTAAAAAAATACATACATACACAGGTTGTTATAGGTGAGATGTGGAGATCTTTGCTGACACCGACTCCAAAAATAACAATCGTACGAAATTATTTTTTTACTTTTTAGTGCATTTTTTTAAGTCGTTTTTTGTTTTGTTAAAATTTTTGTTTATTTTTTGATTTTTTGTACCAAATTAAAATGGCACCACACGGGAAGCACCAGCTTTTTAATAAAAAAAAAGAATCATCAATATCGGTTCACCCAATCGAAACTTCTGAGGTAACAAACATAAAAAAAAAAACAAAACAAAAAAAATACCGTTGAATTGATAACCTCCTCCTTTTCGAAGTCGTTTAAAAAAACTTTTAAGTATTGTAAAATTATAGCAATGTTTATACCAAAAAAATTATTAATAAAAAAAATTTAAAAAAAAAAACAAAAAAACTTCAACTAATAACTACACAAAGAATGTGTCACCTGCTGTTGTACCTCATTTTTTGGATGTGTCAGCTTGGTTCAGCTACTTTTCATCCCGCGATAAAATATCCCCGACAATATATCCCCAGAAAAACTATCCTATGGAAAAAACATCCAAACAAACAAAGAATAGAAGTGTGTAGTTATTAGTTGAGGTTTGACTAGACTGTATTAAGAGGCCGGTATTCGAATTTCTACCGATTTCTTGCAAACCTCCCTTAAACATTTGAAGTTTTTAAGCTCTTAAAAATATATATATTATTCTTGAAGATAATGTCTAGACATTCGCCCAAACGCAAATTATATAATATTCCTTTGATAGAAAAAAATGGTATCCTCCAAAAATTATTATAAACACGTTGGTTTCAGTTATTTTACAAGTTATATGTATGAAAAAATTCACAGCGTTTCTATTAATATTTATATCAAAATTGAAAATGTAACTACTAACGCCATCTATTAACAAGATTGTTAAAACCTTTTATTACTAATAAAAGCCAGTCTTTTGCGAACTGCATAAGCGTGTTGTCATTCTAAGAGGTTATGGGCAAATATCCATTATATTTTTCGGTTTTTACTGTGTGAATTTAGTATAAAACAGTCGAAAATTGTTGATTTTTCGTTGAAATATGGCCGTAAACTATTTTCAAAGTATTGAGAAGTTGACAGGACGCCAGAATTATGATCAGTGGAGTTTTGCAGTCGAAAATCTGTTGGTGCTTGACAATCTGGTGAACTATATTAAGTCAGAACCAGATGCCAATTTCGAGAAAAAAGCATCAGATGACGCAAGGGCCAAGGCGAAGCTAGTTTTAACTATTGATCCTGCATTGTACGTGCATATTAAGGAAACAAAAACAACTTTAGAGTTATGGATTAAACTGAGGTCTATGTTTGATGACTCAGGTTTTTCTCGTAAAATATCCTTACTAAGACATTTAATCTCGTTACGACAAGAAAATTGTGATTCCATGACTTCATACGTCACACAAGTGGTCGAAACAGCTCAGAGATTAAAAGGCACAGGATTTGCAATTACGGAAGTATGGATCGGATCATTACTTCTAGCTGGTTTGCCAGAAAAATTCATGCCGATGATTATGGCGGTGGAGCATTCGGGTATGCAGATTACCACCGATTTAATAAAATCTAAGTTGCTTGATATGGAGATTTCACAGAATGACGTGAATACCAGCGGCGCTGCATTCGTTGCAAATAATAGCAAAAAGCATAGATTTAAAAATGGTGCGGTATCATCGATAAACTCAAAAGTGACGGTTGACAATAATGTCACTTGTTACAAATGTAAACAGACGGGTCACTATCGAAACCAGTGTCCATTGTTAAAGAAAAATACAAGTAAATGTGTTTTTAATGTTGTTTTCCTGAATGGAAAATATAACAAGAATTCATGGTACATCGACTCGGGGGCAAGTGCACACATGACGGCGAAGAAAGATTGGGTTAAAAATATGAATACAACGCCGTATTTGCCAGAAATTACTGTCGCCAATGAATCTAAAGTGCAAGTTGTTTGTTCCGGAGATGTCGAAATTGTTTCGGAATTAAATTATCATATAACAATTAAAAATGTGCTATGTGTGCCTAGTTTGACAACCAATTTATTATCCGTAAGTGAACTTATCAAGAATGGAAATAATGTCATTTTTGAAGAGAAGCATTGTTATATTCGAAACAAAAACAATGATTTGGTTGCAACTGCGGATTTGTCAGAAGGTGTTTACAAATTGAGATTACAATCACAAAGTTGTTTGTTGACTGTTCCTGTCAGTGGAAAATTATGGCACAGAAGACTAGCACACATTAACAGTCAAGATATGCAAAAAATGAGAAACGGTGTTGTGGATGGTCTGAATTATGAGAGTACTATTGACATAACCAAGTCTCAGTGTATTATTTGTTGTGAGGGAAAACAAATGAGATTACCCTTTTCTCATGTGGGTGAGCGGAGTACAGAAACGCTTCATAGGATTCACAGTGATGTCTGCGGTCCGATGGAAACAAATTCTTTAAATGGAGCTCGATATTTTCTGCTATTTATAGATGATTATAGTCGAATGACGTTCATATATTTTCTGAAGCAGAAGAGTGAAGTTTTCGACAGATTTAAAGAGTTTAAATCAGTTGTTGAAAATCAACTTAGTAAGAAAATTAAAATATTAAGAACAGATAATGGTCTAGAATTTTGCAATAAGGATTTTAAGAGTTACCTAAACCAGGCTGGTATAATACATCAAAAATCAAATTGTTATACACCAGAGCAAAATGGACTTTGTGAAAGAGCTAACCGTACAGTGGTTGAGAAAGCTAAATGTTTATTATATGATGCAAAGTTAGATAAAAAATTTTGGGCAGAAGCAGCTAATACTGCTGTATATTTGAAAAACAGGTCTATTGCATCAGGATTGGATAAAACACCATATGAATTGTGGTATGGATCAAAACCTGACTTAAGTCACCTGCGTTTGTTTGGCAGCAAAGTCATGGTGCATGTTCCTAAACAAAAACGTTTAAAATGGGATAAGAAAGCCACAAAACATATTTTAACAGGATATGGTGAGGATGTAAAAGGTTATCGTGTGTATAATCCTACTAAGAACTCCGTTATTATTAGCAGAGATGTCATTGTGATGGAGGATGAGACAGATGGGAAGTTAACCAATGAAAAGTCGGCCGTCTGGATTCCTAATGAGGAGACGACAGAAGACAAACTGGTGGAAGAGAGTAGTGATTCAGTGGGGGAATTATCTCAGAATATTCCAAAAACTGAGGATCCTTTTGATTGCTTTTCAGATTCTTTAATATATGATGATGGCAATGAAACATTAACTGAATTTCCAACACAAGATGTCTCAGAACACGTAGTTCAATCAACAGAACCACCCGAACAAGTGACAGAAAGCAGCACGCGTCAGAGAAAGAAACCAGAAAGATATGGTTTTAGTAACATGTGTGTTTCCAGTACTTTTCCAGCATCTGAAGAGATTGTATTCGCAGAGGCTCTTGAGGGGCCAGAGAAGGAGCAGTGGAAGCAGGCAATGGCTGAGGAGCTGCAGTCATTTGAGGAGAGTGAGGCGTGGGAGCTTGTTGATAATCCGGGTGATGTGACGATAGTGAAGTGTAGATGGGTGCTTAATAAAAAAATTGATATTGAAAATAAAGTGCGTTTTCGAGCTCGGCTTGTGGCAAAAGGTTTTTCACAGAAAGCTGGTGTCGACTACACAGATACTTTTTCACCGGTAGTGCGACATTCTACCATATGATTATTGTTTGCCCTTAGTGTAAAGATGAGAATGAGTATTACTCATTTAGATGTATGTACTGCTTTTCTAAATGGAAATTTGAATGAAAATATATTTATGTCATTACCTGAAGGTTTTGTAAACAAAAGTGGGGGAAAGGTATTGAAGTTAAAAAAGGCCATTTATGGATTAAAGCAATCTTCCCTAGCATGGTATGAAAGAGTTAAAGAGGTTTTAACTAAATTAGATTTTAAAATAGTAAATATGAACCATGTTTGTTTACAAAAATGAATGGTAAAATTAAAATAGTTGTAGCACTGTATGTAGACGATTTTCTAATTTTTTCTAACAGTGAGGTTGAAACTACTAAATTAAAAAATGTATTAGGTTCAGAATTTAAGTTAAAGGACCTAGGGCCTGTTAGACAATATCTAGGCATGATAATTAATTTAGATAAAAATAAAAATGTTATTACTGTAGATCAACAACAATATATTGAACAGTTAGTTTCTAAATTTCAGATGTCTGATTGTAAAACACAAAGTACTCACAATTGAGCCTAAATTGAATTTGGATAAGTCAACAGATAAATGTTTACCAGCAGATGTACAGACCAAAGGTTTATGTTATACATTTTTTTTACAAATTCATGAGTTTGCTTGGCGTTGTATGCAATGAATAAACTGTATGTTTAATTTATTTTGATAAGTGGGGGTATTAATATTTATATCAAAATTGAAAATGTAACTACTAACGCCATCTATTAACAAGATTGTTAAAACCTTTTATTACTAATAAAAGCCAGTCTTTTGCGAACTGCATAAGCGTGTTGTCATTCTAAGAGTTTCTTTAAAGGCTGTTTAAGACAATTATTGCGAGATTTTTGCTCTATTTTAAACGAGTCGTGTTTTATTAAAGATTTTTGCATCGATTTTATCGTTGTAAATGTTAGCGCGCTCTTCTAACATTCGTAATTTCATATCTCTCAATCTTCTTCTTTTTGGCGTCGGGAACGGAGCCTTAAGGCAATAATTATGAAAAATTATTTTAAAACCAGTTTTTGCCGTTTGCAGGCAAATAAATGCTAAAAGTATTTAACGATTTGATGTTTGAATGTGAATAAAGCTAGAAAGTGGAGAAAAACGATATTTGAATGTGGATGAAGCAAGGAGTGTGGGCAAGGAGCTTACTGCTCATTTTTTCAATCTGCCGTACGGGTTGTGTAGGCTGATACGCGTAGTTTGATACCCAAAAGGCCTACTTTCCTGACCAACTCCTCCTAATGGTGAAATTTGTGAAATATCTATTCAGTGGCTAGAACCAAATTGTATTAAATCAGTGCCGATATTCGTTCCCATTAAAATCTACATGGAAGGCATTTCTAGTGTATCTTATCCTATGCAGTGAAATAGTAAATAAAAATATTGTAGTTGTATTTTATTACAAAATGAGTTGTTTTATTCCATGCTTTACTGAACACTTTGGTAGCTTCATAGTTTGGGAAAATGCAGCAATAATAAGAAAGCAAATTCAATAAAACTTTGTGCAAAGATTATTTTGAATTATCATGGGACTATCAAACTGATAATTTATCATTTTATATAAAAATACCTAAAAATTCAAAGAAGGTGGTTAAAATGAGTTATTCCTAGATAAAGGTAGATATTTTGAATGTGGTTGATGTTCAATTTTGGGTTTTTAATATTATTCTTATACATAAAATTTAATATATCTCTTTATCATTTAAAAATGTCTTTTAATATGGGGATACTTTAATATTGGACCCAGCTGTACTTTAAGTTCTTTAATCGCGGTCTATTATTTCATTGAAGCAGTGGCGGTTCGTGTTATGAGACAGGGGAGGATGTGCCTACCCAAAAAAGAAAGAAAAAAGGGGGAAAAGATACAAGAACCCATATTAATACATCAAAGTCTTAAAAATATTTCAGTTCAAATATTACCTGCGAATATTTTCATATTTCTCTATGAGTGTTATTTTTTTATTATGTAATTCATCACACCATTGTAACGCGGAATTCAGCTCGCCGCGTCGACCTGCTAGACAACGTAGTACAATAATACGCTAGGGAGGCAGAGATAGGGCCCGCCTCAGAGAGCTACTGATTTGAAGTGGGTAAAGTGGAGTCGGAAGTCAAATATAAATGGAATGAACGGTAGCCGTTGTGCGGTCGCATGTTATTCAGATTGAGGCGCGCTTCTAAAAACGAACATTTCCGAAGTAGAACCTATCATTTAATGATCAAGTTTTATTTGATTTTGTGACATAACGTTTTGGATTAATTTAGTAGGACGAAATTGCAGTTGACGGTATCTTGTTTTGCACAATACTAGTATTAATATTATATTTTGGCGTAAGTAATTGGTAGTTTCATTGATTTTTTCTAGGTTGGGTAGATACAATAGGTAAGGCGTGGGTATACATAATGCTTTCTTAAAACATTGTTTGTGTCCTCCCATTTTTCAACCCGCAAACATGTGTCCGTAATTCAGTGAAATGTAGGGCCCCCGCGGAAATCACGACTCGGAGAGTTTCGTTTTGAGAGACATTCAGAGAGAGTTAAACACTTTAGCTAGGTTTGTGTAATTTGCATTTCTTGTAACTGAATTGTACTGTAGAAACCTATGTATGTGTTTGAGCTTACAATACATGTCTAAATGATTTAACATTGTTATTATTCTGCTACGGCGGGAGGATTGTTGGCCGGTGAGGATCCCGTGGGTCACCGAAGGATGGAGAGAAGTTCCCTAGCCTTGAGCTGCCCACTCCCCTGAATAGAGAGTACCCATGTCCCGCTGAGAGCTAGCCAGGGACGTGTTGGTGTGCTGATGTTGGTTTAGAAGCCGACATCGGGGTACCCTAACAATTGGCTTGCAATGGCTTAGAATGGCAAATCCCGTAATCTGAAAACATAAAAGATTAATGCTTCTTTGTCCCGCGGCAGATTACAGCGAGACGAAACGAGAGGGACTTCAGCCGTATACCGTAAATATATGGGGGACTAATTTCAGTCTCAAATGGGAACAGAATGGTTCCATAATAAGAAAGGATGGTAACAAAACAGAACAATTAATCAGTAAAGCCTCCATAAACCTCAATAAACGCTCTACGAAATTGACTATTGAGTTATTTTAGTCACAATTTAGGTGAACATGACAGGACACTTTAAAATGAGACAAATTACTCTTGAGGGCTGGTTCCCTGTTTAAGAAAACGAATGGCGAGTATGCTTTGTTTACTTCTTCTTCTTCTTTTTCCCTGTCCAACGGACATTGGCTATCATGTTGGCTATGCGGACTCTGTTTACTGCGGAACAGCTCTACAGCAGACTGGCCAAATCACTGTCTTGTATTTTTCAGCCATGATGCTATCCTTCTTCGAGGGCCCCGTCTTCCGGCAATCTTTCCATGCATTATGTGATGCAAGATCTCATACTTCTCTGAATATCTCATCACATTTCCAAGATATTGAATTTTTCGGATGTTTATAGTTTTAATAACTTCTTTTTAAACGACTTCGAAAAGGAGGAGGTTATCAATTCGACGGTATTTTTTTTTTTTAATGTTTGTTACCTCAGAACTTTCGATTGGGTGAACCGATATTGATGATTTTTTTTTTATTAGAAAGCTGATGCTTCCCGTGTGGTCCCATTTTAATTTGGTTCAGTTCTGACAGTGGAATTCATGAGAAAACCGTATATCTCTTAAATTTGCAATAAGTATGTTCGCGACAAATGGACGAATAACTCAATATTACGCCAACAGATTTCGATAATTCTTTTTTTGTCACTAAAAATCAAAAAATAAACAAAAAATTTAACAAAACAAAAAACGACTTCAAAAAATGCACTAAAAAGTAAAATAATAATTTCGTACGATTGTTATTTTTGGATTCGGTGTCAGCCAAGATCTCCACATCTCACCTATAACTTCCTATGTATGTAGTTAACTTGGGTTTTGTTTATTTTTTATTCATCCGAACCATAGCATTTTCATTCGTAACCCTGTTTATCCAGCTTATTTTCAGTATTATTCTGTAGATCTGCATCTAAAATGCCTCAAGTAGCTCAATTAATTCTTCAGTAAGCGTCCATGCTTCCGTGCCATAAAATAATATCGAAAACACGTAGCATCTGACAATTCGCATTCGTAATACAAGGTTGAGATCATGACTGCAGAACATCTTTTTCATGCGGATAAAGGTTGCACGAGCTTGCTCAATGTGGCATTTGATTTCAACCGAAGGATCCCATCTATTATTAAAATTACAGCCCAAGTATACAATACTCTGTACCTTCTCTAGTTTCGTTCCAGCAATAAATATAAAGATTTTCATTCAAGGTGTTATTTTTGCTTATGAGCATGTATTTTGTTTTATATATACTTTGTTTGCTATTCAATTATTTTACAGGAAAAGATGGAGAAGTTAAGGAAACCGGTATTTTTATGGTATTTGTGTGGATACGGTATATGTAACCATTTTTATGGTATTTGTATTGTGTTTTGGCCGTCCTGTGCCATTTATAATGTACGACGTGAATGTCTTCCATACGCTCAGTATTAAATATGTTTGTGTGTAGCCTTATTTTTCCTCGCTTGATTCCTAAATTCGTTGAATCTTACACATTATTCCAATCTAGTCTCCTTCAACGGAAGCATTCTCCCGAACAGGACCTCCATTGATATGCTTGGTGTAACTCTTAGTGACCAGCTCAGGTATGGGGGCTCCATCGAAATCAGAGTTAAGTTAGCCTCTCAGAAACTGGGCGTACTGTACAGGGCCCGCAGATACTTTAATAGTACTCAACTGCTAACCCTGTACAAATCGCAAGTGCGCCCCACGGTTGAATTTGGCAGCCACCTCTGGTCTGGAGCTCCAAAATACCTAAAAAAAAAACCTTGACTCTGTGCAGAAACGGGCGGTCCGTTTGATAGATTCTCCCATCTTAACAGACGGATTGCAATCTTTAGAGCATAGGCGTCAGGTGGGAATGCTGTCCTTGTTCTACCGGTATTACAATGGAAGATGCTCCGAGGAATTAGCGTCATTGATCCCCTCGGCACCGGTGCATAGTCGGGAAACACGCCAAACACGCGCCCAACATTTGTACACAGTTGATATTAGTCACATGAGAACGGGTCGTTTTTACGATTCGTTCCTGAGTTCAACAGCTCGGCTGTGGAACGATTTACTGGCCTCTGTGTTTCCTCCCTCCTACAACATGAGTCTCTTCAAGACCCATGTTAACTCCTTCCTTTCCTCAAAAAGACCCTCGACACAGCATCCTCAAAGATGACATAGGCCCTGAGGGAAATTATTTTCCTCAGGGCCTCCTGTGTGGAGTTAATGTAAAAAAAAAAAAATCTTTTGATTTGACGAGTAAAACTGTGTCATCTGCATATACATCAAAGCCATTATTTTCTGTACGACGCAACATTTCTCTACCTTAATTTAAAATGAATCCGTCACTACCTTCCACTGATTACGAGCGTGGAACAAAAATAAATATCGTATTTCCAGGAAACTGACGGTGGTGGAAATATTGGAAATAATGTCTACAATGTTTCAAATGGTGGATGTCGGCCGCCGCCATATTGTTCTGTATATTTCCGCCATGTTACATTATTACGTCACGCCGAGTGACAGCTGTAATAATGGCGGTTGCGGTTGGCAGTGGTTCGATTGTCGCGCAATATTGCATATCCAGTAATGGCGGAATTTACAGAGATTAGTGGGATTTCGGATTACGTGGAATATAATTAAATTAATAGTTATACGAGTGACATATGTATACAAGACGTATTTGACTTATTCTAGATATTCCTGACATTTATAATTTGGGAGGCGTGTAAGGGTACCGTCTTCTCGGAAACCATTTATTGGATAACCAACACCTCTGCCATAGATCACCTCAAGTGGTCCGTTTTGTTGGTGACTTGGCAAGGGTACCTGGGTTCATGGGGTGGATACGTATGTGCACCTGCTGCGTGGCGGGTCGGATCGATAGAGGCTGGTTGATGGAGGCCTTTTGACCTTTCCAGCCGAACTCTCTCTATCCATCGTCTTGCAACGCAGTTGGAGGGATGGATTCATTTGTTACTCCTGGACAAACTGACCCCAGATTCCTACCCAACCCTTCTACCTTTTCCTTCACAGAACTTCTTATCCTTTCTTTAAAATACCCTACATGCAGCATCCCCTAAGATAACACAGGGAAATAAATGTCCTCAGGGCATCTTGTGTGGAGCTAAAATATAAAAAAAATTAAAAATAAATAATTTTAAAACAAAAACAAACAAACTGATACAGTTAAGGATTTTGGCATATTATCTGCATGTATATTTGCTTTTTAAAGGAAGCAATGTTAATTAAATATGCCAACAGAGAAACTTTAATTTCCCACGCGATGCAATCTGTCTCTGTAAACAAAAATTGTATAAAATTAGTGCTAGAAGCAACTACATGAAACGGAGCACGGATTCTAGTGTGAATACAAGCGCAGAGTTATGAAAAGCTCAAAATCCGATCCATAAAGTAGGGTAGACTGGGGACGATTGAAACACGTTATGATTGAAACATCTCAATTTACTCGAAAACTATAATACCTAAGAGTGTGATACAATACTCGAAACTCCGTCAGGTCTGTTGGGACGTTTGTACAAAAGCGCAGTAGCTGGCGAGTGACTCAATCGTGCATAGGGGACATTATTGAATTTCGCACTAAAACGTAAATATTTAAGACATTATTGTTTATCTTATAACTCATTTTACTCTCGCAGCTTGACGAAATGTTTCATTACATTCTCTTCTTTATCTATTTAAGAGTATTTATAATGCATTTGCGTGGCGTTAATGTCTATTTAAAAGGCATGTTTTTGACTTTGAAGCAGAAAATGCAGCGTGGGGATGTTTGAAACAACTCGTGTGGGGATGATTGCAACGTTTCAATCATAACCATGTTTCAATCGTCCACACTGAGAGAAAATTTAAAAGTTATAATGAAAAAAGGTCAGAAATTTAAATCATTAAGTATTATTCAAATGTTCGATGTCACACACCCTCACGTGACAATTTCGTAATAACATATCTTTATTGATTTTCTTACATTTATAACTAAAAAAAATCAACGTTAATAGTATACATTGTTTTATCAATTATGTAAGTACAAAACAACAGAGAAAAAAATTATGTTATGAAGAAAGTGTGTTCCCCTTCTCAAGAAACCGAAGTTGCAAACTATGCTAAAAAAACAGCCAACATTTACCTATTTTGGGCTATCTTCAAAAGATTTAAGATAATTGGCATTTGATTTGACCACACAAGGCCAGATTCATGGTACACAAATGGGATGGCCGGAATAAAATGGCTCCGAGGATTTTTGCGCGCCATCCAGAATTTATTATCTATAAGATGTGCCCAAGCCACGAGTATATAGGTATGGCACAAGCAACAAATTTTAATTGGCATAGTGTTGATGAATTTTTCAACAATTTAGTGAACGTTATGGATAGTTTTAAATTTGAACCAAAGGACGTCTATAACGTAGATGAGACCGGTGTCACAACTGTTCAAAAACCTAATCGGTTTATAGCCAGGAGAGAAACTCGGCAAGTAGATGCAGTAACGTCGGCCGAACGAGGAATTTTCATAACTGTCTGTAGCGGCAAATGCAATTGGCAACTCAATTCCGCCGATGTTCACATTTCTACGTATCAATTAAGCCATTTCTTAAAAGAGAGTCCGATTGGTAGTATCGGTACCATGAACAAATCTGTCTGGATGCAAGAAGAAGATTTTACCAAATTTCTTATTCATTTTCAAAAATTCACCATTTCGTCCTTAGATCGCAAAGTTCTTTTATAACTTGATAATCATTCATCGCGGTCGATTCCTACGAAATCAAAAAATAATATAATTTTGTAAAATCAATATTTAGTCTTCAAACCATTCCAAAATGAACAGGCAAAAAAAAACTACACCTAGAGACTCCGAAGAAGAAACCACAAACAAGATGACCAATGTATAGGAAAAGGTGAACTGGAATCCGAGGACAAAAATATGAAAAAAAAATCACCTTTTACATTGATAAAAAAAGTGCTTCTTAGTCTCCACTCTTGTCTACTTTGGTTTTCTGTATATTTCACTTCTACCGCATGTGAATTGCACATTCAGATTTTTCTTTTCTTTTAATAGATAATATTTACTTTTTTAATAGATTTTAATGCCACTTAACAGATTATTTAAAAAAAAAAATCTAAAATATTGCGATATTTTGTATAATGATGTCACATCCCAAACCATAAATTCAATAAATTTTTATTTTTTCGACTTCTTAATTGTTGAATTTTACACACAAAAAATGCTCTTAATTCAGAGGTAAATTCTACATTGTTATGATTGAAACAGTGTGATGGTTGAAACAAGCACTTTTGTATGAAAGCAAAAAACTTATTTTTAATACCGTTCTGTTCTGCTCCAGGATAATATCGCAGTAAAAGTATGTTGATTATGTCAAATACTCATAATAAGTATAACTAAGAGCACGTAAACATAAATAATAAAAAATATATTTAAAGTTGTTTCATTTCAAGACATTTATGATTATAATTTTTTAAATACTTGTGATATGTTTAATCACTATTCATGATCTCATTGAGTACTGTTTTAATAATGAAAATTTTGAACATTGATTAAAATTATTCCAATTATTCCATAGATATTTAGAGTGTTTCAATTATCCCCACATACTGTTTCAATCGTCCACACTATGGGGATAATTGAAACAGTTTTCCCCATCGTCTTTAAGTGGTCATTGTAGCTTACCTGTACGAGTTGTGTACATACAATAAATTAATTTTAATAACTAGATAGATCATAGAACATATGGTATAAACATCTTTTCCATAAATACATAAGAAATATTACTACGCCTAGTTAAAGTAAAAGTGTTTCAACCATCCCCAGTCTCCCCTACGTAGCGATCCCGTTGATAATTATTATAATGAGGTCAAATAACATAGTGGCACCGAAGTCCCAAAGGATGGGTAGGGTTTCCAAAATAACACACGAAGTTCTTAGTATCAAAACGTCCCGTGTTATTACCAAAATCCTGTGTGTTCATGGATTTAGTTGATAGCACTGAACAGAATATCGCTAGATGTATTGTTTGGAAATATTAGATTTGTGTTTTTTTATTTTTTTTGTTTTACAATTTATTAGAGAAAAATCTGGCCTTACTGGGGTACCTACCTTGTTCTAAGGTCACATTGTACAAGTTTTCGTCTTTGAAATATAAGTAAATACCTATTAAAATAAAACAAGAGGAAAATTATAAAGTTAAATCCAAAAGAAAGTAACATTAATAATTCAAGCATTAATCTTTGTTAGGTTGCAAAATTGTATCTATATTCTTCCTTCCCATGTCCATAATCCATATTTTTATGCTTCTTTTGAAGGCGGTTATTTTTTTAATTGTGTTTATTGCAAGAGGGAGTAAATTAAATAATTTTGTAGAGAAGTATTACATATTTCTTTGTCCAAAAGTAGTTTTAGTTGTAGGTTGGTGAAATGTCTGTTGTAATTTAAATCTTGTGAATTGGCCAGAGTTTGTCTGTGTAAAGTTATCCTGGGTTTTTAATGCGAACATTAGAATATCTTTTGTATAAAATTTTTTCTATATCTAACACACTATATAAAGAGGTAATATTTGTTTGTTTGTTTGTTTGTTTGTTTGTTTGTTTGTTTGTTTGTTTGTGTGTTTGTTTGCATCGAATAGGCTCCGAAACTACTGAACCGATTTGAAAAATTCTTTCGCCGTTGGGAAGCTACACTATCTCTGGGTGACATAGGCTATATTATATTTTAAAAAAAATAGGCATCCTTACTAAAACTTCAATAATGTAACCCAGGGTGTAAAAAAATTACCTAAAATATTCTTTAGATCGCGTGCGCTGCGAAAACTATTGATGATAGAATAAAATAATGTACTACGACTTTATAGAACACATTATTATTTACTAAAAAGGTCGCAGCAGCATATGTCTAACTATTATGGTTATGCCACAATAAGTATTCTTTTATTTTAAAATTTTAATTAATATGTCGCCGCTTGGAAAGGCTCTTTATTTGTATCTTGGTTTTAATCCTTATCAAAATAAATTACTTCATATTCAAGATAGCTTCAATACCTTTATTTAACTTTTTGAATTTTTCAATTCGGATATTTAATTAGAAAGATATCACGAGTTTAAAAATGTTAGTATTAGAAAAAAGTTTCGGCTACGGGCCGCGCGTGAGAGGAGTCAAGAAATGCAGTGCCAGGGGGGTTGGCGGGACGGGGGAGCGGGAGAGCGGTGGCGGGGAAGGTGGAAGTGGAACGCTGGAGGGGAACGCACGGGAAAGGACATGTAAGGAGTAACATTTTATTTATTTGAATATGGCATGTATTATAAAAGAAAGTCCAAAAAACGTGCAGCTCGCAAAAACTCAGAAACGAGTCCCGGTTCGATCAAGGGAGTTATATGGTGTGGTAGATCTCTATCCCACCCTAGGGAATAAGGGTATCCGTTTTTACCTAAAGGCCGTGCTTTTAAAGATATAAGGGCTGAAAAATTCGCCCTCTTGAAATTTCTAGAACAGTCTTCCGGAAAGTTCTAGAAGGTTCCATAGAGCTGTAGAAAGTTGTGGAAGGAGTGGCGGAGTATGTCGTGGAATGATCAGGAATAGGAAATCGGGAACATCACTGTGCAACATTCTAGAACACTATCTTATTGTCCTGAGCGAAGCCGGGTAACCCAGCTAGTGTTTATATAAGTAAACAATTTTCCATGCTCGAAGCAATGACAATGTTCAACTTATACTATACAATTCTCTTGTACGATCAAAATTAGAATACGCTTCTGCTGTTTGGTCTCCATACCAGTAAAAATATATATAATTTATTTTTTTTAATTCAAAAATATCTTTATATGAGAATGTATAGTGAATACCCGTGATTTATGCATCACATGGATTTACTCTCTGAAACGCAATACAAAAGTCTCCAATCTAGGGTAAATGGGACCCTACCAGTAACAGCTTTTAAAATTATAAACTATTACATTGAGAACCCATACCTCTTGCAATACTGTAAATTTTTCGTATTGAACAACTACCGCCAGAAGAAGGGGAGGGGGTTGTAATCGTACTGTGGTAAATGTGGTGGAACGATAATTACGACTTGCTTTGTGTTATCTTCATTCTTACTGTAATAATCACACTTCTGCCCATTTGATGTTTCTATAAACAGACTCGCAATTCTAGTTCCAGATAAGTTGACTTTAAACCTTGTGTTCCGAAATCATTCTCATGCTTCAGAAGACTCAGAATCAAGCGTTCCATGAGCTGAGTTGGTAACACTGATGCTGATCGAGTCAAAGTTCGTTCGGCGGCTCCATCTCATAAGGCTGGTTGAGTAGAGAAGAGCCGCAGACGCCTACGCAAAGAGCCGCATACGGATCGTAAACTGCAAATTTCGACCCCTGATCTAAATAATCCTTATCCTGTGAATCCGTGCACCCCTTTTAAATACACCAAACGTAGCGAACCACTTGGGGTGACCGAAGCAGAGGTTTTGATTATCAAATAAACGATTCCAAAGGCTGCAGTGCCCGTATCTCCCCAATTGGTGAATACACACGGACACGCCCGCAATTCATTTCTATTTGTTTATCTATTCAGTGTGTTGATATACAAAGCTTGCTAATTCGGAACACGCCCAGCACGGTGCCACCGATCATAATGAGAGGCCAATGGCGGCAAAACGGTCACAGTGGGGCACTGTCTATGGTAATGATAGCTTCTCAAGCGACGCCAGGACCAAACAATATTTTATCGTCGCCATTGTGATGTACCGGCTGGTTAGGTTCTGTTTCAAGGCGGCCATTGGTGTACCATTTATAAAGGGTAATTTAAAAATAATTATAAAATATGACTTTCCCCTTCTTTCTTCCCTCCTTGCCGCTAAACTAGATGCAATACACTCATTTTTCAAATAAGTAGTGGGGCAAACAAATAAATATTCATTTTTATATATTCACCGCTCCGATATATCGCGAATATGCAATTTTTTCACCTTAAACGAAATGTCAGATTTACAAAAACTTTGTGTTATTTGCACTTCACAATTAAAGCTCTATAAATGAAACATTTCTGAACGTAGCCAAATAATTCTAAAAATTGTTTTTGAAAGGTTATGAAATAAGCTTTCAAATTGTTAAATTGCAAATAAATATTAAAATTTAGAATGCAGTCATAAAAAAAATGTAAATATGACTCACTTAATGTTTTTATGTGAAAAGGGTACTAAAATCACGGTTCATATAAAAAACAATACTTATTCTATCGTATAAATGTATAATAAACAGTTTAGTCACCTAACTTTTTTATAATTTCATAAAAGAATATTTATTAAAAAAATAACAATGTATAACGACGCATAGGCGATTTGGCGGGTAAAATCTGTATCTACCGTGTATCTGACAGAATAGGTATTTTTATCTATTTTTTATGGACAATTTGAATAGAGATGTGCAGCTTGATTTATTATGGACCTTCTACTTTTTGTTTTAGGGATGTCATCAGAACAATAACGGAGTTATAAAGATTTCGGTGGAAACACAAGCGTTGACGTGTAAACACGTTTATTGTACTTGACTGCTGTCGTTATATTATCGTGTACATCCGTTTACGTATCATTGCGTTTTCTTTGTTAAGAATCGTAAACTCAAAAATAATTATCAAAACTCCCTCTCATGAAGAAGTATTTTCTTGGGTGTATCTACTACACTATATTTTAAATATTCTTAGACTGGAAAACCTAAAAAGAGTGTACTATGCAATTGTTCAATCTATATTACAATACGGTATTATAGGATGGGGAGGAACATATGATGTTATTTTAAATCCTCTCAAAATAGTTCAAAGATTAATTATTAAGATTATATTGAAAAAACCATCTACATTTTCTACCGAAAAAATCTTTTCAATATTCAAAGTAACTACAATAGACAATTTATATAAAAAATATTCAATTCTACAAACTTTCAAAGAAATACAGCTAAAAAAATTACATTTCAATATCTCAGCAAGATATCAAAACAATATTAAAATCCCAAAATTTAATACTAAGCACATCCAAAATTCCTATCTGTATCATGGTATAAATTATTTCAACAAACTCCCATTAGAAGTAAAAATTATTGAAAATAAAAGTAAATTCCAAACTAAATTAAAAAATTACCTGAAACAACTGTAAGAGTTACATTACTATTTCAGTTCATTTAAATCTGTTAATCGACACATCTCAAGTTTCTCTTACTATATCTAGTTGCAATATTATTATTCACCTACTCAAATGATAACATTGATAACATAATTGAGTATGAATTCACTCACCAAACACAAGAGCCTTGTCTCTTTATGGTGAGGAAAGGCTTTTATTACATTAATATTACAAATCTGTTTAACATGTAAAAAAAATGTATAATTATTGTAAAAACAAACAAATATTAAATAAATAAAAAAATAAATATAAAATTCTAAACAATGGCCTGAACTCACCAGAACTTACCAATTTAATAAATTTTCATATTCCGTCAAGATCAACCCGGAAATCCAATTTATTTTACTTACCCTCTTGTAGAACAAACATTAGAAAAAACTCCCCAATTCCTCATGTATGTGCACAATATAATACAAAATTTCACAGCATTGACATTTTTAGTAAAAACCTTAAGAACTATCGATATGAAGTAACGCGTACGATCGATTATTAATATAAGAATATATCGTGAGTATCTCCTATCCTTTTCCTATATTCATCTTCCTCTCCCCTTCCTATAACCCAAAATTAATTATAATATAATTAAACTTCATTTCCGATGAGCATAAGAAACCTCTGTGACTTGACTCAGTTCAATTATATATTTATCACTGTATATGTATTATATAAAAGCTGTTTGTTTCTTACAAATAAATAAAGAGGTAAGATTTGTTTGTTTGTTTGTTTGCATTGAATAGGCTCCGAAACTACTTAACCGATTTGAAAAAATCTTTTGCTTTTGGGAAGCTAAATTATTTTTGAGTAACATAGGCTATATTATATTTTCAAAAAAAAATAGGCATCCTTACTAAAACTTCAATAATGTAACCCAAGGTGTAAAAAAATTATCTAAAATATTCTTTACATCGCGTGCGCTGCAAAAACTATTGATGATAGAATTAAATAATGTAGTACGACTTTGTAGAACACATTATTATTTACAAAAAAAGTCGTTCCAGCATATGTCTAACTATTATGATTATGCCACAATAAATATTCTTTTATTTTAAAAAATTTATTAAAATGTCACTGTTTGAAAAGGCTCTTTATTTGTATCTTGGTTTTAGTGCTTGTCAAAATAAATTACTTCATATTCAAGACAGCTTTAATTCCTTTCTTTAACTTTTTGAATTTTTTAATTTGGATATTTAATTAGAAAGATATCATAAGTTTAAAAATGTTAGTATTAGAAAAAAGTTTCGGCTACGGGCCGGGCGGGAGAGCAGTCAAGAAATGAAGTGCCTGGGAGGTTGGCGGGACGGGGGAGCAGGAGAGCGGTGGCGGGGAAGGTGGAAGTGGAACGCTGGAGGGGAACGCACGGGAAAGGACATACAAGGAGTAACATTTTATTTATTTGAATATGACATTCCAACGCACGCCGGGAAACAGCTAGTATTTTATAATTTAAACGACAAATAAATAAATTAGCACATACCCCTATTTGATATTTGCGATACCTTTTGATTAAAAAAATAATTATTCAATTTGGTTGGGTATTTTTCTGTTCTTCTTAAGGCGTCATGACCCCGTAAAATGAGAGATCCTGGGTTCGAATCCCAGTTGCGACCGTTACCTTTTAATTTTTCTGTGCCTTATTCTGTTTAATATTTCATGTATATTTATTATTATCTTCTACTTTAATGATATATTACATTAATGGGTATTATAATCACAAAAAAAAAGTATATCTTAGTTATTATTCCTAAACTTTAAAACCTGATATTCTGTAAACTATTTACCATTTTCCATGTAGTAATTAAAATTCATGCATAAACACAGAATGATTAACAATATTTACCCAATAAATTATTTAAAACCCAAATTCATATATTTTTCTTTTGTGAAAAGCCAACCAAAATATTTGGGTTCCGCGACTTTTCATCCCACGACAAAATATCCCTGACGAAATATCCTCCGACAAAATATCCTACGGACAAAACATCCCCCAACAAAATATCTACTGAAACCAATTGCTATATTATTTTTTACCCATTTTTTTTTATTTTTGACCCAGTTAACTATTTTTGAACAATAATTTATTGTCTTTACCAGTCCTGGCGGCCCTTCCCTTAGGTCACTTGGTCAAAAACCTTCCAAAATTATAAGATGTCAGTAAAACATAATATTATTTAAAACAACTGATGTTATTCTAATGTATTTGAAATGTACCGCGAGATACCAAGCAGCGGCAAGTAGTGACATCTAACGTCTTAAATGAAAGCTTTCTTTCCCACGCACTATGATTGGCTGGGTCAAATTACCAAATGTTCCGATATCATGTCTTCTGTCTCTTCACGCACCATACATTAAACGAGATGGCAGTTTGTCGCCTAGTAAAAATATTTTTAGATTCTAAAGACAGTTTGGATCACTGCCATGGGGAAGAGAGCATGTTGAATATTATGCGTCTGAAAGAGATGGTTTGATAAACGTAGATTGTTTTTGCATATTGTACGCTTGTCACATGAAATAATTTACTATATTAAATGAAATTTGACTCTCATGTCGTGAGGTACCTACAAATGAATATTATCGTATTTAATTTGAAGTTGTATAATAATTTTTTTTTTAAATGACCTACCACTTCTGGACCTCTAGAGACACCTCTGGTCTTTGCAGGATATCTGTATTATGTTTGTCCGATTGTTAGGTTTTAATAATAATAATAGCCTTTACTCAGACAGTAAATTACATTACATTATATATATATTATTTATAACACTTATCATGCATCGACTCCCTGTCTGTATGTCACTAGTTGACAAAAGCCTCCTCTAACTATCGCCATTTCTCTCTATCATTAGCTACTCTTGTCCATGTACCACCTGCTATGGCTTTGATGTGGTCAACCCACCGTCTAAATGGTCTACCTAGTTTTCTTTTCTTGTCACTTGTGAACCAATTCATGACTAATTTTGACCATTTTTCACTTCCTCTGAGTGTGTGGCCTGATCACTTCCACTTTAGCTCTTTGATTGTTTTTATGACATCTTTTGTTCTTGTTTGTCTCTTAATGGATTCAATTTTTATTCTGTCGGACAGTCTTTTCCCTATCATATTTCTTTCCATGGAGTTTTAACAAGTTTCGAGTTTCTTATTTTGAATTTTTGTGTGTGCCCAAGTTTGGCAAACATAAGTAAGTACAGGAAGAATACAGGTATCAAAAAGTTTCCGTTTGATAGTTATCCTAGTTTCACTGTTTTTCATTATTTCTTTCATTGTTAGGTTAGGTTAGGTTAAGTTTTAGTAGACATTTTTTGGTGGATGTTTTTCACGTAGGATATTTTGTCGGGGATATTTTGTCGCGGTATGAAAATGCGTATTACCATATTTTTCTTTCATGAAAAGCCAGCCAAAATATTAGACTTAAAAGGCTTTATCGGCGGTT
Source organism: Limnephilus lunatus (assembly GCA_917563855.2). NCBI lineage: Eukaryota > Metazoa > Arthropoda > Insecta > Trichoptera > Limnephilidae > Limnephilus > Limnephilus lunatus. Next base: position 123,596,823 of record OU830592.1, read on the forward strand.
TTCAGGCCGAAAAATAATAAAATAACACAACCAGAGTTAACTCAATACAAATAACAGCACAATTCAATCAATTTTGGAATAATTGAACACTCCCTTATTTAAATGGAAAATTGTTTCATAAATTCATTTTACGTAAATTTTCATTTTGGACATGCATAATAAATTGTGTTCACAATGTATGAAAATTGACTCATGTATTATAATATAAATATATCAGGTGCAGCATATTTTTTATTTGTCTATTTATTATTATTTGACCTTTTAGGTTCAGGTAATGTTAAAAGGATAATTGTAAATAAATTTTCGAATTCTTATTTTGAACCGGAGTGCCTTTCATTGAATTTGATCTTACATTATGGTCCTTCGAGCCGGATGAGATCTTATAAATTAAAAAAATTATAATGTACTAGCGGGTTATCGGCATGCGTTGCAATGCAAGTTAAATAAAGAAATGGTTTCTCCCTGCATGTCCCTTCCCATTCACTCCGTTCCTTTTCCGCCTCCTCTTTCCCTCCCTTCTGAGGATCCCTTTCTTAATCTTACTCATTACGCGGACGTCAGCCTTGCATTATTTTCAAATCTTCTCATTTTTCATACGATCATAAATGGTTTTTCTACACATACGCCTATCTCATTTCTACGGCATTCAGTTTACGTTCGTCCTTCCTCTGTCAGTTGAATGCCTCACTGCCATACATTAGGGTAGGTACCAGCACTCCATTGTGGATTGATAGCTTTGCTTCTTCCTTTTTTTGCTCCTTCACTTCTTCGCTTCTTCTCTTTTTCGCTTCTTTGCTTCTTCACTTTTTCGCTTATTCGCATCTTAGCTTCTTTGCTTGCTCCCGTTTTTGCTTTTCGCTTCTTCGCTTTTCGCATCTTCGCTTCTTCGCTTCTTCGCTTCTTTGCTTATTCGCTTCTTCGCTTCTTCGCTTCTTCGCTTCTTCGCTTCTTCGCTTCTTCGCTTCTTCGCTTCTTCGCTTCTTCGCTTCTTCGCTTCTTCGCTTCTTCGCTTCTTCGCTTCTTCGCTTCTTCGCTTCTTCGCTTCTTCGCTTCTTCGCTTCTTCGCTTCTTCGCTTCTTTGCTTCTTCGCTTCTTGCTTCTTCTTCCAGATTTGTCACGAACAATATCGTGATATGAGTTGATGGTGGACTGTAATCTATATTTATGTGAAGCAAGACGGTTGACGGCGTTTTATAAAGTCAAATCACATAAAATGGCAATTGGAAAGGAAAAATCCCCTACCTTTGCTGGATTCATATGCTGTGATTTTCCAATCTTGTTAGCGACTGCTCTTCCACGATGATGGCACAAAGGTGGTCACAATTTACCATCACTTTTTGCAGATTAATTAGTATTTTACGAACTTTCAACCGAGATTTCAATAGCGAGGTGTGAACGGTTTCACGATGATTTTTTAACTGAATTAATGTGGGTGATTTTCGATTTTGAACATGCTCCAGAGTCCAAGCTGCCGAAATGAGATACTTGAGAGGAGTGAGGTTACGAAATGGGATCATATAAGAAACTCGACGATCCGAGATGATCTAAACATTGAAACACTGCCACTCTTCATAGAAAAATCACAATTGAGGTGGCTTGGGCATGTACTAAGAATGTCTGATGACCGAATTCCGAAGAAGATACTGAGTGCAATTCCAGAGGGAAGACGTCCAGCGGGCCGCCCCAGACACAGTTGGGCGAGGCAACTCCAGAAACTGTGTGAGGAGAGGATGGGTCTACCATGGATAGAGGCCGAACAATCAGCACAAGACAGGGACTTATGGAGGAGCCTTGTCGATGCAATGGGTCTCCGACCCGAATAGGACAAGGGGAAGAAGATGTATGTATGTATGTATGATTTTCGATTTGTGTGCAATATTGTGTATGTGTACCAAGTAGGTAGTTAACATCTTTTTTCTTTTTGCAGTAAATAGGGTCTTTCAAAGATGGAGACGAACAAAGGGAGATAATAACGATGCAAGGACTTGGGAAAATAAGTTTCAGTTTTTAAGCTGTTTCAGAACTAAATACAGATTGTTATTAAGAATCTATTGATAATTTTTTTATTATTGTGTATTTTATTTAGATATAAAATTTGACATCTTATATCTAATGTTTTCTTTTCTATGACTACTACAATATTATTTACTACCTACTGACTAAAATTTTGACTTTACAACATTAAGATATAATCCACGAAAAACTGTAAGACTTTTAGCCTCCTTAACATTTATAGGGAGTTCATTGAACATTTTAAAACCTTTATGATAAATATTATTTTGTTTTCCCGATAAATTTGTTTTAGGAAGCCTTAAATCGTTGCAGTTTCTCGTAGGATAACAATTAACTGTACTGTTGATTCTAACATTATTCAACATATAATCTGGTAACATTTTATTTTTTAACTTATAAATAAAAACTAGGGTATCGAAAACTAATCTTTGTCGCACACTTAATATATTCAGTTAGCGTTGCATGTTTTTTATCCTGGTAAATCTGCTACAGCACAATATAGACCTCATGCCTCTGTTCTGAATTATTTCCATTCTTTTAATTGGTGTTTTATTGCTCAGAAAGATTACACTTGAGCAATAATTTAGATGGGACGAATGTGATGGGATGTTTTAACCTCCACAAGTTAAGTGTTTGGAGCATCTAAAAAGTACCGAACACCACAATTTTCAACAGAGAAACTTAAAATTTTCTCTTGTTCACAAATCAATACTCCAATTTAACGTCTTCCATGGCGTTACGCTCGTATCTATTTTCAGTACTTAAATTAAAACCATTAATAAATAATTGATCGTCATTGTCGCTGCATTGCTTTTAGGGTCCAATTCCGTTACGGTCCCCGTTAAAGTTTAATCGAGAGGTCACGCTAGTTAAAATTGAACTGTATGCGATTATGACCTTTACACGAACAGAAAATAAATAATAATATGGTTTTATTAATACTGTTGACTTTGATGGCCACCTCAGGTCGGGAGCTCCTAGTTATCTGAAAAACTCTTATCAGCCCTCCATAATATTGACCAAATAAATGAAAAAATTATTGCGCAAACTATTTTTTTAATAATAGCTTTATACAGGAGGCCCTAAAAAAAATCCTCAGGGCGTATGTCATATTTGATAAATTGAAGGAGAGAGAAGATTTTTACATAAGCTCCACGCAGGAGGTCCTGAGAAAAATGATTTCCCTCAGAACCAATGTTATCTTTGGGCATTCTGTGTTTAGGGTATTTTTAAGAAGATTAAGGAGAGGAAGTTCTGGGAAGGCAAAAGATATGTAGGGTGGGTAGGAATCTAGGATTCAGTGTGCCCAGGCCAATCGCCGCCAGATCCAGACAAACCTCACCCCATGGACCGGGGCACCCCTGATAAGTCACCAAACGTATCGAACCACTTGTGACCTATGGCAGAGGTGTGTGTTATCCAATAAAACGTTCCCGGGGCAGCGGTACCCATTCCCGCCCCCAAATTGTGGTTGGTAAGAAACCGGAGATCAATATATCCAGGAGTGACGGACACATGAATCTACCTCTCCCACTGCTGTGCAAGGCGATGAGTTGATGGTCTGACTCACCAGTCCGGTCCTATCCAGCCTGCCACGCAAAATATCCGTTGGCAAATGCATTCGCCACCAAGACCCACCCCATGAACCCTGGCACCTCTGCTAAGTCACCAGACGTAGCGAATCACTTGAACGGACCTATGGCAGGGGTGCAAGGATTAAATCTATAAATAGATAAAGAAAATATTTTTGATATGAATTCAGCTCAAGAGTCCCAACCATCCGGACAGTGGAATATGGCATCCAAAATTGGGGTATGTTATGAGTTGAAATGGAGGTATGAGGAGGAGGGTGGGGGTTGACGGAACCTGGCTATTCAGAACCAGTCATCAAACACGACTAAAGCCGTTTTAATGTTTCAATTCTGAATGGTGACTTTTCAGCAGGGCGTTACTGAGAGTATCTACATCACTGAACGTGCTGAAAATAAAATAATATATGTTATATTAATTAACAAAAAATGTTTAAAAAAATAAATTATCCCCTCTTAATTCGTGGTCGAGAATTTTAACCGTTTGACGACTGACGACCACTATATACGATTATTATCGAGTGAAATTGATTATTTTCGATTGAATGGTTTCAGCTATCCTATTAATGTTAATGATCCCAACGAAGTATTTCGTACAACTTGTTAGTCGATGCTTGAAAATTGTTGAAATTTTATGGTATTAACGGCCAATACAGATTTTTAATTGAGTTTCCATGTAACGAAGCATTAACATAAATGCATTGGGATTTTAAACACTGAACCAATAATTCGTAGAAGTGTGATCTACACCGATCTGAAAGAAATTGGTTGCTGTGTGGAGGGTCTTTTTAAGGAAATGAAGGAATGAATCTGGGTATTGAAGACGGTTCCGGCACTTTTCGTCCCGCTACAAAATATCCCCGACAAAATATCCTTCGACAAAATATTCTACGGACCAAACATCCGCCAACAAAATATCTACTAAAACTTAACATAGCCTAACCTACCCTAACCGAACCCAACCTTTAAGATGCATAAAAAGCCCAACAGAGTTTAGGTCCAAACTAAAAACCTACCTTTTCGGGCTCCCATACCCTTAACTTAATTTAAATATACCTATCTGAGAGTATCATACTTGTATTGCCTATGATATGTCTTAATCACACTTTTCTTACTGAATTAAAATAACTCGAATCCTTACACATCAATCTGTCTCTCGGAAGATCAAATCCTTGTACTACTGCACCGCCCACCATTAAATGTTGCCTTTACTTTCCAAAATCACTCATTAAAGAATATATTACATATTAATATTAAAATATTTTCAGGATTAAACAACATGTGTTCTCAATTATGTCCTCTGCGTGCGAACTCTATCTAAATTTCTTTAAATAGACAATAAACAGTGTTAATTTCAAGCGACCTCCCAGGTAAGTATGGTCCTGTATAAATTCATATTTAGACAGCATCGCGTTCATTGGTCAAAATATTGTACATATATTTTCGTATCAGTGATCAATGAACCGTTGTATGCAATTTTTAGCAATAAGTTGTTTTTAATTGTTTGTCTAGCATGTAGTCTTTCTAGATTTTAGGCATGTATGGTAAGTTTGTATAGCGCCCTTGAGGTGATTTTTCACAAAAACGGCGCTATATAAATCGTCCAAATATTTTTACGGTGCTCCAGATTATTTATTATTATTATTACCTAACCTTACCTAACCTTACCTAACCTAATCGAACCTATCTTTACCTAACCTAACCTCAAACCTAGCCTAAACTAACAAAAAAATGGGAAAAAATATCCTGTAAAGACTAAGAACAAATTATTGTTAAATGTATTATTTTTATCCCATTTTTTTGGTTAGGTTAGGTTAGGTTAAGTTTTAGTAGATAATTTGTTGGGGGGTGTTTTGTCCGTAGATTTGGGGATATTTTGTGGCGGGATGAAAACGCGCATTATTCTTGAAGAGAAACAAGTTGTAGAAGAAGGGAAATACCGTTCCGCAGTCGAGTTGTTGAACTAAAGAACGAGTCGTAGAAACGACCCGTTCTAATAGAGCATGTTGGGCGCACGTTTGGCGTGTTCTCGACTGTGCATCAACGAAGATGGTTCCTCGGAGCATCCAAGAAGGATTTGACGGCATCCGCGATTTAGGGGTTTCTCGACTAACGATCCGAAGGATGTGGGTTCAAATTCTAGCATGCGCAAATTAATTTTATTTGTATAATTTGTGTTCTTTCACAATTAATTAATTAAAAATAATATTTAATATTCTTGTAGAAAGCAATCACTTTGTGGTTTGACACATTTAATAAAATAAAATACTTTTTTCCTGGACATGTTGGCATAGTGGGTAACGATATTGCGGATTCTTTGGCAAACCAAGAAGCGTCTAACCCTATTGTTACCCTCGTAAACCATATCCCCTCTCTGATATTTTTTCCATCATCAAAGATAGATCCCGCAATGTTTGGACAGAGTATTGGAACATTGCTAGTCAATCCAAGGGAGCTCGCTACGCCTCAATACAAAGGACTATCCCATCAAAACCGTAGTTTCAAAAATTCCCCCATTTTTCCAAAAAAACATTTCCTCGCTTATTCGAATGAGAATCGGACATTGTTCCGTTCCTTCTCACCTTTTTAAAATTCACATCCTTGACTTCCCAGATTGTACATTCTGTGGTCTAGATGTGGGCACTTTAGATCACATATTTTTTGGTTGTCCCTGTTCAGGATCTCAACTTCCGCTCTCCTGACAGAGCAATCCGGCGCGGTAACACCAGATTCCGAAAGGAAGTGTGGCTGGAGTAACTCTTCAATAATAACTCCAGCTCTCGAATATCGGTCTTTATTGAAACAATAAAAAGACCCGTAGGGTAGCTCATGTACGGTGAGCCCAATATTGCTATCTCTCTCCGCGGTTTTATAACCCACATGAAGTGAAAACCTGGCAGCAGACGTTTTGCCAAAAACGACCCGCCCAAGACGGATGGTAACAAGAGAAGAAGGAAAAATCCGTGGCAATACGAAATCGCCCTGGCAATCGCCAACACAAAAAAATGTTGCCACAACCATTAGGGTGACAATCACAAATATTAATATTTCAGTACCTGAAATCTTAACATATTCCCGCCCCAAAACGGATATTAAGGAATAGTCGTTTTTCATAAAATAATGTAGAAAGAGATTGCAACATTGGTACTCAGACTTTACCCAACGAGTTCACATACAAAAATAAACAATATTCAATATATGGATATCAAAATAATAACAAAAAACTTATAACTAAGTATATAACCCTATGTCACGACTTGTCATTAAAAAAAATAAAAGTCTAATAACGTAGAACCTTCTGGTGCGCTGCACCCACTTATGAGAAAATAGTTTATCACTTGGCACTGATGAGCCTGACAGCACTTTGATTTACACATCACATCACCTTTAGCGTTGTAATTGGTTCTTAATCCAGGTTGGAGGAAGGATCCTCCATGGGAAGTAGACAGAGCTGTGTCACGGCTCTTTTGGTGACACCTCTGGCCGTCCTCAAGGAGACGACGCGGACGCGTCCGTCTTGGCCAGGGTGGATCTCCGTCACTCGCGCCATCCTCCAGTACTGCGGAGGTAGCTGGTTGTCTTTGATGATGACCATGTCACCAGGCTGTAAACTGCGTTGACGTCCTTCTTGCCATTTGACTCGGTTCTGCAATTCTGCTAGGTATTCCCGGCTCCATCTGTGCCAAAAAGATTGAACAACAGTAGACATCTTTTGGTAAATATTAAGCCTGTTTGTAGGCAGATGATGGATATCAAGCTCAGGCAATGCTAACAGGTTGTCGCCAATAAGGAAATGTGAGGGAGTGAGTGCGTTTAAATCATTTGGATCTGATGTTAATGGAGTCAGAGGACGGGAATTTAAACAAGCTTCAATCTGTATTAGTATGGTATTCATGCCTTCGTATGTCAAAACAGTTGACCGCATTGCCTTTTTTAAATGTAACTTGGTCATTTTAACTGCACTTTCCCAAAGTCCCCCGTGATGCGGTGAGCGGGGAGGCAAGAAACTCCAGCTAATATTCTGCTGGGCTAAAAAATTATGGATTTCTTTATCGGATGCCTTCAAAAAATCAAATAGTTCAGTAAGTTCCCTATAACTACCGGTAAAATTAGATACATTATCACTAAAGAGTCGTGAGGGTTTACCCCTCCTAGCTATAAATCTTTTCAATGCATTCATAAATGCCATTGAAGTTAAATTAGTCACTAATTCTAGGTGAATTGCCTTCGTTGAAAAACAAATAAATAAACATATGTAAGATTTTACACTCTTAGCATTTCTGGTTAAACCAGACTTAATTAAAATTGGACCTGCATAATCTATGCCGGTTACATAAAATGGTCTTTGGATTCGAAATCGGTCAGCAGGAAGGTCACCCATGAGCTGGCGACACTCGCGCGGACGGACTCGAAAACATACAATACATTTATGCAGTGCTCGCTTCACTGCGTTTTTACCAAATATTGGCCAAAAACGTAAACGCAGTAATGCGAGCAGAGCATTACATCCTAAATGTAAATTCTCATAATGCAGATGGGTTATTATTAAGTCAGTCAACTTATGATTTTGTGGTAACAAAATTGGATGTTTTTGAGAGACCGAGGTAATATCTGATTGTGATAGTCGACCTCCAACACACAACAACCCATCCTGCATAAAAGGATTTAGTGCCTTTACCTTGCTCCGCCTAGATACAAATCCTCCATTACTCACAGACGCTGGTAACGATAATTTTTTTAGTGGGACTACACGAGATTTAGCGCTTATTAACTGTGATTGGTGAATGCCGTGTTCATCGGTAGATCTTAAATACAGACAAGCGCCATATGCTACTTGAGATGCATCGCAAAAACCGTGTAAGCTAAAAGATTTTTTATTAAAGCAGAAAATTATCCTTGGTACCCGAATATGATTTGCTTTTCTGAGACTCAGCGTGTAAGTCTGCCAGGCCAATAAAAGGTCATTGGGTAGCTTGTCATCCCAGGATGTTTTTAGCTTCCACAATCTCTGCATAATTATCTTACCGACAATGATTACTGGGCCTACCAGTCCTAAAGGGTCAAACACTTTTGAAATGAATGATAAAACTTGACGTTTTGTTACTTCTAACTTTGAGTCTATGCTTTCTACCTGATAGGTAAACTCATCAAGTTTGGTGTCCCATATTAATCCGAGAATCTTAGCTTCATTGGATTCATTTGGCAATAATTCCAAATTTTCTTTAGAATCATTAATCGAGGGCGCATTAGACCTCCATTTTCTAATCTCCATGCCTGCTGTAGCAAGCGCATTAATGATTTGTGATTTAAGCAAGTGACAAGTATCAATGGAATCACTACCAGAAAGAAAATCATCTACATAAAAATTTTCCTTAAGGGATTTACTAGCTAATGGATGAGTAAATGAAACGTCATTACCTAGCTGATGCAGACAACGTATTGCTAAATAAGGCGAAGGAGCCAAACCATATGTCACCGTGTTTAACGTATAGTGTTTCGAACAATCCTCCGCATCCCTTCTCCATAATATACGTTGGTAATTTCTGTGTTCCGGGTTGATATTAATTTGGCGGTACATCTTTGCAATATCTGCGGTGACTGCATATTGATGTTTTCTGAAAAATACCAATTGACAAAATATATCATTCTGAATGGTGGGCCCAATCATTAGAGCGTGATTCAAAGAAATCCCTCGAGCGGGTTTAGCCGACCCGTCAAAAACAACACGAATTTTAGTAGTTGTGCTAGATTCTTTAAATACAGCGTGATGTGGTAAATAATAAGTAATTTCATCGCGTTTTGGAGGTTCACATTCAGTCATGTGACCTAACGCAAGATACTCATCAATAAATTCCGAGTATTGTTCCTTTAAACTAGGTTGTCTTAAGAATTTCCTTCCCATTGACACTAATCTACCTTTAGCAATACTAAATGAATCTCCTAATTGAGATAGGTTAGATTTAAACGGTAAGTTGACTACAAATCTACCGTTTGCATCGCGTTTATGCGTGCCTTCGAAAATCTTTTCACATTCACTATCTTCCAGAGAGTAATGCTTACTATTTTCGGTTTCTTCAACCTTCCAAAACCTTTCTATTTGGTTCTGCAAAGAATTTAATGAAATATGACAAACTTTAACTGGCCTCGTATTATGACGCCTCTGTACAGCTCCTGATATTATCCAGCCTAGCTCCGTTCGATGCAATGTAGGTTTATCCTTTCCTAACTGTATCTGATCCGTACGAAGCACCTGCCAGAACATCTCTGCTCCGATCAGCATATCAATAGAAGCTGGCTGGTAAAACTGCGGATCAGCTAACTGGATACCGTCTGGAATGTTCAACATTTTTGGGTTAATCAAGGTCTGCGGAAGATTGCAAGAAATCTCATCCAATACCAAACAAGATATTTCATCCTGGTATTGAGAACATAATGATTTAAATTTAATGTCAACTGTTTCCTTTACATGAATTAAATTATTATGCAAACCTGAAACAGGTATATTCAACTTTGTACAATGCAAATTTAATCTTTTACAAGTATCCTTTGTAATAAAATTAGACATTGAACCCGAATCCAAAAGTGCGCGTATTTTGTGTGTTCCACCATACGCGTCTTCTATTTTTACTATTACGGTAGATAGTAAAATTTCTCGCCCGTTCATGTCGCTATGACATGCTAAATTTACTGGTGCCTCCGACTGACTCTTGCCAGTTGAAGTACCCGCTTGTACATTATCAGTATTGATATGTAACAGAGTGTGATGTTTTCGATCACAAACACTGCATTTTTCCTTCCACCTGCACAACCTTGAAGGGTGCCCCGGTTTTAGGCAATTATAACATAAATTGCTTTCTGAAACGAACTTTCTTCGTGCCGCTGGTTCTTTGTTAACAAATATTTTGCAAGAATATATGAAATGACTGTCATTGCACAGCATACACTTAACGTTGCTTGACGCTAACGTAACCTTGTTTGTAGAATTCCTTTCCTTAAAATTAAAAAACTTTGGTTTTGTCGCAACTGGTTCTACTTTCTGTTGCATTCCACCAATACCACCCTGGATAGTTTCCAGGATCTGAGACCTTTGTGAAATAAAATTACTAAACTGCTCGAACGTAGGATAAATTTTATCGCACTCTATTGATTCCCAAAGGCTACGTGTGTGATTATCTAACTTTGAGGTTAACATATGTATAATTAATGTATCCCAATGTTCTGTTGGAAGCTTTAAATTATGTAAAGCTCTCAAATGAATGTTTGCTTGATCAATTAAATTTCGTAATTCATGATGATTCTGTCGTTTTAACGGTGTAAAATTAAATAAGAAATTCAAATGTCTATTTGCTATAAGTCGGATATTTTCGTATCTAGAAATAAGCATAGTCCAGGCTGCACTATAATTATCCCCGGTTATTTCTAGAGAACTAATCAAATCAAGTGCGTCTCCGGACACATAACTAATAAGGTAATGAAATTTCTGAACATTATTTAATTTACTGTTATCATGAATTAAGGCAATGAACGAATTTTTAAAAGTCAACCATTTATGGTTGTCACCTGAAAAAACGGGTATAGAAATTTGTGGTAAATTTACTGAAGTACTTGGGACATTTTCAATCTTCTTAAATTTTGATAACATTTCCTGTCCTAATGCAATTACATTAAAATATGTACCTTCAAAATTATCCCTCGCGTCATTATCTTCTGATTTGTTCAATAAATCAATCTCCAGCTGAATTTTGGAGAATTCTATCAGAGAAGGTTTGATGGCATCTAACCTGGATGACAATACGCCAGGTCTAATATCTTTTTCGTTGCTTAAATAGGTTTCGAATCTCGTTAATGAACCTTTCAAAACCCCACGCCGTTTAATCAACCTGTCGAGTTCCATTTTTTAGAAACGAAATGACACAATAACTTGATTTAAAAACTGAATACACAACACGCGACAACACGGCAGTTTGACGTAAACACAAATCTATGGATAATGGATACTATGGATTATAGAGAAACCAATCACAATTCTATGGCATGCAAAGACGTAGCTTGCAAACGCGTGGCTAGAAGTGTAGGTAGGAGAAGCAAAGTTATTCAGCAGTCTGAATACAACAATAAAAATTATTATCACCAACAAATTTATGCTAAATTGAAAGCATCTGATTATGAACACCCGAATATAATTCGATATAATCAATACGAAATAATGTGGCATTTACACAGATTTTTAGCTTTTTAAATGGAATTTGAAAGGACAATGAAAGGAAGGCTACAACCTGATTTGCTGTGCATGCGAGCGTCGTGATGAGGCTCGCTTGATCAATCCAATGATGGTGATGAGGACGCCGACTGGACCACTCCCGATGATGATGAGGCCTGACTGGGCCACTTCAAATAGTGATCTTCCGTCTCAAATGGATCAATCCAAATAATGATCATACGGCTCGAATGACCAATGTTCAGGATCTCAACTTCCGCTCTCCTGACAGAGCAATCCGGCGCGGTAACACCAGATTCCGAAAGGAAGTGTGGCTGGAGTAACTCTTCAATAATAACTCCAGCTCTCGAATATCGGTCTTTATTGAAACAATAAAAGACCCGTTGGGTAGCTCATGTACGGTGAGCCCAATATTGCTATCTCTCTCCGCGGTTTTATAACCCACATGAAATGAAAACCTGGCAGCAGACGTTTTGCCAAAAACGACCCGCCCAAGACGGATGGTAACAAGAGAAGAAGGAAAAATCCGTGGCAATACGAAATCGCCCTGGCAATCGCCAACACAAAAAAATGTTGCCACAACCATTAGGGTGACAATCACAAATATTAATATTTCAGTACCTGAAATCTTAACAGTCCCTCTCTAAATAAATATCCTCTCTTCTATCAAGCGTTATCTAAAATTGCCTCCCCTCCATTCAACATTTCATCTCTTCTAAGTCTGAACTCGACTCCAATCTTCCATATAATTCTGAAATTTGTACATTTAAATAAAATTAATATATAAATTCACCTCTCCTTTCTCTGTAATTTTAAATGATGGCCTAGAACACCCTTGAAGGGTGAAAGCCAGAAATAATCGAAAAAAAAAATTGAATTGTAATAATTGTTCGGCTTTCTATATCGGTAAGACAACACGTAATGTCAACATTACGATAAAGGAGCATCTTTGTTGCCTCAATACCAACGGTTTTTCAGAATTCGCCAATCATTTGATCGATAAAGATCATACGTTCTGTCATAGCACCGGTGCTAACATCTTGCATAAAAACGGGCACGGTAGCAGACGAAACAATTTAGAGGCACTAGAAATAAAATTAAAAAAACTGTTAAAACCAAACGTAATATACTTAACAATCAATTAGATATATCAAGTAGTCCAATATAAGGTCTGTTTCCAATAAACCAGTGGCGGTTCTTCACAGGGGACAATAGGGACAGTCCCCACCAGTTACACTGAAAACCTACTAAAGGAAATAACAGTCGATGCTTTTTCTTCGCCAAAATGAATGAATTCTTTAAACATAAAAGTAATTAACATTCGCAGAAATAAAATGCAAACAATTATTCCAGATGATTTTAATAAGACCCTACGCGCGTACAACGAACAATGTACCTACGGCGCAAAAAACAGCGGGTCTATTTCTCAGTGCGCAGAATCAAATGCGCACTTGGGGGACAATCCGAACTATCCCCATACTTTCCTTGCGTTAATGGCCGTATAACCGTTAATAACCGTATGCAACTGCGCATGCGCAGTCGTATGTGAATTCAAATACCCGCGGGGACAATCCTTCGGATCCCCCACAGAACCATTTGTTTGCGAAGTTACAGCCGGGAATCGCTCGCGTTCAAATTAGTTTGATAATAATCTTGCAAGATAAGCTTTATTTTTATTATACTATATTGTAAATTGGTGTATATCTATAGACATTTTATATTATTTTGTCTTAAATATATCCGACTAGCATGGTTAGACCATCAATTTTTTTTTTTTGAGAAATTTTATATTATATTCTACGGGTGGTGAGATTACGGTACAGTACCTACGTAAAATAAGTTGATCCCCACCACTAAAGAAGTGCTTGAGCCGCCACTGCAATAAACCCTTAAAAAAATTATAATAATAATTTCCCAGTGCTCCTTACCACCATGCCAGTTGATGCTTTGTTTCTCCAGATTTGTTTTTATAACCCATTAGTCTACATAATTATCTTTCGGTTTTTTCCATTACTTGATTTTATGGCCGTCTATGTGTTTGTTATATTTGTATCATGTTCTCTCTCTCTATATTTTGTTATATATAAGCAAACATTACGCACTTATTGTTTAGTATTAATTTGTTCCCTGAAGATGCTTGAGTGAAGTGAAACCGGTCGGTTCATAAATTAATAAAACTCGTGGTTTTAAACAAAAGAGGATTTTGTTATATATTTGCGGCATGTTCCAGAGGGGAAGATACTCTCAGTTTCACCCTGGTTTAGAAATAAAATGTTGCTTGAAATAGTTTTAGACCAGATCTGAATAGCCAGGTACTTCTCCACTTCACTCTTTTCCATCAGCCTCACAATATCACCCCAATTGGGGATGCCATAGCCTCTCTGGCTCCAGACGGGAGCAGTTGGGACACTTGTGCGGAATTCACATAAAAAACACGGACACGCCCGCTGCCTCTTCAGAGGTGTGCATACTGTGGATTATCAACTACGGAGAAAAATCCAAAATAATTGGAATGCAAATTTATGACATGCAAAATTATTCAGATATTCGAATACAGTTCAAAATTAAATCACGATTCTTTTAGACAGGTGTAAATTTTATGTGATTTTTTTATGTGATACTTCACAAGAATCCCATTATCCAGTATAATTTATTCATATTTCGTCGAAATATGTTCTTACGATCGTACAGGGCGGTTCCAACGAGAAAGATTAATTATTCTCCGTACCCGCTTTTTAAAATAATAATTGAATATCTATTTTATTTCATTCAAAATTTGCTTTAATTTATACCTGCATTCAAAAACGCTGAAAGTCGTGATGATAAAACTAATAAAATTATGTTCTTTTTGTAATTATTTTTTTGATAATTAGTATTTTTAATTTTTCAATAATGTTTAATAATTTATTTTTTTTTAATCTCAAATACGAGTATATTAGTTTGTAAGACCGTAAATAAGTAGATAAAATGAAGTATTTTATTTAAACTAAGATTAAAATTCTGAAACGTGCTTTCTCAGATTATTTATTAATTTATTTTACTGCATGATTATGTGATTTCAAATGTGTGTTGTATAATAAATAATTTTGTTTGAAAATTTAACAAATCTGCCAACGACCTGCGGTTAAACCTTACTGTACTAAAAATAAAATAAAAATTCTCAAAATTTTAAACATAGACAAAAGAACATCTTTCGAAATTAATTTATAATTTTTTGTGAAAAAGAGTCAATACGTCAAAAACTTGATTTAAAAATGAGATATTTCCGGTTTTGTCTGGTTATTCCCTCTTAACGGAAAAGTCGACTGCCACCACAGTAAGCGGAAAATGTTGCTAGTGTCGTGATGGAGGACTTAGCCAGCCGAGGAATCAACACGGGACGCCCGGATGGAACCCAAACGCGATGCTAACTCAGCCACTCACCGGTCAAATAATAAGATAAATATATTACATTAAAAATATTTGCAGTAGTGTCAAAATTTAGAGAGGAATTTTGGGAATACGTTTATATGGACAAAACGTCGCCCAGTTTCCTCTTAAGCTGCCGCATCCACGCTCTAAAAGAAGAAGATGGAGATATATGTAATTACGAATGTTAGAGGAGCGCTCCAATATTTAAAGCAATAAAATCGATGCGAAAGTTGTGAAAATATTTAACAAAACACGACTAAAATATAGCAAAAATCTCGTGGAAGGCGTCTTAAGTATCATTTAAAGAAACATTGTGAATTGGAGTGAACAAGCGTGTGAGAAATGGAGATCCGCGAAGAATGCAAGGCTGATGTAAGCGTAATGAGTAAGATTAAGAAAAGGACGCTCCGATGGTTTGGGCATGTAGAGCGAATTAATGAGGAAAAGAGTGTAAGGAGAATATATGACGCAAATGTGAATGGTAGAAGAAGTCGGGGACACCCGAGGAAGACATGGCATGACTAAGTAAATCAGATACTTGAGTCGGGTTATGTGAAGAGTCGGAATAATAGAAGAGCATTTATGAGACGATGTATGAATGTTAACGAGGCAAGGAGTGTGTGCCAAGATCGAGCTGTTTGGCGGTCCGTCCTCTCTGCCTACCCCTGCGGGGAAACGGCGTGATGGTTAGTTAATTAGTTTCTGATTTTTTTCACAACTATAACTTGTAAAATAACTGAAACAAACGTGTTTATAATAATTTTCGGAGCATATTTTTCGATTTTTTTCTATCGATGGAATTTCATATTATTTGCGTTTAGGCATGGAACGCGTCTAGATATTATCTTCAAAAATAAGATATATTTTTTTAAGAGCTTAAAAACTTCAAATGTTTAAGGGAGATATGTAAAAAATCGTTAGAAATTCGGGTAGCGGCGGCTTAACCTTACATTTACCAGAGGTATAATAAAGGTGTTTTTGAAATTTTGTCATATTGTCAAATGAATACAAAATGATAAAACAAAATCGAAGAAGAACTTTCTATTTTCATAACTATTTCTATGGACGATGCAATAGAAAAATATCATGTAGAATTGCAGAACATAAAGTAGATGTCACTAATAAACGCTTAACTTCATCCATAGTTCAACATGTCCTTAATGAAGGTCATAAAATAGACTTTCATAATACAACAACGACAGCTAGCATATACAATGAACCAAAAAGAATTTACCGCAAAGCGATAGAAATCTATAAACATAAAAATAATATGAATACTAGAAATGACTCAATCAGAATTCCCAACACCTGGAAAGTCATAATTGATGAAAATCCCCCAAAAACGGCATTTCCAAAATTACCAGTAGTATCTCCAATTAGCTTAACCAATCAGGTATCTACTGCCGGCCCCGCCCCCAACCCCCTCCACTATCAATCACCTTCAACCCGGGTACTTCGTTCTAGACATAAGAAGTGACTTGCACTCACTTAAGTCTTAGCTTCTGGACCGAACAGATATGCGAAAGCTATCAGTTTGAGACAAAAACTCAAGACATAAGGCCTCTGAAGATGGACAGTGTGATCTGTCCGAAACGTCAGGAGTTAAAAAGTCCTTTTAAGGACTACGTTACGCGGGTAAACCGAGAAAATTGTTCTACATCTTACACCCGTGAAAACCTTAACCATAACATATATATATATATATATACAGTTTGACTACTTTTTAAAGTAAATTATTACATCTATTTACCAAATACCGAAATGTTATCAAGCTTTTTCTGTTGACCGCACTAAAATTATATTTTATGTAATTATATTAATAGAAATCAAAGGATACCTATCTATTTATATTATAAACCAAATTATTTCCATCGACATTTCAAAGGCTTTTGGACGAACGGACACCTATGTATTTTCTCACATACGAAATATCTGAGAATAGTGTTCGTCAGGCGCTCTAAACTTTTTAAGCCAAGGACTGCATTATCTACTTTCTAAAAGTGTGGGTTCCAAGAAAGACAACAATATTTATTGATTTTTTTAATAAGAATAACTCTCTTTTTATAACTGTTGAAGTTTATCCGATCAATGCAATTTATCATTGAAGTAGAAGAAAACACTAATAATGTAAATGAAAAAGAACAAGAAAAATATAACGATCGCAACTGGGACTCGAACCCAGAATCTCTTATCTATATATTTATATATTTATTTTCAGACATATTTATCCGAGACGCTATCTAGGTTTCAAACCAGTTCTTAGACCGATTATTTCCAATGGAAAAGGTAGTTGCCTATAATATGGAAAAATTAGTCGAAGATGATATTGTTAATTCTAAAAAAAAATTTAATATGAGATTGATGATTTATTATGACGGTTTGATGGAAGTGGCAATGGCCGAATTGGTAAAGGCACCCGTCCCGGTTAGACGAGGGGTTCTGGGTTTGAGTCCCAGTTGCAACCAATATCTTTTTCTGTTTTTCTGTGTTTTGTTCTCTTTCATATATTTTTTTAGATTATTAGTGTTATCTTCTTCTTCAGTGATAAATTAAATTTAATAATGTTGTTATCAAGTTCTACAAGTATTTTTTGTTTTGTAACAGTTGTTTCGACTTACAAGGCCGTTAAAGAAATTATTTTTCAAAACCCCTAATTAAACCACTTTGAGAAAATTTATTTATAGGATCATATCATTATTTAATTTAAATAAAAAACAATAAATTATTTACATATTTCCAAACTGTGGTTAAACCAATTTGAGACGACGCATTTAAAGGATAATAACATTATTAAATTTAATTTAAATAAAATTTAAAAAAAATAATAGTAGTTCTACGAATTAAATACAAAAACAATTAATAAATTAAAAGCGGGCCTTGCTTGAATACCTCTGTTCCCAAGAAAAATAGGGTGTATTGGCTAGCGTTGTGTCCTTTATCGAGTCCAATCCGCAGCATCCGGCGAACTACGCTTCAAAGGGTCTGCCTTTGATCGCCAGTCTTTGGTCGTAGGGAGGTAAAGGGGAAAAGGAGGTATTGGCTGTGAGATTTCCAATGAGGATTGGGTTATAGAGTACTATACTGATATTTCAAGCCTTCCTTAGTAATATTTGTGAAGATTTTTTTTATTTTTTTTTAAGTTTATTGATTAATCCTCCATTTACAAGATTTTTTATTCAGATATGGTCAACAAACATGGCTTAAGCCATTATTATTATTATTATTATTAATAATAATAATAATAATATCCTTTATTCAGACAATAAATTACATTACATTATGTATCAAATCTTATTGTTAAAAATTCAAAATAATGGCCTAGACTCACCAGAGCTCACCAGCTTATAAAATTTCATATAACGTCAAGATCAACCCGACAATCTGATTTATTTTATTTTCCCTGATTTAAAACAAATATTTGAAAAAACTCCCCAATTCCTCGTGTGTGTGCACAATATAATACAATATTTCACAGCATTGACATTTTTAATAATAACTTAAAGAAATATTGATACGAAGTAACGCGTACGATCGATTATTATTAACATGAGAGTATGTAATGTATTGGGAGCATCTCCTATCCTTTTCCTATATTCCTCCTCTCTCCCCTTCGTATAACCCAAAATTAATTTTAAGATATTAAAATTTCATTTCCATCGGACTTTAGCATAAGAAACTTTTGTTGCTTGACTTTAATTCATTTGTATATTTGCATATTATGTAAAAGCTGTCTGTCAAAATAAATACATAAATAAAAAAATAATATTTATAACGCTTATTATGCATCGACTCCCTGTCTGTATGTCACTAGTTGAAAAAGGCCTCCTCCAACAATCGCTATTTCTTTCATTAGCTACTCTTGTCCATGTACCACCTGCTATGGCTTTGATACATCTAAAGCCATTATTATTCATTATTAGTTCGTAGAACTCCATTGAATGGCCTCAAAATGGTTTAACCACATAATTCCATATGTGGTAGAATCACATAATTCCAAATAAGTTGTCTCAAAGTGGTTTAACTACAGTTTGAACATAGCCTTGTAAGCCGAAACAGCTGTAACAAAAATAATACCTAAAATACTTGCAAAACTTTCCAATTAAACCAATGTTTTAAATTCTGGATGGTAATGGTGGACCGGTCAGTGGTTGAGTGGGCATTGCGGTTGGGTCCCACTCAGATGTTCCGTGTTCGATTCCTCGGCTGGCTGAGTCCTCCATAATGACTCAAGCAACATTTTCCATATACTGTGGTGGTAGTAGGATATTTTCAAATATTGTCGGGTTATTCGTAACCCGGGTATGGTTATCTTTCCTTAAAAAATAAAATAAAATGATCTACCACCAGGGCTATACTGAAAGTTTCTATGACTCTGGAACATGCCGCAAATATATAACATTATTTTTTTTAATTTGAGAGGTGTGGGTATCTTCTGCCATAGGTAATCCCAATAGGTTCGCTATTTTTTATGACTTAGCACGGATGTGTGGGTTCATGGGTTGCTGTTTGTCCAGATCTTGGAAGCAAATGCGTCTGCCCACCTTCTACGTGGCGGGCCGGATCGAGGAGGACTGGTTGAGGAAGGATTTTTAACCTCTACAACCGGACTCCGCAATGGAAGGGATGGATTCATACGCCCATCACTAATGAACTCACTGACCCCCAAATTCCTACTCACCCCTCATACATTTTTCCTTCCCAGAACTTACCTTTCATCCTTTCATTAAAAAAGACCCTGTTTGGGAATATTTCTACCATGTTGCCTTTCCTACAATTTCCTACATACACACCTACCTACCTACATACTTCCTCCTACCTACGAATGACATTGCAAATCAGTGCAGTGATAAATTCCGAACAAGCAAGCAGCAAAAAACAGTGTCTATGTGTATTAATCTTATCAAATGCAAAATTACCTTATATAAGTATTAAAAGTCTAACTACTGATGGTGACCAGATAATCTGTGCACAGATGGGAACATTTAGTGAATTGTGAATTCTTTTGTGGACACCATCGATTCAGCCTGCTACATCTTACAGTGAGTAATTACGCTTCCTAATTTCCTTCTTCCAAGAAAGTTTCTAACAGACCCTCCACACAGCATCCTCTAAGACGACATAGGCCCTGAGAGAAATAGTTTTCTTCAGGGTCTCCTGTGTAGAGCTTACTTTAAAAACATTGTTATTTTATGAATCAACTGTAACACTCAAATAAAATTTTAATAAGTATTTTAACCCCTGACCTCCGGATTCGTAACCAAGGGTCGTAACCTCTCAAACACGGAGGTCATCATAATAACATTTCAATGAATTATATAACAAAAAAAATCAATTTATTTATTTATTGACGCCCTGCTGGGCTTTTACATATAGAATACATTTATTTATAACGACAGTGTAACATAGATAAAAAAGATTACAAATATATAAATAAAGCAGAAACTCAAAGTAATACATAAGAATAGATATATGTAATGCTAAATATACATATATGACTTTAGAGAACTCATAGGTACAATTCATATACCTACGAGCAACAAAAACAAAAATAAAAACACATTAATTTTTACTTAATTAATATGAAAAATACAAAAAAAGAAAATCGAAATAAAATTAAATGATTTCGCATTAATTATTTACATCTAAAAAGTGATGGACTGATTTGGTTTTAAATGTGTCGAAATTTAAATTAAATATTAATATGAGCAATAATTATTAATTCAAACACTCATCTACATTGAAAAAATCTCCCGAGAAAAGATACATGCCGCCAACGGGACTTGAACCCGCGTCCTTCTCATATCCGGTCAACTGCTCTTTATCCACTGGGCTACGTCGGCTTATAATTCAATATATGCTAATGTTTCATTCAACAATTACTGCTTATTACATTTTTCCACCTGAAAAACTGAAAAAAACGAACTTTATTCTTTGTGAGAAAGGCATTGTAAGTGCTAAATCTCCCACTAGGTGGCGTCGAGACAAATTATGTATGCATTTTTTTTAGTTTTAGTATGTTAGTATTGTTAGTATTTTTAATATATATCTTTTAAGTACTAAAGTATTTCACCAAAAAAATGTAGAGACCCGTCGGCGGCATGTATCTTTTCTCGGGAGATTTTTTCAATGGAGATGAGTGTTTCAGGCTAATAATTATTGCTTATAATAATTGATACCCTTCGTGCTATGCATAAAAAATCTTGTCTTAAACATTAGTTTACCAATAAAAAAAATAATAAATTAAATATCTCAGCGATATCAGTTAGTTCATTGCCCAATCTATGTATTCCTTATAACGTATTTTTATTATTACTTTTTGTTTTGAAGGGTTTTAATTTTCAATGAACGTTGGTTTCTTTTTTCGACACAATCGTTTTTTATTCCGTTTATACCGAGTTTTCACTGCATTAGGGTACTCGCGGCTTCTTCCCGCATAATACATATAAATGCCAGAATAAAACGAATTCTTAAATAGAAAATAAAATATATTTTACGTTGTGAAGGAAACCTTTTCTACCCTCCGAAGACGTTGGCAAGGGTTCAATAATAAATAAAATCTTGGATTTTGCAATTCCAGTTTCCAAACCGACGGCTTTTTGGCAGCACAATGGGGTGGGCCGTCAGAACTATTTTTTATCGAATTTGGAATCGTTAGGGACATCTAAAGTTTAGCATTAAATCGGAAAATACTGGTCAGAGGCAAATAACCCTTAATAGATCAGCCATTTCATCGGTTTTAGGCAGACTAATAGAACCTAAACGAAAGCCCAATACTAAGTTTGGAGATCGTGCTTTCGGAGTATCGAGCCTAAGGCTTGGAATAAACTCCTTCCGGAATTAAATCAAAAGTTTAGCATTAAATCTGAAAATACTGGTCCGAGGCAAATAATCCTTAGGTCAGCCACTTCATCGGCTACAGGCAAACTAATAGAACCTTAATGAAAGCCCAATACTGAGTTTGGAGATCGTGCTTTCGGATTATCTGGGCCTAGAGCTTGGAATAAACTCCTTCTAAAATTAAGATGCATAACAAGCCCAACAGAATTCAGGTCCTAACTAAAAACTACCTTTTTGGCCTCTCATACTCTTAATTTACATATACCTATCTGAGATATTTTTATGTCGGTTCCTTATTACTGAGGAACGTGACTCCTACTCCAATTTCCATTGTGGACAATATATTCACTCCTCGTGGTTCAGCCCTGCGTAGAAGTCAAGAACGCCGACATACCAGACGCCAGTGATACTTGGTGACTCCAGCGCATTGGTGACCTTCTTCTGCTTCTTCCGCTAAACACTTTGCTGGTGACCTTGAGTTTCTTCAAGCTGGAGTCCTCAATTTGGAGAGCAACGTGTCTAAAGTATCTTAAAATACTTCGTAGGCAGATTGTTAAAAACCTATTATTTTGGATGCCTAGCTCCACCAGAATAGACACTGTCAATAGAATCCTGAGCATTTTCTCCAGCACTACATTTCAAGGGTTTCTATCTTCTTTAATATGCAGAAAATCAACGTCCGGATGAGTTTCATCTTAGAGGACTTCGATATGCCTCTGTCCCTACATACCTTTTGCATTTTACTAATGGCGTCTTTTGTCATGCAAATTCATATTTTATGCAAATTTTTCTTTTCATTTTAGTCTCACAGCCTCTTTTATAACCTTTAGACAAGCTTAGGTATTTTCTGAAAGAAATGTGTGAGAGAATTATGTGTTCTTAAAAAGGTGATTGCCCTGTCATCACCATTAGTTTTGTTTTGGTGTTTAAATTTATATAAAGGATACTGGATAGCGGTCTGTCTTGAGTGGCTCAACTTAGCTTACTCAGAGTGGCTTAAGCTTAACACAGCCCTAAAAGAGTACTTATGATAATTCTGAAAGTTCCGATTATAACTCCAGACGATATATATGTTAATTTACGTTAAAAACACATATCTGCATACACTGCCCAACATAAATACTACCCAAGATCAATAAGCCAAAATATACTGGTAATTTCCAGTTTGAATACATCTTTTGGATAGAGAAATCAAATAAAAATTAAGTCAAAATGTAAATACAGAAATGTAAACAAAGAAAAAAGATCCCCGAGATGTATGTGTGGTAAAACTACGTGCGATACTGTGAGGAATGTGGAGATTAGCAAAGAATGCACGGCTGATGTAAGCGTAATGAATAAGATTTAGAAAGGGATGCTTGGATATTTGGGCATGTAGAGCGAACAAACAAAAAATAAATATAAGGAGAATATATAATCGGAAAAATTCGTGGTCGCGCGAGGAAGACATGACTTGAACCGAATATCTATTTGAGATATACGTAAATCTTTCTATCTATCAAAATAACAACATGATATGCATGGGACGATGTATGACATAAATACGCTACAAGATTCACAGAAAACTTATCAATTCCCAAAGCAAACAAAACAATAGTCCAAAAAGGACCATATTACATGGCCGTTAAAGTATATAACAACCTTCCACATAACATCAAACAAATTCAAGACACACACAAATTCAAATCATCACTCAAAACATTACTTCTAAACCAATGTCATTACACCTTAAGTGAATACCTCACATAAATGAAACACCTATTTTTGTATTCTTGTTATCTGTATTTTCTTATTTGCATAAAAATTATAATATTATTCTTTGTATGAACATTATAATATAACATATATGTGGTTAGCTGGAAGAAATGGGGTCTACCTATAAGCAATACCTTTTGTTTTTTTTTATATGTACAATAAATATTTTTTGATTTGATTTGATTTGATATGAATGTGAATGAAGCAAGGAGTGCATGCCAATACCGAGTTCTTTGGCAGCTCATCCCCTCTGCCTGCCCCTGTGGAGAAATGGTATGATGGTTATTTATTCAGCAGATGAGAATGACTTTGGATAGCAGCCAGCAATTAGAAATTTCAGTTTAGAATTTGAGCAGTATTATAGAAAATTATAAGAAAAATCTAATGTTTGTCCCACTCAAAAAATATTGAATCTGAAAATCCATAATGAGGTTATAATTCAAATAGTCAAAACAACTATTGCCGGTTCCATGACTCTTCATGACTACGGACAAAACATCCTCCAACAAAATATCTACTAAAAACTTAAACTCACCTAACCTAACCCAACCTAAAATAACAAAAAAAATGAGACAAAAATAATACAGACATCCTGTAAAGACAATAAATTATTGTTTTCTGTATACATTTTGTCCCATTTTACTATTTTTAAACAATAATTTATTGTTTTTACAGGATGTCTGTATTATTTTTGACCCATTTTACTATTTTTGAACGTATCTCCATTCAGCAATGTCCACCCTACTGCAGATTTCTTTAATATTTTATTTATTTTCATGCGCAACAAGAAAAACATTTCCACCAAAAATATATCGTTTTTCGAAAAATGCGCATATTTTGAAGCGTTTCATATTTGTCTTGCAGTGGAATCTGGGGATAAAAAGTTTTCAAAAGGATTATTCGAAAAAATGAATACAGTTACCAAAATTATTTTATTTTCAACGCTTTTTGCTAGCCCCGTGCTGCGTTGGTTCGAAAGTCAAATAATTAATGTGTAGTTTTTCTTACTAATATTATAAATGCGAATTTTTTCATGGATGGATGGATGTTTGTTACTCTTTCGCGCAATAAATACCGAAAGGAATTTAAAAATTCTTTCACTAATCGAAAGCTACATTATTTTCGAGTAATATAGGCTATATATATATTGGTAAGCTCTGGCGTTATGAGCAAGCTGTAACGTTATGAAATTATTTATTATACGTTTATTGGCAAAGCGTGTTGCTAAGTAAATGTTTGACGTGGGCTGTCATTTTGTTATTTGTTTAGGTTACTATGGAGATTTCTTTGATAGCAAAAATTAAAATATGAGTATTCTAATATGAATATTTATTGTACAAATATAAAGCAGGTACTAATTTACATTTTGACCTAAGCCAACCGCTATACCTATATAATTTGATTGTTGATTGATTAGGGGAAGGGGAGGGTGGAGGGGGGGGGGGGGGGGGGGGGGTTGGGGAAGTGGGGGGGGGGGGCGAATATGCGAGCAAAGCCGGGGGCAAAAGCTAGTTTACAATAAAGTAATCCAGTTATTTGTTGTTTCAAATAGATTGTGTGCTTTTATTATTACCGTGACAATCAACGATTACGGTACCGCGATGGCATTAAAAAGTCAATAAACATATCTACGTTCTTTATCACAATAATGCTGCAGCTATTTTAAAAGATGAGATACACAATGTACATAGGTCTGTATCCTCCAAAGGAAAATAAAACATTTTCTTGCATCTTTCACACACCGCACCGTGACGTATCCGTAAACCCCTACGATACTAGTAGCCGTAACGAAAATATTGAAAGTATGGAATATAGTTACAAGGATAATTTTGAAGTGTGAGTGAATTCAAAAAAATTATAAAAATTAAAATGTCGATGGGCTCTTTCTTACACACTAAATAACAACAGTCGAAAATAAGTCAAATGGTGGACGTGTGTCTGCACCCCCCCAAAGCAAATATACAAGAATTATCATTTATCTCCCTCAAACGTATAAAGAAAATGAAACACAATTCCCGTCGGGGTAGCTGAGCCGTAATAATATATATTTGTTTCCTCCAAAGGAAAAAAGTAGTACTTTTGAGACAACAGACATACGTGTATTGTGTGTCTCGTCTTTTATCTCATCACTATTTAATGTATAAGAAAGAGCTGCAGCATTATTAGGATAAATAACGTACTTTTATGCTTTGATGAGACAAACGGTGAACGTATGTCTGCACCCCTCCAAAGGAAACAAAGAAGGATATTTTTAAGGAAAGGAAGGTGAGGAAGTTTTGCGAAGGAAAAAGATATGAAGAGTTATGGGGGCAGTCTCCAGGAGTGACAGACGGATGAATCCATCCCTCCAATTGTGTTGCCAGGTTGAGAGGGTCCTGGTGGAGAAGTAGAAAGGCTTCCTCCAAACAGTCTCTCTCGACCCGGCCTGCCACGCAAAATGAGAGCAGACGTATCTGCCGCCAAGACCCGGACAAACCTCACCCCATGAACACGGGCTCCGTAATAAAACGTAGCGAACCACTTAGGTTGATCTATGGCAAAAGTGTTTGTTATCCAATATATGGTTCCTGGGGCGGCGGTACATCCGCCTCCCAAATTGAAAAACGTTTTTTTTTTAATTAATTAAGTTTTGTGGCTTAACAACTTATTTAAAATAATCGATAATAAATGGTAGGTATATTTGCGGCATGTTTCATAAAGGTGGTATCGTTCAGTATCGACCTGGTGTAAGACCACAATTCAGAATCAAAACGTTGCTTGAAATGGCTTTAGTCATGTTTGGTGACTAGATCTGAATAGCCAGATACTTACCCACCTCCCTCTTTCGCATCCACACTACTTCCAGCGTCACGACGTACCCTAATTGGGAATGCCATAGACCACTGGCCCCAGCACAGCAGTTGGAACTCTTGTGCGGTATTCACATTAAAAATAATTAATAATGCAACCTATGTATATGTCATGCCCAGCGAAACTTTTTAATTTCTCTCATTTTCTGTTTGCGTAAATTCTCCACGGTATTTGAAAACCGCGAGCGGTAGCGGTTAATTCAAACTTAAAAAGTTTCTTCCCAAAGGTTAATGTTTGTTTAGAAATTTATAAATTAAAGCACTCATTAAGTCCTTGATATAATCTCGCTTCCCCAGCGTAATTAGCAATGTAATTTGTAACTAGTTAAGTTCTTCCAAAACCTCCACGTCCTGAAGGCTGTTTATAAATATGCCTCTTAGATTAATGGTTGTTTTTCGAATGTTTCCGTTCTTTTCTTGGATGGATAGATAGAGACTGGTTGAGGAAGATCTTTTATCCTCTCCAGCCAGAATCTCTCGATTCGTACGACCGTCACTCCTGGACACATTAACCCGTCCCTCATACTTTTTCATTCTCAGTACTTTCTCTCCTTCCTTTCCATAAAAAGACCCTCCACAAAGCTTCCCCAAAGATGATATAGGCCTTGAGAGATGTTTTCCTCAGAGCCTTCTGAATGGAAATATTGTAAAAAAATGCACCTTTTTGTTTGCTTAATCTTTACATAGTATGTAGAAAGTAAAGTCGTTCCCGCTGTCTGTACGCTTAGATCTTTTAAACTACGCAACCACGGACGTACAAAATACATGGACTTGCCCTAAGCGATAAAAGGCGTATTATTTCCCCCTCCCATTGGAACCATCTTTCGGAACCGGCTGGGCTTGCGAGAGCCACGCGTCAATCTAAAAAATTTGACGTCATCATTCGTGTCCGGACCAGTGTCGAGCTCTCATCGTAAATAACACGGTAAAAATGGTGGCTTGTGCTATAAATACGTGTAAACATAGGGAAAAAAAGAGAATAAACCCAATTGTGGTATTTCATTCCATAAGCAAGCATTATTTTACACTATTTTAAGCTAATTCAGATCACATAACATGATCGTTTTTGAACATACACCATAAATATACCAAACCACCCATACATACACTATCACTCCGAGATACATGGCGTGTGCCCGTCACTGTTTACTGGGGTAAGTAAATTATGAAACATTTGTAAAAGTGTATTTACTAACTACATGAGCAAAATATTGGACTCGACCTTATAGGCGACCTTACTTTGACGTATTTGAACTTCAAATTTGTTCATTGCGTGGCGAGCAATTTGCGCTCCCTTGTAAAAATGTCTATCCATTCAAAAGCAGAGTTTACTTTTAAGAACTAAATGATGATTTTATAGTGCGAGATGCCTATATACTGTCTGATTGAGTTTTGGCAAATCACGTATCACCAAAGCCATCTTCCTGCCCTTCGTCCCGCTGTAGTTGGCTTCTACCCCTCACCTTTATGTTCTGGTCTATCAATATTCATATGTCTATGTACGCAACGGATTTTCATGCATTTTTCACCAATAGATAGAATGATTAATGTGGAAGGTTTAGGTATATAATTCGTCAAGGTTTTGTGTAAATTGGTTGAAATATATTATATATAAAGGGAGTGGGCTGGCAACTAGCAAGCGGGCAGCAGGTTGGCAAGCGAGCAAATTAAAAGATGGCATTGGTTATAAGGGTTGGGAATGGCGTTGTGTGTTTCGTTAGCCACAGCAACGTTTGGCCTGGTCTGCTAGTTATAAATATTTCTGTTTTTGATACTGACATTTCTTGGTGGAATTACATCATGAAAATATATTTAAACAATTTAAAACTTTGTTCCACTTCATTTTATTAAATTAAGCGTAAAGAATGTATAATATATACGAGTATATTTGTTTCAATATTAACTTTATTATTTATTTGATAGTTGGAAGCGATTCAAGGCGTGTCGTGTGCTATTTACGAAGATTTTTATTTTTAACTTAGTGAGTAAAACCTCAAATTGTAAAATTTAAATTAAATGAAGCGAATATTAGCAAAACTTAATCGAAAATATTTAAAAAATACAAGTTTATATAAAAATGGGTAAAATTTATCAAAGGCACTATTTAGATAGCATTTAGTCCAGTTTTGCATCTTGCAATCATATTTAAAGACAGCAGCCAATAGAAACATGCATTAAGAAAATGAAGGTAATGTTGGTAGTTCTTATTCGAAGTATGATGACCAAATCGGACACATTAGCTCAGTTACCCCACCACAACACGGACATGTGCCTAGCATGGTGGACGAAAAATCCCCAATGTATGTAATGAAAAATCTAATGAATAAAGAAAACTTAAACTTAAAAAAAAGTTGGTAGAGTTCCTGTAAGTCCTGGGTTCGTGTCCAAAATGTACGAGATGACTTCGCAATTAACGCTCTATAAATTAAATATTTTTGAACGTAGCCGAAAACAAAAAATTGTTTTTGAAAGGTTGTGAAATAAGTTTTCAAAAGCACTTATTCTATCGTATAAATGTATAATAAACAATTTTGTCATGTCACTTTTTTACCATTTCATACAAGAATATTTAATACAGAATTAACATTCATGTCTATCGGTGCGTAGGCGATTTGGCGGGTGAAAACTGTTTCTACAAAATAAGTTTTTTTTTATGTATTTCTATGGATAACTTTGAATAGAGATGTTAGGATTGATTTAATATGGATCCTCTACTTTTTGTTTTAGGCTTATCACTCGAATAATAACCGAGTTATAAGGATTTCTGTGAGAACACACGCGTTAGATTGAATACAAGCTTATTGTCTATTGTTTATTTATTTATTTATTTGAACCGTTCTACTAGGCACATGAAAGTTAATCAGCCTAAGAAGTTCAGGGGAGTCAAATATGTTATTAACAATTTTGTTCAGAAAAAATAGATCAGTACATATTCTACTTTCTTTTAATGTGGTAAGGTCCATAATTTTCAACAGTGACATGTAGCTAATGTTTTCAATAGGAATTCCTAATCTATAATTTATGTTTCGTAAAAATTTATGTTGGATTCGCTCGATAGATTTTTCACGAATATTGTAAAATGGATTCCAAATGGTTGAGTTGAATTCTAAATGGCTTCTGACAATGGATGAATATATAATATGTTACATATATTGTCGTGTAAACGTGCTTAGGGGTCTGAGTGGTTTTAGAAGATTTTTGCTATCCTTGTAATGAGCACAGTTAGGACGCAAGCCTCAAAAGTTTCTTGCAAAAGGTCAACGTGTGTTGGAAAATTTATAAATTAAGGCACTCATTAAGTCCTAGTTATAATCTCGCTTTCCCAAAGCAGTTAGCGCGATGCTACTACCATTATAACTTCGTCTAATCCTTGTGTAACACGATCCACGTGAATCCTGCACGAGATATTAGCAGAGGCTGGTTTGGGTAGGATGGAATTAAGGCTTTAGGGGTCGCGGAAGGGTGCTCCGGGTGTCGGTCTAACCCCCGGAGTGGGTTAGGTTAAGTGATTCACCGACATACGATGGTGCCGAGGAGTTTAATTTATATTTAATGATGGAATGGTTTGGTGTTTGAGGTTGTCATTAGCCCTTAGTAAGTTGGGGCAACGAATTGTTTGAATGCTTTATACATTCAAGTATAAATCTTTATTTTTGGTGTATTAAACTTCAAATTGTAGAACTTAATCATTGGAGATAGTATTAGCGACTCACAATCGAAAATTTAAAACAGAAAAATATACGTACACAGTACACATCTAAAAATCGAAGCCAGTGCTTTAGCCTTGAGGGCGGCGTATTTCCAAAACCTATACCGGTTCAGTCATTTAATTTACATTTTCAATATCAAAATTTAAATATTTAAAAATAAAATTACTTATTTCTAATGAACACATTAGAAAGCTTATTTTATCTTTATTTTAGAACAATTTTTGTTTTTGTAAAGTGATAAAAAATAACCAATATAGAGGTGTATTTAAAATGTACATAAATTGTCGCTACCGCGATTGAACCGGTATAGGTTTTGGAAATACGCTGTCGGGCGGTGTTCTACAAACACGGCTAAAGCCATTTCAAGCATAGTTTCAATTCTGAATGGTGGTCTTGCAACAGGGCGACACTTATAGTATCTTCCACTGTGGAACGTGCCGCAAATATACTATATATCAATTTTAAATTAATTAATTGTGAAATAACATAAATTATTCAAATTAAATTTATTTGGGAAAGCCGGGATTCGATTCCACGACCATTGGATTGTGAGTCAAGAGCCTTACCTCAGGACCACAGTGGCCGACGTTAAGACTCTTGAGTGGTATTCACATAAAAAAAACAGACTTTCGAAATAGGAAATGGAACACACAAACGAATTCTCAGACAGATGTCGCACAAATATATTTTATATATATAAAGTTGGCGAGTTTGTTACAAAAAAAAAAATCTGTTAGGTTAATGAATACATTAGATTAATTTGTCGTACCCATATGTCGTCGTATGTCGTACCCACCGCGTGCATTTACCCCACTTGACTCTAATCCCATTAAAAATAAACGGTTGTGCAATTCATCCGCGGTAGAAGTGAAATCTTCACAAAATTTAAGTAGACAATGGAGACTACGAAGCGCCGCACTAAGAGGAGACCGATTTATCTATCTTATTCTCTCGCAGGTTAAATCCTATAGATGTATGTGTTTGTCTCATGTTAGTCGTAATTTTTCATTTAATCGAGTTTCAAATCACAACGGTGCTAAAGAAGTTTTCAATCTAAAATTTCATTCCTTAACCTGACAAAACCTAAAATTTATCATTTTTAAATATAATATTTAGCCGTATTGACTCTTTTCCACTAAAAAGTATAAATTGATTTCGAAAGATTGTTCTTTTATCTGGTAAAGTTTTTTTTAAATTATGTGAAAATATATTTATTTTTAACATAAAAAGATTATACCGGAGGTCGTTGGCAAATTTTTTTGAAATTTCAAACAAAATTTTGTAATAAATAAAACATATTTCAAATCACATAATGCAGTAAAATAAATCAGTAAATATTATCTGGGAAAGCTATGTTTCAGAATTTTAAATTTAGTTTAAATAAAATCATTAAAAAGAGGAACCGCGCACGTGTTTTGTGACGAAAATACTTCAGTTTGTCTTTTTATTTATGGTCTTACAAACTAATATATTTAACGTTATTAGTTTTTGGGGTGTTATGCCGTGTTGCGCTACCTCCTTCTATAGCCGACGACAGCGTTGCAGTGTCCATCATCAGGGCAGATCCGGTAGATCCGACGATGTCTACCGGATCTTCCCTGATGATGGACACTGCAACGCTGTCCGAAACGTCGGCTATAGAAGTAGGTAGCGCAACACGGCATTACACCCCAAAAACTAACAACGAAAATGCTTTTGGCCGTGAAAATCCAAAAAACTTATCTAATATATTTAAGTTTTTTGTACATTGCTTAGACATTATTGAAAAATTATAAATACTAATTATCAAAAAATAATTACAAAAAGTACATAATTTTAATAGTGTTATCATTACGCCTTTCAGCATTTTTGAATGTAGGTATAAATTAAAGCAAATTTTGAATGAAATAAAATCGATATTGAGTTATTATTTTAAAAAGCTGGTACGGAGAATAATTAATCTTTCTCATTGGAACCGCCCTGTACGATCGTAAGAACATATTTCGACGAAATTTGAATTCTCGGCCGCTGGCTGGTTAATGGCACTTCAATTTATGGTTCGTATGTTTTGGTTTTGAAGTTATCTGCATCCCTGGGGAAGGACGTCTGGCTGTCAGTCGGATGAATTAAGATCGAACTCCTATTCAGTTAGTTGATGAATTTGACCAGCGATCCCCAAAAGCTCAATAAAACACATAAAATATATATTTTTTTAATATTTTATAATTTTTTTCTGTAGGAGGCCTTAAGGAAAATAATATAGCGAAGGGCCTGTGTCATCTTAGGGGATGCTGTGCGGAGGGTCATTTTAAGCCGCGGCATTCTGAACTTCTACAGTTTTATAGCATATTTCTGCCGAACATTTTAAGTTTCTAAAAATATGGTGACCCGACAATTCGTCCGGCGACAATTCATCCGGCGACAGTTCATCCGGCGACAGTTCATCCTGCCGACAGTTCATCCGGCCGACAATTCATCCGGCGACAATTCATCCGGCCTTATCATTTAGAAGATTTTTTCTTCAAGTAAGTAAGCAAAGAGGATATACGGCCGTACAACCAAAATCGATATACTTATTTCTGAAGGCATCTTGAGTAGAAATCCGCTATAAAAATATTTTTACTAACAATAATTTCGACTCTCCGACGAAGCATGCGTGAATAACAGAATACGCCATACTTATACGTGCAGTCGGCTTAGCAAAAAACCGTAATGATTCCTACTTGCATATAATATAACTTTTTTATCTGAAATTAACACCATCTTTTTAGGGTGAATTGACTAATTTGTTAGGTTAGGTTAGGTTAGGTTAGATTAGGTTAGGTTAGGTTAGGTAAGGTAAGGTTAGGTTTATTTAGGTTACAGCGGATTTCCACTCAAGATGCCTTCAGATATAAGTATATCGATTTTGGTTGTACGGCCGTATATCCTCTTTGCATACTTACTTGAAGAAAAAATCTTCTAAATGATCAGGCCGGATGAATTGTCGCCGGATGAATTGTCGGCCGGATGAATTGTCGGCAGGATGAACTGTCGGCAGGATGAACTGCCGGCAGGATGAACTGTCGGCCGGATGAACTGTCGCCGGATGAACTGTCGCCGGATGAATTGTCGCAGGATGAACTGTCATGGAACCAAAAATATAAATGTTATTTTTTAAGATAATATCTATCTGTAAATTCCCCACGCCGAAACCGTAATTGTATAATATCCCATATAGAAAAGTGATCTCCGAAAATAATTTTAAACACGTTTTTCTGATATTTTACAAGTTTATATAGCATTCAATGAAACACTGTGAAAAAATCGCAGTGTTTCTCTAAATGTTATAAAATTTGCCTACGAGATTTTTTCTCTATTTTAAATGAATCGTGTTTTATTAAATAGATAGTAGCTGGTACCTGGCATGCCATTCAAATAAATAAATTTAATCTCCCTGCATGTCCTTTCCCGTGCGTCCCCCCCCCCCCCCCCCCCCCCCAGCCCCTCTTCCCCTCATGCGTTTTTCTTCGTCCTTCTTCCCCGCCTTCCCCCTCCCTCGTCACTCTTCCCGCGAACCCCACATCCTTCGTTATCCTCCCCCTCCTGCCTTTCCTCCCTGCCGCTAAATTATATGAAATACACACATTTTCAAACCACTCACGCACCAAATGTAGTAAATTTTTTATACAAATTTCATAACGCCAGAGCTAACCATTATATACAGAAAAACTTTTTTCTGCAAAATCAATCCATCGATTACTTTCCGAGATTAGCGGACCCAAACATACGGAACCTACATTTTCAAATTTCAAGGCTAGAGCTTACCATTATGTATAGAAATACTATTCTGCTGAAAAGCAATGTTCTGTAAAAAAAAATTATTAAATCCATCGTTTCCGAGATTTACGATCGCAAACATACGCAATCTAAATTTGTATATATATGCAGAAAAACAATCCTTTAAAAATAAATATTTTTAAAATAAATATATTTTTTGATTAAATTCAAAATATTCGATTTTGGTTAGTACAATGTCATTCTCAAATTGTGACATTTTTGACAGTTTTTGTAAAGATTAAAAAAAACTTTTAGGTGTATTATCATGTGGTTGTAATAATCCAGAAACCTTTGCGAGAGTGCGAAGAAGGTATTTTGAAAGTTTCAAACATTTCCTTTGCTTAATATAGGAATGCATAGACAACTCACATACATAAAAACGTGTATTGATTTTTATATATATAGATAAAGGTGGTTAAAACTAAGTAATTTATTAATTTTGAATTTCTTATGTCTATAGTGTGAATGTATAAAAAACAAGTTTGGAGATCGCTGAATAAATGAGAGAGAGGATTGGGAGGCTGCGGTCTATGACCGAGTGCCGATATCTCGAGTGCTGTGCTCGAGGTGTTAGGGTCTATTGTCTTGGGAATCCCGTCCAGAAGGGTGGTACTTTACCCCATGCATTTGCTAAACTCTCTGTTCACCGTACAGACCTCTAACGGTCCTCCAGGGAAAAGGTGGAGTTGGTTGGAACAACGGTGGTTAGGGTGGCTTTATAGATTTCCATCTGCTCCAGAGAGCGTTTTCACCCTAATTTTATGTTTGAACGGCATTTTCCCCATATATGTAAAAAAATATGTTCGTAAAGGAAAATTTTATTGTTTATTTAATGTTTATTGCGGTATTTTAAATAGGTACATAGTTATCTGTGTCCTAATACAATCCTTATATATACCTACATACACTTAAAATAACACATCTATACCAAATCAATCACATATCTTCGCAATTTAATTTCAAATGCCTTTATGCTCTCTTCCAATTTTATTTCTTTTGGTAATTCTCCAAATATCTGCAATGCTCCGTACATCAATGACTTTTGACTTGACTCTGTATTTTTTTCCTGAAGGGGAGTCTTAGTTCATTTCTTTTCCTCGTCTCATGTGTATGTTTGCTGCGTTTAGGTTTGGGATACATGCAGTCATAAATTGAAACATTTTATTAAGTTAGATAATTTACAAAATATAAAGCTGTCAAGGGATGTACTTAACTTAAAACAACCTTTGATTCCTGACATTATGTGTAGAAAAAAAAAGAAAAAGAATTTTCGGTCTCCGGTGACATTTTTTTCAATTAAAAACATAAAATCTCTAGTTATTAGACTGTTAGGGGCAAAGTAAAGGGTTGTGCGGTTACTCGGCTAAGTGACCAGTGACGACATGTGGAAGATTTTTGTTTGTTTGACCAGCGGCTAACAATTCAATTTTTGTCTTGCAATCGTACCCTCGCAACTGCACAGAGCGGTTCCGATGAGGAATGTCGATTATTCGCGATACGAAGATTTTTTACTAATAGCTCAACATCGATTATATGTCTTTCAAAATTTTCTTTAATATTTACCTATATAGGTAAGCATACTAATTAAAAAAAAGATTAAAAAATATTCCGTCTTGGAAATAATTGTCAAAAAATATAATATAATTATAGTTTGTCTTATACTTTTTTGATTTTTGGTTGGTTCATTTAATTTGAGAGGCAGGTATGGGTACTGCCGCCCCGGGAACCATTTATTGTGTAACCAACACCTCTGACATAGGTCACCCCAAGTGCTTCGCTACTTTTAGGGACTTTGTAGGGATGCCCGGGTCCATCGGGTGAGGTGTGTTCAAGTTTTAGCGATGGATGTGCTTGCCCACCAGCTGCATGGTGGGCTGAAACGGAAGAGGCCGGTTTGCAGAAACCTTGTGACCTCTGTAGTTGGTCTTACACCGCAGCCGGAGGAATGGATTTGTACATCAGTCACTCCTGAACACACTGATCCCTAGATTCCTACCCACCCCTTATGCCCTTTTCCTTCCCAAAACTTCCTCGCCTTTCTTTCCTTACCCACCTCCACACAGCTATGGCATAGGCCCTGAGGGAAATTATTTTCATCAGGGCCTCCTGTGTGGGGTTAATGTAAAAAAAGGCAATAAAAATTGTCAAACGCGTGATGATAAATTATGTAATAATTATGTTGTAATTATTTTTTAATCACAATTATTTATAATTTTTCAATAATGTAACTCTGTCCAAAATTTTGGCTAAAGAAGGAGGTAGCACAACACGGCACGATACCCCAAAAATACATCAATATAATACTTTTGGCCTTAAAAATCTAAATTCGTATCCAAAAGAAGGTTATTTTCATTGTTATTATTTGTCAAAATGAAATTTTAAGATCCCGTAAATTTTCACGGGTTTTTATTAGTTTTTTTACAGTGAATACCGCACAAGAATTTCAACTGCTCCCGTCTGGAGCCAGTGAGACTATGGCATCCTCAATTGGGGTATGTTGTGAGGTTGAAGGTAGTGGGGAGGGGAAGGAAGTGCGGAAAAGGAAGGTTGGGAAGTTCCTGGCTATTCAGATCTGGTCACCAAACACGGCTAACGCCATTTTCAAACAACTTTTCAATTCTGAATGGCGGTCTTACACCAGGGCGATACTGATAGTATCTTCCACTCTGGAACGTGCCGCAAACACACTATATATTATTTTAAATGAATTAATTGTGAAATAACACAAATTAATCAAATAAAATTTATTTGCGCACGCCCGGTTCGAACCCGCGACCGTCGGATTGTGAGTCAAGAGTCTTAGCCACTGGACTACGGGTTTGCGCCAGTGTCCAATATTGTCATTGATAAAAAGGTCAATATAAGATTTCATTATTTTTGTTTGTTCCTTATAAACTTTTTCGAAAAAAAGGCCAACTTTTCGTAAGCACTTATTACAGAGGCATTTGGTCCTCTTCCTAAACTGACCATATCAAATAACCGAGTCCAGAACCAAAAGCTCACAGTCTAACTCGAGTTAGGAACTTTGGTAAGTGTCGCAAGTTTTCAACTTGAGTTGGGCATAGTTGATTTTGAAAGTTTATTTTACTTTTGCACAGAAAGGGTTGATTAAAGAATATCTGAGAATGAGTCACTAAAAATATTTGTTAAGATAATGAAATGAAAAATTGGGTGCGCATGCACCGTGTACCAAAATGCAATGTTGCCAGTTCTTTTGCCGCATAGTTAAAGACATTTTTATTAGTAATAATTTGAAATAGAAAATGCAATCTTTAATCAATGTGAAGTTTTTTAGGTAAGTTTTTTTTTGTAAGTAAGACTGCAATCTCCTTCTTGAAAACGGAGAATCAAATATGTGAAATAAGAATAATATTTTATATGCAAAGGAAATCCATTTTTTTTTTTTTTGTATAATTTTGTATACTTTTTCTATAATTTAAATTTGTGTTTTGAATGTGAATACCGCACAAGAAGTCCAACTGCTCCCGACTGCCTGGAGACAAAGAGACAATTGCAACCCCTTTTGAGGTGTGTTGTGAAGTTAAAGGTAGAGAGGAGAAAAAGGAGATTGTGAACAGGAAGATGGGCAAGTACTAAGCTATTCAGAGCTGGTCACAGAACACAGCTAAATGCCATTCTAGCAACTTTTCATTAGTAACTGTGTAACTGCCTTGTAACAAAAAATACTCTCAAACACCTCGAAACGGGTTCCCCTGGTGAGATTATCGCTAAACACTATAATATTTTTTTAAAGAATTTACAGTACCTATATATCATATTTACTTACGAACTTTTTTAATAAATATTTTATCAAATTCTTTAACCTTTTAATATAATGAATGCAAAATAATACAATTTACAAAAATATGCGAACACCTCAGAACAGGTTCTACTAGTGAGCTGTTCACTAAACTTTATAATATTTAAATTAGTTACAGTATCATTCTTATTCTAACTTATAATCAGTAAAATGTAAATACGAGCACAGAATTAAATAATATTATTAATATTAATTAAAAAAACAATAAGTTAAGTGTTCAGTAACCCGCGTACAGTAGTTACGTTATATTTTGCATTTGTCAGAAGTATACTGGAATATGCCTCGCCAATTTGGAATCCGCAGTAAAAAGTATACACAGATAGCATCGAACATATTCAAAACAAATTTATAAAATATCTTACCTTCAAATTTAACAATAACTATGAATGCACATTTCTTACTTTGCGACAAAGACGAGTAGTAGCTGATTTGACATTTATATACAAAATTTTAAATAATAACATTGACTGTACCGAACTTCTTTCCCTAGTTAATTTTAACATACCATTAAGACGTACACGCCATACAGAACTATTCCACACGCTTAATTACAAGACAAATGCAGCAACTAATTCGCCAATCAATCGTGCTCTTCATATATTCAATAATATTAATCTAAATTCTAACATCGACATTTTCTCTGATTCACTGCCCAAACTTAAAAAGAGCATCATGTCAATCATATAAATTGTTTATTGCGCGTACTTACATACATACATACACACGTATTCACACACATACACCTTCCCACTACACACATTACCCGGTAATTACTTAATAAATAAGACACTACAATGAAACACATAATAGGTAACCACCACGAATTTTATTTATTAATTGTAAATTTTCACCAATGGATAATATAATGTACTGTTTGTTTCTGTTTATAAATAAAATAAAATAAATAATAAAAAACAGTAAAATTCATTATCTCAACAATTCTCTCCAGTTATATTGTCTGCGCTTCAAACGGCTCTAAAAATGTTTCGGTCAACCAAAACTTTTGTGAATAGAATATAATCCAAAATACGATATAAAAGTCACAACTTTGAGCCAACTTTAAAGTGGAGACATTTTATCCGGCACTCGATAGCTCCGAGACAGTTGATTTAGTAAAATATTTTATTCGTTAAACTTGCAATAAGTGCTTTTATTATTACCGCGTCGATTTACGATTACGGTACCGTGAAGGCTTAAAAAAAGTATAAAACTTACGTTATTTATCCTAATAATGCTGCAGTTCTTTCTTACACATTAAATAATGGTGAGATAACGAACACGAAGATACATACTATATAAATATTCTAAAAATATACACACTAGAAGACAGACGTAAAATAAACGACTTAACATTTTTATTCAAAATACTTAATTCTAAATTCGGCTGTTGCGAACTCCTGCAACTCATAATCTTATGAATACAGACAGTAACTACATTGCCTACTCTCCGATACAATGATTTCACACTATGGGAAATAAGTACCTAGGTGATGTTGACATATTTAACATAAACTAGGCGAATTTTGTGGATCTTGTAAAAAACTTATTCCTAAACATATCATGTATTTTTGTAAACCTGTGAAATCGCTGTATTTTTGTATTTTTATGACTTGTGTGCATTTTTTTATATAATTTTATTTTTTATTATTTCTTTGTCTGTTTAAAAATCATCTGTCATGAATTAATTGTACTACCAAATATGTAAAAGCCCATTGGGCGTTAAATCAGTAAATTGTAACGTAGAAAATTCTTAGTAATGATAAACTATATTGTTGTTAGTTCTTAATAAATGATAAGACGGTATTTGAACAAATATATAAAGATTTATTGTAATTCATAGGAGCATGTTTATAAATGAGAACTCTATACTTAAAAATTAAATACTCAAGGGTGGACATGAACATCGAAGATGTTACATGTTAGATTAAATGTACCATGATAAATTTACAAGTGAGCAAAGCATAAAATTGAATTTAATGAGGGCGCCATTACTTTTAAAGATAAAGTAAAACTATTTAAACAAATGAAAGGATAATCTGATAACCCGATAAACTAATGATAATTAAACGTTACGTTGCGTTGTCCAAAAGCGCCATGGCCTGGTTGGCCTCGACCTTGCAGCACGCGTGTTCTCCTCTTGGTTGGTTCCTTTGTACTGAAGCTCGCCGCGAAACAGTTCCGCTGCCAGCGGTAGAGATCAGTGATGTCATATGCTGAACGCTGCTGTGAGTAAGTACCATCGCAATCGGGGTTGAATGGTTCAAAGCCGGGACCACCCGCTATAAAATAAATTGAATAAATTAAATAAATTAAACAAAAAAAAACAAAAAAATTAAATAAATTAAATAAATTAAATAAGTTAAATAAATTAAATAAATTAAATACAGTTAAAGCAAAGTGATATTTCACGTTTAAAATCGTGGAAAATCCACATTTCCTGCGAGGTAGTCCTGGGGTGAGGTTTGTCTAGGACTTGGTGACCAGATCAAGAGATATTAGTTGAAGGAGACCTAACCTAGACCTCTTTAGCCGGTCTCTCTCGACCCATTGCCTTGAACCATAATTGAAGGGATGAATTCATACGTCCGTCATTCATGGATTCATACACTGACCCCCATATTTCTACCCACCCCTTAATCCTTTATCCTTCCCAGAACTTCCTCTCATTCCTTTTCCTAAAAAACCCTCGACACAGCATCCCCAAGGATGACATAGGCCCTGAGGGAAATTATTTTCTTCAGGAACTCAGTGAGTCTTCACAGAGGCATCACCATTGGTAACTTAGTTCTGCAACTGGGAAGGATGAAAAGCCTGTGTTGGCGGCCTCGCGTGAAATTATCCCAGAAACAGAATCCTATTTTAGCCAGAATATCTGGTATTGATATAAAAACCATTCAGAAGCAAATATTGGAGGGAATCATTGACTTGGTAGAGAGAGGATGAATATTGATTGAATACATTAAAAGTTAGAACCCCGAAGTCTGGATATGTTTGCTAAAACTATATCATAGACATGACAGAATTCAAAGGAATCAAGGTTCTTGTCTGTCAGAACGTCTAAACGAACCCTGGCGTTTGACAGTGAAGTGTGGAACTGACAGATAGAGTTTCAAATTAGACTGGAATGTAAAACGAGGTCCCTGAGGTGTAACAACACATTTTACTACAGTCATTACAAATAAGGATATCCGAAAATATACCAAGACAGATGTAAGAGTATTAAATAATATTTCAATGAAGACTTATGGATTGTTTGTTGGTATTAGATGGCCATAGAAACAGATATCAGGAGCAAATGGATGAACGAAGTATGAAACACTTCAGAAAGATATCCCACGATCAAAGAATCAATTCTTTAGGGTAATATTTAACCACTCGGGTCTGTAGCCTTTGTGTAGGGTTTTGGTCTTAACGAACTGTCAAATTTGATTAAAAAAATGGTGTTATTTTCTCTTTGCAATTAAAGCTCTATAAATTTAATATTTTTAAACGTATTCGAATACTAAAAACTGTTTTAAAAGATGATAAAATTTGCATTCAAATCGTATTGTTACAAATAAATATTAATTTTGAAAAAAAAATATAAAAATAACTCACGTGATGTTTTTATATGAAAAAGTTACTAAAATCACATATTATGTAAAAAAAAAAACTGTTGTATAAATTTTAATAAACAATTTTATCACCTGGGTTTTTTTACCATTTAATACATAAATATTTAATAAAAAATTAACACTGTCTAACAGCGCGTAGGCGATTTGGCGGGTGTAAATAAAATAGGTATTTTTATATATTTCTATGGATAACGTTGAAAAGATAAATGTGGTGTGTGTTTATATAGATGTTTCCCTTTTTGTTTTAGGGCTGTAACTAGATCAGAAACGGAGTTATAACGATTTCTGTAAGAACACACGCGTTCGCTTGAAAACAAGCTTATTGGACTTGACTGCTATTGTTATATTGTCGTGTTAACAAGTTTGGATCCAAAGAATTCATAATCCTTTCTTTCGTAGATGGCCCGAATTTAATTATTTTAGGGAAAACGCTTTACGAGTTGTGTTTTTAATTAATTGTTTCCGCCCGTGCATACACAATATGATTATGAATAAATAGTTTTGTTGAAATGAATATGAACGAACGTTTCTTTGTTTGTCGCATATTATTTCCTAAATCATTCATCCGATTACGATGAAACTTTGGTTAGTTGTTGTGCGCACGCCGGTGAATGTTCTCTATCTACTGGTGAACTCTGCCGTTAATAAATATGTATCAAAATTTTACAGTAGGTGGCGTTAAGTTAAAGGATGGAGTGGTAGGGGGATTATGGAGGGGGAGGGGAGGGTGGACAAGGAAGGGGGAAAGTGGGGAAGGTGGTAGGGGAACGCGGGAGAGGGGACGGTAACGCAGAAGGAGGGGAGTTTCACAGGACGGGGGCGCGGATGGTCGAAGGCGGGGAAGGTGGAAGGGGAACGCGGGAAGGAACGAGGACGGCGCGGGAACGGTGACGCATGTGAAAGACATACAGGAGTGTGGGGAAGGAGGGGTGGGGGATGAGGGAGAGGCAAAGAGACAATGGAGACATAGTAGAGGTATGGAATAGTAGGGGGTATTAGAAAATCCGTGCTTCTCAAATGAACAATTTTAAGTGGCCTACTCACGCGTCGGAAAACCTTCTGATTTTTTTCGTCGGAAACCAGTCGGAAAAAAAAAACACACTTCAATAAACAGATTTAAACACTTTATTTCTTTGAGTGGTATTGCAACAACTGCCTGGAGATCGTTAGTTTTTTTTTAAATTTCAAATACGTTTCATATATAAAATCATGTACCTATGAAAAGTAAAAAATACATCTAACATCAGATAATCTACAAAAACAAAGGGTTGAATGAACCT
This sequence comes from Limnephilus lunatus, assembly GCA_917563855.2. Classification (NCBI taxonomy): domain Eukaryota; kingdom Metazoa; phylum Arthropoda; class Insecta; order Trichoptera; family Limnephilidae; genus Limnephilus; species Limnephilus lunatus. The sequence goes on from OU830592.1 coordinate 123,639,717, forward strand.
TCTGAAAAAACCTTCAATTCATTAAAAAAACTGTACATTTGGTGAAAAAAAAAAATTATTCTGAGTGGCATTCAAAAACGTCCATTTTTTATAAGAGGATTGTCACAAAATGGCACGCACCAAGTTAACAAAGCAATCGGGGAATTAAAACCAGGATGTTTTTCATAAAAGCCGTTAATTTGGTGTGATTAATGGAAAAAGTTTTGACCACATAATCGAGTTGTTGCCTAATATCATACTGATATGATACAAAAAAATAGTGCCTCTACTTTTAGTAATGGGACGGATATAATGTAATTGCTTCATTATTTTGAATAATAAATTATAGCAACAATGTTATTTATTATAAGTCCTTTTTTAATACCCATTTTAGAATTAAACAACCCTAAGTTGCAAGCCAAAAAAAAAACAATTATTTTATACTTCTTGTACTTCTTCTTCGTGTGCTCTATCAGGTCCCCCCAATCAGTCTGGTAAATGTATCGCCATCTTGCGCTGGCCGGAATAGCTTCTCCACACTACTAATACCGGTCCATTCTCGTGCATTTCGCAGCCAAGACATTTGTCTCATATCAGGCTCTCGGCGACCTTTTATCTTCCATTTTAATATTAATTGGAGCAAGTGATATTTTTCCTCTGATATCCCAGATATGAAAATTTACTGACTTTTTCTAATGTGATCAGTTCTCTATCTGCTTCAGCCCGTCTGAAAATTTCTATGTCGGTGATCATGTTGGTCCATGGGACTTTGAGCATTCTCCGGTGAAACCACATTTCAAAAGCCTCTAACCTCTTCATTGTATTTACTTTCTTTTATAATTTTACAACAGAATATTATTCCAATTACACTTCAATTTAGTTTCCGCGTCAGCATTTAGGCAGGTGACTTTTCAATAATAGTTTGGCATACAGTTTGCAAGTTCATTTAACAGCACCACTCCCTTCGTCGTGCTATGCTTTGCCAAGACGTCTGTTCTGCCGTTCGGTACTTTGAACAGACCACAATATTCACTCCAGCTGTAGTGGTCTGATACATATAAATCATAGCATCCCAAGAGGAATGGACTATCGATGTGTTATTCTAAATTTTGAAAGACAGAATAGCAAAACTTGCTTTCCGCCTAGTTTCTAGACTCATAGAATCAGTTTCTTCAAGTTATTCAATATTGTGCATGAATCTTGGATAGGTTCCATGCTTCCACATACCGAGGAATTTCTTCTGGATTTTTACCAACATATTAATTTACTTCTGGTAGTACGGTGCCCAAACATTGCTTGCGTACTCCAGCTTGCTTCACAGTATGCTATTGAATAATGCTAGCATAGAAACGTTTTTTGATTTTCATGCCAAAAGTATTTTCGTTATTTGTTTTTGGAGTGGTACGCCGTGTTGCGCTACCTCCTTTTTTAGCCAACGTTTCGGACAGCGTTGCAAATAATAAAACTAAATCTGACTGTTTGATTAAGAAATATTCCGTATTAACCGAGAAGTGGAGTAAGACATAAATAATGATTCCTCTTACGTATTTAAATCTTTAAAATAAACACGAAACAATTCTCCTTAAAAACAGTACCAAACGACAAGTCTCCACAATAATTAAACTGAGACAATTTAGGATTCAATTTATTTTAAGTACTAATTGAAATCTCCTCCCAAGTTTAATTTAATCCTCGCGGAACGGAAAGTTGGGGGCGGCGGGAAAAGGGGAAAGTTTTCCAAATAAATTATTCCCTCAGAATAATAATTATTATTTCCTAGAAATAATAATAATACCTTCGTAAAGTTTTCACTTGATGATAAGAATAATATTATGTACAATGTTGTGAACAAAATCCTTGCAATACATGTAGCTGTCTATGTAGGAATTAAGCAAATTGCTAAGTATTAATAAATATCTCCAGTATACAGGTTTAACGCGGTTTTACAATTCAAGTTTTTGCGAGGATTGTCCAAGAATTATAGACCTATACTCGTTTTCGGTGACGCGTCTCAAAATATGGTAACACTGGAGTGTAGCTCAGACTTTCCCCAAAACACTAACGGTGATCTGGCTAGGTAGCTGCTTCAGTGCGATCTTTGCGTCCGTTTGAAACAGACGCTCCGCTGTCGAACCCCAGGCCCCTGCGAGGTATGCTCAGTTATTCGCTTTCTTAGCTAGGAGGGATTCCGCCCTGTTGGAGTTCGTAAGGTCCCAATTTTGATCCCAGACTCAATAAGTATAAAACACAAACGATTTTCAGGGAAAAATGTTCGTTGGGTTCCCAAAATTCTGAAGAGTAAAATCGTGTGGAAAGTGCTCGGGTCTCTTTGAACCGTTTCACAACCAAGGCGAGGCTTTTTTAGGTTTAAACATGGGTTTACAAACCTAATCTCAGAATCAAAAAGGTAATCAATGACATGATTTGCATCTTTTTCTTCACCTGAAGCAACATTTGGCCGTAAAACCTTTGGAGACCAACGAGGAAGAGATAAGAGCATTTTTAACTCTGAAATTCTGCCACAAGGAATCAAGGACCTTGTTCCACGACTCACCAAGTGCATCAATCGTAACGGGGACTATGTCAAAAAATAGGGAAGAACGTGTACCTAAAATACCACATGTTTTTTTGTAAATATCATTTTTTCCTGATTTTTCAAATTAGACAGGCCTTCGTAGATATTTATCTTCTTCTTATGACCTGTCCCTTCAACATCGTGTTTGCTATGCGGACTTTGTTTACTGTGGCCCAGAACAGCTCTACATTAGACTGGCCCAAACCACTGTCTCAGGTTTTTCAGCCATGATGTTCTCTTTCTTCCAGGGCCCCATCTTCCGGCAATCTTTCCCTGGATTATGAGATACAAGATCTCGTACTTCTTTGGATGTCTCATCACATGTCCAAGATATTGAAGTTTTGGGATTTTTATTGTTTTAAAAACTTATTTTTCTTTATTCATCCGAAACGTCGTCATTCGTAGCTCTGTCCATCCAGCTTATTTTAAGTATTCTTCTGTTGATCCACATCTCGAATGCCTCAAGTCACCTAATTAGTTCTTCAGTAAGCGTACATGCTTCCATTCCATAGAATACTATCGAAAACACGTAGCATCTGACCATTCGCATTCGCAATCCATGGTTGAGATCATGACTGCAGAAAATCTTTTTCATGCGGATAAAGGTTGCACGAGCTTGCTTAATGCGGCATTTGATTTCAACCGAAGGATCCTATCTATCATTTACATTGCAGCCCAAGTATACAATACTCTGTACCTTTTCTAGTTTCGTTCCAGCAATATAAAGATTTTCGTTCAATGTATTATTTTTTACTTGTGAGAAGGAATTTGTACCGTAAATAAATAAATAAATATGATTTTTCATTAGTTAGATTATGTCAAGTGTCGGTAAAAGAGATCTGTATGTATCTGACAAAAATATCACAGACGCTACTGTAAAGACAATGAATTATGGTTCAAAAATAGTCAGACCGGTCAGTGGTTGAGTGGGCATAGCGCTTAAGTCTCACTCGGGCGTCGCATGTTCGATTCCTCGGCTGGCTAAGTCCTCCATCCCAACACAAGCAACATTTTCGGCTTTCTGTGGTGGCAGTAGGAGGTTTTCAAACATTGTTGGGTTATTCGTAACCCGGGAGCGTATTTACAAAACCTGTACCGGTTCAGTCGCGGTAGCGACAATTTACATTTTAAATATACCTCTATATTGGTTATTTTTTATCACTTTGCAAAAACAAAAATTGTTCTTAAATCCAATTTTTTTTAGATGAGCTTCACACGGGAGGCTCTGAGAAAAATAATTTCCCTCAGGGCCTATATCATCTTTGAGGATGCTGTGTGGAGGATTTTTTTTAAGGAAAGGAAGAATAGGAGAGTTCTGGAAAGGAAAAGGATTTAAGGGATGGGTAGGAATCTGGGGTTCAGTGTTTCTTGGTCATCCGCCTCCAAGACCTAGAAAAACCTCACCCCATGAACCCGGGCACCTCTGCTAGATCACCAAACGTAGCGATCCGCTTGGGGTGACCTATGGCAGAGGTGTTGGTTATCCAATAAAGGTTCCCGGGGCGGCGGTACCCATTCCCGCCTCCCAAATTGAAATATAAAATAAAAACGAAGATAAAATAATCTTTTCAATGTGCATGTTAGAAATTAATAATTTTATTTCTCAATATTTAATTTTTGCTATTATTCCCATATATTGTAAATACACCTCTACATTGGTTATTTTTGATCACTTTGCAAAAACAAAAATTGTTCTAAAATCTAGATTAAATAATCTTTTCAATGTGTACATTAGAAATTAATACTTTTATTTCTAAATGATTAAATTTTGATATTGAATTTGTAAATTGACTGAAACGGTATAGATTTTGGAAATACGCAACCCAGGAACCTACGCTTACACTTTGAAGTATAATAAAATTAACGTGATATTTATTTTATTTGAACTAGCATCCATAAACCCAGCTCTATCATTACACCTTTTCTCGGAGGTTGTCTGAGGAAGGTGAAAACAAAATTATTTGCGACTGTTTTATCAGAACAATTCTCGGTAAACTCTTGTAAAACTTTAAAATATATGTCGAACATCCCCTTATGCAGCCGATACGTTCAATACACTGAATGTATGTTTTCCCAGAAGTGACTATGTGCTTTTTAGTTGCAAGACATGTTTTTGGACGTTTTATAATTTTATAAGTTTCTGCTGAAATACTGGATTTGCACCACTCGTTTTTTTGGCAAAAATGAAATTTTACGAATTGAGACAACGTTTTATGGACTTAAAATTTTGATTTTCAATAAAGTTATTTCGATACAGCCTAATACACAACACACTGCTATTGTTAATTGTTTTTATATTTAAGGAAAATTATTTATTCCTCACTACTTAGTATGTTCACAAAACCTGAACAATATAACGTACTTAAATGAGTCCATAGCAGTAACGTCATTATAAAACAATTAAGATAACTTTAAAATTTACTGCGGAAAAAACAGATTACGAAATACCCCACATAATAGAGTGTCTACTGTCTCATTAAGTTTCTTATCAAATTACTTAAGCCGGTAATAAATCAGTTTAGACACCTTCAAGAGTTCCATTTGAAGATATTATGGTTCGGATGAATAAAGAAAAAGAAGTTATTACAACTATACAAATCCGTAAACTTTAATATCTAGGACATGTGATGAGACATCCAGAGGAGTCGAGATCTTAGAAAAATTGACGGAAGTCGGGGCTCTGGAAGAAGGAGAACATCATGGCTGAAAAACCTGAGACAGTGGTTTGCCAAATCTACCGTAGAGCTGTTCCGGGCCGCAGTAAACAAAGTCCGCATAGCCAACATGATAGCCAACGTTCGTTGAACTGACAGGGCACGAGAAAAAGAAGAAGACGACACCTTAAAAATTGGCATGTAGAATCCAATAAATAAATCATCTGAAAGCGGTTTAACCACAGTTTGAAAATGGCCTTGTAAGCCGAAACATCTGAAACAAAAATAAAAATTGTACTGTACTTGTAGTACTTGATAATTGTTGTGTGTTTTGATTGTTCTAATTCAAATATTTAACTTCATTTTGCACTAAGCACTTCTCATTTTATCATATTTGCTTCATTTTGATGTGTAGAGTCCTTTACTCATAACTTTCTCGTCTGTGTCACTCTTTACTCAGCATTTCAATGCATTTTGGGTCTACTAGCATTTTTATCTGCGGTCATCTACATAAATAAGCTCTTGTTTCTCGCAACGTAATTCTACAATTTGAAACTCCAGTGCTCAAAATAGAATCAATCTCGCTGTAAAATACTATTCATCTGAATAAAAGTGTTCACAATAACATCCAGTCAAAACCAAGTGTTTTACCAAGAAAGGATACCGCAATCATAACCCCTAACTCCCTTGGAGTGGAAAACGAAGGAAGTCAACGAAGCTGGGACCCGCAAAGAGGTAATCCAAATCGCTCATAAATAGACCTTAGACGAACAGGCAATTTCACTATAAGGACAGTGCACCTGACGGTAGAGTGTCCGGAGACCAGACCCTGGGACCCTACAAAAATAACATTTAAATTTAATTAAAAAAAAAACACTTCTCTTAGTTTAACTGTTCAGTGGGTCTGTACATAGGAAGCTTTCAGCCAACAGTTGGTAACTTTTTCAATAATGTGTTGTGATGTAAGCACTAAGATCTAAGATCCTGTAACTCGTTGGAAAGTTTCAAGTTTAAAGTTAAGCACTTGGAAATATGGAACGTGTTATTAAAATGCGAGTACTTTTGACTTTTGAAATAATGGCGTTCAGAGCACCGGGCCAATTTAGGCCCCTTTCTCTTTCATCGTGAGTTATTAAATGGTTGTAGAAGTGTGATTTTAGGTGTTTTGTTTAATTACTGGGGAGTTTGGGATGGGGGAGGGAGGGGGAAGGTGAGGTTTTTGGGGTGGGGTAAGAGAGAGAAGGGGGGTAAGAGTGAGAAGGGGGGGGGGCTTTGGGGAGGGATTGGGGAACAAGGGGGAGGGGGTGGTAGATCGGTGGGTTGGAGAAGTGGTGAACTGATGGGTGAGGGTTGCGTTGGGCTTGCCGGAGGTGTGGGGGAGGGGACGTTTGTTGTTGGGGGGGGATTGTTTGCATTTTGTGAGGATGAACGGGGGGGGAGGTTTCTTTAGACGGACTCGTTTGCGGGATGGTTTGAGGGGTTCCCAGGCCTTTTTGGGGCCTGAGTTGTCAGAAGTTGGTTGGATTGACTGGGTGTCGCTGGGGTGTGAGGGGACGGAGTGGAACCTTTGCCCCCTGGTTGGGGGGTTGGGGGGGAAGGTTGGGCCGGAGGTGTTGAGCGAGAGTGAGCCGTGAGGAGAGGTTTGGGGGACGGTGGAGGGTCGGTTTGTTTGGGGGGTGGTGGGGTGTTGATCGGTTGGGGGGGCAGTCAGGGGGTGAGCGGTTGGAGGGGTGGTATGGGGTTCATCGGTTTGGGGGGTAGATGGTGGGCAGACGGTTTGGTTGTCGGTAGGGGGGCGGGTGGTAGGGGGGAAGGTAGGGGGGGCATTGATTTGGGCAATGGGGGGGCAATCGGTAAGGGGTGCTGTGAGGGGGCGATCAGTTGGGGGGGCGGTAGGGGGACGGTTGGTTTGAGGGGCAATGGTTTGGGGGGTGAAAGGGGGGTGGTCGGTTTGTAGGGCAGTTGTGGTGATATCGGTTTGAAGGGGGGTAGGGGGGTGGTTTGGGGAGGTTGGCTGGGGCGAGCTTGGGGGGGGATTCAATGAGGAGGTGAGTTCAGCGTCGGGCTGGGGTGAACTGCAGGGGGAGAGGGTACGGGAACTCTTGTGGTGTTTGAGCATGAGTAAGAACACATGGTCTTGGTCTTCTAGGGACATGTTGTCGGGGTCGGGGTGGTTGTCGAAGAAGGAGAGTACCTCGGGGGGAGGGAGGGAAAGCATGATGGATTTGTTGAGAGAAAGACGGTGGGGATTTTTAGGATTATTAGTGATTTGCAGAAGAATTTACGACTTGGAGGGTCTTGCTGGGGTGGCACAGGGTTTGGTCAGAACGGTGGTGATGGTGATGATGGTCTGAGTGGAGATTCGGTGGTGGTCTCATGCGGGGTAGTCCTATGGCGAGCGATGAGCCTTACTCTTCTTTCAGGCGGAATCAACTCGAGCCTCAGACACGGGGAAAAAACTGAATTGCATGAAAGTTCAAACCACTGAATTAACTGAAGTTATTTGCGGGAGAAGGCACTGAATGTAGGGAGACGTGAACCCGGTAGGCGGGTGATCGTTGGACGCGAGACAAGACGACGGTTGGAAAAGGCGGGAAAATGACGGCGTCGTCGTTTGTCGGTTGGATTTGGCGGGAAAACTGTAGTAGCGGCGAATGCGGGCGGCCGTGGGCGCGACAATAGGCGGGATTGTTCCTAGGCGGCACTGAGGTGGGTGTGGAGACTGGGGAGAAATCCTTTACTGGGAAAGGCACTTTGGAATCACTGTGGTGTGGTTTTCACGAGCGCGGCAAAACTCTAAAATGCGAGTAGACTGGAATTTCTTTACAGTTTGGTACTTGTGAGGATGCGATCTTCTTTACATCATTAATAATCTGTTTACAGGGGGAAACTTGCGAACATTATGAATTCATTTAGAAAGACTAGGAGGTGAAAGTTTTGTCCATTGTTTCTAACTATCGTGGAACGAAAACACCTAACGGAATATATTATAATAAAACAAATATGAAACTTATTTTTAATTTAATTTATTTGACCGTAACTGTTTTCAGTTTGTTAAAGCTCTATTCAGACTGGTACAAATTATTCTTAACCTACATACGGCTTAAATATATAACATACCCCATATGGAGAGAGGGGTGGTCTACAAGGATTTTAATCTGTCTATATGTATAAAAATGAATCCCTGTTTCCCTATAACTTCAGAACGACTTTACCTATTTCATTCATCTTTTTTTTATAAGTTTTCTAATACTTTGTAGATGGTTCTTACGGAAAGAAAAATTATTACGACTATTTAAACTTCGCACGTTCGACAGTTCGCGCGTTTGGTGAATATGAATTTAGCAAGCAGTTGTTTTTTTTTTTGTAACAAAATAGTTGTCTATGAATTTTTTAAAGAGGTACCTATGTAAGGTACCAAATTGGATTGACTTTTTATTATAATGTACAAAAATTTATTTTTGTAATATACGAAAAATGAAAATTTAAAAAAAAGATTACATCATTATATTTTATTAGTTTGAAAACTTAATGCACTGGGACTGAATATATGGAAAGCGTGAGGGGGGTTGGCGGGAAGCGGGAGCGAGCAAGGTAAGAAGGAAAGGCGGGAAAGGTGGAAGGGTAACGCGGGAGGGGAAGGGGACGCGGGAGGGAAATGGGATGTACGGGAAAGGACATGCAGGGAGAAACAATTTATTTCTTTGAATATGGTATTGCAACGCATGCCGGGAACTGGCTAGTCAATTTTATTAATTATATTTGTTATTAAATCGTCTTTGACTATCACATGGCCTATGTGCCTTACGGGAACTATTCATAAATCTTCTCCGCTTTTAATAGAAAAATAAATAAAAAGGAATGATTCGTTTATTTTTTCAATAATCGCAAATTCACTACATGACATAATTTTTATTTCAATGAAAAAGATAAATCACTTGGTATACACCACTTATGTTATTATATTTATCAACTTGTATAAGGGATAAAACTTTTATCCTGACGAAGAAACTATTGGTTTCGAAAATTATAATTTTGATTGAATAAATAGTGTATACAAAGTGATTTGTTTTCATTGAATTAATTGTTTTTTATTGTTCCGCCAATATTTTACATGTAGTCAAGTTGATGAAATTGATTGTCAATTTTTTTTGTATACGACCTAATGGTTTCATAAAATGGCGATAGATGCAATTATCACAATATGGTAAATAATTAGTTCATAGGAACAGTACAAATTAATTACGGTAGTAGTAAAGCTAAATAATGAATATCCATCACGCTGTTTCCCCACAGCAGCGGTTAGCAGAAGAAAGGATGGAACGCCAAACGTCTCGGTCACGGCAAACTCCTTGCTTTACATCGTCTCGAACATAACCTTCTTATTATCAAACATACTCTCGTTATTCTGACTATTGAAATGGCCTGACTCAAATACTTGGATATCGTCGATAACGCTATGTCTTCCTCGGGCATCCCCGACCTTTTCTACCGTTCAGATTTGAGTCATATCCTCGCATTTATTTACTTCGTTCAATTACTCTAATAGATAATCTCAATTAGATTGTCAATTATTATGAGGTCCATGTTTCCAATAAAAACTGTATGATCCAATTTCTGGCACAAGTCCAAAAACATTTATTACATTACAGGCTGTGTCCAGTACTTTCCCACCCTTGTTAAAACTCTTTCAGCTATCTTGCAATGGTTTCGTGCTCAATTTGATTCTGAAAGTCATGTTCCATTTTAATTCCGCAAGATCCTTTTTAATTCCGCAAGTTCCATCTTCTAGAAAAGTTCTAAAACTTTATAAAAGTTTGAAAAAGTTTTACCATATTCATACAGTTTACCCCAGTCTTACACAAAACAATTTTAAAAAATTCTTCCATCGCTTCACCGCAGGTTTGCCGTCGGAAAACATTATTAGAAAAGGTGATAATATAAAACTTACTGTTTAGCTATCACGACGTTTACCTTAGGGGTAGGCAGAGATGGTATGTCGCCACAAAACTCGGTTTTGGCATATTACATTACTCGCCCATATCTCATACATGCATTTCTGTTATTCTAGCCATATTATAGTCAATCATCAAGTATTTGATTCACTTATCACCATCTTAGCGTCACTTTCTTGTTCTTATCAATTACGCCTACATCAGGCAGCATTCTTGATCTCCACAATTTTAACAAGGTCACACAAAGTTTTAACACGATTTTTAAACATCTATATTAATTCTATGTAGAATACCCCAAAGTTACTATATTAAATTTTGTATCATGTTCCTTACAGGTCAGTTATAAGACAGTACTTATCAGATTATTCTAACAATTCTTCTTTGACGTCGACAAAGTCAAAATTTTAGAAACATATTCTCCGATGTTGGGGGTATCTCAAAATCAACGCAAGATTTGAATTTGCCGCCATTTGTGCAATAGCAACAGTTTTCAACTTTCACCTTTTCACCTTGACAGCTTTCAAAGCACAATTTCACCTTTATGGCTTTTTTAATTGCCAAAATCGCCATGTTTGGGGTTCGCAGAACCCACATGTGATTATCTAAAAATAAATGCATCCACAATGTTTGTCTCTGTTTGGTTTAGATTTTGGGCTGGAGGTATCATTGGACCAAATTTTTTTGAAAATGAGGCTAGTCAAGCAGTTACTATTACTGGTGATCGATATCTCGACTTGATAACACAGTTTTTTCTGCCGAAATTGGATGATATTGATGTGATCAATATGCGGTTTCAACAAGACGGTGCCACATGCTATACAACCCGTGAAACAACATATTCTGGCCATGAACTCTCTCGTTTCGGTGATCAGAATTGACCTCCTAGTTTGTGTGATTTAACACCATTAGATTCCTTTTTATGAGGTTATTTGAAGTCAAAGGTCTATGACAACAAGCCCACAACCACCCGTGCATTACATGAGGAAATTAAACGCTCAATTAATGAAATTCAGCTACATTTGTGCAGAATGATCAAGGAAAATTTTTACAATAGAGTGCATATGTGCCAGAAAATCTGTGGAGGCCATTTGCCCTATATATTATTTCATAAATAACCCTATTCTATGTTCTTTATAATTCAATAAAAAAATAACAATCTTATGACCAAAAGCTGTGTTTTCTATTTAATTCAAATCTTGCGTAAATTTTTGGGACACCCTATATTTAGTTCAATAATTTTTCAATATATGCTGGCTTTAAAAAGTTTTTTGCTATCGAATAGAGATGATTTATATAGCGAAATTGTTAAACTCTGGTGTGTAAAAAGACGTTGATGGCTGATAAATTTTTTTAAATTCCCTCTTTCTTTCTCGTTATTTGGATGAATTGTATTGTTATGTTTGTACGAGTATGTAAAAACCCTACGGACGTTAAATAAATACATAAACACCAGGGATTAAATTACTACAGTATTTGATTTACTTTCATCCTTCATCTTCCAATTCCACGCCTCACACACATACGTGTGAGGCGTGGAACAAAGTTTGTGAGTGATGTATAAAGTTGCAATCAGCACACAATTTTGGACTCTGAACTTCACTTATTTGGACATTTTTTTAAGCGCCAACTGCTTTCATTTCTCCAATAATGTATTTTTCTGTTCTGAGCCTTCCGTCAGTGTCTCTATCAATATATCCACCTCTCATAAACATACTTTCCAAATACATAAGCTCATGCACTTGCTCCAAATACTCATCGTTCACAATTGTTCTATTTGCACACTTTTCACGGTTTCTCTCTTTCAAACACCATGACTTCACACTTAATTATGCATTCATCATTAACTAAGTTAATGGACGACCGGCTGCGCCAATATTATTCCAACTGTTCTGTTAGAATACTAATTATGTTTGTGACCGGTTTAATAAAAGAGGAATACTCGATGGGAATTAACAATGAACTTAATAATTTTTTTATTGTTATTTACAGAGTTATTTTATACTACATGAATTTAAAGTAATATGTACGAAGTAACATTTCATTTAATAAATTTTAATATTTTTACAGTAAGCATGTCATTTATTTTTCAATACTTGTATTCTTTCTTCATTCTTCAAACTTTCAGGCATTCCATCATATATCTTTAGACAAACATTAGACAGTTCTGTGATTTTGATTTTTACATAATGTGGCAATCTAACTCTATGTATATTTCTTGTTTCGTAATTGTGTACATCTCTATAAACACAATTTCATCACAGTATTTTGGCATTTGATTTTTCATAACTTTATGCACAAAAATTAACATTCTAAAAAGCCGTTCTTTTTTTTTATTGGAATCTAATTTAGGTCCTCTCTCATTTGATTAACCCTTGCTTATTCCCCACTATACATCTTATAGCTCTGTTCTGTATAACTAGTAGCTGATTCCAAATTTATTTATTTTTAGCTTTATGAGTAAAACCTCAAATTATAATATTTAATTAAAGTGGAGACTATATTAGGGAAACTCAATCGAAAATCTGGAGACAGATTAGATATTGATAACGAGGATATGAAGATATTGGCACCTCTGGGACTCAAACCCAGGACCCTTCGCTTAAATGGCAAGTGCTCTACCAACTGAGCTATGGTATCTATATTCAATTCGGTCACTTATAACTGTATCATACTTCGACTAAAAACTACCAACATAATCTTCATTTTCTTAACGCACATATTATTTGGCTGGCAACTTTAGGTATATATGATTGCAAGATTCAACTCGAACTAAATGCTATCTAGATAGTGTCTGGATAAATTTTTATCCGTTTTATTTTTAATACGCGACATGATTTTTCTGTGTCCAGATTTTCGATTGAGTTTCGCAAATTTTTTCTTCATTTTAATGTTTCAAAATTTCTTAATAATGGAAAACACGATTGTAAAGAAACGTACACGGAGAATTTAAATAATTTATCTAAACTACAGTCAAAGAAGTGAATTTTCTAACCTCACAATCTTACACAAGAGAGACTGTTTGTGGATCTCTCGTACTACCAGAAATCAATACAGCATCATCAGCAAGCAACAGGCAACATAATTTCAGATTGATCATTTTCGAACCCAAGCCCACATCCTACAATTTTTATATACCAATTTGGGAGAGGGATTTGGGTACCGCTATCATTCGATAACAACACCTCTGCATGTGGTCATCGCATGTGGTCATCGCATGTGGTCATCGCATGTGGTTCGCAACGTTTGGTAATTTAGCATCACCAGACCGATCACCATTGGATTCCGTGTATTCAGGCCTAGGCGGAGGATGCGCCTGCCTACCAGCTGCGTGGTGGGCCGGATTGGGAGAATCTGGTATAGGGAGACCTTTTTACCTCTCCTGCTGGTCTCTCTTGACCCATTGCCTTGCAGCGCAGCGGGAGGGATAGATTCGCACGTCTGTCACTCCTGGAAACACTGACTCCTAGATTGTTACCTACTCCTACAATTTATTTCCCAGTACTTCCTTTCTTTAAAAAATCCTTCACACAACATCTCCAAAGACAACTTTTTAATGTGAATACCGTACAAGAGCCCCAAGTGCTACAACAGTCAGTAAGACTATGGCATCTAATTGGTGTATGTTGTGAGACTGTAGTTAAGTGGGGAGGGGAAGGAGATGAGGGAGGGGAAGGAAATGAGGGAGGGGAAGGAGATGAGGGAGGGGAAGGTTGGGAAGTACCTGGCTATACACTTCTAGTCACCAAATACGGCTAAAGCCATTTCAAGCAACGTTTGAAATCTGAACGGTGGTTTCACACCTGGGCGATACTATAGTATCTTCCGCTCTGGAACGCGTCGCAAATAATAATAATAATAATGATTTGGCTGATTTATAAAGCGCCATTTTCTTGAAAAATCACCTCAAGGGCGCTGAACATAAAAATGTCTTATATTATTTTTAATGATTAAATTGTGAAAACACCAAACAAATAAAATAAAATTTACTGGCACGCGCTGGGATTTGAACCTCCGGATCGCTAGTCAAGACGGAAATTATTTTTCTTAGGGCCTCATGTGTGAGGTTATCGTAAATAGATATACTATAATATAATTGAATAACGGTGGTCACATTTCACGACCTTGAGTAACTCCTTTATACGAGTTTAGTATATAATCATTATTAGGTTATATCAAAATGCCAATACGAATATTCCTTATACAAAGTGGATCAAGTTACCACAGATTGGAGTGAGTGACTTGGGATGAAGCAGTAGAGAAGCTCAACTTTAGATTAAGCAAACTTCGTCCTTCCGAAGTTACAGGAAAGGGGTTTCCGAAACCAAATTGGCATAACAAAGGTCAAGCGTCAAGACGTAATCTGATTTTTTTTTTCAATATTATTTCTTAAGCTTTTTCTTCGAAATTCAGAAAAGAATTTTCGACACCTTCGGAAAGAATTTAAATGAAAATACCGATTTGTGTATTCGTGAAAGTTTTTTTCCAAAACTTTTCAAGGATGATTGGAGATTACACTTATTTATTTCTCAAACCGTATATTTAAAAGTATTTTCATTTTCTGATAGTTGAAAAATCCGCCTACGTAGTTTGTGATGAAAATACTTCAGTTTGTCTATTTATTTACTGTCTTATAAAGTAATATATTTCAGATTTTTTTACACACTTAATTTTGCTGAGACATTATTGAAAAATCTTACTAATATTATAAATGCGAAAGTTTGGATGGATGGTTGGTTGGATGGTCGGATGATCCTTACTCTTTCACGCAATAAATATCGAATGGAATTTAAAAAATCTTTCACTAATCGAAAGCTATATTATTTGCGAGTAACAACAGCTTTATATATTGGTAAGCTCTGGCGTTATGAATAAGCTGTAGCGTTATGAAATTATGTATCATACGTTTTCTGTCCCTAACAAAATCGAGTTATTGCAAACATCAAACAAATTGTTACCTTGGAAACAATGTTTTTTTTTTTAATTTTAGGCTTAAAAAGAGTGCTTTGTTGTGATTAAATAGAGTACTTTTTTGGCGTCGTAGTTAATATCTACATATCACTAAAAATGTTTATTCTCCAAACAAAAAGCATAACGTTGCTATAAAGCAGCGATTCTTAACCTCGGGTCGCGACCCAAATTCGGGTCGCGAGAGGTATTGGGTTGGGTCGCGGAAATCGCGCATTGATAGCGTATGTGCCCAAAATTTTGGGCACAATTATCTGGGAAGCCTGTTCTGAGCAATGAATCTGAAAAAGCCCTGCTACCTTTGCCAACTACTTATTTATGTGAAGCAGGATTTTCATGCCTTTCTGTTATGAAGAATAAGTACAGGAATAGGTTGGATCATCAGCATGACATGCGGTGCGCACTTTCTATAAACATAACTCCACGTATACATGATCTTTGCTAAAAAATACAACACCAGGGTAGTCCCAAATTATTTTGCTGTAATTTTTTTTTTAACTGTTTTAATGCAAAATTGTCTGATTTTAATACAGAACATTTAAATAGAGTTGTTTATTTCTAATTTTACAACTACATCCTATAAATTTTATTGGATGTATTTGTAATTTAATAGTTTAAATTTACATAATATATCATTTTAGTACCTTTCACTGGAAAATAAAATAAAAAAATTAGATTAGGGTCGCGTACTTCAAATACATTCGTACTTTGGGTCGCCAGCCAAAAAGGTTAAGAACCACTGCTATAAAGCATAGCGTTTGAAGTGGACTGTCATTTTCTTATTTTTTTAGGTTACTCTGGATATGAATAAAATACTAATAAAGGGAGTAGGTACTTAAAATAAATTTCTATTTCTATAATTTAAATATTTTCTAAAATTGAATTTTTATTTGCGAAATGTCATTCTCAAATTTTGAAATTTTCTATTAAACATTATTTATTTTCTATTAGACAAAATATCAAGAATAATAACAATTTTGTGTCAGCAATTTCCCACTAATATCTACTATGCGAGCGAAGCCGTGGGTAAAAGCTCGTTATAAATACTTATGATAAAAAAATACGAGTAATAATTATAAAAAGAACATAATTTTAAAAATTTTGTTATTACGCGTTTGAGCATTTTTATTGCTAGCTTTGAAAATTGGCATATATTTTGACGGCCGGCGTGGTCTAAGGGTAAGGCTCTTGATTCACAATCTGAAAGTCGCGGGATCGAATCCCAGAGTGGGCAAATAAATTTTATTTAATTAATTTGTGTTATTTGACAATTAATGGCACGTCCCAGAGTGGAAGATACTCTCAGTATCGCCCTTGTGTAAGACCATAATTCAGAATTGAAACGTTGCGTTGCCTGAAATGGCTTTAGCCGTATTTGATGACCAGATCTGAATAGCCAGGTACTTCTCCACCTTCCTCTTCTCCACCTCCTTCCCCTCCCCACTACCTTCAGCCTCACAACATACCCCAATTAGGGATGCCATAATCTCAGTGGCTCCATACGGTAACAGCTGGGACTCTTGTGAGGTATTCACATAAAAAAATATGAAATGTATTAGAGTAAATTTTGAATAAAATAAAATCAATATTTTTAGTTAAAAAGTACTGGTACGGAGGATAATCAATCTTTCTCGTCGTAACCGCCCTGTACAGTTGCAAGGGTAGGATCGCAAGACATATATATTTCGAAGAAATTTTAACTCTCAAAAGTAAAGTAACATTTTGCTCTCATTTCTGCATAACATTTCTTGAAGCAAATCACTAACCAATTTACGAAGAATATCTGGACTATTTGATTTGTTTTCCAAGTAACTGCTTTCGTTGCAAAGCTTAGATGATTTCGTTCTTCATATTATTTGGGATGAGTATGATTGCATAATGCTATGCTGATGAATGCAAAATGGATCCAAAGTAATGAGATTTGAACGATGGGATGCGCAAACAATGTTTAATATAGTTTTGAAAACTTCGGCGCGTTTTCATTCTGCTACAAAACATCCCCAACAAAATATCCTACGAACCAAATATCCCCCAACAAAATATCTACTAAAACCTAACATAAAACAAAAAATGGAACAATAATAATACAGACATCCTCTAAAGACAATAAGTTATTGAAGAAGAAGATATAAAAGAGAACAAGACGCAGAAAAATAGAAAAAGATAACGGTCGCAACTGGGACTCGAACCCAGAACCTCTTGTCTAACCGGGACAAGCGCTTTTACCAATTCAGCAATTGCCACAATCTAAGAAACCGGCATAATTGTTAATCTAATATTTTCTAATTTTAGAATTAACAATATTATTTTCGACTAATTTTTTCGGCATAAAATTGATGGGAATAACCTTCAAAAGTTATAAAAAGCGATTTGTTCCTACAAAAAAATTTATAAATAATTATTGTTCGAAAATAGTACCTACAATGGGACAAAAATAATACATAAACATAAGAACAAAAAATGATTGTTCATAAATAGTAAAATGGGACAAAAATAATAGCTAGGTACATTCTGTAAAGACAATAAATATTTTTTGGTGTCTCCAGATTTTCGATTGAGCAGGTCTTCATTTAATTAAATATTATAATTTCAAATTTTACTCATAAAGTTAAAAATATTCAGAAAACTGTTTCTGAAAAAATAAGAAAAAACATATACAGATTTAGGAAATGAGACTAAAGGAATTTGGCATTCTCAGACTATAAAACTTTGACCATTTGTTATTTCGGCTACCGTGCTCTCTCATTCAAAACTTAGGCGTATTAGATTTGTCAAAGAATTTATATATAAAAATGCAAAAGGCAGTCATTTTAAATACATGTAGGATTACGAAAGATTTTTTAAATATTTATATTGAGGGATCAGTAGGATTTATTGGTCGATTTAGGATTTCGTCAGAGCCGAACCCTCTGATATGAAAATATCTGGAGTCGGTGAAATATTTTTCCATTATGTTTCTGGTGGATTGACGTATTGTTCTTGTATTGTTTTGTATTTATTATACTTATATAGTGCACTTACATTGCGTGAATTTACTAGATAATCATTTGTGGAAAAGTGTGTCGAAGGGTTTAGTCTTTCATTTGGGAAAGATTTAACCCGGACATAAAATCTGGAGCACCGTTAAAATTTTTTTTTTTAATTATTGTTCGAAAATAGTAATATGGGACCAAAATAATACAGACATCCTGTAAAGAAAATAAATTATTTTTCAAAAATATTTATAAGAAAGAATTCAGCGTACTGGAGAAAAATTTTGTCATTTGGATATTATGTCGAGGGATATTTTGTCGGAGGATTTTTTGTCGGGGATATTTTGTCGTGATATTAAAACGCGCATTACCGTTTTGAATTGTGAATCCTTACATCGAGCAAGAAGATGAGTTTGTGAACTTGAGAAAGTTGGATCGCGAGAGACGATGCAAAATGCTGATACGGAGTAGAATGAAAGGAATTAATTGTTCAAGAAATTGAAGATTGAACTTGTAGTTGTTAACAAAAAGTTTTTGGAGATGGCAGCAAAGGGGAAGAGTTCACTAAGGAGTTGTAATTTACCTGCACACGGTGGGATTTGAACCCGTGACTTTCGAGAACTCTCGTGTGTGACTAGTTGAACTCCATTCATTAATAAGCCAGTAATTTTGCACAACGAACGCCATAATCCAAATAAGTGCGTATATTAACATTTAACCGAAACTTTTCTGATACTTTGCATGTTGTCCGTGCTAAAACTTATCAATCGTTATTCGGAATATTTCTTACTAATAATTGTTGAACATGATTGCACATATGACAGATTTGGTCAATATCTTATTGACATCTTCCGCTAACGCGAGCGCATTACATGCATAATTTTGTTGCCATGTTGTAAAACCAAGATCACTGAAAAATTGTTCAATTAAATGCTCAATGGACATTTAGATGTTGATTTCATTGGCACACATGAAATACAAGGGATGTTCAGAAAGTGACCATAACGGGCTGTCGTTTTGTTTTTGTTTTTAAAAAGTTAGTAGCACTGAGAGAGATCTACTGATCAGAGCGAACTCTGCAGGTGCAGGAACACGGCAGTACGTAAACTCACGTTGTAGTGTCCAATTGTGTGAAAGATGTCGGTAAGAAATCTCTCTAATACCGTTTTTTTCAAGTTTCTTGAGTGACTTTAATTGGATGGTGAAAATTTTTTTAGCTCTGTTCTGACTGGATATAAAACGTGGGTGACTCATTATACACCTAAGATAAAAATACAGTTGTCATAGTGGTGTCATAGCAATTCCCCGTCTACCAAAAACTTCAAAGCCACAATTTCGGGCAAAAAAAAGTCATGGCCTCAGTGTTTTGGGACCAAAAATGCATCATTTTGGTTGAATTTCTGCCTCAGGGGGAGACAATTGATGCACAACGAAATTGTGAGACCCTAAAAAAACTTAAAACGTCCATTCAAAACAAAAGGAGGGGAAAACTGAGGAGAGGAGTGCGTTTGTTGCACGACAACGCTTGTCCTCGTGCAGCCTTAGCCACCAAGGCGCTCTTGGACTCATTTAGTTGGGATATTTAGAACTACTCTCCGTATTTTCCTGATTTGGCACCTTCAGATTATATTTTTACCTCCCTGAAGGGTGGAATTAAACTTTCAACCGACGAGCAGGTGCAGAAATAGGTTTTGAAGTGGGGGAAGGAGCTGGTGGGAGATTTCTTCGAAGAGAGCTTAAAGAAGCTAGTGCCACGGCTCACCATATGCATTGAACGGGATGGAATTATATGGAAAAATAACAAACAAGTGTATCAACAATATCCTGTATTTATTTTTTTGAAATGCACTTTTTCTATACAAATACAAAAATTTTGTACACGTACCTTCGGAATAT
This sequence comes from Limnephilus lunatus, assembly GCA_917563855.2. Taxonomy (NCBI): domain Eukaryota; kingdom Metazoa; phylum Arthropoda; class Insecta; order Trichoptera; family Limnephilidae; genus Limnephilus; species Limnephilus lunatus. The sequence continues at coordinate 123,659,713 of OU830592.1, forward strand.
GCCTCGTATATATTATTATAACTAATGAAAAATGCTGGCAAACTAATGCACGGCTTATGCGAGTATTTTAAGTCCCTCAACTCTGTCCAATAACTTTTAGTTAATGCAAAGTAATAAGGAAAGCAATTAAAACTTTTAGGAAAATATGTATTAGGACCTACTTTTTAAATCCTGTTAACTAACTTCAAAGCACGAAGGGTTTAAAACGACTTCTCTTAAATTCGTAAAAAATCGCTTCGTAAAAGTTCTTCGCAAAAAGTTTTAAAGTTTTTATTCGCTTTTGCCAAATTTGGAGATCCCTTTTTTGCAATCAGGCGTGATATTAAAATAAGGTTTGTTTTAATTAAGGATGTATCCCAACCCCCTCCCATATTGTTAGGAGGTTCCAAGTGTATATCTGCTGACAAAATATTGATAGGTCTGCGAAGAATATAAAGGTTTTTGAACCTTGTGTAATAGGAAATCTGTTTATTTCATCGCAGAAGTCGACAAATATAATAAAACTTTTGGTCACACGGTTGGATTTGCCAGCCACCTTTTGTCTGGAGACCCAAAATACCTGAAAACCCCTTCGACTTTGTGCAGAAACGGGCGGTCCGTGTGGTAGATTCTCCTATCGTAACAAACGGATTGCTATCTTTCAAGCATAGGCATCTTTCAAGCATTTTTCGTTAGGTGGGAATGCTGTCCTTGTTATTCCGGTATTTCCATAGATATACAAATAGCTAGACGAGAACTTACAGATGAGGGGTAAAAACCAACTATGGTGGGACGAAGAGAGGAAAGAGACTTGTGATTCGCCAATAAATCAATCTAACAGTATATAGGCACCTCGCACTATAATATCACCATTTAGTTTTTGAAAGTAAAATCTGCTTTTATTTATATGGGAGCGCGAATTGCATGCCACGTTATGAACAGATATGTCAAGTCCAAATTCGCAAAGTAAGGTTCTGAGTATTTTCAAAGTCGAATATTTTGTTTCCGTAGACACTTTTACAAATGTTTCATGATTTACTTACCCCAGTAAACAGCGGCTTTGTGTTTCGCGTCGCCATGTATCTCGATGTCATAGTATGTGTTCCATAGACATACAACATCCGTGCTTAAAATGTCCGGACAAGAATGATGACGTCACATTTTTTAAATTAACGCGGGGCTCTCGCAAGCCCAGCCGGTTCCGAAAAATGGTTCCAATGGGAGGGGGAAATAACACGCCTTTTATCACGTAAGGGCAAGTCCATATATTTTGTACGTCCGTGGGTATTTCAATGGAAGATGCTCCGAGGAAATAGCGTCATTGATCTTTTCGGCACCGGTGCAGAGTCGGGAAACACGCCAAACGCGCGCACAATATTTGTAAACAGTTATATTTATTATGATATTTTTCACATGAGAACGGGTTGTTTCTACGACTCTTTCTTGAGTGCCGGCCTCATTGTTTCCTCCCTCCTACGACAAGTCACACCTTCCTTTCCTCAAAAAGATCATTCACACAGCATCTCCAACGGATAGACGCCCTCGAAAAATGCTTAGATTTCTATGGACAGCCAGACGCACAAATGTGTCCATTCTGGAAGTGCTAAGCATCCACAATAGGCTCTCAACTATCTGCCTATAACGCATCTTAAGATATTTTGGAGACGTTGCTTGCCAAACTGAGAACTCCAACTTGGAGAAACAAGTCACTGGCAAAGTGGAAGTCAGAAGAAGCAGAGGAAAGTCTCCAATGCGGTGGAGTGACCAAGTATCACCAGGGGCGTGCACTCCATATAGGCACATAAGCACTGCCTACCCTCCCGATATGTTGCTCGCCAAACTGAGAACTCCAACTTGGAGAAACTCATAGTCACTGGCAAAGGGGAAGTCAGAAGAAGCAGAGGAAAGTCTCCAATGCGGTGGAGTGACCAAGTATCACCAGGGGCGTGCACTCCATATAGGCACATAAGCACTGCCTACCCTCCCGATATGTTGCTCGCCAAACTGAGAACTCCAACTTGGAGAAACTCATAGTCACTGGCAAAGGGGAAGTCAGAAGAAGCAGAGGAAAGTCTCCAATGCGGTGGAGTGACCAAGTATCACCAGGGGCGTGCACTCCATATAGGCACATAAGCACTGCCTACCCTCCCGATATGTTGCTCGCCAAACTGAGAACTCCAACTTGGAGAAACTCATAGTCACTGGCAAAGGGGAAGTCAGAAGAAGCAGAGGAAAGTCTCCAATGCGGTGGAGTGACCAAGTATCACCAGGGGCGTGCACTCCATATAGGCACATAAGCACTGCCTACCCTCCCGATATGTTGCTCGCCAAACTGAGAACTCCAACTTGGAGAAACTCATAGTCACTGGCAAAGTGGAAGTCAGAAGAAGCAGAGACGGCCGACGCACACCGAAGGTCGCGAGATCGAATCCCGGCGTGGCAAATAAATTTTATTTGATTATTTTGTATTATTTCAAAATTTATTAATTTAAAATAATATATAGTATATTTGCGGCACGTTCCAGAGTGGAAGATACTCTCAGTATCGTCCTGGTGTAAGACCACCATTCAGAATTGAAACATTGCTTGAAATGGCATTAGCCGTATTTGGTGACCAGATCTGATCAGTCAGGTACTTCGCCACCTTCCTCATACCTATCTTCTTCCCCTCCCCACCACCTTCAGCCTCACAACATACCGCAATTGGAGATACCACAGTCTCACTGGCTTCAGACGGGAGCAGTTGGGATTCTTGTGCGGTATTCATATACAAAAAGTTTAAAAAATAAAGAGAAAGGGCACGAATGCGCTGGAGTTACCAAATATCACTTACTTCGGTATCCGCAGCTCTCAACGTAACGCAGAACCGCGAGGAATGAAGGATCCTTGTCCACCATGGAAATTGGAGTAGGGGGTAAGATCCTCGGCAATGAGGAACCGACTTAAGAAGAAGAAATATTTCCTCTAAAAATCTTGTCTGACTCAAATGCTGTGAAATAATTCAGTACCTAGATGCTTGGTCGGGTTTCCCCCAGGGTCTGTGTTATCTTTGGGGAAGATGTATGCAGGGTCATTTCGTGGAAAGGATGGAGTGAACCCGGGTCTTGAAGAACCTGGAACAAGCTTATTTTGTAAATATATATTAATTCATTTCGATCACGTCGTGTTCTTCAATAAATAAATTTTACGCGTTCATGTCAATTTCATTAAATTAATCAAAATAATGTTGTGGTACTTTTATAAACGAACGACTTTTGCAGTAAGCAAGTGCGGGTTTGAAGAAGTTTTGTCTAGACTTGGTAAACTGTAATTAATAATTTACTAAATACCCTCGTGACAGCTGCAAAGTATTTATAAATGTGACTGTACACATTATTCTATGCATAAACTCCCTCTGGGCAGACTTTTCGAGACAATACTGTGTAGCAAGCGATGGGACGTTGATAAATATAATTAATAGTCGTTCAATATTGCGAACAAAGCCCAATTACAAACTTCTAGAATTCTAGATGATCCTCCAAAACTTTTCCATCCCGTAGGGTGCATGACAAAGATAGAAAAAAACTTATTTTGTTAATTTTGTGAAAGAAACAGTCCGGTCGATGCGGTCCTCTAGAGACGGAGAAAACCAGCACTCTTTCAGAGCATTTTTTTTTTTTTTTTACATGAATACTTCACAAGAGTCCCAACTGCTCCCGTCTGAAGCCAGTGAGACTATGGCATCCCCAATTGGAGTATGTTGTGAGGCTGAGGGTAGTGGGGAGGGAAGGAGATAGGGAAGAGGAAGGTGGGGAAGTACCTGGCTATTCAGATCTGGTTACCAAACACGGCTAATGCCGTTTCAAGCAACGCAACGTTTCAATTCTGAATGGTGGTCTTACACCAGGGCGATACAGAGAGTATCTTCCACTCTGGAACGTGCCGCAAATATACTATTTATTATTTTAAATGAATAAATTGTGAAATAACACAAATTAATCAAATAAAATTTATTTGCCACGCCGGGATTCGATCCCGCGACCTTCGGTGCGCGAGTCAAGCGTCTTACCGCTCCGCTACGCCGGCCGTCATATAGAGCATATTAATATGCTTATAAATGTTGTGATTGCCCGATTTTTTTAATGATTTTTTTTTCTATTTTATATGCCAATATATTGTGCGTTAAGAAAATGAAGATAATGTGGGTGTTCTTAGTCGAAGTATGATATAGGTAGTTAAAAATGGCTGAATTAGATATCGACACCTTGGCGCAGTGGTAGCTCGTTTGCCCGGAAAGCGAGAGGTCCTGGATTCGAGTCCCAGAGATGCCAATATATTTTTCAGATTTTTTTTTCAAATTTTTGATTGAGTTTTACCTTCAGAAAATTAAATTAGACAATAGTGGGGAGGCTACGAAGCACCGCACAAAGAGGAAACCGATTATACTATCTCATTTCTCACAGGCTAAATCCTACAGATGTATGATTACATTTGTATCTTTTATAGTGTCGTTATTTTTCGTTTTATCAAGCTTCAAATCACGACGGTGCTTTTGAAGTTTTCACATAAAAAAAACATTTAATATTATTTATTTCAAACTTAATAGTATTATCTTAGAAACGTTTTATTCGAGTCCACCCTTAGACGTCGGCGTCGCGTCGTTTTAATTTAAAAATATGATGAATTCATCCAAGTTCCAAACCCACGTTATAATTAATTTAATGGCCGCTACCGCCCTCTGTATGTTTGACGAAATAACATCGTTGCTTGTGTTTGTTTTACCAAGATTTAGAGTCTGAAGATAAATAGTAAACGTTCAAGGTAGTCACCGAATACAAGGGTGTTGCGAGCGTGTCTGTGTGCTAGAAGTTAGTTAAAATTTTCCTACTTTACTTCTGCTAAAATTAATAAGCAATTAATCAATTTTCTTACCCTTGTTGAAGGGTTTTCTGTGTGATATTTCCGTTTGAGATGGTTGTCTATAGAAACACCTAGATATTTGATGTTTTCTACACATTCCAAAGCTTCACAGTTGCAGCTTTGGAATGTGTAGAAATGTGCATATTACGTCTCTATTTTTTATATATCTCTATTTTTTCCACGCTTACGAAGCTTCTTTCGGATTTAGTTTTATTGTAGTGGCTGATTAGTTCTTTAAAGTACGATTGGAAAACACTTAAACATTTTTGAAAACCTTTTATGCTCATGATTCTGATATTTTGTGTATGCCTCTAGTATAAAGCTGTACTAATTTAACAATTTAGCAGTACATATTTTAACAAGGTCACTGTATAACAGTTATTTTCTGTTTGTTTCTTCTTCACTGCTTTCACTAACTTTGTACTAATATGTATTATTTTTTTGGTTTATTTACAAGTAATCTTTTGGTTTATTTAAGTATTATGTATGTACTATTTTTCTTTGGTATATTTGGAAGTAATCTTAAAATTTTACATTTCTTACCTCTTTCTATTTTAAAAAAAAACATGTACGTAAAGGATACTGTGCCGTTAATTATAAATTATTATATATTTTTTGCCTGAGCTTCAGTAAGAAAGATAAAGTTATTTGGCGATGATTTTTTGATTTGTGTCCCAATATAAATCGGTTATCTGTAAATTAAATTTACGCCTATCAAAATATTTCTGTCAATTTGACTGTCCTAGAACGGGAGACTCCTAGTTGGACAGTCAAAGCTTCTTTGTACTGATGTATTCTTTGTAACAAAAACAACTAAATAAATAAAATAAATAAATAAATTGAAGACCATATAAGAGACTCTCAATCGAAAATATGACAGAGAAAAACCTTATAAAGATACGGTTGCATCTAGGAATTGAACCGTTTTCTTAGTTTCTATCTAATTTTACTATTTAAAAATAGATACAGAAACATACTTACCTGGCAGATCACTTCCGATAAACACACTTTAATTAGAAAGTTTATGCTTGGAGAAGATGCGGCTTTGCACGCGGAGGATATTATATTTAATAAACTTTAATAATTTTAATAAACATATCGACCACATAGTCACTTATGCATCTTCTATGCTTGGTTTCATAATCCGCTCATGTAAACAATTCAAAGACCTTACTACTTTCAAAACACTATATTTCTCATATGTTCGTAGCATCCTTGAATACGCATCTCAAGTATGGAACCCAGGCTATGCAGTTCACAAAAATAGAATTAAAAGAGTTCAAAATAGATTTTTAAGGTATCTCAATTTCAGCTCTTTTCGATCTTATGTCAGTAATGAAGACTCTGCAAAATTCTTCAAAATACAGACGCCAACTTGTCGAAGAAATATAGCAGATTCGGTAATGTTATTTAAAATTACACATAACTTAATCGATAGTCCTGATCTTCTTCAACGCCTATCATTCCACGTTCCTAATCGCAACAGTAGACAGTAACTTACTTTTAATATTCCTCTTTGCAAGACTAACTCCAAACATACCTCATTTATCTACAGATCCACACATTCATTCAACTTAAATTATTACCAAATTGACATTTTTAACTCGACGTTACATGACATAAAACAAAATCTCACTAGGCAACATGACTCAAACTAGGAAGTTCAACCTACCCCTCCCCCTATATATTCGCGTCCTTAGCCTTTTAATCCTTATCCTATATTTCTCCTCCCCCCTCACATAATGTAACTATAAATGAACTAATTAAGTAAACACCTTTATAATGTCACACATTAAATTAACTATCTGTGGAAAGTTTATAATTGGCATAATAGACCATTTTATAATTGTATTATTGTGTAATTTATGATTTGCTGTCAACTTTCCCAAATATAAAAAAAATCAAAATAAAATAAAATAAAACACTGGACATTGCACGATTTTACATTTGCTACCCCCATCATTATTAGTATTACATTTATTAAAAGATCAGTGACAAAAGTAGAGTTGATATATATTTTGAAAGACTGGACAATTTATGACTCTTTAGGGTTGGAGAATGTTCATGAAATGACCTTTAAAAACGCTTACAATTAAGATTTTTTTTACAATCTAGTTATTAACAATTTCGCGGGCATTGAAGATGAAGGCGTAAGGTTTTTGAGTTTATGGATACGACTGTCAAAAAGGTGAGTTTTATGACAATAATTATAACTAATAAATTAAATTACAAGTAGGTACATAAAACAAATAGGATCAAAAAAAAATATTAGTAAATACATACGGAATCTATCACCTCAACCATAAAGGATATTATCAAGCCAGCCGTCCTCAGGGTGGGTGTCAGCGGAATGTCAAAGGCCAAAAACAATAAGGTCATTATTACTTGCCCTAGAAAGACAGATGCCGAAAAGATACTAACAGAAATTTCAAAAGCAACTACAGGATCACTAAAAGCCCAAGACGGCAAGCTGCTTCGACCTACAGTAATCCTCAAAGGAGTGGCTAACGAATATAAAGACGAAGAAATTCTCCATATGATCATCCAACAAAATGATCTCATCTTCGAAACAATCCAGGGCCGAAAACCAGAAGACTGTATAAAGATCCTTCGAATAACTAAAAACCGGAACGAACAACTAAGGAACATAGTGCTAATCGTCGACAGCGTTACAAGAAACGCACTAATCCGTCTCGGCCGAATAAATATCGGCTACATGAGGGTGCATGTAGAGGATTCATCATCTTTAGTTCAATGCTTCAAGTGTATGGGATTCGGGCATTCCTCACCCAACTGCAACGCTTTAAAGGACAGGTGTCTCCACTGCGCCGGTGAGCACAAATCGATGGTGTGCCCAAAAAAGGACGATGATTTAGCCACAAAGTGCTGGAATTGCAGTAAAACTTCTAGCAATAAAGACGTTTACTCGCATAAAGCAAACAGTCGACAGTGCCCTTACCGGCAAAAAATGGAAGAGAGAGCCCAGCAAAGAACCGACTATGGAAAGTGAGGAAAATTATTACAAATACGAAGATTTCGACGAAGAAATTCAAAACATAAATCAAATAGAAACACTTAATATTCTCGATGCCTCAAAAGTAACAAAACATTTTACGGGCAATTATTCTTTGAAAATACTTAATCAAAACATCAGAAGTATCACCAAAAACTTTGATAATTTATTGGTTGCACTAGAACAAATAAAAATAACGTTTGATGTTATCATTCTAACAGAATGCTGGATTAATGACGATTATATTGCGCCCAGCATGCAAGGCTACGATGTTTTCTCATCAAAACATCACAAACACCGTAGTGATGGAGTGATAGTATACACAAAAAACTCTATTTTTGGTTCAACAATACCCACTGAAATACTAGAAGCAAACAGTGTGACCATACAATGTCTTGATTCTGTTGTCATAACCGCCATCTATCGGTCTCCATCATATACTAACATATCACAGTTCCTAAACTCGTTGAACGAAAATCTTCAGAGGCTTAATAAATTCACGAACTGTATCATAGCTGGAGACCTCAATATCAATATAATTGGAAATAGGCACCACCAAGCTGACGACTATGAATGTCTTCTTGCAGGTTATGGACTTTGATCTGCCATCAACTTATCGACAAGAGTTACACCTATATCTCAATCCTGTATAGATCATATTTATGTCAGAACAAAATGTAATATCTCTGCAACCGTAATAAATACGACAGTAACCGATCACTTCGCAACAATGCTCGCCTTTTCCAAGAAAAATGACAAGAAAAAAGACAAAGAACAAAATAAAATACACAGATTACGATGCTATTAGATCATCTCTTGATTCTATATCCTGGGCAAATATTTTAAATGAAACAGATGTTAACACTGCAATGGTGAATTTTACTGACAAAATAAATATAAGTGTAATAAAGTACACAACTTTTCGAACAGTTGTTCACAAAAATAGAAAAATTAAGCCCTGGATCAACGACAACTTGGTTAAATGTTTACACAAGCGAGACAAACTACATAAACAGTCTTCAAACTCACCGAGTAATATCAGGCTTCAAAATTACTATAAAAAATATAGAAATATCTGCCGATCTATAGTGAAACAGACAAAAGAAGAATATTATAGAAGAAAAATTGAAGATAACAAAGCTGACCCGAAATTATTATGGAATGCAGTAAAGGAAATAAACAATGTAAATAAAAAACCAGCAGCACAACTCCAACAAGTTGAAGTTAATGATACAGTAATAACTGATCAAACTGACATTGCCAACACATTAAATAATTACTTTGCAGACGTTGGTCAAGCATTAGCCCAAACCCTACTTAATAAAACAAACACTGACGAAGATACACTTGCTGATAAATACATCACTAATGCACAAGATAACAATACATTTAGAGTAAAGACTTTCCAAACAAAAGACATAATACATCACATAAATAAACTGAGAAACGACTGTGCGACTGGACCCGACAAACTTGACACTAAACTAATAAAAGAAATAAAACACCAAATAGCCCTTCCCTTCACCCACATCTGTAATCTGAGTATAACAAGCGGTATATTCCCCAGCCATTTTAAAATTGCAAACATAGTACCTATTTATAAATCTGGAGATAAAAATAATCCCTCTAACTATAGGCCTATATCACTTTTAAATGTTCTCACCAAAGTAATCGAAAATCTAGTGAAAATCCAACTAGTAGACTATCTAGACACACATAAAATTCTATCAGAAAATCAATATGGATTTCGAAAGAATATGGGAGTACAAGATGCAATATTAAAAGTGACAGAAACCATTTTAAAAAATGTTGACCAAAAAAAAAGCTGCATTGCCGTTTTTCTAGATCTAAGTAAAGCTTTTGATACTGTGTCCCATAAGATTCTCTTAAAAAAATTATATAACATAGGTATTAAAAACTCGGCTTATAACTGGTTCAAATCATATATAACTGAACGCAGCCATGCACTAAAATTAGGCAATGTAACAAGCCAAAACAGATACATAACTTACGGAGTTCCTCAAGGAAGTACATTAGGACCCATCCTATTTTTACTTTACATCAATTGCCTGTGTCAGTTAGATATTAGCGGAGATATTATTTGCTTTGCGGATGACACTGTTCTCGTTTTTACTTCTGACTCCTGGACAAATGTTTATAAAAAGGCTGCCCATGGAATCAACCGGATTAAAAATTAGCTAGACAATAACCTGCTAACACTGAATATAGACAAAACAAAGTACATGACATTTAGTATAGATCCCAGACGTCAACCGAGACCTAATGAAAACTTAACCATACACGACTGCTTATCTAAAGAAAACTGCCTATGCAACCCGCTAACACGGACTGAGATAATAAAATACTTAGGAATTTACGTTGACAACTATTTTAGGTGGACAGAACAAATACATAAAACAGCGGGTAAAGTCAGAAAACTTATATATTTTTTTAAGAACATACGAAACATAATGCCAATGAAGACCTTAAAAACTATATACTACGCTTTAGGCCAATCAATTATCACCCACGGTATGATCGGTTGGGGCGGTGCTGCGAAAACTAATATGGACCCTCTCAACAAAGCGCAAAAGGCCTTAATTAAAGTTATTACTAAAAAACCTTTTAGATTCTCGACAATACAGTTATTTAAAGACTTTGCTGTATTGAACATACAGCAACTGTACATCAAAATTATAGCTACACATTACCAACAAGACAACTTAAACCATCATACTGCACAACACAATTACGACACAAGACATAGACATCAACACATGACTCCGAAGACAAATACTACATATGGACAAAGACATTATCATAATCTGGCTCCAAAAATTTTTTAATTAATTAAAAAAGATGTTAAAGATATCCACATGACAAAAAATGCAAAACACAAAATCCATATGTGGATAATCGACAAAGGCATTATATACTGCGGTCAGATAACCTGAACAATACAAGAACACACTCAACGCCTGTATTTTCCTCTTTTCCTCTCAATTATTTTTATGACTCTAAATTTGTTTCTATCATATTTTTTTTCTATTTTACTCTTTTATTTTTCTTTTATTGTATTTATCTTTCTAAACTTAAATATTTATTTTTTTAATCTTATTTTTCTTCCAAGATTAAGATATCAAAATTAGTTTAAATTCCTGCCACCTCGGAACAGGCTCAGCCTAGTGAGGTGGTTTATACCAAAAAAAAAAAAAAAAAAAATGTACATTGTATTTTGTATATATGTATTCCAATATCTTGGTCAATAATTAATTAAAAAAAAAAAAAAAAAAAAAAAAATACATACAGATTTACGTACATATGTACACACAAATAAATTTATATGCATACGTGTGCACACTCTACACATATACACACATGCATACATGTACATGCACATACGCACAACACGCATACATTTATAGACGTATTATAAGTAGGTGAATGATCCAATAATTACTAAGTGGCTCTAAGTGAGGAGATCATCAGGTATATGCAAATAGGATGAAATGGAAAGGTCTTAACTGAACTACGGCTTCAATTTTCTTTAAAATCCGTGTACATCTTGGGATTATGTGTTCAGTGGAGACAGTTTTAATGTTTATTGGTACCAATTAAATTTGTTCTGCCTCAAATGGCAAATTTTCATATTCCTACAATTAAAATTGGTTAATTTCTTTATGTTGTAAATTAACACTTTCTTTATGTGAAACCGAAAATGAATTTGCTAACAAAGTAACTTCTGTGTTTCAATAGAATTTACATATTTTTCATGACCCAACCCAACCTAACCACACTTAACGTAACCCAATTTCTTGCCCACCCCTATATAATACCATTTTCCTTCCCAGAACTTCCTCTTCTTCCTAAAAAGAACCTCCACACATCATCCTCAAAGATGACGTAGGCCCTGAGGGGAATTATTTTCCTCGGAGCCTCCTGTTTGGAGCTAATGTAAAATAAAAAGTTTAAAATGTTATTATTTTAATAAAATATTAATAAAAAAATAATTGCGATAAAGGCATTGTGTTTTATTTACTTGTGATTATGTTAAATAATGCATTTAAGGCATAAATTCTCCAGACTTTCAAAATAAATATCAACTCTACTTTTGCCACAAATGTTTCTCATAAATGTAATACTAACAATGATGGGAGTAGCAAATGTAGAATCTTGCAATGTCCAGTGTTTTAACTAGTATGTCCTCCGCGTGCAAAGCCGTATCTTCTCCAAGCGTAAACTTTCTAATTAAAGTGTGTTTATCGGAAGTGACCTGCCAGCTAAATATGTTTTCTGTATCTTCATAATCATCATCACTCTTGGCTCTACAACCCCTGGGAGGTCTTGCCCTCCTCAAGAGTCTTTCCCCACTCATCTCGGTTTTGTGGCAGCTCTCTCCAGTTAAGAAGCTCCAAGGTAGATATATCTTTGAGGACGTTGTCGCTCCATCTTAATCTTGGTCTTCCTAGGCTCCTTCGCCCTATCGGTCTTGAGTTCAGCAGGGACTTTGGTGTTTGATGCTCGGTCATTCTCTCCACATAACCCAGGGATCGAAGTCTTCCCAGTTTTATAAATTTTGTGACGTTTAGATCCTTTAGCAGAGTATATAGCTCAGTGTTGTAACGTCTGCGCCAAAATCTATTTTCTAAAACCGGTCCGAAGATACGCCTCAAAATTTTCCTTTCAAAAACGTCCAGTGCTCGTTGATTCCTCTTAGTACCCACATCTCAGCTGCGTATGTGAGTACTGGTCTGATAAGTGTTTTCTACACTAATATCTTGGTGTTTCTGGACAGCAGTCTGGATTTTATTTAGTTTTGTAGGCGGAAATAGCGGCGATTTGCGTTTACTATGCGCTTCTGGATCTCCTCTGTGGTATTATTGTCGTTTTTTTATCAGGGAGCCTAGGTATGAGAATCTTGGTACCGTTTCAAAATTTTGACTTCCACATGAGAAAGTTGGGGTTTGTTTGGTTTTCTGTATCTTCTTCTAAATAACACAATTAAATAGAGCCTAATAATTCATAATAAATTGTAAAACGCCCTTGAGGTGATTTTTCACAAAAACGGCGCTCTATAAATTATCCAATTATTAATATTATTATTAAAAATATGCAGTAACGCGTAAATATGTATTTATATACTAGCTTTTACCCACGGCTTAGCTTGCATAGTATTAGTGGGAAATTAGTGGCATAATTGTAATTTTTTCTTGCTATTTTGTCTAATAGAAAATAATTATTGTTTAATAGAAGATTTCAAAATTTGAGAATGACATTTCGCAAATAAAAATTCTAGTTTAGAAAATATTTAAATTATAGAAATAGAAATTTATTTTAAGTACCTACTCCCTTTATTAGTATTTTATTCATATTTGAATCCAGAGTAACCTAAAAAAATAACAAAATGACAGTCCACTTCAAACGCTATGCTTTATAGCAACGTTATGCTTTTTGTTCGGAGAATAAACATTTTTAGAGGTATGTAGATATTAACTACGACGCCAAAAAGTACTCTTTTTAATCACAACAAAGCACAAAAAACATTGTTTCCAAGGTAACAATTTGTTTGACGTTTGCAATAACTCGATTTTGTTAGGCACAAAAAACGTATGATACATTATTTCATAACGCCACAGCTCATTCATAACGCCAGAGCTTACCAATATATAAAGCCGTTGTTACTCGCAAATAATGTAGCTTTCGATTAGTGAAAGAATTTTTAAATTCCATTCGATATTTATTGCGTAAGATATAATTAAAGAGTAAGGACCATCCAACCAGCCATCCAACCAACCAACCAACCATCCATACAAACTTTCGCATTAATAATATTAGTAAGATTTTACACGTCCTCTATAAATTTGTCTGGTGCATCTCCCTGTATACAAAAAGTAACATTGTCTGCACTAGTAATCCTAGCTCAGTCTGCTTTGTTTGGAACGGAAGTGTCTGACGTCTCCTTGTTCACTTACTCGTTCCTTGTTCACTGTTCCTCGTGTCGTAACCACCGCACAGTGATCGAAAATCCGATTTCATGCTGACAAAAAAATAATCCATTATTTTTAGACTACAAACTCATTCTATAATCGAGAACGAGTGTTGGTAGAAACCTAACTGCTGGCTCACCTCTCTAGTGATCTAGAGAGGCAAACCTATATATTTTTTTAAGTGAAAACTTATTTAGCACCGTTGTAATTTGAAACTCGATGAAACTAAAAAGAGCGACACTAAAAAGAGATAAACACATCTATAGAATATAGCTTGCGACAGAATGAGATGAATGAAACCTTACCTACGTACAGTACCTACGAAGCGTCGCGCCCTGTCATGCTGTCTTTTATATAGATAAAACCTTTTATTAAATCCGCCGGAAGACAAAATATAATCGTCATAAAAATCAAGAAAAGTTTTACATGTGGTAGTGTTCTCCTGTGTTTTTTTTTGCATTTTGGCATTCTTTTTTAATACTATAAACTTTTAATTACAATATTTCCCTAACCGAGGCGTTGTGAACAACGATTCAAGTGTGCGCATTGGGTGTTTTGATTATGAACTCACTTTTCAAAGCTCCAATTGATTGAGATTTTTTTTATTTTTTATTATTTATTATTGTAAGAATAGTTATTACAAATCACAAACAAGTCCTGCTAAGCCAGTGCTATAAGCACCTGCTGACAAGCCAATTCAATTGGCTTGTCAGCAGGTGCTTATAATTAAGTTACATATAAATTTAAAATGTTATAATTTTACATCTTATATCTACAAATTCAACATTATTCATACAAATCAATCTAAATATAATTTTTTTTTCAGATAGCCAATTTTCAGCATATATTTAACCTTATTCATAGAATTACATTGCTTTATAGTATCAGGTAATAAATTAAATATTTTCAGTATGTTGTATTCAAATGTTCTCTGTCCGTACTTATTATTAAATTTCTTAACTATTAACCCGTCATTGCGCGTGAATCTAGTGCTGTGTTTATTTCTAATTTAATTTTGTGCCATAGTATTGCCTTTACAGGTAAAATTTTAGCACTCTGAAACAGTAATGGTGTATTATGTCTTATTGTATTGTGAATTTGTGATTCCTCTTGTTTACATATTAAAACAAAAATTTTGAAGTGAAAACCTCTTTAGCACCGTTGTGATTTGAAACTCGATGAAACGAAAAATAGCGACAATGAAAATCGGTAAACACAAACATCTTTAGGATTTAGCCTGCAAGAAAATTAAATAGTATAATCGGTCTCCTCTTTGTGCGGTGCTTCGTATCCTCTCCACTCTTGTCTACCTACTTTAGTTTTCCGAAGGTTTCGCTTCTACCACGTGTGAACTGCACACGTGATTTTTTTAAATTGTGAATTGACAATTCTTTAAGCAATTTATACATTTATTCATTAATTAAACACTTTAATACTGACATTTCTGTGAGATATATCACAAAATAATTTTTTTAAATTAATTGTACCTAATTATGACAGTATTTTCCATAAAAAATCGTTTCATTAGTGAGTTTTTTCAACGATAGTTGAATATATT
This sequence comes from Limnephilus lunatus, assembly GCA_917563855.2. NCBI lineage: Eukaryota > Metazoa > Arthropoda > Insecta > Trichoptera > Limnephilidae > Limnephilus > Limnephilus lunatus. The sequence goes on from OU830592.1 coordinate 123,675,149, forward strand.
ATTTATGAATATGTGTAGATAATAATTTCTTGACAGTAGCTCCACACAGGAGGTCCTTAGGAAAATAATTCCCCTTAGGGCCTGTGTCATCTTTGGGGATGCTGTGTGGAAGTTCTCTTTAGAAAAGGAAGAAGAGGCGCTGAGAAGAATTATTTTTCTCACGGCCTGTGTGGCAGACGCATCCGCCTCCACGACCTGAACATACCTTACCTAAGGAACACGGGCACCCCTGCTAAACCACAAAACGTAGCAAACAACTTTGGGTAACCTGTAGCAGAGGTGTTGATTTGTTCGTTATCCCATAAATGGGTCCCGGGGCGGCAAACAGTATTTTCATCAACATTTTAGTTATTTTTCAGCTTCACAAAAAATATTATCTCAAAGCGCAAGCAATAAATAGACAAACGCAAAAATAATTTAAAGCGTTTTGAAAAAAAAACTTTTCTCGCCAATTTACTAAAATCAATTTGCTGGGCTAAGACGGATCAACGAATGAAATACAAGTTCAAGAAAAAAATCTTTATGTGAATTTTTTTATCAAATCCACCAGAATTTAGACAAAATTGGCATTAATTGCTACGTATGCCCACAGCGCATTTAAGTCAGTTAATATATTTTGATTATATGTAGAGCTATAACCAAGCGAATGTAGCTCGGTTTTGCTACGTTAGACAATTAAATATATGATATTTTGGCTAATTTCTTATCAGGGAAGCCGTAGGCATTCCTATAAGTAACTTTTTTTGTATTTTTTTTATTTTAATTTGTGATAATATATTACAAAATCATAAGAAAAATATTTATATTCTCAATAAGTTTAATAAAACTCATATCGGGAAGTTCAACAAAGAATATAACTTTTACACAACTTATTTAAAAGGGAGTTCAATGAAGAGTTTACATAGATTTTAAAATAGACTAGACAATCTGTATCTTAGAATATTATTTCATGAATACATTAACAAAGATATACAAAAGTTAGAAAGTTCCAAAGAAAGATTGTGTCAATGTTTAACAAAGCTGCTGAGAAAACATACTTTAAGAGCCAAGGCCGTAGCCAGGGGGGGGATCGAGGGGGTTTGATCCCCCCCCGAAATTGACCGGTGCGCCGAAGATTTTTTAACTTTTTACCTTTTTTAAAAGTTGAGAATACAACAGGAAAGTATTTCGCTAATATAATTTTATCTGAATTAAAAATTTTGGGTGTAGATTGCGAATATTTAATCGGACAAGGATATGATGGCGCTTCTTCGATGAAAGGAAGTTTTAAAGGTGTGCAGGCAGTAATTTGTAAGTCACATCCAGAAGCCTTATACGTTCATTGCAGCTCACATTCGTTGAATTTGGCTCTATGTCATTCTTGCCAGGTTCAGCCTATTCAAAATTCTATTGGTAATAAAACATCAATTGGAAATTTTATCATGTCCTCGGCAAAACGAACTGTTAAGTGCTTAGAAGTAAATATTGAAAAAAAATTCCTGAAAAACAATGGAAAACCATTACGGCAATGTGCGAGACCCGTTGAAAATCAGGATGGGTTGATAAGATTCAAGGAAATCTATTATGTACCTCATAATGTGTGTCTTAAGGGGGCATCCATTAATTACGTGTGCAGTTTTTCTTCCAATCTAGACCCCCCCCCTCCCCCTCGGTGAGATAAATTTGGGCCAATTCGTATATTTTTTCCAAGTAACGTGAGATTTTGCTGGACCCCCCCCCCCTCCCGGTGGGATATGATTTTGTGCGATTTCTTACATATCTCCCTTAAACATTTGATGTTTTTAAGTTCTTAAAAAAATATGTGTTATTTTTTAAGATAATGTCTAGATGCTTCCCAAGCCGATACGCAAATTATATGAAATTCTCTCGATAGAAAAAAATCGCAAAGTATGCTCCAAAAATTATTAAAAACAAGTCTGTTTCTATTATCTTATAAATTATATTTGTGAAAAATTCACAATGTTTCTTTAAATGATACTTAAGATGCTCCCCAAGAGATTTTTTCTCTATTTTAAACGAGTCGTGCTTTATTAACCATTTTCGCATCGATTTTGGCGCTGTAAATGTTAGCGCTCTCCTCTAACATTCATAAAAAAAAGAAGAAACGCCTCAAAACTTATTTAAGAAATTCCACAGGCCAGGAAAGTCAATGCAGAATTGACATTTTTTAAATTTTACTTTATTCATGGCATAAATATTATGCTTACATTATTTATGGATTTTTCGACCACCATGCTAGGGCTGATGCCCGTGTTATGGTGGTCGAATCATTGACACCGACGAGGTAACTGATTTGCTCGTTGCAAAGAAAATACTAAATTTAATTTTGTAGTTATAAAAATATGTGATAAGATTTATACATAATACCATTTAATTTCTTTTATCATTTTTTTTTTAACTTAACGTATTTCCAATGGCGGACTAAGCCCGTCAGACGCCCGAGGCCTCAAAGCTGAATGAGCCACCCCCCCCCTCCCCCCTAGTTTAATTTTTTTTTTTTAATTTTAATTTTATTTTAGGGAAAGTTGACAGCGAAACTGAGATTACATAATAACATAGCTACATAGATAGTTAATTATGCCAATTATGAACTTTCCACTGATGATAGTGAATAAATGATAAAGTGTGACATTGTAAGGGTGTTTTCTTAATTAATTTATTTTTTAAATTAAACAATGTTACTTTCTTTAATTTATCTATAATGGATTACCACAAAGTTATATCTACATTAAAAAAATATATATACATTTTTTTTGTTACAATATATGAAAGGGGGGGGGGGGGGGAGAAACATAGAATTAGGATTAAGAGGCAAAGGACGGGACATTGAACTTTTTGGTTAGAATCATGTTGCTTAGTGAGTTTTCGTTTTATGTCACGTAAAGTCGAGTTAAAAATGTCAATGTGGTAATAATTTATGTTAAATGAGTGTGTGGATCAGTAGATAAATGAGTTCTGTTTGGAGTTGGTCTTGCAAACAGGGAGATTAAAAGTAAGCGACTGTCTACTGTTGCGATTTGGAACGTGGAATGATAGGCGTTGAAGAATATCAGGACTATCGATTAAGTTATGTGTAATTTTAAATAACATTATCGAATCTGATATATTGCTTCGGCAAGTTAACGTCTGTATATTGAAGAACTTTGCAGAGCCTTCATTACTAACATGAGATCAAAAAGAGCGGAAGTTGAGGTACCTTAAGAATCTATTTTGAACACTTTCAATTCTACTTTTGTGTATTACATAGCCTGGGTTCCACACTTGAGATGCGTATTCAAGCATACTACGAACGTATGAGAAGTAAAGAATTTTGAAAGTAATAAGATCTTTGAATTATTTACAGGAACTGGTTATGAAACCAAGCATAGAAGATGCGTTAGTGACTATGGGGTTGATATGTTTATTGAAATTCAGTTTACTATCAAGTATATTCTATTAGGTCCTTAATTTCTGATTTAATGGATAATGGTTGATGATTAATTGAGTATTCGTGGATAAAAATGTTTTTATTTCTGATAAAGCGCACGACGAACCACTTAGATATTTTTATTTCCAGACAATGGGCATTACAATACGTGTTCAAACGTTGCAAATCATCTTGCAGCTTCTGACAGTATATCAGCTTCTGAGAGTTTAGAAGTTGATGTAATTTTACAAGCTTTTTATTCAGTTCACATGGGCCTCTGGTCCTGGGGGGCCTCTGAACGCCTCCATGTTCCCTTGATTCAAATTGATCAAGGCTTTAAGATCCCAGGACACTGTAAATAAAGTATTTTTTATTTCATTTTCTGAAAGATGCATTTGTTAAAAATGCTAACACTAGATGTTTAAAGGAAATTCGTAAAATTGACGGAGATACAGCATTTTATATGAAACCGTTTTAAATAGTTTGTAAGTTGAATTATCCTTTAAAACTTCGAACGCGGTTTTCTCGAAACTACGTTTTTTAACCAGCCGAGCGATTCCGTATTTTTTGTGGGATCGTTATTAGATAGCGGACGTAATCTCCCGTCAGATTTGTGTGATTTTTGTGTCCGTTATTTGCTTTTTCTATGTATTACGTACATTAAATGAATAAATAATCATGCGTACTTGCAGAAATTCGTGTTTAAATCGATCTAAACTAAAATATGTGTCAGTAAATATGACACACAAATCTGACAGGAGATAACGTCCGTTATCCAATCACGATCCCACAAAAGATACGGAATCGCTCGGCTGGTTAACAACATATTAGAAAAACTAATATACATATCTGATTTGCATGCACCAAGTCTTAAACTGTTCGAAAATCCAATTAGAGGTACCCATTCTATTTTTTTATGACGCTAAAAATTTTCCATACAAAAATCGAAAATAAAATTCGCTGGTCCCCCATTTTTTCTTTTTTTTAGACATCGAAATTCCCTTACGTGGTGTCAAAGACACTCGATTTTCGTACTGTATAAGACTTGATGCATGCAAATCATATATATAGTTTTATAGGTTGTCAACCAGGTTGAAAAACGTGTTAAAAAGTTCGTCAAAACACGTTCAAAGTTTTTCTGAAGGATAATTCAATATACAAACTGTTTCAAACGATTTCATATAAAATGTTGTATCTCCGTCAATTCTACGAATTTCTTTCAAATATTTGGTGAGATCATCAAGAAGTGATTTTTTCAGTAAATGAAATTAAAAAAATGGAAAAAAAGTACAGTGTCCTGGGGGCTTTAAGGCTAGGGGCCCGGGCGGGCCTTCCCCTCCGCCCCCCCCCCCCCTTAGTCCTCCACTGCGTATTTCTATAAACACTGTTCCACCAAACAAAACCCCCCCCGAAATTTTTCTCTGGCTACGGCCTTGTTAAGAGCTTTTGCCAATGTTTTCTTATTCAAAGTTTTAAGTTACTAGTAAATGCGTTGTAGTGTATATATGCCATGTATTCTAAAAGTTAATTCCTAATTTAGTCGTATGAGAAGATAACGATAAGTGTATTTTATTATAAATGTTGTGAATGCGTATTGTTGTAAATACTCGTTTACCATAACAAAACACTTGTCTTTATTATTTAGACGAGAAACTCTTACAATCGGGATCGATTGTTGGAAGAAACCTGACTGCTCACTTCTCTCGTGAACTGGAGGGGCGAACCTATAATTTTTTTAAGTGAATACCATTGTGATTTTAAACTCTTTGAAACGAAAAATAGCGACACTAAAATGTATACATACATCCATAGGATTTAGCCTGCGAGAAAATGAGATACTATAATCGGTCTCCTCTTTGTGCGGTGCTTCGTAGTCTATCGGTCTCGTCTTTGTGCGGTGCTTCGTAACGTCCCAACTTTTGTCTACTTTAGTTTTCTGAATGTTTCACTTCTACCGCGTGTGGATTGCACACTATATATATAATTACTCTTAGGGCCTATGCATTCTTTGGGAACGATGTGTGGAGGGTATTTTTAGGGAAAGGAAGGGGAGGAAGTTTTGGTAAGGAAAGGTGGGGTGGGTAGGAATCTGGGGATAAATGTGTTTAACTCACTGCGTCATAAGGCGATAGATCGAGAGAGTTCGGCTGGAGATGCCTTGGTTAGGTCTCCCTTGACCAATCTCTCCCGATCCGGCCTGATATGCAGTAGGAGGGCAAATACGTTAGCCGCCAAGACCTAAAGAAACCTCACCCCATGAACCGGAGCACCCCTACTAAGTTACCAAACGAAGCGAAACACTTATGGTGATCTACGGCAGAGTTGGTTTTCCAAAAAATGTCTCGCGGGATGGCGAACCCATACCCACCTCCCAAATTGGATTAGGTATTTACAATCAGAAACAAATGTTGGTAGAAACCTGCTAGCTCACCTCTCTTGTAAACTGGAGGGGCAAACCTATATGCTAGAGACATCTCTTAAATGACTTTATAAACTTTATGAGCTACTAGCAATAGTACCATCTATGCTTAGCGGCTCGAACTATCAAAAAAAGAATTAAAATATTTGAAAATTTGTCACCATAGTATTAAATTTTCGACCACTGTGCGACTTTCCAAAGATTCCAGGCATTTCCCAGGCGCTTCCCAGGCGGTTACAGGCGGCTCCAAAGCGGTCGCAGGCACTCTGCCTGGCTTTGCGGAATTGGATTCAAGAATCTGAGAGACGCTCACGAGAAAATCAATGTCTGGGCACGATCTTCCGTTTAATCCGTTTTGATTATACGAAGCTGTGAAGTGGTGTAACCTCTAGACGGTAAAGCGGTAGTCTGCAGGCTGCGGGTCCAATTTTCATTCAAGGATTATGGAAATAAACACAAAATATTAACTTATTTAAGTGATTGCATTTTCTTTGTATAATCTCTACACTAGAGGCCCTAAAAAAATAATTCCCGTCAGAAATAATATGAAAAAATTATTTTCCTCAGGGCCTCCTGTGTGGGGTTAATGTAAAAAAGACGTATTTTTTTCTACCGCCGACAATCCACGACACCTATTTTTCCAACAGGACTGACGAAATATGAAAGCGAATATACAAAATTGGCTACCACACAATAAAGAATGACGCTAATAAAGTACAATGCATGTCACGAGGACGTGAAAAGGCCGTGAAGAACACTCCATCCAACACACAATGGGCTCTTGATCCACGCGACTGACTTGTGTGGAGTGGACAGTACATATTGTATACTCTTCACAGGCCACCTGCTTATTACAGGGATACCTGATATGAGTATACCATTCATGGATACCACCTTGTGTGATTTATTATATCATGTAACCATTGGGTTTATTGTGTGGTTGATTGGTAAAGCGTGGTGATGATTTATTGGCTCTGCGATCGTTTAACCCCTAGAGCAATTTATTTTGGGGAATGGATATACATAGGATACGTACTTGTAAAATGCATGCTTATGATTAAGCCCGGTCCTGCATTTAAAATTTAAGCAAAGAAAAGGCCTTTTTATTATATTTTCTGAATTTGTGAAGATCCCATTAAACTTTTAATAAATAGTTCTGGTCAATTTTTATTCAATTTGGCTATTTTCAATTTTGGTAATTTTTTAGCCAATTTTGTCATTTTCAATTTTAGTAAATTTTTAGACAATTTGGTTATTTTAAATTTTGATCAATCATTAGTCCATTTGGTTATTTTAAAATTTGGTCAATTTTTAGTCAATTTGGTAGGCAAGTACGGCGAACGCAGCCCTGGGAGTCATTTATTGTATAATTAACACCGCTGCCGTAGACCACCCGTAGTAGTTCGCTGCATTTAGTGACTTTAGTGGCAGGGGTGCCTGGTTTCATGGGGTGAGGTTTATCCAGGTTTTTGCCTCGGATGCGTCTACCTTCTTACTGCATGGGGGGCCAGATTAGGAGATACCCATTGCGAGAGACTATGACTGCCGGAATCTACATATACACCCATCGCCTCGCACCGCAGTCGAAGGACATCATAGACCTTGAGTAAAGTTATTTTCCTCTGAGCCTGCGAAAGTAATGTAAAAAATAGTTTTTTTTTTCATTACTTTCGCGGGATATTAATAATCAACTAAGATGGAATTACTAATGCAGTATATTTATAATAATCCACTAGAAGAATTAAAATATTTTTTTTTATTAAATACTCTTAAAATACATACATTAGAAGACAAACGTAAAATAAACGATTTAACCTTTTTTTCATTGTTTGTTTTTGGGGTGTTATGCCGTGTTGCGCTACCTCCTTCTTTAGCTGACGTTTCGGACAGCGTTGCAGTGTCCATCATCAGGGCAGATCCAGCAGATCTGACGATGTGGATCTGCCCTGATGATGGACACTGCAACGCTGTCCGAAACGTCGGCTAAAGAAGGAGGTAGCGCAACACGACATAACACCCCAAAAACAAACAATGAAAATGCTTTTGGCCGTGAAAATCTAAAAACGTATCCGATTTAACCTTTTTCTTCAAAATACTAAACTTTAAATTCTACTATTGCGAACTTCTACGACTCATACACTTACGAATATTCACAGTAACAACACGACAAAATACACTATTCTACTGCAGTATTCATAAGCGTAACTACATTGCCCACTCTCCGACATAATCAATATTGTTTTTGTCTTTAATTTGTGATAGCATCAACCATGTTCAGTGTAATTATTGTACCTGTGAAAGCTTTGATGTAACTCACTGTTGACAAACCTAATAAAAAAATTTAATTATTTTTTTTTTTAAATTAAATATAACGATTTCCCTTTGGGAAATCAGTACTTAGGTGATGTTGATATATTTAATACCGACGAGTTTTGTGGATCATGTAAAATATTTATTCCAAAACTATTACTAAACTCATCTTGTATTTTTGTAAATCTATCAAATCGCTATATTTTTTCAGTTTTTATTTCTTGTATTTTTATGACTTGTGTGCATTCTTTATCAAATGTAATTTTATTTTTATTATTTAAAAACTATCTGTCATGTTAAAATTGTACTACCAATAATGTAAAAGCTCTCTGGGCGTTACATAAATAAGTAAGTAACCTCAGGCGTATTTTCTTAGATAACTTACACGATTGCTAAGTAATAAATAATGCAGTACACTTTCCTACAATACGACGTGCAATTTAGATTGGAATGTATACGAGATTAGTACGCACCTCTTCGTTCTAATATTGTATACATTCAAATATGCCTCGAGGTATGCCTCCATTCTCTGCTTCAAAGCCTTCCGAGCTGTTGATGACTGTAGGTAAATCTCGGTTAAATCCACGAGATACTCGAATGCAAATAGAATAATATAGCATGGTGTTTGCATCCGCTTTTAATTATGGTGTTAATTACGAACTTGTGGAATGTGGAATCAGAAGCCGTAATGTCAGGGGTCAGAAAGACGGGCTTTCGAGCAAATAGATTTTTTTGTATTTCTTGTAACAATATCGGTATATCATCTACAAGTGTTTAAAATCACTAATAAATATTGACAATCCCGAAGAACATAGTCGGTTTTGCGATTTTGTAGATTTATTTATTTGTACACGCCCTTATTAAGGCTTTTACACATGATAAAATTAAAAATGCATTCAATATAGTCAACGAATTAAAGAGATATAACAATTAAAATAAGTACCAAGTATAAAAATTTAAACTTAAAAACAACAAACAGAGAAAAATATAGGATGCACATTCATGTAAATTTCGATACATATTGAAAATTTATAAACATTTCAAAGTTATGAAGATATACATACAGATTTAATAACAATGTTTTTATAGGCTGATAGACATTCAGTACCGTTGGTGTTCATGTAATATTTATTCCCTGCACTGTGCCTGTGCAGTCGGTTCATTACTGAGTTTATTTCTGCATTGGTACCTGAATTGTTACAATGGTAAGGTACCACCTCCGTAGTCCAGTGGGTAAGACTCTTGACTCACAATCCGGAGGTCGCGGGTTCGAAACCGGCGTGCTCAAATAAATTTTATTTGATTAATTTGTGTTATTTCACAATTAATTCATTTAAAATAATATATAGTATATTTGCGGCACGTTCCAGAGTGGAAGATACTATCAGTATCGCCCTGGTGTAAGACCACCATTCAGAATTGAAACGTTGCTTGAAAATGGCTTTAGCCGTGTTTGGTGACCAGATCTGAATAGCCAGGTATTTCCCAACCTTCCTCTTCCCCACCTCCTTCCCCTCCCCACTACCTTCAGCCTCACAACATACCCCAATTGGGGATGCCATAGTCTCACTGGCTCCAGACGGGAGCAGTTGAGATTCTTGTCCGGTATTCACTGTAAAAAAAAAAAAACCTTCTGTGACGAACCGTTCTACCAGGCACATGAAAGTTAATCAGCTTTTGCAATAGAGCTGTTTTAAGTTTCATTTCTGCATTTATATTTTTAAGCAATGTAGTGTTGTTTTGATATTTTGCATCTCCTCTCATTTCATTAAAAATTCCGAAAATACAACTTTTAAATCAACAATATAAGCCAACGAAACGATTTTCAATTTTTAGCAAATTCGACATTCTTCTTCGAGACTGTCAATATGTACTTACTATTTTTATTGTTATTTTATTTGTAAACTTTAATTTGGAGGACAAGTGAAGGTACCGCTGCCCGGAAACCATTTATTGGATAACCAACACCCCTGCCAAATGTTACACCAAGTGGTCCGCTATATTTGGAGATTTAGCAGCAGTGCCCTGTTTAGGGGGTGAGGTTTGTCTAGGTCTTTGCGGCTGATATGCGTTTGCCAACATACTGCGTGGCGGGCTGAATCGGGAGAGACTGATTAAGGGAGACCTAACGTAGACGTCTCAAGCCGGACTCTCTCGACCCATTGCCTTGCACCGCAGTGGGATGGGTGGATTCGTACGTCCGTCACTCCTGGATACAATAACTCCCAGATTCATACCCACTCCACACACATTTTTCCTTTCCAAAAGTACTTTTCTCTTCTTTCACTAAAAGACCCTCCACGTAGCATCTCCAAAGATGACATAGAAATTGATAGATTTTTATAATCAAAACCTCCTGTATGGAGTTTTAATTTAAAAAAAAAAAAAAGATTTACAAAATTCTTTACATTTTTTTCATTATCAATCCAAAACTTATTGTCATAGAAAATTTGTAATAAATAATAACTATTAATTAGAACTTTAGATATTTCTGTTCAGAAAATACTTAGTTCAACTAGGCTTCTTATATTCATTAAAAAAAGCCTTTTTCTTCAATGTTGAAGAGTCTAATAATGATCAATTAGTTTTGATTACAATGTTTATTACGGTGCTACGAGTTGTTTGGAACTTTTTATTACGACTATTTCTCTAGTATTTTAATTTTATTCCATCTGGCCTCTTACAGCCTTACTAAAATACTTTGTGAATATTTTATACAATTGTTTAACAATCGTGTGTGTGAAAACCTTACTAATATAGACACTGACAAAAAATAGTTAATTAAAAGATATGTACATCGCTTATCCACCCAAAGAGGGTTGTTTATCTGTTATATACACATTTGACAGATACCTCTGGTCTGGAACTCCATAATACGTGAAAAATACCCTCGACTCTGTGCAGAAACGGGCGGTCCGTTTGATAGATCATTCCATCTTGACAGACGGATTGCAATATTTAGAGCACATGCGTCGGATGGGAATGCTATCCTTGTTCTACCGGTATTTCAATGGAATATGCTCCGAGGAACTAACGTCATTGATCCCTTAGTAAACGGTTGACATTTGTCACATGAGAACGGGTCGCTTCTTCGACTCGCTCTTGAGTTCAACAGCTCGACTGTGGAATGATTATCCGTCCTCTGTGTTTTCTCCTTTCTACAACATGGGTCTCTTCAAGACCAATGTTCATTCCTTCCTCTTCTCACAAAGAAGAAAAAATATATATTTTTTATATACATTTCATTAAAAAACCCTCCACGTATCGCTTTTAATCACTTTTAAATTATTTTCCTGATTAGCTGTTGGAAATAGCTACACACTTTTTACTGTACATTTACAGTTAAATTTAAAATTGTTTAACTAATATGTATATTGTTTTGGTTTTTCAGGTCATACCAGCCATGTTCCACACAGCGAGCATATGGCTGACACTGGCGCTAGCTGTCCAGAGATATATATACGTCTGCCACGCCCCTGTCGCCAGAACTTGGTAAGATAGACCCCCTTACATTTCACATGTTTCAACAAAAGTCGCATAACAAACAAAAAGTTACTTTCGTCTTTTTTTGTTCTTATGACGAAAGGCAACAACCCAAACGAAGGTATTATTATTATTAAGTATGACACAGTTTTATAATATATAGTAAAACAGTACAAAACTATAACAGTAGCTTTATGGGTACTTAACCCAAAGTAAACTTCTTATTGTTTCTTCAACCGCTCATTAAACCCTTTAACAAAAGACTTACGAGTATTTACTCTGGGTTAGCTGAATGTAGTTCAGTCCTGCCAGAGATATTTCCTTGAAGATGCACGGATAGGACCGGAAGGCAGCTTAACTTTCTCGAGTTACCACATGATCTTATATCGGTCATCCCAGCTGTGACATCTGAGTGGCGGGCTGGTGATTCTAACCAATAATAGCGTCCTTCGTCCTTAGTAACTAGCTGAAGTCCCCGGCGATGCCCGGGCTTTACACAGAGTTTTCGAAATCAAATGTAGAAGGTGACCTTACTCTTGTTTTGATGGCCACATGTGCAAAATTTTATCAACCTTGGCATAAAACTGTAGATTTGCATACATATCAAATCCACACCGCCCACTTGCCACCCCGCTCGTCCTCCATATACAGACAATCTCCTTTATCTATTATATATTTCAACCAATTTACACAAAACCTTGACAAATTATATACCTGAATCTATCTATTGGTGAAAACCGCATGAAAATCCGTTCAGTAGTTTTTGAGTTGATTGCGATCACACAGACGCGGCGGAGGACTTTAATGACAATCAATATACGCTCGAAATAATAAGAAGGTTTTAATACGCTTTCAAATTGTGTAATTCAAAATAAAACGTAATTTTTTTAAATACAAAAATTTTGATGCAGACATTAAATATTTTAAAATGGCTTACCTTACGCTTTTTCAAACTAAAATTACTGATTAATTAGGCAAATTTATTATAAACGTTTTTGTCAATTCATTTTTTTATCGTTTCATGTAAAAATTATTAATGAAAAATTCCATAATAGTTTAAAGGTTGTTACGATGCGCCCCTGCAGCAATTAGATTCGAGAGCACAGAACGCAGCAAGTCCACAGCTCGGCCGCCCCCTCTCTCCCCCCCGTTTCCTGTTTCCCCCCTGCTTCTCCCCGCCTGCCCTGCCACTCGGCAGTCCGCGGCCACTCGACAGACGAGATTCGAGAGCCTTGGGAAGCACACGTACGCGGCCTGTAGCCGGCGGACGAATTCAATGGGGCCGCGATGTATTATTGAAATACCTTTGAGTAGAATCGGCCTTTTTGCCGCGCCATATAGTTCGGTCTATTTAGACTACGAAAGTGCCTGATGGAACTGCCACATGAGACGAGGTTCCTGCCAACCTACATGTAAGCTGTATCTTGATTTCCTCCTTTAAATGTGTCCGTAATCAGTGAAATGTAGGGCCCCCGCGAAAATCACCACTCGGAGAGTTTCGTTTTGAGAGAGAGACAGTGAGAGTTAAACACTTTAGCTAGGTTTGTGTAATTTGCATTTCTTGTAATTGAATTGTACTGTAGAAACCTATGTACTGTGTTCGAGTTTACAATACATGTCTTAATGATTTAACTTTGTTATTATTCTGCTACGGCGGGAGGATTGTTGACCAGTGTGGATCCCGTGGGACGCCGGAAGATAGAGAGAAATTCCATAGCTTTGAGCGGCTCACCCCCTGAATAGAGAGTACCATTGTCCCGCTGAGAGCTAGCCAGGGACGTGTTGGGCCTGGTGTTGGTTTAGAAGCCGACATCGGGGCACCCTAACAACTGACGCCCGAACGTGGGGCTGGAATTTTTTTTCTATCCCGGTCGCTTTGCGGGACCCTTGTTTGTCGAAATCCTCCCAGCATAACAACTGACGCATCAACGTGGAGCCTGGAATTTTTTTCTATCCCGGTCACTTTGCGGGACCTTTCTTTGTCAAAATCCTTCCCGCATAACAACTGTTTTGTAAACATTAATTATGCCTTGATATTCTACAGTGAATCCTGTGAAAAAACCACAGAAACCAATATGTAAATTAGATCCATAACAGATCTGATTGTAATTATGAATTGAATCACATTTGAAACAACGGCCATTTTGAGTACCCGAAACGCCAGCCTTTGACCGCGAATTTGGATTGCGCACGCGTCACCAAACAACGGGCGCATAGCAACAGTAATCCGCGCCAAATCTAACGGCCGATGTTTCACGCGATATTCTCTGGATTGCGCGCGCAAATGCCTTGTTCGCGCCAATATCCCAACGGAAAAAGCCGTCGGAATGAACAACTGACTGTTGCTAGGCAGCGTTTAAATCCAAACCGCTTTTATGATTGAACCGGATACCAATGGAAATCATTATTATAAATTTGATTCTGGAACCCCAGTTATTTTGCGAATTCCTTAATGAAAATTTCGGACTTACGTATTTTAATTATTTCTGCACAATATACCAATTGGCCCACTTGTGTCTGTCAAATTAGTACAACTTAATGTTTCTCCAAATGGACAAAATAATGACTTTCTTTCCCCATTATACATTATAGGTACTGTTTTTTTTCAGCATAAGTGAAAGTGAATTGTGTTTTTTCCCTTACATAAGTGAAAAGTGGAATAATAATAAAGCCAATGACTGATTCCATGAATAAATAAAATAATTTTAATATGGTTGACGCAATAAATCCCATATTCAGTCATTTTCATCCGGAAGTTTGTCCTTTATTTGCCAGAAAAGTGCCTTTTGTAAACTTTAGTGCCTTTCTCAGTGCAAAGTGATTTGTGAAAATAAAAAAACCTGTTTTCTAAAGGTCAGTCCTGGCAAAATTTTTCAAAAATAAATAAATACTTGTGAATTTCACAGTTTTCTCAAAAGTGGTCAGTGAAATACAAAAACCTTTACCACTAAGGTCTTTCCACGCAAAATTTTTTCTCGTCTGCCTCCCTTTGACAAGAATTCTGGTGTCATGTATACAAAACACATTTTGGAAGTGCCAACAGTGATCACCAAGTGAAAAGTGCCTCACAAAAATTAATTTTGCGCTTTCTAAAGGAAACCCCTGGCCAATTTTTTTTTCTTCTCCTCACCACCCAGGAAACTCACAATGGAGGACAAGCAAGCTATTACACCATCCAACTTGGGTACCATTCCCAATGTGCATAGTTTATCCAAAGCCCACTTACAAGCCGCTTTAAGGGATAGAGGACTCTCGCCATCAAGCAAATCTAAATCTACATTGAAGGCATATGCACTTTTATTCAACAAAAAGTACATTAGGAGAATAAACCTCGCCCCCTCCAACGAAAATAATTCACGTTCGGCTACGCAAGTTTTGGATAATCTTGACAAAGGACCTACGCCGCATGTAATGATAAAACAGGACGTCGCACCCATCTTGACACAAGATAAAACTTACGATTTATCCTCTTGGAAAGTCAAATATAATGGCGTCTCCGATGTGCTGGATTTCATTGACCGTATTGAAGAAACGGCTACAATCAAAAATATCCCATTCGAGATTCTACGGAGAAACTTTATAGAACTCATCTCCCCAGAATTAATTCCGTGGCACCGCATCCAAAAGACTAAATGCAAAGATTGGAATAAACTCAGATATGCCCTAATCTCTAGCTTTGGAAAAAAGGAGGCCCAGCACCGGATCAAATTATCTTTACTATCTATTAAACAACTAGTAGATGAACCGGTGGCAACATTCATAGAAAGAGCTGAGTCCATCAACATCAAGCTTTCACATCCTGTTCCGGAAGCTGAACTATTACCAGTCATAACTGATGGCCTTTTAAGCAAATACGAGAACATCATCACCTCACAGAAAATTGCATCCCTGGCCCAGCTAAACGAAGTCTGTCTCCTCCTGGAATCGTACCAGGATAGGAAAAACATAAAGAATGTGTCGAATAATGTGGTTGTGCCAAGCCGTTCGTCTGGTTTAAAACCAGAATTCGACAACAAAAAAGTGTGCTCCTTTTGCAAAAAAGTAGGCCACCTGGCCGTTACTTGTTTCAAGCAAGCAAGACTCCTGGAATCCAAGGAACCCCGAACCTCCAAGAGACACCACTCTAGGGACCGCTCTCCTCCACGCGACGAACTGCGCAACATTTTTAAGAAATCAAGGCACAATGCAGAAAGGTTACAAAACCCAAGCAATGTCAGACCTCAGGTGGATTTCTCCAAGCCCCCACCAAATTTCTACATGAAGAGGCCAAAAAACTAAATAATAACCTCTCAGGCACCCATTCTGAACCAAGGTCTAAAGAATGGACTGATTGGTTATCACACATTAAGTATTTTAACCAGGCCTTAAATGTTTCCTCGGTTTGTTGCAAACAAGCTAAAGATGGGAGACCCTATGCTCTTTTCTCTGTTAACAATGTGCCCTTTTCCGGATTACTTGATAGCGGTGCATCTGTCAGCTGTCTTGGCAACAATGCTCACCTGCCTTTTGTTAACAGTGATTTTAAAATTTCGCCACAAACAACACACCTGACGACTGCGGATAATGTTTCCCAGCCGGTCATCGGTACCCTTGCACTCCCAATTAATTGTAACAATAAAATAGTTACAATCAATTTTCTAATAGTGCCCTCTATATCCCAGAATTTCATCCTTGGTGTTGACTTCTGGAAGGCTTTTAACGTTGCTCCCCAAGTATTTAATACTCTTGGCGAAACCTCCACTGCTGCTCAAATTAGTGAGATCCGCACAATAATACCTCACGAAAATTTAAGCACGGACCAAGCTCTCCAACTAAAGGAAATGGTCAATAAATTCGAATCAATATCTTTCGAAAAATGTGGATTGGGTTTGACAAATTTGGTAGAACACCACATTAAAACCAATGGCCCACCCATAAAGCAACGTTATTACAATTTAGCCCCCCAAAAGCTTAAACTTTTAGAAAAAGAACTTGATGAAATGTTAAAAATGGGTGTGGTGGTTCCCAGCAGAAGTGCATGGACCAACCCAACTATTTTGGTTTCTAAAAAAGATGGCTCCGCACGTTTCTGTCTCGACAGTAGACGTTTAAATTCTTGTACGGAAGCTGACGCATACCCCTTACCTTACGTCCACGCGACCTTAGACAAACTGCGCCAAGTTCATCTCCTCTGTTGACCTAAGCAAAGCTTTTTGGCAAATACCTTTGGACGCAGAATCGTGTGAAAAAACTGCTTTCGTTGTACCTGGTAGGGGAATGTTCCATTTTAAAAGATTACCCTTTGGTCTAAAGAACAGCCCCGCCGAATTACAAAGACTGATGGACAAACTCTTCGGTCCTGAAGTCGATAACAGCCTGTTTTGTTACCTTGACGACCTCATCATCGTCAGCGACACCTTTGAAAAACACCTATTAATGTTGGAAAAGGTTTTTCAACAACTCAAGTTCGCTGGTTTAACCATCAACTTGAAGAAGTCTGAATTCTGTAAGTCCCGTTTACGTTATTTGGGATTCATTGTCGACGAAAAAGGTCTAAGAACAGACCCCGCTAAGGTGGAAGCCATGGCAAATTTTCCCCGACCCAAAAACGCGAAGGAAGTCAAAGGTTTCCTTGGACTTGCAGGTTACTACAGGAGATTCATCAAAGACTTTTCCACAATTGCAGCCCCCTCAAATAAAATTACCGGCACCCGTAAAGGTGTCAGCAACTTCCGATGGTCTGCTGAAACTGAAGAAGCGTTTACAACTTTAAAAAATGCCCTTCAAAAAGCCCCCGTTCTGAATTGCCCGGATTTTGCACTCTCTTTTACCCTCCACACGGATGCCTCCAACGTAGGAATCGGTGGAGTCCTAACCCAAGAGTTCCCAGATGGCGAACACCCTGTAGCGTATTTTTCCCGTACATTAAATAAACACGAGAAAAACTACGGAATTACCGAAAAGGAGTTATTGGCTGTATTGGATTCTGTTCACCATTTCCGCGGTTACATAGACGGTAGCAAATTTACTGTAGTCACAGACCATAGTAGTTTGAAATGGTTGATCTCTTTAAGTAATCCCTCCGGTAGACTCGCTCGTTGGGCCTCCCGTTTGTCTCAATTCAATTTTGATGTTGTACACCGTAAAGGCGCGGACAATATTGTTCCTGACGCTCTTTCAAGAATTGAATTGGCTTCATTAAATGTTGACACAATTGCCCCCCCTCCATCTACAAAAGATGAATGGTACTTGAAAATCTTCGAAGGTTGTAAAAATAATCAACAAAAGTTTCCTAATTTTATCATAAAAGAAGGACAACTATACCGTAATTGCAAGGTACCACTATCCATCCTCGAAGATTACTCTTGGAAACTTGTCGTTCCCCTCGAAGGAAGAGAACAAATAATAATTGACAATCATAGTGCTCCCGACTCTATACACCCAGGAACTTTCAAGACGTATAAAAAGATTTCCTTGAAGTATTACTGGCCTGGTCTCTTCAAACAAATTCGCAATTACATCTCTAAATGTGAAACTTGTAAAGCTTATAAACATAGCACGGCAGCACCTGCCGGCCTAATGGGTAACCCCAAACGTGCCGACAGACCCCTACAGTCATTGTCAATGGACCTCGTCGGACCTTTTCCTCGAAGTTATGCCGGACACATGCACATACTTAGTGTAGTGGATGTTTTCACCAAATTCTGTTGGATCTTCCCTTTAAAAAGAGCCAACGCGTCCGCCATCATCAAACTTCTGGAAAAACACATTTTTATACCTTACGGAACACCCAGAACCGTAATTGTTGATAACGGAAAACAGTTTATTGCCCAAGAATTCAAAGAATTCCTTGCCAAATACGGAATCAAGGACATTTATTATAACACCTTGTACACTCCCCAAAATAACACTGTCGAACGTTACAACCAAACAATCAACACAGCTCTAGCTATTCTAGTTGATAAAGACCAACGCACTTGGTGTAAAAACCTAGATAAAATTCAGGCCGCTATGAACAACACTGTTAATCTGGCCACTGGTTACACACCTTTCTTCTTAAAACACGGTATGGAACAAGTCGTCCATGGTTCTCTACATAGGGACACAAACTTTCCTACGTCATCTGCCACCACAAGCAACCCTACCGCAGACTATGCCCATCGCTTGGAAGAACTGTCGGCCATTTACAGTGAAGTCACTGATGCTTTGCTCCTGGCTCACCAAAAGAGTGCGGACAGATATAACTTACGTAGAAAACATGTCACCTTCAATACAGGAGACATAGTTTGGAGAAAGAACAACACACTTTCCCAAGGAGCCATGTATTTCTCTGCTAAGCTGGCACCACGTTTCGTGAAGGCCAAAGTCCTAAGGAAAATATCAGACCTAGTGTACTCCTTGTCTGACTCATCGGGAAAGCACATTGGTAATTACCACATTAAGGACATTGTAAAGTCTGGAAATGAGGAGTCAAGTAAAACTGCCCCCACTATCTCAGCAAACTTAAAATGATCCAGTATGTATCACTTTTTTTGTAAGCTTACAAAGTCTTACTACGTCAGGCGTGTATTGTGTCAATCACATTCCCATCGTTTCGTAAATGAAACAAGTTGTAAATTATTTTGTAAATTAATGCGTACTCTCCTTGAAGTTACTTTCAAATGTTGTTTTTGCACTGTTTTTCTTTCCCTCACGGCAATTTTTTCTTTATTTTTTTTTCACCTGTTCTAAAACTGATCACTTTGGAACGGAGACACTTTTCGAGTTTCAATGTTTGGGAAGTCGCGAGCCCATTTATTGTCTCAACACGTACACTACGCAATGTTCATGCCATGTCATACCCTGCCTTGTCATGTAATTTTGTAATTTTTCTCCTATTTTTTTGTTGCATTTTTGTCGTGTGGAAAGGAACTTTCTCACCTTTTTATTTTGTTCATGTAAAGTAGTTAACAATTGCCCATCGGCGTGTCGTTCTAGAAGTCGGGTTTTGTAAATTCCAAAGTGTTAAATTCCGACTCAGAACCAGTTAACTATTTTTACAATTTTTTCCTTTCATTTTGTTCATCATGAGTTGTAAAACCTTCCGAGGTATCTCTAGCATGAAAATCAAACAGTGGTTACTTACATAGTCGCCTCTCGTGTATATAAGTTTTTTTCAATTTTTTCCTCTTAAATTAAAAATTGATGGCGTCCTACCCAAATTCATGCTCATGCACCCAAATTGGATATCGACACGTCCATTTTGGAACTCGTATTTATAAAATCAATGATTGGTCTTTATAACCCTGTATATAAATCAATTTGGCTCGTTTCAACTAAAGTACGTAAAACCGAATCATCCGGTCTTTGGTTGTTATAACAAAGCCACTGTTTTCTTGTTATTTTTTTTGCTTGTACGTTACGTATGTCTTATATGACACGTTTCAACCCTACGAGACAGGTTAATAAAACCTTATGGTCATCCTGATTTTGGAATTCACAACTTTTAGGTGTTCATTTAACCAAGTATTTGCAACCCAAATTGCACATAACCTGGTATGTTTGTAACTGCACAAAGGGTATGTAAAACCGTAATTGGTCCCTTTTCTTTGGTCTCCCTCACTGTAGGTTGCCACAACAGACAGTATGTAAAACCATTATAGGTCTGTCTTTGTTTTAAATACTTGGTGTAAGTAGAATTATACTCTGCCATCACCCTTGTACCTTGTAACACGAAGTAACATTAAATTGCTTACCTCCTTGTTATCCTATCGTACGCTCTTGGGCTACGGAGTTAGTTAATCTAACGAATCTTTATAAAATGTGTTAAAATCAAGCATCGTTAACGTTTATTGTGTTGTATTTAAACGTAATCCACCATTATAGAAGAGATCCTTAGAACATCCACCGTCATAGGAGAGATCCTTAGAACATCCACCGTCATAGGAGGGATCCTTAAAATACCTGCCACGATACGAGAAGTTCGTCATAATCACTTTTGCTCATAGCTAAATGTTATTGAGTTGGTCGTGTGACATATTTGTCATGAGCACCGTTTTTCTACAATCTGTTTTGGTCGTGTGTCATTTATTTGTCATGAGTACCGCTTTTGTATTTTGGTCGTGTGTCATTCATTTGTCATGAGTACCGCTTTTGTATTTTGGTCGTGTGTCATTAATTTGTCATGAGTACCGCTTTTGTATTTTGGTCGTGTGTCATTCATTTGTCATGAGTACCGCTTTTGTATTTTGGTCGTGTGTCATTAATTTGTCATGAGTACCGCTTTTGTATTTTGGTCGTGTGTCATTAATTTGTCATGAGTACCGCTTGTATGTATAATTGTGTACAACCCTTGTACACGAGACGTGGAGACGTAATAACAATACTTACCGTGATTCGTGCGAACGACATAATATCGGCCTTGCCATCTTCTTTAAGAGGCATTGTATAAACTCTTGACTTCTGTCTATAATTGAGTTTTATCTTGTATGAACTTACATGTTTTGTACGCCATACGTGAAGACGTGAAAATACTTACCGTGATTCGTGCGAACGACATAATATCGGCCTTGCCATCTTCTTTAAGAGGCATTGTATAAACTCTTGACTTCTGTCTATAATTGAGTTTTATCTTGTATGAACTTACATGTTTTGTACGCCATACGTGAAGACGTGAAAATACTTACCGTGATTCGTGCGAACGACATAATATCGGCCTTGCCATCTTCTTCAAGAGGCATTGTATAAACTCTTGACTTCTGTCTATAATTGAGTTTTATCTTGTATGTACTTACATGTTTTTGTACACTATACGTGGAGACGTTAAAACACTTACGAACGAAATAATATCAAACCTTTTGTGTGCGATCTACGAAACGTAGTCCACAACCCTTTGTTGTCATTCAACGCCAATGCCCGTGGACCTCCTGTTTTTTTACTTCTTTGCAAAAAGGAAAGAAGCCCAGGAATATCTACTATCCCAAAAGGACTAGTTTGTAGCTTCACTGCTAACTATGGGGCATAGTGCTGTGGGAGTTAATCGATTGAGCACAAAACCACCCAACTCGTTGTCTGGGGAACGGATAAGAAAACCCCCAGGTTTGTGAAATTGGAGCAAGGGTCTGTCTTTTCTCACAATCACGCAGGAGTTTTTAAAATGACCCCTAATCTTTTGCCCAATACACGCAAAAGATTAGTCTCTTTAATAATGTGTATTCAAATTTCTCCTCATCCTTTTAACAATTGTAAAGAGTCAGGAAATCTGCTGGTTGATCATGTTTCATTCTCACATGGAGTTTGAAGTGGAAATTAGTCCAGTCTCTAGCAAGTTTCGTCACTCAATTCCTTTCCTTTTCCTTTCCTCTCTCCTCACCATTATGTTCTCAGGTATATGTTATGAAGAGAAAAATCTGTTGTTGACCATAATTCGCCCTCACTGGGAGTGCGAATCGGTAAATTGACCAATTATCAGCAGGCTTTCTCCCTCACTCTCTGCATATGTCTCACCTTTTGTTCTCTTGTCTCAATTTTACGAAACACATTCATGAATGTTGGATATGTACGATATGCACTTGGCGTACCGTCTGTCTCCTTTTGACAACCTTTATTCATGAATTGGTTTCTCTGCTTTTACCGTGACTCATTCACGACTTCTTTGTCTTGTTCTTTGAAATTCTACAAAAAATGTTACCACCTTTATGTTAACATAGGCCATGGAAGGCCGGTTGTTTTTTTAACCAAGACATATTGTCACTCGGCAAACGCCAAGTCATTCTGGTAAAGGAAAATGTTCATGTAATCACAATTTAGTTAGAAAACTCTCTCTTCGTCACTCTCTGGGTCGGTGGTTAAAACTTCGTTTATTTCATTATCTGGACACATTTTGTTTCTCTCCAAACCTTTTCTTCATTGGTCCCTAGGCAGGTAAACTTCAAGAATTTTGCTCTAATAATAATTTCTCCCGGATTAAAAAGAAGCCCAGGCGGATGTCATCACCAACAGCCAAGCTGAGCTTCACTTCCTGACAGCACGCGCTGTGGTTACTAGGTCCCTCCTGCTGCCATTTTTCTACGCATTTGTTCCTGAAAGCACAGACCATACCGCCCATATGTATGTTGTTTTGTCATGCCACAGCAAGTTGAGTTGTCCCACTATACATTATGACACTCTGAACCACCTTTTGGGCACGCTAGCTCCTAGGTTTGTTCTTACTCTTGCTATCAATGCCAACCATGTCGTCTCTTGCGCTGTCATGCAGTGACGCATATATCGTCATGTGTAAACCATCATTACCTTGACCTCCAGTATTCGCTGAATGCGTACCAATACAAGTTATGTTGAGCTACATTATGCTTCAATAACCATTATATACGATCCGTGTTTACCTTAATAACACTTAGGATTCGTACTGGCATGTCTGCAGACACTGGATTCTCCTCTTCAATGACCTCTGTAACCATAGTCGCGGCACAGCAACCACAGTCTCCACTTCGTGAACTTCGACGTCTTCGACAAAACCAAGTGTTTTCTAAGGCCCAAGTGTACTTCTGAGTGTTATCTCAAAGGGGTCTGATTACAGTGATAATGTAATCCTTAGAATCTGTGAAACCACGTCCTCCTCTTCGAAATTCTCCGAACCAAACAAATCCACGCTTCGCAAACTTAGCTCCCAGACCAATGAAACCTTAGAATCACACAGGCATTTTTGTTCTTGCTTTTTGTTCTTCTATCGTACAAATATGAATTGTTATTTTTCAATTGCATAACCATGTATTGTTATTTTGTTCAATTGCATAACCATGTATTGTCATCTTTCAATTGCATAATCTTGTATGTTGTTTCACACCATGTACTTTCACCAAAACTGTTCTTTTCCAAACATTGTATGTACCCCTCACCCATTCCCTACAAACATTGTGACCTAAACTATAACATAAATTGCATGTTCTAGCTAGGCATCTCTCAAGCAACGAATCTCTCAAAAAACCCCAATGGAAGTTTAAGAGGATTTTTTTTTCCTACAGCTCCATTGCCACGTCGCTTTTTTTCCAAGCGCGGGGGGAAGTGTTACGATACGCCCCTGCAGCAATTAGATTCGAGAGCACAGAACGCAGCAAGTCCACAGCTCGGCCGCCCCCTCTCTCCCCCCCGTTTCCTGTTTCCCCCCTGCTTCTCCCCGCCTGCCCTGCCACTCGGCAGTCCGCGGCCACTCGACAGACGAGATTCGAGAGCCTTGGGAAGCACACGTACGCGGCCTGTAGCCGGCGGACGAATTCAATGGGGCCGCGATGTATTATTGAAATACCTTTGAGTAGAATCGGCCTTTTTGCCGCGCCATATAGTTCGGTCTATTTAGACTACGAAAGTGCCTGATGGAACTGCCACATGAGACGAGGTTCCTGCCAACCTACATGTAAGCTGTATCTTGATTTCCTCCTTTAAATGTGTCCGTAATCAGTGAAATGTAGGGCCCCCGCGAAAATCACCACTCGGAGAGTTTCGTTTTGAGAGAGAGACAGTGAGAGTTAAACACTTTAGCTAGGTTTGTGTAATTTGCATTTCTTGTAATTGAATTGTACTGTAGAAACCTATGTACTGTGTTCGAGTTTACAATACATGTCTTAATGATTTAACTTTGTTATTATTCTGCTACGGCGGGAGGATTGTTGACCAGTGTGGATCCCGTGGGACGCCGGAAGATAGAGAGAAATTCCATAGCTTTGAGCGGCTCACCCCCTGAATAGAGAGTACCATTGTCCCGCTGAGAGCTAGCCAGGGACGTGTTGGGCCTGGTGTTGGTTTAGAAGCCGACATCGGGGCACCCTAACAAGGTGTACATTTCAATTTTTTTGTAGTTATGTTTGACTTGAATATAAAGCGTTGTGACTTCTCTTTCTAATACCGTTAAGATCATATTTTTAACCTTGATAGTGAGGGAGACCCAACGATTTCTATGAGACCTTTATGAGTTGTTCCGATAAGCGAACAAATTAGCCAGAGAGGCTAATATCATTTACCTAGTCTAATTTAGGACTATAAATAAATCTTAGCTCTAGTTCTGAACTATTCCTAATAACTTACGAAGATTCCAACTCGGGTCTAGAATTCTACAATAGTAGTTACAATTCACAATATCCCGTTCCAAATAATGAACATATTTACGACCGGCTATTACCTTCTAACAGAGTTTCAAACATTGATATAGGTTGCACTAGAACGGCAATAGTGATGTGACCATAGACAATAATAATAATTGGATAGGTTATTGGGTACCTTAGTAATTTGGTGATTGGGTAATTAGTAATCAGCAGTATCCTCACGGAGACTCTTTATCGAGATATAGAGATTAGGTGCAGAATTGAAGCAGCAAGAACTGCGTTCATAAAAATGAAATCCCTCTTCTGCAATGACAATATAAGCTTAAAACTAAGGCAGAGAATGCTAAAATGTTATGTGTGGTCGGTCTTGCTGTATGGTTGTGAAACATGGACCTTGAAAATAAATACCATGAACAGGTTAGAGGCTTTCGAAATGTGGCTTCACCGGAGAATGCTCAAGGTCCCATGGACCGACATGATCACCAACATAGAAATTCTCAGGCGGGCTAGAGCAGATAGGGAACTGCTTACATTAATCAAAATCAAGAAAATTTCATATCTGGGTCATATACTTCGAGGGGAGAATTATCACTTGCTCCATTTAATATTGAAAGGCAAGATAGAGGGTCGCCGAGGGCCTGGTAGGAGACAAATGTCTTGGTTGCGAAATATACGAGAGTGGACCGGCATTAGAAGTGTGGAGGAGCTATTCCGGGCAGCGCAAGACAGAGAGACCTTTTCAAGAGTGATCGCCAACGTCGGAGGGACCTGATAAGGCATATACAGAAGAAGAAGAAGGTAATTGGGAGAGATAATAGAAATAAGGGAGGTAGAACAAGTATTAGTACTAACAGAAAAAGGCCCACTTCGCAGGTTTTTGATGCTTCGCCCAGTTCAAGTGTTGTTGACAATTTTATAAATCTGATAGGAACTGGTTCCAAAAATAACCGGTTCATCGGAAAAATAAACTCAGGCGATCCAGTGACAGCTAGTCACCGGGACAAATCAACCGCGACAGGCAATGGCTTCAAATAAAATATAAAGACAATAATAATCACAATAACATTAATCTCTCCATACCCGAAGAGATTCACAAAATTACAAATCCAATTGTACTTACGCCTGCCAGCCGATGCTCCTCACGCTAGCTGATAACGTAAGTGGTGCCATCTTTTGTCAGTATTGGTCACTTGCTTGAATTCGGTTATATTACAAAAGTAGCTCTTTAACAAAATTCAAGTACGAAGATGGTTTCGCACAAGGCATGGCGTCAGAGATGTATTCGATGCCGTGTTCTACAGTCTCTAGGCTATTAATAATAACAGATGAAACTTACATTGATCCGTTGTTTCCACGTACAGGCCAAACACTTTATTTGTACGTTAGTGCAGTTTGGTAGCATCTCAAAGACAGCCAACATGACATGCCAAATCTCCCTAATGTCCCGTTCTGATAGGGCAAGTGTTTTAGTCGTCTAGCGAGTATTTTAGTAACTAAACAAGTCCAAACATGCATTTAGTAGTAAGTAGGAGCGTTTTGGTCAGTGAAGTGGCGATTTACACGCTACTCGACTAAATTAGTTGCCCAATCTGAACGGGCTTTTATGTATGGTTGCGACTATGTGACGACGCGCTCTCACTTAAAAAGCAATCGCAAGCAACAAAAAAATGTATTCTTAGTGTCTGTATCGGCAAGAAAGTATGTGGGTAATAGGCATAAAATTCGCTTATTCCTTAACACATACCCACCCTTCTTATCCTTTTTCCTTCACTGAACTTCCTCTCCTTCCTTTCCCTAAAAAATACCCTCCACAGCATCCTCAAAGATGACATGGGCCTGAGGGATTTTTTCTTCCGTGCCTCCTACGATAAGATAATGTAAAAAAAAAAAAAAATTATACAATTTAATAAATTACTTTGTTTTTACCACTATAATTGATTATAAAAAACCAAAGATATTCAAATACAAAGAGATATGCTAATGATAACTGAATGAGATTGTGTGTGTGTAGAGTGGATTTGATATTTGCGAAGATTGACTAACGAAGGACCTTGAATTTTGTGTTACTGTTTACTGCTTGGAACGAGGAAAAACATATGCTGCATATAAAGGAAAGGACTCACCGAAACAGGATAAAGAACTTGTATGCTGGCAATTTTGTCTTCTTTCTCCCCGTCCAATTGGCACTGAAAACAGCAATAGGCGTGCGTTTCGTGTACACGGAGAACACGGCGGAATTAGGTTAACAGATAGCGGGAGCACGGTGGCTATAGTAGGTATGTTGCGGCGCGGGCTGTTGATTGCAGACTGACGTGGTGAAGGTAGTTATAGGTGCGGATTTTGGGAACAAGGTAGGACAGGATTTGCAACAATATTAATACCAATCCCAAGCAGTAACAGTATGTATGTGTGCTATGTAGGTGTGTGTATGTGTAGGTATATGTATTGGCGTAACCATGCCCCCCGCCTGGAAGGGGATGAAAGAATCCACTTCCATAAACCAAAAGAGTGCCAATACGTTTCAATGCGCAAACAAAAAATTATAATGACACGCGGTAGAATGTAATAAATTATGTAAAAGTTACGAAAATATTATGTAAGTTATATAAATGCTTTACCAAATGGTCAAAATGACTGATATAGCAAGGAAATAAAATGAATAAAAAACATTGAAACGAAAAATATGACTTGAAAGGATTCAATAAATAATACTGAACCTGCGGTAGATAAAACTAGTAGGGTTTGGTACCTATTTAACAATGAAACTAATCTAATTGATTTTTAAAAATTAAAGTATTATGAACTAACTTCTAAGATGTCGTTAAATCTATTGTGACGGTAAAGGACAGAGTTTAACAACGGCCGTGCGGTATGTTCTTTATATGATAGTAGTCTATTATTAAATTGACTACATTATCACGAGCGGGTAATAGAATGGGATGACGACTGTCAAATTCCGTTTCAGCATTACTCAATCTGCCTCCTACCCTTAGAATGCCGTCATGAAGAAACGGATTCAATTTTGCAATCGCTCGCCGAACCTTCTTCCCATCTTTGACTGCCTTTATATCTTCGGAGAAATGTTCTTGCTGTATAGAATTTATAACAGCGATTTCTGCAACTAAGATATGGCTTAATTCGAATGCTCGTGGTAATTTCTTAATGAAACGAAAAACATAAATTACTATTCGAATTAATTTCGGCCATGAACTAACACGAGAAGCTAGTGCACACAATAACGGTGGAGCGATTGTTTTAGGGCGGTTATTGTCTTGAACGGACATCAAAATTTTTGTTTTTAATTCGGGTGGATCAGATATCGATTTCGTATCAAAACGTTGTAAAGGCCAATCACTTTTAGGTAATTGGGCAAATACGGGACCGTTAAACCATAACGGATGGTCTATTAGCTGAGCGGGAGTAAGACCCCGCGATAAGCAGTCGGCGGGATTGTCTTGACCTCTTATATAATGGAAGCATTCAGCCCCAAGGTGGTTTTGTATTTGTGAGACGCGGTTGGCAACGAAGGTCTGCCATTTTGCAGGCGGTGAATTTATCCAAGCTAGTGCAACCGTGCTGTCGCAAAAAGCTAAAGTCGTATGAGCTTTTGAATTTGATGTGTAGGTATTACTGACCGTATGCATTAATCGTGCAAGTACTAGCGCTCCACATAGTTCTAATCGCGCAAGTGAAATCGTCTTAGCCGGAGCGACCTTGGATTTAGCGCATAATAAATTAATTGTGGTTTTATCAGTATTCGGACAGTAAACATGTAAGTAAATAACACCTCCATATGCGCGTTCGCTTGCGTCTGAAAACCCGATAAGCGTTAATACACATTGGGGTTCGATTCCTAAAAAACGAGGAATTTTAATAGATTGCAGTAATGGCAATTCCTTTTTAAACTGTCGCCAAAGTGTGACAACTGTTTCAGGAGGAGTATCGTCCCAATTCAGGTTATACTCCCATAGAGATTTAATTATCAGCTTAGCCAATAATACAACTGGTGCGGCGAAACCCATCAAATCCCAAAGACGAGCAATCGTCGAGAGAATATTTCGTTTAGTACACGTTCTTTCGTCGGTGTGTACGACAAATACAAAATGATCAGAAGCGGGTATCCAATGAAGCCCTAGTATTTTTAGGTTTTCATCGGGATTAAATTCCACATGTTCCTTAACACGACGAGCTGTAGGAATCGTGGATAAAAACTTTGGAGAATTAGAAGAGAATTTTACAAGGTCGAATCCTCCGGCAGCGAATAACTGAATTAATTCCGTCGACAACTCGGTAGCTTCCTCGACTGATGAGCAACTGGTGACGAAATCATCCATGTAGAATGAGCCATTTTCCACCAAGTTTGCCGCGAGTGGGAAACGAGATTTTTCATGCGTTGCGAGTTGACGCAGTGAACGCATAGCCAAAAATGGGCTACAAGACATGCCGAAAGTGACGTGATTAAATTCGAACAATTGTAAAGGGTCACTATTGTTAAATCTATACAGCATGCGCTGATAACGACGGCATTCTTCTTGCACTACGATTTGTAGGTACATTTGTTTTATGTCAGCGGTTATAGCTATTGCGAACAATCTGAAATTGAGGATAATGCGAAACAAATCACCTTGTAAATTCTTTCCGGTATGTAGGATGTCATTAAGCGAATAACCCGAATCGGATTTCATACTCGCATCTAGCACCATGCGAATTTTAGTAGTAAGTTTATCTTCACGAACTACAATATGATGCGGTATAACGTAATGAGGTAAGTCAGAATTGTCGACCGGCGAAATGTACCCTTTCTGTAGGTATTCGCGTAATATTTTGTCATATTCTAACTTTATTGCGGGTTGAGATATCAAGCGGCGTTCGAGAGATCGAAACCTGCGTTCGGCGGCGGGTAACGATTCACCGAGAACAGAGGGACTGTTTCGAAACGGCAACGCGACGATATAACGACCTGCCGTGTCACGAGAGGTAGTGAGTTTAAAAATGTCCTCACACTCTTGTTCATCAGGCGTTAAAAACTTCTCATCTGGAATGTCTTCCAATTCGAAGAAGCGCGACAGGCAAAAATCATTATTTTGCGTGAACGTACAAAATGATTGCGTGGCGTTTATACTTGGGTTTTCAATCATCGTTGGGGCAGTACCCAAGATGAGATATCCCAAAGTGGTTTCAATAGCAAATGGCTGGCCGAGAGAACCTGATATTTTGTTTGCCTTTAGAATGCGAGCAAATATGTCACATCCTAAGATAATATCAATCTCACCGGGCGTACAGAATGTTGTGTCTGCTAAGGGCAAATTGTCAAGATACGACAAAGAGGAACGGTTAATGTTAACAGTAGGCAACTCACTGGTTATAGTTTCTACTACATATGGTTTAATCGTATACGACTGAGTGATGTCATAGCGGGAATGTAATTTTAAGCAAGTTACGCCATTTGTCACATTTCTTACGTCACCTATTCCCGTGACGTAAGTACTTGGAGATGACCGCACCGTAAGATTCAAGCGTGAACAGCATTTGCGCGTAATTATGTCCCTTTGGGAGCCGCTATCTATTAGAGCCCGTAACGTCTGTACCTGGCCCTTAGCGTCTCTGGTAGTGCAAACAGCCGTTCCTAAGAGTGCAGTAGTATTTGCACTAGGGCATGAATTTGTTACACATAGCGAAACCGGATTCAAAGAATTTAAGTTATCATTATCGGCATCTGCTTGTAACGCGGGAGATGCTATTGGGTCTGTTTGTGACTTTCGCCCATCAGTTTGTTTGAAATGCAATAAACTATGATGGTTGAGCGCGCATGTTTTGCATGTACTCTTTGATTTACAAGCTTTTGTGATGTGCCTAGTACTGAGGCAGTTCACACAAACTCGAATATTCGATGACTTAATAAAGTTAAATCGATCGCGTGGTTCTAGACTTGTGAATTTAGAACATTGGTATAAAGGGTGCGATCCCTTTTGACAACAAAAACAAATTTCGATGGAGTGATTATCGATTTTTTCGACATTAATAAATGCCTTTGCGGAATTAGTTTTTTGCGGTTTAGCGGTATAATTAATGTTTGAGCCAACGCGGCTCGAGGTCGGTTGCGTGAATTGCGCGCGGTTGAGAATTCGTTGCTGTTGTCTTACAAAGTCGATTAGTTCCGCGCTGGAAGGTAAATTTTCATTATTTTTAATAGAAGATTCGAAAGCCTTTACAGTCTCTATGTCAAGCCGTTTAAGACCCAGTTGTAGCAATATGAATTCTGCGAGGTCTTTTATTTTTAATTGCTTCAGCGCGGCGATGTTAGCGGAGTATGCATCTGCGAAATTCTCTAAAGAAGCGGGCGTGGCCGAGTTAACTGGAGGCAATTTCAGCAATCGGTCAAAGTATGATTCAGCAAGAACGCGTTGATCATTATACTTAGTACACAATGCGTCCCAAATAACTTGATAATTTGTACCAGTTGGCGTAATAGTTTTGCAAATATTTAATGCTTTTCCGGTTAATTTAGACATCAGATACTGCATCTTTTCAGCATTATCCAGAGAATCATTCAAATGTATAACCGAATTATATGTTTCATAGAAAAGAGGCCAATTATCTAATTTTCCGTCAAAGCACGCTATTTCCAAAGGCGGTAACTTAATTTGACGGCGAGGTTTCGCAACTGGATTGGACAGCATATTTGCTTCGGTATATTTAATAACCCCGAAGAGTTCTTCAAATGCATTTAATTGAGAGTATTCAGCAATTGCTTCCGGATTCAATTCCAGTTCGCAATCCACTTTTTCATCTAAAATTGTTATAAATTCAGAACGAATTTTTTCAACAGTAGTTGCGCCTGACAAAAAAGATTGGCGATTGCTAATGCTTTCCGAAGCTTTCCTTATCTTGTCATACACCGACTGTAAGCTTGCAAAGCTAGCTGATAGTTTAGCATTTAAACGTTTGAGACGTCTTTCGTCCCGAGACGACCCGGATGACGCGCTTGTAGCCATTTTATTTATTCCGGTTATATTTTACAAAATATGAGACGATAAACAACTAAAACTGCGGTTAAAATAATGTGTCTGTATTATTTATGCGGAATTAATTAATTAATATTTAATAAATATTTAATTAATTCACAGTGATAACCGCACGGGGTTAAATTGACTGGTGAGCTGCGAAAGGTTAACAGATGCGCCGTGCACTATTTTATTTTGCGTTTATTATCATTAACAAATTATAAATATTACGATCGTATTATTATATTTGTAATGTAATCCAATAATATAAACAATACGAACATTAAGAAATAATCGTATTATTCATAAGGTAGGTAATGCGATTTGATTAGCAAGATATAATTACATGAGTTATCAGAAATAAATATCAAAGCAGTGTCTTGTATCTATTTATTCTAATAGCGGGTAAATATGTTATTTCCAACCATAATACGATAGGTATAAAGAAACAAAATTACTCATGTAGGTATATCAAACTGCGGGTATGCGGGTAATTATTTATATGCGGTATTGTAAAACGTATTCACACTCTGCTGGATTATTATCTACTAATATTATGGTTCAAAAATGTCCGGCTCGTTTGGATCAAGATGAATGAGATTGTGTGTGTGTAGAGTGGATTTGATATTTGCGAAGATTGACTAACGAAGGACCTTGAATTTTGTGTTACTGTTTACTGCTTGGAACGAGGAAAAACATATGCTGCATATAAAGGAAAGGACTCACCGAAACAGGATAAAGAACTTGTATGCTGGCAATTTTGTCTTCTTTCTCCCCGTCCAATTGGCACTGAAAACAGCAATAGGCGTGCGTTTCGTGTACACGGAGAACACGGCGGAATTAGGTTAACAGATAGCGGGAGCACGGTGGCTATAGTAGGTATGTTGCGGCGCGGGCTGTTGATTGCAGACTGACGTGGTGAAGGTAGTTATAGGTGCGGATTTTGGGAACAAGGTAGGACAGGATTTGCAACAATATTAATACCAATCCCAAGCAGTAACAGTATGTATGTGTGCTATGTAGGTGTGTGTATGTGTAGGTATATGTATTGGCGTAACCATTGATAACAATATACCAGCTTTTAAAATGGTCCCCACACATAAATATTCTGAACAACAGAATAAGGAAACTAACATATATATATATTTAGATGTTTAAGAGATATTTTAAACGAAAAATTACTTAGAACCACATACTTCGCTTTCTGTCAATCAATTATACAATACGGCATTATAGGATGGGGCGGTACATATACAAATCAAACACAAACAATTTACATATCACAAAAACTAATAATAAAAACAATTTTAAAAAAACCCTACTCATATTCGTCAGAACTTTTATTCCAACAATTTAAAGTCATAAAATTAAGTGCAATATATTTTTATCATGCAACATTACAAATTTATAAAGATAATATTCAAAATAAAGTTGCACTATTTAAAAACAACAGAAATCTTAGACAAACATCAATACTTCCTACTCCAAAATGTAAAAAAACACTAGGACAATTAAGTCATAAATATCTCGGAGTAAAAATTTTTAATTCTCTTCCTGAAAAAATCAGAAACATGAACAGTATTATAAAAAATTTTAAAACTCACCTTAAAATTATACCGAAAATTTGAACTGAATATAAAAAATAAAACAATTAAACCAATATAATAACACCACCATACACACAAGCCCTGCTTTTTTATGGGGATAAATCAAATAAGAACACATATTATGTAATTACATAATTATTATATTGAATTTATTGTAATTTATGTATCTTTCTCTGAATAAATAAAAAAAATGTCCGTGCGACTGTCGCCGAACTACGGCCTGCTGCGCGTAGTTTGCATACAAAAATAATTGGTTCATTTTCTTGATTTTTTGAAGGTGTGCATTATTATTGGTTAACAATATAGTTTGATTACGGAAAGAATTTGTTCATTTAATTTAGCGTTCGTTTAGTTTATTCGTTAATTATTCGTTCTTTTAGTTTATTCGTTAATTGTTAAACAACACCGGCCCAAAGCCCCAGTCTCCCCTATTAAAAACGGCGGATAGCACATATCCTTATATTTCAATATCTTTGTAAAAAACCGACATGTTTCGTAAGCCAAGCTTACTTCATCATGGTTTTAATAATACTATTTTTTTTAAATAGACATGGAACATGGTGTCAACAGAAAAATAACAAACATAGACAAATAATAAACATAGACAAAGGTAACAATGAAATGAAAATGGGTAGGGACAATATGGAACAATTTACAAAATAAATAAGTTTAATATTGGTTAATTTGAAAACAATTTTTGATTATTAATAATATTAAAATTAGCATTCACACTCTTTCTTATCTCTAAAATTTCAAGTTTATCCAACTGAATACCATTGACATTATGCATTAATTCTATTCCACTGTTGAAGTTAATAATTTAGATTAGATTACATATGTTTTAATTAATTCATCGATTTTTTGATTTTTCTGTTATCCAAACTTGTTTTTACTGCTCAAAGTATTGAAAAAAAAACTCTGAAAAGATGTATACAGTATACAAATCTTAAAGATTTTGGTGGCTTACCTTTATTAGACCTTATTTACTCATAAGAGAGGCAATCTAGTATAGAAATCGGATCCCATTCAATGGTCTCAATTTTCCTGTTTATTTATTATTTGGCATCAGTTGTGAAGGCTTTAACTCTGAGCTTCGGAGGCTTCGTTTTAGTGGAAGATTTGAGGCCTTATAATAAAATTACTTTATTGAGGTATTTCGTAGATAGTCCTGTAATCTATTAAATCCGTTCTGTCTAAAATGCCAGTCAATTATTGTCTACAATTTATAACGGTATAATCTCAACAGTCATAATTTGTATAAATGGCAGAAATTAGAATTTATAATTAGTAAATATTTTTTTGTATCTTACGAGTATTTTCCTTGGGCCGAGGATGAAAAAAGTTCATTCAATTAATAATACGGGCATTTGTCTAGCTTGGTAGTCGAAAAACCATGTAAAATAAACATGTAATAAAAAAAAAAAAATAAAGAACATTTAAAAAAAAAAATCAAAAAAAAATCTTGTCTCATACAGATACGTTTTTAAATTTTCACGGCTAAAAGTATTTTCGTTATTTGTTTTTCCTTCTTTAGCCAACGTTTCGGACAACGTTGCAGTGTGCATCGGCAGGGCAGATCCGGCAGATGTGTAATTTTTTGTAGAAATGTATGCTTATGTACTTGGAAGCAATACCGTGTTGCCAGCTCCACTCCACTACTAGCTGGTATTAAAGTATACTTCAAAACGGTTGTAGATTTCAATTACCTCCGTAATCAGGCATGCTACAATAGGAACCGGTTCCAAATAACTGTTCCTCGAATCCACTGTCATCCAGTGATCGCTAGTCGCCGGTACTAAGTAACTGAGACTAACAATGGCGTAGGAACTGGTTCCAAAATAACCTGTTCCTTAAAACTTTGGCTTAATAAGGAGGTAGCGTAACACGGCATAACACCCCAAAAACAAATTGTCTCATAACAAAGCACAAACCACAAAAAAATCAAAATACAGGATTCAGAGCAGAATGGAATAGTAAGAATATCACAAAATTATAAATCCGTAAACAACGCCATCCTTCATACTGACAAAAACCAAACACGGACAGATGCGCATCGATAATTGATTAATTGTGTAATTGTTAACTTAATAAAAAAAACTGAATTTAATTCAGCTAATAAGTTAACACAACAGCTGATATTGATTCTGATGCGGTACGAAGTTCGCTGGGTCAACTAGTATCATTTAAAAGAGTGATGTAGTTTAAAATAATTACTGGAATACTTATTTTTTAATGTAGAAAACGTAAGAGTTAAAAATATTGTTGAAATTTCTAGTTAATAAATCCTAAATTTGTAAACCCTTGTTAGAGATTTCCATTATGTGGTTAACAAATGAAAGATTCGATTAAAAAGTGATGAGTAAGTCTTTGATTTGGGTTATTGTATCAAGAGCATTATTATCAACTAGCTTTTACCCCCGGCTTCGCTCACACATTCCCCCCCCCCCCCACTCCCACTCCCCCTCCCCCAATCAATCAACAATCAAATATGCTCCGTTTCGCATTCATAATATTAGTATAGCTGTTGGCTTAGGTCAAAATGTAGATAAGTACCTATTTTACACTAAATATTCATATTAGAATACTAATATTTGAATTTTCGCTATCAAAGAAATAATATTGACAGCCCACGTCAAACATTTACTTAGTAATACGCTTTGCCAATAAACGTATAATAGATAATTTCATAACGCCAGAGCTTACCAATATATATATAGCTTATGTTACTCGCAAATAAAGTAGCTTTCGATTAGTGAAAGAATTTATAAATTCCATTTGATATTTATTGCGTGAAAGAGTAAGGACCATCCAACCATCCATACAAACTTTCGCATTTATAATATTAATAAGATGTTTTAATAAAAAATGTAACTCACTATATTTTTTTTTATTTTTTTATATGACGCGAAAATTCATGATTGATAAAGTCGTGGGCGCCTAAAGAAGGCATGGATCGATCAAGTGAATCAAATTACTCCCAAATTTTAAACTAAACTAAATTCTCAAGATGGGCTTACAGTTCAGCCAATAAGGTCATCAACACGAAATAAAACTTTAATGCGCTTCGAAATCTTCATTATTTGATTTTAATAGGTCGTTAAAAGTTTATGATTGAGTTCCATTTAATTAAATAACAGCAAAGTTACAATGGTATCTAACACAGAACAGAAAATCCATAGAAGGGTTATCTATGTAAATTTTATATTTTGTGGCAATTTATTAAATAAATTTGTTCCAAGGTGTTCTGTTCACCTAAAGCTTTTTTACGAATCGGTATCGGTAAAATATATTTTTATCTGAGATTTGCTGTATTTCTGAACGGCACGACTTTATTTAACACTCGTAACTTGCGTCACACAGAGTATTTAATTTTCTGACCTTAAATTCTTTATATATAAATTCAGAATGATACAAAAATGGTTTTCTGTTATATAAGTTTTGAGCAACGTAGAGATTTTATGTGTGAGTTTTATAAGCTCCGCCCTGTAGTGTATCTAAAAGCTTACTGCTTAGTCACATAGATCGCAGTACTAAAAACTGTCCCAAAAGTCCGCTAGATGCATAAACATATTGAATATTAATAGACCAGAACATAAAGGTGAGGGGTAGAGACCAACTATAGCGGAACGAAGGGCAGTTCTTAAAAGTAAACTCTGCTTTTGAATGAATATACCTTTTTACATGGGAGCGCGAATTGTTCGCCGCGTAATGAACACATTTACGAAGTCCAAATATGCAAAGTAAGGTCGCCTATAAGGTCGAGTTCAATATTTTGTTGCTGTATTAAGTGAAGACACTTTTATAAATGTTTCATAATTTACTTACCCCAGTAAACAGGGACGGGCACACGCCATGTATCTCGAGTGACAGTGTATGTTACAAAAATGATCATATTTTGTGATCTGAATTGGCTTAAAATAGTGTAAAATAATGCTTGCCTATGGAATGTAATACGACAATTTTGTTTATTCTCTTTTTCACTTCTATTTTTACACTTTTTCAAAACACAAGCCACTATGTTTACCGTTTTATTTCGTAAAATGCACCGATGAGTGCTCGGCGCTGGCTTGCAGAAGAATGATGACGTCACATTTTTTAGATTACCGCGAAGCCATACACGATCCCAGCCGGTTCCAATGGAATGGTTCCAATGGGAGGGGGAAATAATACGCTGTAGCGCTTAGGGCAGGTCTACTAATATTCATATGTCTATGGCTAGATGACAGCTAGCTTAGTTCAGGCTTTGGACAACAGATGGTCCAAGGGCGCAGAAGCAGTCTTCAGGAGATCACTAGCTTCAGATTCCATTTATCCATTTCCTAGATAGGTCGACTATCGTGGTCCACACTTGTATACGCGAAGTATCAATAAACCTAGATTTATATGTAAAGAACTTTATTCTACTAATTTAATAAATCTCCTTCCAAGGTGAGTTGGAGAACTGTTGGTCAAACACCACACAACCCATGCTGTTATACCATATTGGATAATGGATTGACAAAAAGCGAATACTTCTTAATGGTTCATTGATCAGAATGTATCTCAAATAGCTAAAGATATAGGTCAACTTTCGTACTCTGTTTTTGGTAATGGTCATATGGGGTGTCCATTTTAGGCATTGTTAATAGTAAAATGAGTTAACTTTGAGCACACGAACGCACCCATAATACACTTCTATCTAGGTTTATCTACGGGGTGATATCTAACAGGAACAATAAATAACTCTCTCATAATACCCAGCAAAGGAAGCGAGAAGTTGCGAATTGTGCGAGAGAGATTGCAAGTGACGATAAATGAGATAGATTTCAGT
Source organism: Limnephilus lunatus (assembly GCA_917563855.2). Classification (NCBI taxonomy): domain Eukaryota; kingdom Metazoa; phylum Arthropoda; class Insecta; order Trichoptera; family Limnephilidae; genus Limnephilus; species Limnephilus lunatus. Next base: position 123,713,243 of record OU830592.1, read on the forward strand.
GACGAGATAAATCTGTTAATTGAATTCAGATTTATTACTAGTGTCTTAATGAGCCACTTGCGAGTATTTTTTATTATAAAATTCGTTATTTTTTATTATTTTTTTTACATTGGCTCCACACAGGAGGCCCAGTGAAAAAATTCCCTCAGGGCCCACGTCATCTCTGGGGTTGCTGTGTGGAGGGTCTTTTTATGGGAGATGAGAAGTTCTGGGAAGGAATACGGTATGACGAAAGGGTAGGAATCTGAATATCAGTGTGTCCAAGAATTACGGACGTATGAATCCATCCTTTCGTCGAGAGAGTCCTGCTGGAGATGTCAAAGATTTTCAACTAGTCTGTCCTAATCCTGCCTGCCACGCATCAGGTGAGCAAACACATCCGTCCCCAAGATCTAGACAAATCTCATCCCATGAATTCGAGCGCGTATTTCCAAAACCTATACCGGTTCATTGGCGGTAGCGACAATTTACATTTTAAATACACCTCTATATTGGTTATTTTTTATCGCTTTGCTAAAACAAAAAATATTTAATTTTTCCAATGTTTATATTAGAAATTAATAATTTAATTTCTAAATATTTCAATTTTGGTACTATTCCCATAGAAGGGTTACACCTCTATATTAGTTATTTTTTATCACTTTGCAAAAACAAAAATTGTTCTAAAATCTATATAAAATAATATTTTTAATGTGTATATTATTAATGAATAATTTTATTTCTAAATATTTAAATTTTGATATTGAAAATTTAAATTGTCTGAAATGGTATAGGTTTTGGAAATACGCAATCCGGGCACCCCTGCTAAGTCACCAAACGTAGCGGAGCACTTGGGGTGATCTTTGAAGTTTTGGTTCTCCAATAAATGGTTCCCGGGGCGTCGGCACCCATACGCGACTCCCAAATTCCAGAAATTGTGATATTCTTCAATCCCAATAAATTACTTGAAATATGTTCGGGGAAACTCCAAAAAAGTTCGAGGTTCGTCGATCTTGTATGAAAAATATCAGAAGTTAAAGGTTTTATGACTATTCTAAAGTAAGTTTTTGATAAAAGTCATTGACAGCTAAAATAGCAAAAAAAAAGTTCGTTTGCCTGACTGTTCAGATGTTTTTGTTTTTGATCTTTTTTCAATTTCACCCCCATAGAAAATCTCGTATTAAGAGCGTATAACTAGAGAAAACCAGAAATATGTCATTTTTAAATCAGTGTTTAGACGTATTGATTCTTTTCCAAAAAAATTATAAATTGTTTTCTAAAGATTGTTTTTTATCTATTAAACGTATGTTTTAAATTTTCAAAAAAAATGTTTATTTTTAGTATAATAAGGTTATACCATAAGTCGTTGGCCGATTTGTTAAATTTTCAAAAAAGTTCAACACCCATTTCAAATCATATAATCATGCAGTAAAATAAATTAATACATTATCTGGTAAACGTATGTTTCAGAATTTTAATTTTAGTTTAAATAAAATCATTAAAAATTATATACGTACATGTGTTTCTTGACGAAAATTGGTCCGTTTGTATATTTATTGCGCACTTACAAACTTAGATATTTCAGATTTTTTTACATTCTTATTTTGCTCAGACATTATTGAAAAATGATAAATACTTAAGAACAAAAAATAATTACAAAAAGTACATAATTTTAATAGTTTTATCGTCACGCCTTTCAGCATTTTTGGATGCAGGTATAAATTATGAATGGAATGAAATAAAATCGATATTGAGTTATAATTTTTAAAAAATAATTTATCTTTCTCATTGGAACCGCCCTGTATGATCGTAAGAATTTTTCGACTAAATGTGGATTTTTGGTCGCTGGCTATTTAAACGCCCTTAACAACAAAACGTATTGATCCGAAATCCATTTAATAAATAATCATCATGCAAGTGGCTCATTCATTATTAATTAAGGCTGTATGAATCCCAACATATTGATTGTAAATGTTGTGGTGTGAAAACAAGGCCATGTTGTGAATAATTTATTAAGGCTGTATTATATACATATATATTGGGCCAATGGAATAATATATTGCACTGATGCATTAATTCGAAGCCTGTTCAAACAAATAATTGAATGTTCAGTATTGTTTTATGAAAATAAATCACTTTGTGTAATACATCGCTATTTAATCAAAATAATCGACATGTTTCGAAACTTTTCTTTGTCAGAATAAACGTACATAATGAAAACATTTCTGATGAAGAAAACATTCGGCCACCCTGACAAATCGGTAAATTTTTATTTAGTTTCCATTTATTTTAATTGTTTAACATTTTAATATAAAACATCTTAGGTATCTTTACAGAATATAAAATGAAGTCGCTCCCGCTGTCTGTGCGCTTGGATCTATTAAGTATGTTCATGCGGATTTCACCAATAGATAGTGTGATTCGTGAGAAAGGTTTTTAGTTATATAATTTGTCAAGGTTTTGTGTAAATTTGGTTAAAATATATATAAATAAAGGGAGCGTGGATTTGATTTAACAGATGGCGTTGGTTATAAAGGTTGGGTAATGGCGTGACATTGTGTTGACGTGACGGGTCTACTAGTATATATATATAAAATAGAAAATATATTCGTAGTCCTCTTCACTATGAGATCCTGTGCTGAGAGGGAATATGTTTTGGATAAGTTTTCAGCGACTTGTATGGTCCAACTTCATGATTTGGGTAAGGTTTTCCAGAAACTTCTACGACGATGTTTTAAGTATACTAGTAAGTTCATTTTCCGATAGTTCACTAAACCAAGATTTAAAGCCCTTAATGTGGGTATTTTTTGTTTTAATTTGTTTGATACAAAGTGGAAGTTTGTTGTACCTTTGCTGCTAAAAATTCAGAGTAACTTTGTCCAAAGGTAGAGTTACACTTTGGTATATTTAGTATGTCTGTTTGTTTGGCTCTGGTTTTATGAGTATGTGAGGTGTCTGCCTCTGAATCATTTTTGAGTTGATTTACCAGAATATTTTTGGCATGGATTTTCTGTATACTTAGAAAATCAAACTGTTTAAAAATGTCTGCTGCTGACAAAATAATACTCCATCTAAAACATGCAAACACCTTAGCACAGGTTCTCCCAGTGAGATGTGCACAAAATACTTCAACTAACCCATTTTTTTATTTCATTAACTCCACAGGTGTAGGATCTTTTTGATGAAAGGAAGCATATTGTCAGAGTTCCAAAGTTGAGCGGTTAAACTCAAGAACGAAACATAGAAACCACCCGTTCTCATGTGTCAAATGTAGAACCATGACGGGCGCGCGTTGGACGTGTTTCCCGACTATGCACCGGTGCGGAAGGGATCAATGACGCTAGTTCCTCGGAGCATCTTCCATCGTAATACCGGTAGAAAAAGGACTGCGTATTATATTTTATTTGTGTACAAAAAATTTACAACATTACATATATTGTATCTAATTAATTGTAATAGTACCATTTTCACAGTGAGAATGTAGCGCCAAAAACCTTACAAACTCATTGAATTTTTCGAAGAATATGTCGAAATTTTTTATCTAATATATTTAAATAGCGTATCGCTCTTCCCACGGGCGAATTCGGGTACAGATTTGTACGACTCAATCGGCAATATAATATGTTATGGCGACGCGTGCCCGAGAGTGAGACTCTGGTACAAATAAATTGATTTGCGCCAGAATCTCACCGTTGGAGACGAGGCCATTGATTAATTGAAAGAAGTATTTTAGCAACGCAAAACATCTACGAGTTTCTAGAGAATGGTAGTTAGTCACCTATAATAAATCTCAATGGATATAAATATGGATATGTTCCATAGAGGCGTAAAAAAAAAAAAAATAGGATATGGATAAATATAAACTTGGGGTATCTAACTGACGCCTGTGCTGTAAAGATTGCAATTAGCTTGTTAAGGCTCCACAACTGGGCTCGAAAGGAAGAAGATGGAGAGATACGAAATTACGAATGTTAGAGGAGCACGCTAACATTTACAGCGACAAAATCGATGCGAAAATTGCGAAAATGTTTAATAAAACACGACTCGTTTAAAATAGAACAAAAATCTCGTGGGGAGCATCTTAAGTATCATTTAAAGAAACATTGTGAATCTTTTCACAAATGTAATTTATAAGATAATAGAAACAGTTTTAATAATTTTTGGAGCATACTTTGCAATATTTTTCTATCGAGAGAATTTAATGTAATTTGCGTTTCGGCGTGGGCAGCATCTAGACATTATCTTCAAAAATAAGATATATATTTTTTAAGAGCTTAAAAACTTCAAATGTAAGAAATCGATAGAAAGTCTGGTTGCCGAGGCTTAAGATAGGGGGAATCTATCAAACAGTTTAAGATAGGGGGAGTCAAGAGTTCTATGCTATCTTATACTATGTATAATTTGTACTGCGGGTTCCAAATTGGCGAGGCATATTCCAGTATACTTCTGACTAATTCAAAATATAACATAACTACTGTACGCGGGTTACTGAACATTTTAATTATACGAAGAACAATATCAAGCATTTTGTATGACCTGTGAACGATTGAGTCGATGTGAATATTAAATATAAGTTTGCTATCAAGGTAAACACCAAGACCCCTACATTCCGTTTTAGAGATGACAGAGTACTTAATTACATGTTTATTTCTGGTGAATGTCATAGTATGACATTTGGAAACATTAATATCTAAACAGTTAACTTTGCAATACTTGCAAAGCCTATCTAGGTCACTTTGTATTGCTTCACAGTCAGAGTCTTTATACATACAGTTTCTGATTGTATTAATATTTAATTTTATATTACTGATACTTTATACAAAAACATCTATAAATTGCATGTACGAGAATAGAAGAAAATAAATTAAAAATATATGTGTACACGAACGCTTTGTAAACAATACAAAAATATTTTTTATTAGCACTAATGAAAAAATAAAGTTTTCCTTAAATAATCACCACTCCAAAGTTTCTTGGTAGGTAACAAATAAAATTTAGGCTCTACGATAAGGGAGCTTTGTACAAAAAGATAAACGATTCAAATTAAACTCTTAACGACTTTAGCAGAAGTAATTTGGTTTGATTTATTGGGAATCAAAGATATCGCAAGACTCCAATCAGCTTCAAAACATTTCCAATCAAAACCCGAGGTGTAGATGCTATCAATGCAATCCTACTTATTTCACGACTTGCAAAGTTAAGTCTAGATTTAAGTAGCACTTTAAATTGAGCGCAGTGGCGTGAATTTTATTTTGGCAGACTGGGAAAGCTCTTGGGGGCTCGGATATGTATGTATAAATAATTTAAAAAAACGTACATAGGTAAAAAAAGGTATTTAAACGTACTAATTTATAAAAACGTACATGCCTTGTTAGGAAGAAAGACCAACGAAAAACTCGGTCTTTGCGACCATAGGGCGTTAACGTTGGGAATATAATATTAATATTTTTTTACACAGGAGTTAGTAATAAATAATAAACAATAGGTTGTTAAAATTATTTCGTAAATTACATTGGTTTACAATTGGAAAAAATTTAAAAGTAAAAATGAAAAAAAAATAAATAAACTGAAATTATCAGATATAACATGTTGACATAAAATAATTGTACAAGTTTTTTTTTCATTAGTTCCCCACAAAAGGCCCTGAGGAAAATAATTCCCCACAGGGCCTATATCATCTTTGGGGATACTACGTGTAGGGTGTTTTTTATGGAAAGGAAGGAGAGGAAGTTTTGGGAAGGAAAAGATTTGAGGGGTAGATAGTAATCTGGGGACCAATGTGACCAGAAGGGACGGATGTTTGAATCCATCCCTCCCACTGCGGTGCAAGGCAATGGGTCGAGAGAGCCTGGCTGAAGAGGTCTAGGATTGGTCTTCCTCAACCTGTCTCTCCCGATACGGCCCAACACGAAGTAAGAGAATAAGCGCATTCACCACTGAGACCTAGACAAATGTTACCCCATGAACCCGGGCACTCCTTTTAAATCATCAATCGTAGCGAACCACTTGGGGTGGCCTAAAATTATCAAAAATACTAAATTCGATTGTCACCTTGGCACAAGTCCTGCGTAACTCTAGTGTGGTGAACTCAAATTTGCGTTGAATTTAATTATTATTGATTGTGTAGCTACACAAAAATGGTATAGGCTTAAGATTAAATAATTTATAGGCATTGGAAATAAAAAATCAGTTAATTCAAAGGCCGAAATCATCAATAATCAACTTAATTTAACATTCAGCCCTATTATAAGTATGTTTCCCGTTATCCCACACTCTCCTCCCCCACTCCCCTCCCACAACTGACGCACTGTCCCACTCTAATTTACTGTCTCTTTCTTTCTTCACAATTTATATATATTATAAGTATGTTTCCCGGTAACCCACACTCCCCTCCCCCGCACGACTGTTGCACTGTCCCGCTCTACAATCTGTAATTCACTGTCTCTTTCTTTCTCAAAAATTTTGTATATTTATATATATATATATATATATGTATATTACTCTGTATTTATTAGAATTTTTATAACAGTCCTGAGGATGGTACGGAGGTACCGAAACCGGTAGACTATAAAATGTGACGTAAAACAAAGTATTTTCTTTTTATTTATTTAATAATATTTTTGACAAAACGGGTCATTTTCGAAATTGGAAGTGATTTGTCAAGAATTCTGTAATCATTGTATTATTTATCAGTATTTTATACTACACGTATTTAATTTTTTTTAAAATAAATAATATTCTATCTAAGTTTAAATATTAAAAATGTATGTATTAGAAGAGGATATGCAAAATTGCCCTAGGGCTATAAAATGTATCGCAAAGCCACTGTGGTAACTCTCCAAATAATTGCACAAGTTTATCAAATCTTACTACAATCCAAATATTTGGCTACTCATTCAACTAGCAACTAGTATCTATTCAGAATCTTCGATAATTTTGCTGCAGGCTGTATGGTTTCGGATTAAGCAGTTCTGAAGTTTGTTTGTTAGACTTCAACCAATCGTCTTAATAAACGTCTCAGGTGAACTTCAGACCAATAAAGGCGCGGGGTACCCGCTTAAAAAGTAGAATATTTCATTTTATTTTTTATTATTGTTCAACAGTTTAGTTATTTATTTATTTATAATATTAACGTCTTTCGGCTTTTACATAAAATAACATAGTATATAGCAACAACATGAAAAATACAGCTCTAGTGAGTTTGTAAAACAGAAAGAAAATAGTTGAGAAAGACATAGTAGATATTCAGATAACAAAACGAAAGTTATTTAAATATTACAATATTGTAACAATGAAAAAATATATTTATATGTAATACATGCAAAAAACTAAACTTAAAGAGGTTAAATGATTTATTATTTCATGCTTATATTTTATAAGCGACACATTCCATACATCTATGTGTGAAAACATATTGCCTTAGTTTTGAATTCTGTGCAGTGGTATATTGAAATCGGACATGGTTGTAGTATTGCCACAATAAAACGGTAGTACTGACCTTGTGTTTTTGGCTGGCACATTAAAATTTATGAGCGCCAAAACTTCAGGGCTGTTAATTTTATTATGCAAGATTTTAAATAAAAATACTAGATCGAAAACAGTTCTTCTGTCAATCAAATTTAATAAATTAAATGAACGTAGAAGATGGGTGTAGTTTAATTGTTCTTTTGGTATTTTTAGTTTATAATTTAAAAAGCTTAGGATTTTTTTTTATACTCTTTCTATTGTTTGAGAATGCACGTTATTGTAAGGAAACCATACAGTTGAGTTATATTCAACCTGACTCCTCACAAGTGATGTATACAGAAGTTTTAATGTTGGTAAAATCTTTAGCCACTCTTAGTACAAAACCTAACATTTTTAAACCCTTCTTTGAGATATTTTCAATGTGTGATATGAAGCTAAGTTTAGTGTCGAAAGTAACACCTAAATCATTAATTTCAGCAACATATTCGAGAATAATGCAATTACCGTTCAATTTTATCATTTTGACAGTCTTAACACCTAGGAAGATAATTATTACACAAAAAAATCTTAAGACTATCTAGAGAAGAGTTATGTTTGTCTAGTGTTTCCGATATTTTGTTCAACAGCACCATTCCTCTTGTTATGCTATGCTGTGCTAGAACATCTGTTCTACCGTATAGTATTTTAAATAAGTCGTTTAGATGACGGCGGCTGAAATTTTCAGGAACGTACAAGCCATAGCATTCCAAGAAGAACGGGGTGTCAATACAGTCACAAATAATGTTAAAACTAAGAATGGCAAGATTTGCATAACGTCTAGTTTCCAAGTTAAATATATTAGTTGCCTCAAGTAATTCTATATGGTGCATGAACCTCGGATAAGATCCATGCATCCGCATATATAATATGTAGACATATATAAGTTTTTTTTTTGGATTTGTTCCAGCATATTAATATATTTAGTTTGATGCGGAGTCCACACACCACTAGCATACTCCAGCTTAGTTCTTATGACGCCATCGAACAAGGATACCATTGCATCTGGGTCATCAAATTGTTTACATGTTCTGATGATAAAACCCAGGAGTTTGTAGCATGCTGGAGTGAGCCGTGATATGTGATCCGAAAATTTCAGTTATGAGATATGTAAATACGAATGTCAGAAAGAGCGCGCTAATATTAAAAACGATAATATTTAATCTAAAAGTTTGAAAATGTTTAAAGCTCAGTTCCCGGCCCCTAAAAGAAGAAGACGGAGGGATATGAAATTACGAATGTTAGAAGAGCGCGCTAACATTTACAACGATAAAATCGATGCAAAAATCATGAAAATCTTTAATAAAACACGACTCGTTTAAAATAGAGCAAAAATCTCAGGATAATTGTCTTAAACAGCATTTAAAGAAACGCTATCTATATTTTTTCTATCGAGGGAATTTTATATAATTTGCTTTTGGGCGCGACTAATCTCTAGATATTATCATCAAGAATAACATATATTTTTTTAAGAGCTTAAAAACTTCAAATGTTGAAGGGAGGTTTGCAAGAAATCGATAGAAATTCGAATACCGGCCTCTTAATAAAACAAGACTCATTAAAAATAGAGACAATTTCAAGAAACATTGTGATTTTTTTCATATATATATAACTTGTAAAATAAATAATATAACTATAAATTTCATATATATAACTTCAAAAAAACGTGTTTATAATAATTTTCGGAGGACACTTTGGGATTATTTTCTACCGAGGGAATTTCATGTAATTGCCGTTTCGTTGTGGGAATGTATAAATATTATCTTCAAGAATAACATTTTTTTAAGAGCTATAAAACTTACAGAATGAATGTAAAGTAAGGGGAACTATGTTGTCACTCGGTTGGGCAGCTTTGTGAGGCGGGTTAAGCGTAATGTAAGAAGGGATTTATTAAAGCGTGTATTGAAGAGACCCGGATTAGGTATATGTAGGAGGAAAAACACAAACGACCCGTTCTCATGAACCAATATCAATTGTTAACGGACGAGCCGTTCGTGTATGTTGAATTTCACCGGTACACCGGGGATCAATGCTGCTAGCTTTTTAGATCAGGTTCCATTGAAATACTTGTAAAACAGACTCAGCATGCCTACATCGCGTCTTGGCATTAGAGATGACAATCAGTCTGTTAACAACGGATTGTCACTCAGACGGACCGCCCTCAATTACCTTTATTCTTTTTTAAAATAGCTCTTCACAGGAGGCCCTGAGGAAAATAATTCCCCTGAGGGCCTATGTCATCTTTGCGGATGCTATGTGAAAAGTATTTTCAGGAAAAAAAGTAGAGCAAGTTCTGGGATGAAAAGATATGAGGGATTGGCAGGAATCTGGGGGTCAGTGTGTCCAGGAGTGACGACGTATGAATCCATCTCTCCCACTGCAGTGCAAGGCGATGTTCCTGTTTGTAAGCATCCTGCTGGAGAGATCTAATAGTCTCCCTCAAGTAGTCTCTCCCGGGAGACACTTCCACTGCCAAGATCCGGACAAAACTCACCCCGTGAACCCGGGCACCCGTGCTTAGTCACCAAACATAGCGAACCACTTAGGGTAACCCAAAGATATTCTAATACAAAAGAGATATGCTATGATGTCCACGCGACTGTCGGTGGACTACTACCAAATCGGAGTAATTTGCATACGAAAATAATTTGTCAATTTAGTTGATTTTTTAAGGTGTGCACTAGTAATGGTTGACAATAAAGTTTGAATACGGAAAGAATTCGTTCATTTAATTTATTGTTCGTTTAGTTTATTCGTTAATTGGTAAAAAATATCGGCGACACCCGGAAGCGCAGTCTCACCTAGTAAAAACTGTGGATAGCACATCTCTTGTTTTTCAATATCTTTGGGGTAACCTATGTTCATAGGATTTGGTTATCCAATAAATAGTTTCCGAGGACGGTGGTACCCAAACCCGCCTCCTAAATTGAGTGAAATTACTTCAGCAATAAATATGATTGTTGACTTTACCTGTTGTAAACGTCTTTGAGCCCGTTTATAATCCAGACTAAATATCAAGGATATCTCAAATTACAAGATAAATTGAATGCCAAAACTATGAAACTATGGCTTTGTGATATTCAGCAGATCAATAGAATCATATTGTGTTCTGTTTACTTCAAACTATTATTTGATAATACAAAGATATTAAGTTAGATTTCATTGGAACAGAGGCGGATTTAGAATATCTTGCCAACAGCGCCGAAATTATTATTTCATCAGCCAATGAGCGCCTTTATTATTTATTTATAAACACCTTTTTTCGGGGCTTTTACATGGATGAATAGTAAGAAATGTACAGTACTTATAAAAACTCCTCGAATATTAAATAAATATGGAAGCCGTACTCTTGAATATCTAATACCAGTGATTTTCAATAAAATCAATAAAAACATAAAATTTGATAAAAATGAGAGACTATGTCCTAAAATGATAAAACTATGGTTAATGAACGAAAACTCCATGTATCTTTGAATATCTTAATATAGCTGCCTACATATCTTGTTATTAGGCAGGTATATTGAAATATCTTATATATTTATAGATGTAAGTAAAATTATCTAATATTACTATGTGATCTATTCCAATGCTTCCTTAAAACTATAAATGTATTTACAAATATTTTCTTAGATATTATATTAAGAATGTTTAAATTGTTAGAACCTGCAGACAAGCTGCCATATGACAGCTTTGTGGGTCTACTCAAATCTTTGTACAAAATGTCTTTTGTTATTTAATAAATAAAAAATTGTACATAACTGAACTGCCTCAGTAACAATATTTTATATTTGTTTAGAGATAAATTGAAGATGTCCACTAACTTGGTATAATTGTTTCCCTCCATTAGTATTCTGGGCAAAGAGAAATCCATATGGTAGTTAGTTCCAGAATTTCTGCACTGAAATAGATCCTGACTTTTAGCATTACGTAGTGGTATCCGGAAGCTTATTAATTCAAGCAATACCGAACTATCAACTAAATCATTTAGAATTTTATACAGAAATACCAAATCAGTGAAAATTCTTCTGTTTGACAATTTGAGAACATAAAATCATTATTATTTTACGGTGCTCCAGATTTTATGTCCGGGTTAAATCTTTCCCAAATGAAATTCCCTTCCACACACTTTTCCACAAATGATTATCTAGTAAGTTCACGCAATGTAAGTGCACTATATAAGTATAATAAATACACAACAATACAAGAACAATACGTCAATCCACCAGAAACATAATGGGAAAATATTTCACCGACTCCAGATATTTTCATATCAGAGGGTTCAGCTCTGATGAAATCCTAACTGGTCCGATAAATCCTACTGATCCCTCAATATAAATATTTAGGATATCCGCAATCAAATAGATTATATCATACTAGTATTAAAAATGATTATTATTATTATTATCTCTCTCACACGTATAAAGAAAATAAAACGCAATTCTCATTGCCATAGCTAAGCCGTAATAATATACCTATATGAGAAAACAGACACACGTATTTTGTGTGTCTAATCTTTTGCCCCACAATCGTTTAATGTGTAAGAAAGAACTTTAGCATTATAGTGATAAGGAACGTAAGTTTATTGTTTTTTTTGCCGTCACGGTCATGATAAAAGCGCTCAGTGAAAGTTATTTTGGTTATCGCACAAAAGTGCATCCAAATGCTTCCAATCGTCTGGAGGCAATTGTTCGCCAGCATTGCCGCCATTCATTCAAAATTTCGATCGTTTTATAAAATCTTTATCTTGAACACATTATGTCTTTAAATTCCTAAAAAAATATTAGTTATTTTTAAAGATAATACATTTGTAAAGCCGAAACGGAAATTATTCGAAATTCCCTTAATATAAAAAAAAATTGCAAAATATGCTCCGAAAATTTTTAAAACACATATTTTTCAGATATTTAACATGTTATGGGTATGAAAAAATTCACAGTGTATCTTTAATGCATCTTTGACATTTTTCGAGAGGTTTTTGCTCTATGTTAAACGAATCGAGTTTTATTAAATATGTATTTTCGCAATTTTCGCCCAGTGCCTAAAAAAATTAAGATAATTTTGAAGTTCTCAGACGAAGTTTGATACAGTTAAATATGACCTAATCCATAGAGCTCCACCGGCATGGCGTAGGTCCTGGTTTCGACTCGTTAATGTGGCAGTATCTTTTTTTAATTTTTCTGTTCCAGATTTTGGTTAATTTATTTAAAATTATTTGTTCCGATGGAAATATTAAACAGTGAAACTTTTATACATTGGCGCCTTTTAACACATCACAACCGCACCTATAGCCAATCTGGCCCTGACTGAAACTTTACCCCACGGTTAAAGTTTAATCCATCGAGGATAAGACAGATATTATATTCCCCATAATAATAATTGTTGTTCAACTGTGGGTGGATAACACCCTCGCTGAATTTCTAGTGGTAACTTCTCTAGCAAGACGTCGAACTATAACGTAGCTGTTCAAGAAAGTTCTTTAGACAATAGATTCTCAAACATAGTATGAATTTTAACTATTATTTTTAATTGATAAACTAATGCTTAAGACAAGATATTTATGCATACCACAAAGGGCAATGATTATTATCTTTATCTTTATAAATAAAATTGGTGATCGTTTGTCTCGCTAAAACTCGAGAACGGCTGGGCCGATTTAGCTGATTTTAGTTTTGAAATGTTTGTCGTAGTCCAGGAAAGCTTTATAAGGTGAGAAAATATGAAAAAATTGCGAGGAAGATGGTAAAAACAACAATTTCATTTTCCCACATAAACTGTTCAGAATATTTCAAACGTCAGAAGAAAGCAAACAAATTGCCTTGGAAACGATGTTTTTTTTATTTTTAATTAGGCTATTCACCCTAAAAGGAATGCTGTGTTGGCGTCGTAGTTAATACCTATCTCTAAAAATGAATCGCCGAATTGTATGTATGCATTTAACTTCCGAACGACTGCACCAAATTGGATAATTATTTATGTATAAAACTAATTTTGAGCTTGGGTAGGGGAACTCGGGAGGGGGTTTGCGGGGCGGGGGATATTGGGGGGGAGCTGTTTTAAAAATGAATGTGTTGGGAATGAATGTATGGAATGCAGGAGGGCGGAGGGGAACCCGGGAGGATGGAGGAGAACTCGGGAGGGGGGAAGAGAATTCGGGTGGGGAATACGCGGGAGGAGGCAGGCGAATACGGGAGGAGGAGGGGAACTCGGGAGGGGGGTTCGAGGGACAGGGGAAGGTGGGGGGAGTTGATTGAGGAGATGGAAGATGGAGGAGGAGGAGTGTGAACGTGAGAGGGGAAGGGGACGTGGGGGGAGGAAGAGGAGGAGTAAGGTGAACGGGACAAATGGGAAAGGACGTGCAGGGAGAAACACTTTCTTTATTAAATGGCATAGCAACGCATGCCTGGTACCAGCTAGTGTGTAATAATTATTAGCCTGAAACATTCATCTACATTAAAAAAAATTCCCGAGAAAAGTTACATGCCGCCGACAGGACTTGCATCCAACAACTTTATTTTTATATGAGAAAGGCATTGTAAGTGCTAACTCTCCCAATAGGTGGCGTCGAGACAAATTATGTCGACATTTTTGGGTGAAATACTTTAACTCGTCAAATATTAATTATTATTTTTAATCGATGAACTAATGTTTAAGACAATATTTTTATGCATAGCACAAAGGGTAACATATTATTATTATTATTAGTAATAATTATTAGCCTGAAACACTCTTCTACATTGAAAAAAATCTCCCGAGAGAAGATACTAACCAAATAAGGCTTTAGCCGTATTTGGTTACAAGATCTGAATATCCAGGTACTTACCCACCTTTTTCTCCCCATCTCCTTTCCTTCCTCACTTCCCTCACCTTCAGCGTCACAACATACCCCAACTGGGGATCCCAAAGTCTCACTTGCTGTAGGCGGCTGGGAGCAGTTGGGAGAATCGCTCTCATTAAATACCACATTTCAGAATCGAATTGATGTTGCTTGAGATGGCTTTATCCATGCTTGGTGACCAGATGTGAATAGTCAGGCATTTCCCCTCCATCCTCTTCCCCACCTCATTCCCCTCCCTCCCCACGAATATCTTCAACCTCACACGTTCCATAGTGGAAGATACTCTCAGAATCTTTCTTTCAGAATAGGAATGTTGTTGTTTAAAATAGTTTTATCCGTGTTTGGTGACCAGACCTGATTAGCCAGGTACTTCCCCACCTTCTTCCCCTCCCCACTATCTTCAGCCTCACACGTTCCCGAGTGGAAGATACTCTCAGAATCGCCCTTGTTAAAGATAACCTTTCAGAATCGAAACTATCTTGCTTAAGATGGCTTTATCCGGGTTTGGTGACCAGATCTGAATAGCCGGGTACTTTCCCACATTTATTCATCTCCTTCTCTCCCTCCCCACTACCTTCGGCCTCACAACATACTCCGAGTAGGAATGCCATAGTTTCACCGGGTTCAGACCAAAGATATTGAAATAAAAGGAGATGGGCTATCGGCAGTTTTTTTACTGGGTGAGACTGTGCTTCCTTAAATTGCTTACCAATACTACTACAACACCTTAAAAAAATCAACTAAATGAACGAATTTTTTCCTCATTCTAACTCTACTGTTAACCAACACTACTGCACACCTTCAAAAAATAAACTAAATGAACGAATTTTTTCCTCATTCTAACTCTACTGTTAACCAACACTACTGCACACCTTCAAAAAATAAACTAAATGTACGAATTTTTTCTTTATTCAAACTATACTGTTAACCAATACTACTGCACACCTTCAAAAAATCAACTCAATGAACGAATTTTGAACCTTCGAAAAATCAACTAAATTCCGTATTCAAACTAGGATCATTAGAACGTAGTTCCGCCGAGAGTCGGGCGGACATCATAGCATATCTCCTTATATCCTTGGTTCAGACGGTTGGGAGCAGTTGAGACTTTTCATATTTTTCTAGTTTTCAAGATTTTGAACGTCTGCTATGGTTGAGTTGTTGATGACAATGGAAGATCGACTCTATTCACACCATCCAGACAGCTACGAGCTTTTCAGAGCGGATGAACTGAACTGAACTCAACTAAATCCAGACTTCAAGAGATAAGGTTTTGAAAATGCTGTAAAATATATACTCGTCTTCTCAGAGAGAAGATCTGTGGAAACGTGGTTATAATTTCAGTATTTATCCAAAAACTTAATTTATTTGTTAATATTTATTTTATTATTACTTTACACTATCTCCACATTTATTTCTTAAACCCTTGAGAAATTTGGCGTATTTTTCAATTGGTCAAAATATTTCTGCTTTACAATAAATTGCAAATAAATAGAATATTTCTGAACATATCCCAAAACTAAAAACTGTTTATGAAAGGTAATAAAATACTCTTTTATATTATATAATTTAATCATATTGTTAGGTGTATTGTCTTGTGGTTGTAATAGTCCACAATCCTTTGCGAGAGTGGAAAGAAGATATTTTTAAAGTTTCAAACATTTCCTTTGCTTAATATAGCAATATTATAGCAATTTACTGTTTTAGTAAGAAGTAATTTAGAATACAATTACACTCTTTGGTCCCCATACTATAAAGCACATCAAATAAAAATTGAGAAAATTCAACATAATTTTTTTCATTTCAAACTTTCCGTACTCATTGAACTAATTAATTATGTTGTCTTAATGAAAATACTTAATTTAACTGACTTATCGTGTAGAAGAACCGAGAGTGATCTGGTACTTTTATTCAAATTAGTTAATGGATCACTTGACGCACCTGACTTAACAAAACTAATACCATTCCGAGTACCAAATCGTGACACGAGCCTTCCTAAGCTGTTCTTTGTTTATTCGTCGAAAACTAACTATTTCATTAACTCCCCAATCCAAAGACTACCTAGGCTTGGAAATAA
This sequence comes from Limnephilus lunatus, assembly GCA_917563855.2. NCBI lineage: Eukaryota > Metazoa > Arthropoda > Insecta > Trichoptera > Limnephilidae > Limnephilus > Limnephilus lunatus. The sequence continues at coordinate 123,729,637 of OU830592.1, forward strand.
ATACAGTTCCGTTGATATTTTCATTTATTCCTCACCTAAATTTAGATAATTAATATTATTTTTGTTGTTATTTCTTTTTAATTCTGATTCCTTTCTATTAGTGTATGTGTAAAGAGAAATATTTATATAAAATAATTAGTATTTTATTGTTTCTATTTTAATAAATAAATACATAAACAACAAACAAACAAGCAAACAAAAATACTTTTTTATGAATATATATATAGATTCACGATGTTTTTTAGCAAGGCTGAAATATGTTATAAATCGGTATAAATCCGCAATTCGGGGTCTCAAGGGATAACTGTCCCTTTGTTAACTTGCAGCATTTACTTTAGTAACTTTCGTAGACTTGAAATTTGCTTCTGTAACCAGCCTGATATAAAATTCAAATTTAATTCTGTTCTGAGTCATTTGAATAACAAACTCGATATACATAGTAAGGCGGACATTTCGCCATTGCTTTTATTAACTCCATTCTCCGTATTCGTATCCCGAACAGATTGGGTATAACTTATTCCCTTGCAACTGTAGATTATTTCCTTTGAAAATAAAGCAAATGGTCCGCATCTAAAAGGATGTTATTTTCTTCTTATTTTATAATCTGGGTAAAGAGAACTACAAATACTTAGAAACAAAATTCTTTTATAAATTATCAGAAAACAAAAATTTTAACAAAACAAAAAACTACTTCAAAAATTGCACTAAAAAGTAAAAAAATAATTTCGTACGGTTGTTGTTTTTGGAGTCGGTGTCAGCCAAGGTAACTAGGTATATACAAAGGTAGTTATAGGTGAGATGTGGAGATCTTGGCTGACACCGACTCCAAAAATAACAATCGTACGAAATTATTTTTTTACTTTTTAGTGCATTTTTTAAGTCGTTTTTTTTTGTTAAAATTGTTGTTTATTTTTTTGATTTTTAGTGACGAGCGTGCGTAAAGAAGTTTTACTTCAAAAAAAGAATCATCAAAATCTGTTGGCGTAATATTGAGTTATTCGTCCATTTGTCGCGCACATACTTATTGCAAATTTAAGACATATATGGTTTTCTCATGGATCCCATTGTCAGATCTGAACCAAATTAAAATGGGACCACACGGGAAGCACCAGCTTTCTAATAAAATAATCATCAATATCGGAGGTAACAAACATTAAAAAAAAAATTAAAAAATAAAATACCGTCGAATTGATAACCTTCTCCTTTTCGAAGTCGTTTAAAAAAACTGAAAATTTTAACCAAGTGTCCCCACTCTTGTCTACGTTAGTTTTGTGAAAGTTTCGCTTCTAACGCGTGTGAATTGCACACGCTGGTTTTTTGTTCACAGAACCACAAATTAGGGTGATAGATTCTATAAAAGATGTGTTAAAATGAATTTCCTTGAAAATCTACCATTTTTGATACCGTGTCACTCCGGAATTCTTGAACATGGACGTTTTCTTAATTTCCCTTAGCTATTTATGTTGGTTTGTCGAGGGAAAGCGACCCGACGACGTAGCGAGGTGTTAAGTGAGTTAACGTCCCGCTGATTGCATATTCAGGCAAATTACCAACGGAGACCGAACCTTTTGCCTTAACCAGTTTCATACCTATACTATAAGCGACATGATGTATGCTAACTAAGGAACTAGCATTGAATATATTATAATAGCAGAGGAAGTGCATTAATTATACAGAGGGAGAAAACAAATAAATGACTTATTTGCAACGTATAATTTTATTCTTCTTTTGCAATGGCACATCCCTTGTTAGACAGAGACTAAAATAGTATTATCACCTAGGTTTTTTGAAGTGAACATTTGAAACTCGATGAAACGAAAAACAACGACGCTAAAAAGAGCACATACATCTATATGATTTAGCCTGCGAGAGAATGAGATAGTTTAATCGGTCTCCCCTATGTGCGGTGCTTTGTGACTTCCCCACTCTTGTCTACTTTAGTTTTCTGAAGGTCTCACTTTTACTGCGTGTGAATTGTACTTTTCTCTTGAACTATCATTCAGCTATTTTTTTATTTACATTAGCTCTATACTGGAAAAAAACCACTCAGGGTATATGTCATCTTTGGGGATGCTGTGTGGAGGTTTTTTTTAAGGCAAGGAACGAAAATAAATTCCAGGAAGGAAAGATATGAAGGGTGGATAGGAATCTGAGGGTCAACGCGTCCAAATGAGTGACGGTCGCATGAATCCATCCCTCCCACAGTGATGCAAGACGATGGGTCGAGAGAGTCCAGTTGAAGAAGTCAAAAAGTCTACCTCAATCAGTCTCTCCCCATCCGACCTATCATGCAGTAGGTGGACAAACGCATTCACCTCCAAGACATAAATCCGGGCACCCCCGCTAAGTCACAAAACGTAGCTAACAAAATATCTCAAAAATAGTAAATCCGAAACTACCTAAATGCATAAAAACAATCACTCAACCCCAAGACCTAGACAAACTTCACCCCATAAATCCGGGCACCCCCGCTAAGTCACAAAACGTAGCGAACAAAATATCTCTTAAATAGTAATCTGAAACAGCCTAAATTCATAAAAAAAAACCTGAAAGAAAACGTCTTCCTGCAAAAGCGGCTCTTCAAACTTCCATGCAAAAGAGCATCTTACACAATTACAATATTATATTACTAGCGAATTCCCGGCATGCGTTGCTATGCCACTTAATACAGAAATTGTTTCTCCCTGCGTATCCTTTATCGCTCGTCCCGTTTCCCTCCCGCCTCCCCCTCCCCTCTCGCATTCCCACTCCGCCTTCCCTCTCCTCACTCTCCTCATCCTCTTCCCCCGTCCCACGAACCCCCCTCCCGAGTTCCCCTCCTCCCTCCCGCATCCCATACATTGGTCCCAGTACATTCAGTTTTCAAACAGCTCGCGTGCCACCTATTTCAATTTTTTATACAAATTTCATAATGCCAGAGCTCACCAGTATATTTAGAAACCTTCGCGGGCGTGCTCACATCAAATCCCCAAAGTTTCATCGTAATCGAATGAACTGTTATCGATGCATAATTTCACGATGCCAGAACTAACTATTGTGTATAAAAACCATCGCGGGCATGCATGCGCACATCAAATCCCCAAAGTTTCATCGCAATCGGATGAATGGTTTAGCAACGCGTAGACATCTCATATATGTACTCAGTCATATATCCCCAAGCAAACATATTTTGATTTATACAGGATGTCCGTACACCTCCCGAAGTTAATGCACTTTATCCCCAGACACCCTGTATATTTATATATTTCAAAAATGTACTTTTTATGCTTTTTAACAGCTACGATGAGATATATAGGTAGTAAAAGCGTATAAAAGGTTCATGATTTTGAGAGATTGAGCGTTCTTGTATTCATTTTTGTTATGGACATATTCCCTCCGGCACCGAAATAACATGAAAAATGACTGAAATTCGCAATGTTTACAGCTATCGAACATCGAACGTTATAAATCGAGAAATTTCACAAGGTTGTAAAGGATTAGATTTAAATTGATGTAATTCTTCAAACAAGACTCTCGCTGCTTTAAAAAATGTAAATGAATTACCATCGATTAATTCTATTGCAAATATATGTAAATATTTTTGCATATTTTAGCCCGTGACCTAAATGTTTCGAATCTTTCTATTTAATATATATTGTATAAGTGCGAAAGTTTGTATGGATGGTTGGTTGGATGGATGGTTGGATGGTCCTTACTCTTTCACACAATAAATATCGAATCTTCTTTATGTGCTTTATCAGGTCCCCCCGACGTTGGCGATCACTCTTGAAAAGGTCTCTCGCTGCCCGGAATAGCTCCTCCACACTTATAATGCCGGTCTGGAATTTATAAATTCTTTCACTAATCGAAAGTTACTTTATTTACGAGTAACAGGGGCTATATATATTGGTAAGCTCTGGCGTTATGAATAAGCTGTGGCGTTATGAAATTATCTATTATACGTTTATTGGCAAAGCGTGTTACTAAGTAAATGTTTGACGTGGGCTAACAATTTTATTTCTTTGATAGCGAAAATTCAAATATTAGTATTAATATGAATATTTAGTGTAGGTAGATACAAATATAAAATAGGTACTCATCTTCATTTTGACCTAAGCCAAAAGCTATACTAATATTATGAATGCGAAACGGAGCGTATTTGATTGTTGATTGATTGGGGGAGTGGTAGTGCGGGAGAGGGGGGGGACTGGGGGGGGAGACAAATATGCGAGCGAAGCCGGGGGTAAAAGCTAGTATATAATAAGATTTAGTTTGCTTAAGTAGATATTTTCACCGTAAAATTTATACGGAACCCGATAAATTGTTCTGCCGTTGCTAAAAAATATGTTGTGCTAATTGCATCATGTATCACTTCTGTCTCTATTTGTGTCTCTTGTATCTCTGTGTATTATTTGTAATTTAAGTGATTTTTTATATAATTTAACAATTTTGTATTTTTTTTTGTTTTGATTTTTTAATCTTCATTTAGGTGTTTGTATTTATAAGTAAAACTTCTTTTCGCACGCTCGACACTTGGGGGTGAACTGGTGAATGCGTTACGAAAAGTGTGATTGTTACGAAAAGTGTGATGCGAACGGTGATCAATGTCATATGTTATTTTATAAGTTAGTGAAGTTTTACTTCAGTCGTGTGGTCTAAAGCATACTCTTTTTTTTACATAAGCTCCACACAGGAGGCCCTGAGGAAATTAATTTCCCTCAGGGCCTATGTCATCTTAGAGGATGCTGGGTGGAGAGTTTTTTAAGGAAAGGAAGGAGAAGAAGTTCTGGGAAGGAAATAGGTATGAGGGGTGGTAAGGAATCTGGGGGTCAGTATATCCAGGCTTAACAGACATATGAATCCATCCCTCCAACTGCGGTGCAAGGTCGAGAGATTCCAGATAGAGAGGATAGAAGTCCTCCTCCAACCAGTCACTCTCGACCAACCTCACCCCATGAACCCGGGCATCTTGCTATGTCACCAAACGTAACGAACCACTTGGGATGACCTACGGAAGATGTGGTAAATGCGTCCTTTGTCTGCTTATACCTTTTGAACTGTATATACTCGTATCTATTTGTGTATTAATTGTGTTTTTATAACTTCATTTTTCTCACGTAAGTAAGAACATCTAAAAATAATCATATAACATCATAAAGTAGTTCAAATTTACACTTTTATGAAACCAAAGTTTCCAACCGTAATTTAAAGAAGTTTTTTTTTCATCACCATTAATTTTAGTTAGAAAAAACATAAGGTGAGCCATTTTTAAAACTCTTTTTTTTTCGTAATAAAATAGTTTTTTAATTTAAAAATATAAAATTTAAAGGCGTAATTTATCACCTGTCAAAAGAGTTTTTGGTTTTTCATTTATTTAGATTTTATTGCAGAACTGAAATATTTTGACCCTCGGACAAAATGGGCCCGAGACCTAAAAGACTAAATAAAACCTTATAAAAAGGATGTATTACATTAAAAAGACTTTACATTTTACGGGTTGATTTTTTCCTTTTATTTTCAGTTTGAGTCTATTTGGGTGGCCCTGAATAAAGCTTTAGGTATCCTTCAGTTGATAAGTTGAAAGCTAGAGTAGGTACTTCTGGAAGTCTAGTGAATGGCACCTAATTTATAATTCCATTATATGCCGGGTTGATACTCCTTGAAAAATACCTAGTGCCCTCCTCCAGTCATTACTCTTTCTCTGGGTCGCTCTATTTCCATACTAACTTCACTGCTCAGTGGGTACTACACACTGGAGAATAAATATATAGAAGTGTGACCTGTGAAGTGTGATAAGGAATTGTCTTTAACCTTAAAGTGCACCATTTTTGTACTGCCATCAGAGAGAACTAGAGGGAGATTCCGGTTCCACTTAAGGATAAATAACTGTCCTACTGTAAATTTTCACTGTCATCCGAGATAATTGGGGGAAATTCCAGTTACAACTAAGACTAAGGAATTTTCCTTAACCTTTAAATTATTAACGACTTTTACGTTAATAATGAAAAGGTTAAAGACAATTCCTAGGATAAGGAGTTGTCCTTAACCTTAAAATTAACAATTTTTCACTGTCATCCGAGATAACTGGGGGAAATTCTGGTTGCTACAAAGACTAAGGAATTATTATTAACCTTTAAATTATTAACGAATTTTACGGTAACCATAATTCTAGTTCTGTCGGATGACAACCAACTTGTCGTTAACATTCAAAATAACGATTTTTTAGTTAAGTACCTTCTGTGATTCCAGTTCTTTCAAATTATAGCCAAAAAAGTAGTTAATTCCTTGTCCTTGAACCGATATCGGGTTGATTTCAAGGTTAAGGACGATTGTGGTGTCGTTCAATAGAACAAGACAGCCGAATTTCACTTAATCCTAAAATTGACGTTTTTTTCAATAACATCTGCGATTTCAATTCTCCCGGATGTTAGCCAAAAGTCGTTAATTTCAAGGAAAATGACAATTCTGTCGTTATCGGGGAGAACATAGGCGATATCTGTTTAACTTAAGGATAAGGAATTGTGCTTAATCCTTAAATTATTAACTGCTTTTCTTTAACAGCGATTCAGTTCCCTGAATGACAGCGAAAAAGTAGTTATTTTTATGATTAAGTAATAAAATTATGACTTATGTAATTAAGGAAAAATCCTTAATCTCAAGTAGAATCGGAATCGCTTTTCCTGAATAGAAGTTAATGAAAAATCGTTAATAATTTTAAGGCTAAGGACAAATCCTAATCCTTAAGTAGAAACAGGATCGCCCTACTGGAAGCGTCAGTACGCCCGAAGTGCCTAAGTTTCCTTACATCTGCTGAAATTGATTAAACGTTTTCAAAATATCAAAACTATTTGTTTTTTGTTTTTTTTTTTTTTTTTTTTATTCTGCTACTCCATAAGTTGAGCTCTGGGAGCTCGTATTTATGGGAGGAGTATTTATTCACACGCAAAAAATAAAATAATAATAATGTTCTGATTAAATGTTTAAATCAAAGAACTTGTGAGATAAATACAAATATAAATTGACATAGGTTCGTAATTTAGGAAAAAAATTGTTATACAAGATCAATACTTTTTTTTTTAATGTTAAATATTACAGTTAAAGTAAGGGTAAATTAAATTAAATTAAATTAAGGGTACAATATATCATTATCCAATTTCAGTGACTTAATTTGTTTTTTGAATTGTTCATATTTCAATGTTTCAGTTACACTAATTTTGTTTTTAGATAATAATATATTGTACCATCTTACACCTATATACAGATAGTGGTGCTGAGCCGTGGTAGTTCTAAGCATAGGGATGGCTATTAAGCCATTCGTTTTAAATCTATTGCTTATGCTATCAGAGGGGTGAATTTTTTTAATAAAATACTCTTTATAAATTTTGTATAAGGCGTTTCTCTTATACAATTCTGTGATGGATGGTACATTAAATTCTCGAAATATCTCTAGAGTAGGGAAGTCGTATGGTTTCCTAAGGATGATTTTTATAATTATTCTTTGAATTATGATTATGGGTTGTAAGGAAGCTTTAAAGGCCCCTCCCCTCCCAATAATGCCGTACTGTAATAAGGACTGAATTAATGCAAAATAAACAATTTTTATGGTTTTCTTGTTTAAAATATTTCGTATGTTATAGAATACATAGATAAGTTTTCTTATTCTTTCCACAGTGAGATTGATATGATATTATATATATTTTTGTTTTATTACCGCACGATAGTCCGAACTGCTCCCATCTGCTTCCCATAGCTTCCCGAATTGGGGGTATGTTGTGTGGCTAAAGGTAGTGGATAGGGGGACGAGATGGGGAAAATGAAGGTGGGGAAACACCCGGCTATTCAGATGTGGTCACCAAACACGGCTAAAACCATTTCAAGTGACGTTAAAATTCTGAATGTTGGTCTTACGCTAGGATGATGTTAAGAGAATATTCACCTTAAGGAATTATTTATTGAGCAGATTATCAAATTCATTTTCCTGTTTGTGGCCGAAGAGTCGAATCATTTTTGAAGTGAAAACTTCTTTAGCACCGTTGTGATGACTTATCAAACTCGATGAAACGGAAACGACCGACACTAAAAAGAGACACACACATTCATCAGAATTAGATAGCAATAAAATATTTATTTAATTCACGGGTAGGTACTCTATTCCAATATAATACGATAAATCTATGATGCCATGCATGTTTCCTATGGTGTAATGATATAAATCCCCTGACGAACGTCAGCGGTCACACGTTTAGCGGACCAAGGATCAAATAATATGAAGTCCAAAAAGAAATATTAAATTAATTCTTATTTTTGTAAAATCAATATTCAATCTTCAAACCACTCCAAAATGAAAAGGCAAAAGAAAGCGACATCTAGCGACTCTGAAGATGAAAACTCAAATACTTATAAGAAATATGTAGGAAAAGTAACACTGGAATTCGACGACAAAAATATGGAAAAAATCATCCTTCACATTGATATAAAAAGTGCTTCGTCGTCTTCCCACTCTTGTGTACTTAAGTTTTCTGAATGTTTCACTTCTATCACGTGTGAATTGCACACTCTATTCTAGGGATTAGATGTTCAGTGGTACTACTACAGTCGAGGCACGTTTTTAGAGCGTAATTATAGCATTATTACTATTGTATTGTATTGTAGACGGAATTATAGAGTTTTACTGTAACGCAAATGGCCATTTCATTTGGGTTTAATTTAGCTAAAGTTCACGTTATTTATGTAAACTGCTCGATTTCAGTAAGACATTGCCAAATATAAATTTAATATATTGTAATGCTTAAAGAACTAGAGAATGAGATGGGCAAGATGAAGGTTTTTCACATTAGATCCACACAGGAAGCCCTGAGGAAAATATGGATATCTCTGCAGATACCCCCATGTTATCTATGGGGGTATCTGCAGAGAGGGTCTTTTGAGGTAAAGGAAGGAGAGAAAGTTCAGGGAAGGAAAAGAGAAAGTTCAATTTGGGATGTGGGTATGGGTACCGCCACCCCGGGAACCATTTAATGGATAACCAACACCTCTGCCATAGGTCACCCTAAGTGGTTCGCTACGTTTGGTGACTTAGCAGGGGTGCCGTAGTTCAAGGGGTGAAGTTTGCGCAGGTCCTGCCTGGTGGGCAGGATTGAGAGAGACCGGTTGAGGGAGGTCTTTTATCCTCTCAAGCCAGAATCTCTCCACCCATCGCCTTGCACCACGGTTGGAGGGATAGATTTATACGTCCGTTACGCATGGACACACTGACCCACAGATTCCTACCCACCCCTCATACCTATTTCCTTACCAGAACTTCCTATCTTTCATTTCCTTAAAAAAACCTCCACACAGCATCCACTAATATGACATAGACCCTGGGGTAAATTATTTTCCTCAGCCGTAATCTCTCGGAATATCGCCTGGCATCGCGGTGGGAGGTAGATTCATACGTCCGTCACTCCTGGACACACTGACCCCAGATTCCTACCGACCCCTCACATATTTTTTCTTCCCAGATCTTCCTCTCGTTCTTTTTTTTTTAAAAAGACCCTCCACATAGCATCCTCAAAGACGACAGAAACCCTGGGGGTTTTTTTCCCAGAACCTCTTATGTGGAGCAATTGTTAAAAAAAGTAAGTTGGCTCTTTTTGTTGGGATAGGTTAGGTTAGGTTGGGTAAGGTTAGGTGATACGTTATGTTAGGATTGGTTTGGCTAGGCTAGGTAGACTGGACGTGGTTATAAATGCATTTAAATCTAAATTTGACAAGTTGTAGTTTGTGGTCATAGTGCTTTCGCAAATAAAAGGCTTATGTAACTTTGCGATTTCAATCAACCGCCCACCTGAAGAGATGTAGGAGTGTTTGGGAAGCAATCTAGAACCTGTCAGAGGCTGTATGAATATTTGATGGCTCTGCTAGTTCCGCCGCCGGCCAAAATAGAACCTTATTTCTGTAGCACGTTCTGCACAAAGGCGCGCCGAGAGCTTTGTTCTAACTCGCGGAATGGACGATTTTGCACAAATGTAGTTTTATAACTTTACGTTTAAACGTGAAAAGAAGTCATAACAATCTAGTAACAGTTTCCTTATCCAAACCCAAGTATAAATTATATATTTACAAGCTTAACGGCCCACGCATTGGGTGACGGGCCAACTCAGAGTAAAACCAACTCAGAACCACCTCAGAAAGGTCGAAAAAAGAATGATGATAAAAAAATGGTTAAATAGGTGAAGTTAGGTTAGGATTACCGGCTATTTAAAAATATTTTTTTCATTTTATTGACCTTTCTGAGGTGGTTCTCAGTTGGTTTCATTTTGAGTTCGCATGGAACCCACGCGTTGCTGTGGTTAACGAAACACAACGTCATCTACTGAATGTTTACGCAACTTAGATAACGAAGTGTTGTGTCGATAAATTAACTCACCCCGCCATCTGTTAGAAACTTATTTAACTTACAAATAAGTGCAAAGCATTGTCCTATGGCAAACATTAATTTAAATAATATTTCATTCTTTATAATAAACATTGAAGTAAATAATCGAGATAAGATCCTATCTTTTAAGTTGGATCAAATTATACACAGGGAGCCGAATTTCATCAAAATCGGTTATGTAGTTTCGGAGTTTATCTTGAAAAAAGATTTTTATATATATATAAGATACTAGCTGAATTCCCTGACGTTAAGACTTCTACAATACTACTAGCCGTGAAGATTATTTTGAAAGTATGGAATATAGAGACAAGGATAATATTAAAGTGTGAGTGAATTCCAAAGATTAAAAAATGTCAAATGTCAATGTGATATTTTTCTTAAACATATATTACAATGCTGCAACTCTTTCTTACACATTAAATAACAACAGTCGAAAATGAGACAAACGGTGAACGTATGTCTGCACCCGTTCAAAGGAAACATACAATCATTATCATAAACGGTCAACGTATGTCTGCACCCCCTCAAAGGAAACATACAATCATTATCATATTTATTCACAAAATATTAAACAACATGTTACCAAAATACTTCTCAAATAAAATCGTATACAATAAGGACATTCACAGACATTACACAAGGAAGTGCAAGGAAATAAGATTAAACAAAAAGGACAAAACGAATACGCAAAACAGTTTGCTGTGCAAAGGAATTAAGTTATATAACACACTACCAGAAAATCTAAAGTCCTCACCAATTGAAAAGTTCAAGATATATTGTAGGAGCTACATAAAACAAGAAAAAATATAGTGAATTTGAAATATTATAATTAATTAGCTGCAATATAAAATATTATAATTAATTAGAAATTTGTAACCTTAAATGTACAAATTACTAAAATAAAATTCAAATAAAAATATATATATATATCTCCTTCAGACGTACAATGAAAATGAAATGCAATTTCCGTCGTCGTAGCTGAGCCGTAATGAGATATATCTGTTTCCTTCTGAGAAAAAAAGTAGTACTTTAGAGAAAACAAACACACGTACATTGTGACTGAAGACTTATCACCGGCGTATCTAAATATTCCCATATTTCAGAGCATCTCAAAAATCTTCACTGGCTCAAATGTCCTGAAAGAATCCAGTTCAAGCTCTGCTGGATGGTATTTAAGTCCCTTAACGGAATGGCTCCAGCATACTTATCGGAATTGTGTATTCCAGAAAATTCAAATTCTCGACAGTCAACCCTAAGGTCAGCAGCGTCATCAGCTGTTGGAAGGTTAAAGGAACCAAAGCGCACACCAGATACTAAGTTCGGTGAGCGCGCTTTCGGAGTGTCGGGACCTAAAGCCTGGAATGGACTGCCACATGACTTAAGAACGATCACAGACTCGGCAGAATTTAGAGCAAAACTTAAAACCCACCTTTTCAGACAGTCGTATCCATAAACTCAATTTCTTTAACCTTCACATTCAATGCCCGCGACACTGTAAACAACTAACCTAAAAATGTAGAAAAAAAAAAAAAAAGTAAAAAATAACTATTTGTAAGCGTTTTTAAAGGTCATTTCAGTAACATTCTCCAGCCCTAAAGAGTCCTAAATTCTCCAGTCTTTTAAAATACAAATTTTGATATTATCAACTCCACTTTTGCCACTAATCTTTTAAAATGTAATACTTATAGTGATGGGGGTAGCAATGCAATGTCCGGTGTTTCAAATATAATACCCTCCGCGTGCAAAGCCGTATCTTTTCCAAGCACAAAATTTCTAATTAAAGTGTTTATCGGATGTGACCTGCAGGTAAGTATGTTTCTGTATCCATTTGTAAATATTAAAATTAGATAGAACTTAAGAATTATGAATAAATTGTACAGCGCCCTTGAGGTGATTTTTTACAAAAACGGCGCTCTATAAATTATCCAATTATTATTATTATTATTATCTTTTATCTCACCCTAATTTAATGCGTATGAAAGAGCTTCAGCATTATTGTGATAAGATCTTGTTAGGTATTCACATAAAAACATTTAAAAAAATTAAAAATTGACCCATTTTTTTTTAATTCTTTCAGTTTTACAAATCCTACAATTATAAAATATCCCTTGGTTTTTTAAGGCTCTACGGTAGCAAGGTTATAATCAACGATTACCTTTATCAATTTTTCTCTCTTAAGCTGATGACTAAAGACCGGATTATATGCAACAAAAACAGCCCAAAATATGCACCCAAATATGCAATAAAAATAGCTAAAATATGCATGCAAATATACAATAAAAATAGCTAAAATATGCATGTAAATATGCAATAAAAATAGCTAAAATATGCATGAAAATATGCAATAAAAATAGCTAAAATATGCAATAAAAATAGCTAAATTATTCACGAAAATCCATAAAAAGGCCCAAAATATGCAACATGAAATAATACAGGAAGTCGTTTTTTTAAATATTATTTATTATTTACAATATTTTAATATTTACAAAATGTATTTAACAAAGAAATTTACCCTTAAAAACGAATATGACTAAGTACTGTTCTAAATGTTCTGTAGACAAATTGTGTCTACGATCCCTTAATATATGTTTGTAAGCGGAAAAGGAGCGTTCTCCGTCTACTGATGCGACTGGACAGAATTTAAATTTGGGTGCGATTTTTGAACTTATTGTGTCGGACAAAATTTCACCTGCCACGTTGATGAAGCTATCAATTTGGGACAAGGGTTCAAATCCTGGGTTATTGTTTAGTAAGTTTTCAGAGGTTTCTTTGAGTTTACTCGGGAATAGCTTTGGCAACGCGGAATTCATAAGGCGAATTTTCTTCATAACCTGAATAGATTCATTCAACGCCAATCCATGAGTGTCGAGAGTTTTTATCTTGCAAGTATGTAGGTGAAATGAGTGCTAATCTTAGTTTGGTTTTTTTTTAATACTAGCATTGTCAAACGATTATTTGCACTGGAAAACTGCCAAAGCCTGTGCTCTATAGAAGCCATTGATAACACCCTCGATGGCCTCAAAATGTTCATGGTAAAACATCGCAGCTTCGATCCATGTAGCTCAACGTGTTATTACTGGCTCGGGAGGTAAAGGGACATTTGGCAGTTTTTCTTTGTAGGTCTTTATACGAGCAAGCGCCTTAAGGAACACTTTCTTTGCTGATAAAATCAGTTTATTTACATTCGCAAACGTGGATCTCACTTCTTCGGCAAGTCTGTGTACTCCCGTGAGCAAAACACATCATATGAATCAAATTGGGATAAAATATTGATCATATAGGGGGCAGCATCTGAGAGCAACACATACACATTTTCGTCCGCAGAAGATTCAGGAAATATTTTTTTTTACCCTCATTCACAAATCTGGCGATCGTAAATCGAGCGTAAATATGCAAGATCTAAATGTTTTTGCTAAAATATGCAATTACCGCTTAAAAGGGTCTAAATATGCATTTGGTAATGCATATTTGCATATGCATTCCGGTAAGTATATAATCCGGTCTTTAGTGATAAGTAACGTAGTTTTCTTGCCTTTTTCGTGGGACGTCACGGTAATTTTAAAAACACTTGATTTTGGACGCTTGCAGAGAATTAAGCTGGCAAAAATCTTTATTTTATTCAGAAACTGCACACGTGTAATTTGAACTTTAAATTTAATATTTGACGTCAATGGATAATGCCGCTTAATATTAAATACGTTATTTACTTATCGAAATAGAAGCTTTTGTATATTGGATCAGTTCGGGTCTATTGGTTCACGTGTAAAGTTCTATTATATATAAACGGATAACGCTGTTTAAATAATTTCTACGGATTAATGCTTCTGACATCCGATATAAATTAATTTAAACTGATCTAATAAAGTAATATATATACATCGAGGTCTGCTGGAAAAATCCATTCCATTTTAATCAGATTTCCATTTTAGAAAGGTTTAGTTTTATTCTTGATAGCATTTAGACTTTACAGTATGAATTGTAACTGTATTGTCGCCCTCGGTTCCGTGACTTTTCATTCCGCGACAAAGTATCCTACGGACAAAACATCCTCCAATAAATTATCAACCAAAACCTAACCTAACCTAACCTAACCTAACCTAACCTAACCTAACCTAACCTAACCTAACCTAACCTAACCTAACCTAACCTAACCCAACCTAACCCAACCTAACCTAACCAAACCTAGCCTAACCTTACATAATGTAACCTAACCTAACGAAAAATGTGACAAAAATAATACAGACATGCTGTAAAGACAATAAATTATTCCTATCTGTATTATTTTTGTCCCATTTTTTGTCGCCCTCTGTTATTTTGAAAAAGAACTGTTGAAGTTTCAAACAGCATTCCCTACGAGAGAATATCAAAAATAAAATTAACAAAACTTGGAATTTTTCAGTTTCAAATATATTTATACAATTTCCCGACCTATTGTCCAACACTCCATTTTCCAATTTTAAAGAAAAAAAAATTTTTAAATACAAATATCCAACATGGAAAATTTCCAAACTTCATATACCTAATATTAAAAAAAAATCCCGATTAATTTTACGAACATTGTTCCGATTTTTCCAAAAGAAATTTTTTCAGATACCTACTCACGTGAAAAGTTAATTTTGCACACATTCCAATAATCGCTATTGAACTTACAATGGTGCAAAACTCTACTATCTACTATCGGGGAACTTTACTAAATTGGGTTAAACCCACGGACGTACAAAATACATGGACATTTCCTAAGTGATAAAAGGCGTATTATTTCCCCCTCCCATTGGAACCATTTTTCGGAACCGGCTGGGCTTGCGAGAGCCTCGCGTGAATATAAAAAATGTGACGCCATCATTCTTGTCCGGACCAGTTTCGAGCACTCATCGTAAATAACACTGTAAAAATGGTGGCTTGTGCTATAAAAACGTGTAAAAATAGAAGAGAAAAAGAGAATAAACCCAATTGTGGTATTACATTCCATAAGCAAGAATTATTTTACACTATTTTAAGCTAATTTAGATCACATAATATGATCGTTTTTGAACATATACCATAAATATACCAAAACCAACCATACATATACTATCACTCCTAGATACATGGCGTGTGCCCGTCACTGTTTACTGGGGTAAGTAAATTATGAAACATTTGTAAAACTGTATTAACTAAATACGGCAGTAAAATATTAGACTCGACCTTATAGGCGACCTTACTTTGACGAATTTGAACTTCAAATTTGTTCATTGCGCGACGAGCAATTCGCGCTCCCATGTAAAAAGGTCTATTCATTCAAAAGCAGAGTTTACTTTTAAGAACTAAATGATGATTTTATAGTGCGAGATGCCTATATACTGTCAGATTGAGTTTTGGCGAATCACGTATCACCAAAGCCATCTTCCTGCCCTTCGTCCCGCTGTAGTTGGCTTCTACCCCTCACCTCTATGTTCTGGTCTATCAATATTCATATGTCTATGGGCATACGTAATAAAGAAATTGTTTCTCCCTGCGTGTCTTTTCCTATTCGTCCCATTTCCCTTCCCTCTCCTCTTTCCTTCCCATGTCCCCTTCCCCTCACGAGGTCCCCTTCCACCTTCTTCACCTTCCCTCTCCCCTCTCCCGCAAACGCTCCCGCCCGCAGATTTTCAAACAGCTCGCGTGCCACATATTGAATTTTTATTTTTTTAACAATCTTGTATTAATCAATCAAATTTGGTGCCTAACGTAGGTACCTTTATAAAATAAATATTTGATTTTGGTTAGTACCATAAATGATTTGGTTAGTACCACTTCGATGAAATTCATTAATTTAATGAGTTTATTAGAAAATTTAATTTTGATTTAACAATCGATGGTTTCCAAAATATCATTCTCGAAGTGTGACATTTTTGACAGTTTCGTAAGAGTTTTTGTAATGATTAATAAAAAACTTTCCATATGTATTGTCATGTGGTTGTAATAATCCAGAAACCTTCGCGGGGGTGGGAAAGAAGGTATTTTGAAAGTTTCAAACATTTCCGGTGCTTAATATAGCAATTCAACATAAATTCTCAAGCGGGCTAGAGCAGATAGAGAACTGCTTACATTAATAAAAATCAAGAAAATTTCAAATCTGGGTCATATGCTTCGAGGGGAGAAGTATCACTTGCTCCATTTAATATTGAAAGGCAAGATAGAGGGTCGCAGAGGGCCTGGTAGATGACAAATATCTTGGTTGCGAAATATACGAGAGTGGACCGGCATTAGAAGTGTGGAGGAACTATTCCGGGCAGCGCAAGACAGAGAGACCTTTTCAAGAGTGATCGCCAACGTCGGGAGGACCTGATAGGGCACACAAAGAAGAATATAGCAATTCAAAGACAACGACCTCCATAGTCCAGTGGCTAAGACTCTTGACTCACAATCCGGAGGTCGCGGGTTCGAACCCGGCGTGAGCAAATAAATTTTATTTGATTAATTTGTGTTATTTCACAATTAATTCATTAAAAATAATATATAGTATATTTGCGGCACGTTCCAGAGTGGAAGATACTATCAGTATCGCCCTGGTGCAAGACCACCATTCAGAATTGAAACGTTGCTTGAAAATGGCTTTAGCCATGTTTGGTGACCAGATCTGAATAGCCAGGTACTTCCCAACCTTCCTCTTCCCCACCTCCTTCCCCTCCCCACTACCTTCAGCCTCACAACATACCCCAATTGGGGATGCCATAATCTCACTGGCTCCAGACGGGAGCAGTTGAGATTCTTGTGCGGTATTCACTGTAAAAAAAAAAAAAACTTAAATACATACGTATAAGCAAAAAGATATTGATTTTTATATAAAAATCTATAAATAAAACAATTTAATAACAGTTTAGCATCAAAAAAAAATCGGGGACGCAGAATTTATTCAGACACCCATAAAAGTATTTGCTCTCCTTCGAACATTTCTAAATTGTGATAAAATGCATCTCTCTTGTTTGTACGTAAGAAAAATTCTGCAGATTTATTCCTTTCCCCTCCTTCCATAGACCATCAATCACAATATATTACCATTAGATATTATACCACCTGAAAAATACCTCGAAAAATGACAATTTAGATATGCACGGTGTGCTCAGAGAGTGTCAAAATCAAAATTTAATGTTTTCTTGTTATCAAACTTGTGATGTAAAGTTTTTTAATCGATTTTACTCAAGGTTTTGTGAAATTAAAGTCATCTAAGAGAATAAAAGAGATGCTCACGGTTCCATATACAGCCAGACGCATAAATGTGTCCATTCTGGAAGAGCCAGCATCCACAATAGGCTTTCAACTACATATCTGTCTACAACGTATCTTAATGTACTTTGAATATCCAATTATACATATATATATATATATGTTACAGTTAAAACCCGTTCTTAGTTACAACGCGTTTTCCCTAGTATAAACTAGTTTTTACTAAATACCTTTGTTACAACTAGAATTAACTGCTGAATATCAGTGAAAACTAGTTCTAACTAGACAAAACGCGTTTTCTCTAAATGATTCATTAAAACTGTTTCAACCGATGTCAACGTACATCGTGCTTTATTTTGATTGGTCGAGTGACATCAGGTTAGGTCAGGTTAGGTTAGGATAGGTTAGGTTAAGTTGTTAATTAACAGTTTTTAAATATTTTAATAAACAGTATTTTCAATCCCAATTTCAGTTTTAACAAAGGCAGTTAGTAAAAACCAGTTGTAACTAGAGAAAACGCGTACATATCGTATTTTTTTAATTGTTTTTGTTTTACGTACCTAATTATTGTTTTATGTATTGGGTATTGGATGGTTTGTTATATGTTTTTATTTGGTAATGTTAACCGTCTTTCTGTTGGGTGCATTAATAACACAACTAAAAATAAGATTAAAAATTATGTCTGTACGATTCATGCGATATGACAAAATAAGTTTTTAAAATATAGATTTTATTTTATTAGTGCTTGCTTCAGTTTCCTTTACTGTCAAACGCTTCGAATAGAACAAAAATAATATTACTTTCGCATTCACGTGAACAGAAAAATTAATTTGATTTCAAAGAACAAAAGAGTCAATACATTCAGTACGTCTTGTAGGTTTTCTTGTAGTAAGAGAAATTTATACAGCGTGGCACGAGGCAAAATTTTAGAGAATCGCTTTGAATTTGTGCGATTTTCTGCATAATTTTATTACGTCTCGATGGATTATTTCCAAGTAAAGAGTCAAATAACTTGCATTTGTTGATTTTTCTAAACGTTTTCTAAAAAATTCTCTTTATAAAGTGTTGGTTTTAATCGTAGTTTTAATATATAGTTTCAAAAAACATATTTTACAAATACAAAACTTGCATATTATTCGCAGACTGATGAAGAACTGCTTTCTTATTGGAACAAGAATACAATTAATAGTTATTTTTCCAAAATGTGTTTTTATTTTGTTTAATGTTTGAAAGATGCTTAGCTGGATTAATTATAGCGTAAAGGTGCATCCTTGACACAAACTACCATGTTTTTACCAAATTAGGTCCAGTGGACATACTTTTAATAAGCGGTGCTTCATTTTTGTTCGATTGAGATGAAAATTACAAATTAGAGAGGCAAGTTTTGGTACCGCCCCCCGGGAACCATTTATTGGATAAGAAACACCTCTGCCATAGGTCACTCTAAGTGGTTTGCTACGTCGTGCGTCGGTGACTTAGCAGGGGTGCCCGGATTCATGGGGTGAGATATGTTCGGGTTTTGGCGGTGGATGCATTTTCTCACCAGCTGCGTGGCAGGCAGTATGGGAGATTCTGGTTGTCGAGAACCTTTTACTTTCTCCTGCAGGACTCTCTTGGAACATCGCCTTTCTAGGCAGTGGGAGGGATGAATTCATACTTTATTTTATTTTATTTGTGTACAAAAATTTACAACATTACAGATATTTTATCTAATTAATTGTAATAGTACCATTTTCACAGTGAGAAAATTAGTGCCAAAAACCTTACAAACTCATTGAATTTTTCGAAGAATATGTCGAAATTTTTATCTTAAAATTTTATCTAATATATTGAAATAGCGTATCGCTCTTCCCACGGGCGAATTCGGGTACAGATTTGTACGACTCAATCGGCAATATAATATGTTATGGTGACGTCCCCGAGAGTGAGACTCTGGTACAAATAAATTGATATGCGCCAGAATCTCACCGTTAGAGACGAGGCCATTAATTAATTGAAAGAAGTATTTTAGCAACGCAAAACATCTACGAGTTTCTAGAGAATGGTAGTTAGTCATACCTAGAATAAATCTCGATGGATATAAATATGGATATGTTCCATAAAGGCGTAAAAATAAAAAACGAAGGAATTTTTTATGAACTCTTTCAATTTTTAAAATATAGGATGCTTCAAATGGGGCCCAGATAATACAATTCGACTCCAGTACACTTAGCACCAGTGAGTTGTAAAGTAGCCTAATTGTTAGTGGGTTTTGAAATGAGCGTGAATTGCGAATGACAAAGCCCAGCAGTTTATATGCTCTTTTGCATAAGTCATTTGTGTGCTCGTGGAATGTCATTTTGCTGTCAAAAGTAACCCCTAGATCTTTTATTTGACTAAAGCGATGAAAAATGTTACCGTTAATTAAATATTCAAATAAAGTAAATACGTCCGTCACTCCTTGAAAACTGACCCCCAGATATCTACCTACCCCTCATATCTTTTTCCATCCCACATCTTCATCTCCTTCGTTTCCTCAAAAGACCATCCACACAACATTCCTAAAGATGACACACTCAGGCCCTGGGGGTAAGGCTATTGACTCACAATCCGAAGGTCGCGGGATCGAATCCCAGAATGCGCAAGTTTCATTGGATTAATTTGTGTTATTTCCCAATTAATTTACTTGAAATAATTTTAGAATATTTGCGGCACGTTCCATAGTGAAAGATACTCTCAGTATCGCCCTGGACCATTCAGAATTGAAAAGTTGCTTGAAATAGCTTTAGCCGTGTTTGGTGACCAGATATGAATAGCAGGTACTTCCCCACCTTCCTCCTCCCCATCTCCTTCCAATCCCCACTACCTTCAGCATCTCAACATACCGAAAATGGGGGATTTCACGGTCTCACGGGCTCCAGACGGGAGAAATCAAGAATCTTGTTAGGTATTGACATAAAAACATTAAAAAAAAATAAAAATTGACCCATTTTTAAAAATTCAGTTTTACAAATCCTACAATTATAAAATATCACTTGATTTTTTAAGGCTCTATTGTAGCAAGGTTATAATCAACGATTACCTTTATCAATTTGTCTCCCTTAAGCCGATGACGTATCACTCTGCAACCGACGTCACATCCCTTGAGGAAAAAGCCTTTTAATGCCTCTAATACCTGCCTCGTTTTATATCTGCCCCCGTTCAGATTCCGTGCACGTGCAATGAAAACGAGGCTGGATTTTCAAATGATAACTTACTAATAAATCTTATTATAAATTTATTAATTTTACAAACCATTTGGATGTAAGTGACTGTTCTCTAAATGTCTTAAAATATTTTTGAAGAATCGCCTGCCCAAATGCTGATAATGCTACTAAATTTTACTGTAACGACACTATGCCCTAAAATATATTCAGAATCTTAACAACGTAAGTAAAGAAGCCGTATATACAAATTGCGACTCGCTACCCGTATATTGGACGGACCTACTATCGAATTTGCCCTATCAAATAAAAGAAGAAGAAGAAAAATAATGTGGGAATCTTAGAAGAAAGCGTGTTAACAAATATGCGCCGGATGGACGTACGGTCCAATTCACCCTAGCAAGCCTGGAGATTCAACCTTTCCGCCGGGTTCATTTTAATTAATTCTGAAGAACGTGTTACTAATATTTAAGATGTTTCTAAATGAACACCTCTCGAAGTTATTAATTCATCTTCTAGAAAAATAAAATCTGGTGCTCATCGCTAACTTTAGTTGTACAACGTATTACCATGTTATGTTAAAAAAAATGATTGCAACGTACTGTTTTATTAATCTAAAATATAACTCGCATCCCTTGTGAGGCATGGAAATAAAAATGATAATTCAATTACGAATTCGCCTTAATAAATTAAAATGTGAGCCTCGGACAAACTCTCGATAAACGTGGTTATATCCTGCCTTTATAAAAAAAAATGTTTCTTTCTGCGTGTACTTTCCCATTCGTCCCGTTCCCCTTCCGCCTTCCCTTACCTTTCACCACACCCCTCTCCGCTTCCCCCGTCCCGCGAACCCCTATCGCGAGTTCCCCTCCTCCCTCCCGCATTCGGAAAAAAAACCAAAAATGTCACCGGAGACCAAAATTTCATTTATATTTTTTTCTCCAAACTTTGTCGTCAATCACTGGTTAAAGTTAATCAAGTACTTTCCTTAACATCCTGTATATATTTATTTTTTTAAGTAACTTAATGACCGAAACTACAAATAATAATATTTAATCAATGAAGACAAATTAAATTTTTTTTGATTTTGATGTAACTTTTTAAGTGAAAACTTTTTTAGCACCGTTGTGATTTGAAACTCGATGAATCGAAAAAAAACGACACTGAAAAGAGACAAACACATACTTCAATAGGATTTAGCCTGTGAGAGGATGAGATAGACTAATCGGTGTCCTGTTTGCGTGGTTTTAATAGAATAAAATCTAAGATAATGTTTAAATTTGGTAACAATATTATCTATATAAATAAACCCTACAATTATCCTACACCTGATGCTCTGCATTCGTCTCATTCTCTCGAAGTTCAGTTTTCTGAATATTTTACTTCTACCACGTATGAATTGCACACATAATTTTTTTTTTTATTTCAACTAAAGTTTTCAGGTAAATCGAGTCCGAATTTTAAATTTTTATGTCAAATTTGAAAATAAGACGGTCGTTACTATCAGATTTTTTATTGTCTTTTAAAATGTGTTGAGACGGATTTAAAAGTTTTTACAACCCCTTAGAAGTTTTTAAGTTTTTACAACCCTCCCGAAAAAAATGTGTGAAAAAGCAAAAAGAATTTAAAAAATCAAAATGTGTACTCGGGAAGCATTCGAATGCAAATTCAAAAAGATAAATGTTCAGGAGAGCCAAAAAACTATTTGTCTGTAACTATGGTGTCATAACTTTTTTTTTTTTTTTTTTATAAATTCAATAATATTATTATTTAATGTATAAAAACAGTTTATTATAAACGAGTTCTGCTTCGTAATTTTTATTATGTGTTACAGCTGTTTCGCCCTCTAAAGTCATTATTAAACTACTTTATAATAAATTATTTTTATACATTAAATAATAATATTATTGAATTTATAAAATAAATAAAAAATAAATGGAGTTCTACAAAATAAACTTAATAACAATAAATAAATTTTAAAAAAGTGTCATAACTTCTTCGGGTGTCCATGTTGATAGATAACAAAAAAGTAATTATTAAATCAATTAGTTTTGTTTTAAAAACGAGCAAATAAAACGAAATATTTTATATGTAACCTTCAAAAATATTGCTTTTAAAAAACGCTACAAGAAAAACGGACTTGAGTCCTTCTGCTTCAAAATGTAATGGAATATTTTGTTATGACATGTGGTGTAGTATGAAAAGATCAATGTTTGAAAATTGTTAACTTCCATAGAAAGTATAGTAATGTTAGACGCAGAAGGATGCAAATGGATTTGAGTCGTAATACTCAAAATGCAACTAAATCATTAAGATGCAAGTCCACGGACATATTTCTGCTTCTAAGATAGTTTGATTGTTTATTTTATTTGTTTATTAGGATATACACAGTACGTAAGTTTACAAGTTATAAGGAATATTAAATGAAGTTATTACATGATATAGTACCTATTACGTAAGTCCGTAGAATATCTGGGATAATTATTCGCCTGGGATTTGAACAGTTCTTAAAATTTAACTAATGAATGAATGAGAAGAATAATATAAAGGAAGATTGTATATGAAGATAAAAGAGATACATTTTTAGAACAAGAATTACATGCTCACAAATAGTAATTAGTTTAATTAAAATATAAGTGTAAATAAGAAGTTTTAAAATAAATTATATCACGCCAACAAATTTAGTAAATTAGTTTTGTATGTTTGCAAGGAGTTGTGGAAAATGTCTAAGTGTAATAATTTTTCATAGTGTGTATAAGATGTGATTGCGCGAGAGATTGGTGAGTTTTTTGCTGCATTAGTATTATTGGATGTTAAATGAAAAAGTGAAGTGTGCCTGGTACGCCTCATTGGAACATTTAAATCAATGACAGATAGCAATTCGGGACTATCTATTTTATTATTAAGTAGGTTATGTAGAGACATCAGATCTGACAATGTGCGTCTTTTTTCTAAAGATAACAAATTACTTGAAGTTTTGTTGTATTTCTTGAGTAAATGTTTCGAAAATTTATTCTGTATACTCTCTATTAAATCTATGTATACCTTATATTGAGGATTCCATATGGTGGAAGCATACTCCAGTGGACTTCTGACCAATGAACAGAATAATATTTCCAGAGTCTTAGCACTTTTAAAAACTTTACATATTCTTAATAGAAAACCTAGCATCTTATAAGATTTTGATATAATGTATTCGATGTGCTTATCAAATATCAGTTGTTACATCAAAGGTAGTTGCATCCGTATACATTTTTGAAAATCCTATTTTTCTTCATGATAGGACTTGTATCTTTTTGCCACTGATAAACATGATAATTTACTTCAAGTCTGCATCAAGAACACATTTCTTCAAATTTTGAACTTGCATCCGTATGCTTCTCGGGTACAGTAATGCTCAAATTGAAAACCAAATGTTTTATATTCTTTATGTTATGTGGATTCTTCGGTTTTCCGTTTAAACCACAAGTTTCCGGACGCCTTGTGTAAGAATAAGTACGTTTTTTTTTATAGGTGTGGTTTCGTGTCTAGGATGAACGAAGTATATATTAAGAATGAGTTAATGACGAATGTAAGTAAGTCTAAAGTCATGGGGTTTAATAGAGAGAGCACGAAAACAGTGTGCAATATAGTTATGAATGATGAATACTTGGAGCAGGTGGATGAGTTTGTGTAACTGGCTAGTATGTTTACGAGAGATGGGAAGGCTGATAGAGATGTTGAAAAAGGGTAAATTCTGGTAACTCCATTAATGGAGGACTAAATACCGTTGGCACCATTGACATATGAATATTAGTAGACCTGCCCTAAGTAATAAAAGCGTATTATTTCCCCCTCCCATTGGAACCATTCCATTGGAACCGGCTGGGATCGAGTATGGCTTCGCGTTAATCTAAAAAATGTGACGGTTTGTGTTTTGAAAACGTGTAAAAATAGAAGTGAAAAAGAGAATAAACCCAATTGTCGTATTACATTCCATAGGCAAGCATTATTTTACACTATTTTAAGCCAATTCAGATCACATAATATGATCGTTTTTGTAACATAAACTATCACTCGAGATACATGGCGTATGCCCGTCCCTGTTTACTGGGGTAAGTAAACTATGAAACATTTATAAAAGTGTCTTCACTAAATACGGCAACAAAATATTGAACTCGACCTTATAGGCGACCTTACTTTGCATATTTGGACTTCGCAAATGTGTTCGTTACGCGACGAGCAATTCGCGCTCCCATGTAAAAAAGGTCTAATCATTCAAAAGCAGAGTTTACTTTCAAGAACGAAAGTGTGATATTATAATGCGAGATGCCTATATGTATACTGTAAGATTGAGTTTTGACTAATCACATATCACCAAAGCCGTCTTCCCGCTCTTCGTCCACTGTAGTTGGTTTCTACCCCTCACCTTTCTGTTCTGGTCTATTAATATTCATATGTCTATGGTTGGCGCTAATATACAACTGTCAAAAAGAAGCGAAGCTAGCAGTCCACAATGGAGTGATGGTACCTACGCTGATGTATGGCAGTGAGGCATGGAACTGGAAGATGAAGGGTGAAAGTAGACTGAGTGCTATTGAAATTTATGGTAAAACCGGTTCCGTGCCAACTCAGAATGAAACCAACTCAGAACCAGCTCAGAAAGGTAATTAAAAGCTATAAAAAAATAATTTTTAAAAAGCCGGTAACCCTAACCTAACTTAACCTATTAAACCAATTTTTTAATATTATTTTATTATCACTCTAAATGACCTTTCTGAGTTGGTTTCATTCTGAGTTGACCGGTCACCGGTAAAACCATGTATGATCGTTTTAGAAATATGGAGATCTTCAAAGAATGCAAATCTGATGTAAGCGTAATGAGTTTAAGAAATAATATTAAGAAAAGGACCCTCAGATGGCATGTAGAGCGTATGAATGAAGAAATTAGTGCAAGAAGAATATATGACGTAAATGTGAATGGTAGAAGAAGTCGGGGACGCCCAAAGAAGACATGCCATGATCAAATGAATCAGAAACTTGAGTCGGCCCATGTCAAGAGTCAGAATAATAGCAGAGTATGTATGTGAATGTGGCAAAGAGTGTGTGCCAAGACCGAGTTGTTTGGTGGTCCATCCTCTCTGCCTGCCAATTAGTTAGTTACTGGGTTGCTACCCGTGATTGAAATTGAAATTCTAATTAAATCCGGATTTTTAATTTTTTTAAATCCGAATTTTCCTAATCTTTCCGAATTTACAATCCCTAAGGCCAACAGACCAAGATTTAAAAACTCCGCTCGGCTTCTGTCGCCGGCTGTTTTCTTTAGAAAGACACGGACTAATGAGTTGTTTTGTGTGAGAGAGCGACCTCTGCCAACAAACAGAAATCTTTCCTTTCCCTATCCCTTTCTCTCCTATCTTTTCCTTCCGCTCCCCCTTCCTTTCCCCCCCACACTACTTCACAATGTTCACATCTCTCGGATGTGGTACTTCTAGCTGCATGATTCTTGTTCCACGTGAATTTTATAGTGGTTGGTTTTGTTTTGTGTTGTTACATTTACTTTACCCTTTATTTGTTAATTCCGCACAATTTCTTTGTTACCTTTATAATAATAATAATAATATCTTTATTTGGAAAACAAACAGCTTTACAAAGATACATAAAAAAGAAAGAGTGCTAAAATAAAACAGTTAGCCTAAAAACATGTTTTCGCTGATATTTTTTTTTTTAGTAACTAGACAAGAAAAACATGAAGAAAAACTTAGAAAAAGAAAATATTTAGGAGAAGTTAAAATGAAACATAAAGAAAAAACTAAGAAAAAAATAGTTAGGAGAAGCTAAATACTTAAATATGCATGATAAGAATATAGAAAAACACCATAAAGGGTAAGCTTATGATCTTGTAGGAGTATAAGGATGATATGTATGTAATTAGGGAATATGTAAATGTATTGAAAATTAGGAAAAGAAATCTGATTAATAATATAATAAATATAAATATGGATGTTAAGGGGTGTGTTTTGATGCATTACATTTATCTAATAGTGTTGCTTTGAATTTGTTGAAAGTTATATTGAAGATGTCTATATATATAAGGTGTGTGTTATGATAATGGCAGGCTCGATATATGAATTCATTTTGTAAGTAGTTGGTATTGGAGCGGCTGTTATAAAAAAGGGATACGTTTCTACTATTACGACCAGGAACTCTAATATCTATTTTTTGTAAAAGATACGGGAAAAATACCGTATTATTTAGGATTTTGTATAATAACAATTGATCAGAAATAATTCTTCTACAATTTAATTTCGGGATTTTAAAGAATTGACGTATATCTTCATTTGATTGGAATGCATAAAACGACCGAAAATTTATGTAGAAGAGAAATTTTTCACGTTCTATTCTATGAACATATGTTATATATCTTGGATTCCAAATTTGTGAGGCGTATTCTAGGTTCTATAATTATATTCTATAATTCATCATTGAGGATGCTCTGCGGAGGGTCTTTTTAGGAAACGGAAACGGGAAGTTCTAGGAATATTAACACTGAATTCTCCAAGCAAAGGCTTCCAATTTTGAAATTGAAACATAAATTAAATTCAAAAGTTCTAAAGTACATTAAGGCTACAAGATACTCTAAAATATATCCAGAATCTTAACGACGTAAGGAAAGAAGCCGTGTGTACAAATTGCGACTCGCGACCTGTTTATTGGACGGACCTACTGTCGAATTTGCCCTATCAAAGAAAATAAGAAGAAAAATAATGTGGGAATCTTAACGACGTAAGTGAAGAAAGCGTGTAAACAAATATGCGCCCACGGAACGGCGTATTAGACGGACGTATAGTCGAATTCATCCTAGCAGGCCTGGAGATTCGACCTTTCCGCCGGGTTCATTTTAATTAATTCTGAAGAACGTGTTACTAATATTTAAGATGTTTATAAATAAATACCTCCCGAAGGTATTAATTCATCGTCTAGAAAAATAAAAACTGGTGCTCACCGCTAACTTTAGTTATACAACGTATTACAATTTTTTAAAGGCGTTTTACGTTTAAAAAAATCATGGCAACGTACTGTTTTTACTAAAATATTTAAAAAAATCGCATCCCTTGTGAGGCATGGAAAAAAATGATAATTCAATTACGAATTCGCCGAAATAAATTAAAATGTGAGCCTCGGGTAAACCCCCGATAAACGTGGTTATGTCTCGCCTTAAACCGGAGTTACAGACACAACCGAAATTCGTATTTTTAATTTTTGTTCTTGTAGAATAATTCATTTCTTACCGAAGACGTACTTAAAGCATGTGGATACTTTCAAGCAAATTTTATTTTATATTTTCACCCGCAGATTTAAAAAAAAAACATTTAACGTACCACTGCGGTGATGAAGGGTGTAAGAAATCGGAAAAGACTCAATTCTGTCACTGTCACTTGACTGTATATTGTCTCTTGTCACTTGTCACTTGTCACTTACCAGTTATGTTTTCATTACGCCAAACCGAGGGAAAAAAAATTTAAATGTAAAAAAGATTGTTGAGAGAAGCGGTGAGATGTTTGAAATTCGACAATGTTTTTGAATTTCGTGATTTAAAAGTAATGTTTTTTTTTTCCTTTTAAATTAAATGTAAATTGCAATATAGGAGGCGGGAATGGTAACGTCCGCTCAGGCAACCATTTATTGGATAACCAGCAACCCTGCCATAGATCACTCCGTGTGGTTTGCTACGTTCGGTGACTTAATAGTGGTGCCCGGTCTCACACGGTGAAGTTTGTCTAGGTCTTGGTTGCGTATGTATTTACCACCTTCTGCATGGGGGCGGCTCGGGAGAGACTGTTTGAGGGACACCTTTTGATCTCTTCCGCCGGATTCTCTCGACTCATCGCCTGGCACCGCAGTTGGAGGAATGGATTCATAAGTACATCACTCCTGGACACACTGACTCCCAGATCCTTACCTTCTTTCCTTAAAAAAACCCTTCACACCGTAAAAAGCGTCTTACATTTAATGCGCAGTGCTCGCCACTGCCTGTTGTTTCGGGTATGTCTTACTTAACTGTCGTAATTAAATTGAATAAAACTTAAGTAATTAAACTTAACTTGGCGACAGTAAAACCACATGACTCATATTTGCGACGGCTGTTGATACCTAGCATTCATCCTTGTACCCTTTCCCAAAATTATAATTCCAACCCACAAAATACTTTTATCCCTACCTACCGTATGCCTACTAAATCACGTGTCATCGTGTTCAGTTAAAAATTAATCGTAGTTCTGTCAACATATATTGTGAGTGTTGAATACGGAGCCTTTGTTTGAACATCTCGAAACAGATAAGAACCATCGTGACCTCTCGAGTTCAGTGGTGAATGTGATGAACAAGTGGAATTTAGACAAGCAAACATTGGAGGTTATCCACCACTTACCCGCCTTGGTATAAGTAACAGATGGTTACTCCTTCAAGGCTCTCGCAAGGACTCTAGTTTTTTTTTTAATGAACGAATCTACATTTAATTTTGAATTAATCTAGACCTCCAGTGTCCCTGCATACGTTGTTAGTAAGCAGTATGTAAGTCCTTTAGACAAAAAAAGGAAGAAAACATAAGTAAGTCGGCAATTCTGGATTTTCCCCAGACGTTCTGCTTTGCGGTGTTCTTTTTTTAGTCCCCAACAACAGCCGCATCAAAAATTCATATCTGCTGTTGTGGCATCCAACGGGTTAAAATCCTAAAATCTTTCAAGACAATACCATTCACATTTAGACTAATAATACCCACTGTTCTTAATTCTTCATACATTCATCATTTTAATTCCTTCTTTAAGTCTTCTTTTCATTCTATTCAGAGACTTAGCACACGTTGTTCTTAACGATCTCTCTTCCGATACATTAACTTCTTCTTTCATCTCAGCTTTCCGCTTGTCTACCCTCACAAGGCTGACAAATTATTATAAATGAATTCAGCAGTGTGAGCACTGAAGAAATGTACAGTTAGAAGTGTTTAGTTCAGTGAGCGTGTTCGTAAACCTGAAGTAAGTTTTCAAATTATGTTGGTGGCTGAGTTGGCTTAGCGTTTGGGTCCCACCCAGGCGTCCCGTGTTCGATTCCTCGGCTGGCTAAGTCCTCCATTACGACACAAGCAACATTTTCCGATTTCTGTGAAGGTAGTAGGAGATTTTCAAATATTTTCAGGTTATTGTAACCCGAAAATAGTTGTCTTTCATTTGCCCATTTTGAATCTTGGCTTCCTTCAAGATGAGCCTCCACCGCCTGCTATCCTCTGCCGTCGTCTTCCAATCTGCGACCTGGAATATCTCTTGCATTCTTCCTGACATCATCCTCCCATCTCAGCCTAGGTCTGCCCCCCTTTCGTTTACCTCCCAGGTGTCCTGTTAGAATCTTCTTCGGTATTTGTATACTTGGCATTCAGTGCACATGTCCGGCTTGTTTTACTCTTTGGAGTCTTAAATGGTAAAGAGTCTGGGAGACTTACCCATTTATTTTCTGATATTCTTGTTTATAAGAATCGTTTTTATGGCTTTGAGGTATACTGCTTGTATTCACTGCACAATCACTGTACGAGACCTCTAGGCCAGCACAAAACTGTAGATAATAAGCGCTGGCATACAGAGACGCCCGACAATCGAAATGTCTTGATAGAGATGTGCTCTCGCCTTGACAGCTGTTAAAGTTTCACAAGCGTCTATGCTGGACGGGCATCTTCCACCGTGCATTGTGAGATGGAATACTCTTGCATCGGAGCATGTAGGCTGCGGTGGATGCTGGTTGCTATACTGACTTGTAACCGCGATACTGACGTCTTGAATCGAGTAAGTTCTGTAGAGGTATTGCCACAATAACTGATGACTGGTGACTGAATGCAGCTGCCCCCTTGGTACCGGCTTTTATAGTAGGTCAGGTGTCAGGTGATTCACGTTTTAAATGTTGCGACATCAATATTTTCGTACCGCCACGTAATGCAGAAATAATAATGCAAGAATGATTTGGCTATGAGTCATCTAGATTGCATCACACGTTCGATATAATCACACATAAGAGATTCTAAATTATATAAACTGAGGGAGTAACCAAGTAGTCGCAGCCCAGATTTCATTGAGTCAATATTAAATTGCACTGACAAATCACCATAGGAGTTGATCATTGCTCGGGCTACTTTAATAAACTGATTTTTCCTATGATTAATTATTGCAAATGTCCACACGTAGGTAAATTAGCTACACACTGTAAGATAGGGACAGGTAATTTGGATAGCAGGTTGGGTGGAGGAAGGGAAACGTGTGTAGTTGCGTCAATAGTTGTTGTTTTCTTTCAAATTGGTATATATCTCACTTCTAGAGATTTTCGGTTCAGTGAAAGTGAATCCCGAAATAACTATCTATTTTACTTGCTTTAAGCAGGCCTACCACTTTTAAAGCCGTTACTGAGAACAGAGATATTTTACAATTTAGAAATTATAACATTATTTAGTGATGCGCTTTTTACCAAGAAAGGTAGAAGATGGTGATTAAAATGAGCAAGTATATATGTGGAAAAGGTCTTGAGGAAGAAGATGTGAAAGAAAATAAACAAAAAAAAATGGCGGAAAAGACAGAAAAGATGAATAAAGAAGTAGATGAGAAAGGACTTGGATAAAAAGATGTTAAAGATTATAAGTGAGAAGATAGGAAAGAAAACATAGAAGAAAATATGGAAGTAGATGGAAAAGGACTTGGGGAAGAGGATACGGAAGAATATAAGGAAGAAGATGGGGAAGAAACCATAGTAGAAAATGTAGATTGTAAATGACTTGAGGGAGAAGATTTGAAGAAATATAAGGAACAAGACGGAGAAAAAGTCGGGTAAAATGGGGAAGTAGATGGAAAAGGACTTAGAAAAGAAGATGTGAAAGAATATAAGGAATAAGATAGGAAAGAAGACATGGAAGAAAATGGGGAAGTAGATGAAAAAGGACTTGGGGAAGAGGATAGCAAGGAATATTAGGAAGAAGTTGGGGAATAAGACAGAATAAAATAGAGAAGTAGATGGAAAAGGACTAGGGGAACAGGATGCGAAGGAATACAAGGAAGATGTTGGGGAAGACGATATAGAAAAAAATGTGGAGTAGATTGGAAAGGACTTGGGGAAATGGATGTAAAGAAATTTGAGAAACTCCTCGCTATTCAGATCTGGTCACCAAATAAGTAAAAAAATATTTAAGCCACATTTCCGTTCTGAATGATGGTTTTTCCAATCCTTAAATTTAAAAAAATCCAAATAAATCTAAGTATACTACTTAGCGACAAATTGCTCCCAATCGCATATCACCGAGATTGTGATTTGGAAGTACGCTTTTTTCTCAGTTCAGTTTGATTGGCAAAAAGTGCCAAAAGAATTTTTCAGCAAAAAAATTCCAGATCTTCCGATTTCAAAATAAGCTCCTCATAAAAACATCCAAAGTTCTGCTGATTTATAGAGAAGGCGGTTCCTTTGAAGGCATTTGTCTTAATTAAAACAGGCTACCCTAATAATTAAGGCTTATTTTTAAAAGAGTGAAAAAATACTGGTTTTTGCATGATTTTGTTTTCAGCGATTTCGAAGGAATATAATAAAAAGTGATTAATGAAAGGTTTTGCGAAAATCGGGCGGTTTGAATACGAAAAGTGGCGAGAGAATTAAAACGGTAAATTATATAGATAACGCGTTCATTTTTGGAAAAAAAGTGGTTAAAAATGTTGATCCACTCTGCTTAATAGTTCTGGGAATCCGGTACTTGATGGCTCCACCAAAACTAAACACCGAAAATCATGTTTATCTTTATTAATTCTATTACAATTCGTATGTTGCCTGTTGCCTGTTGTATGCTGATGATGCGGTGCTGATTTCTAACAGTATGAACGATCTACAATCTCTCGTGTCTAGGATGAACGAAGTATGCATGAAGAATGAGTTAATGATGGATGTAAGTCTAAAGTCATGATATTTGAAAGAGAGAGTACGATAATAATGTGCAACATAGTTATGAATGATGAATACTTGGAGCAGGACGATGAGTTCGTGTATTTGGGAAGTATGTTTACGAGAGACGGGAAAGCTGACTAAGGCTGATAGAGATATTGAAAGAAGGGTTAATTCAGGTAACTCCATTAATGGAGGACTGAACGCCGTTGGCGCCAACAAAAAACTATCAAAAGAAGCGAAGCTAGCCGTTTATAATGGAGTGCTGGTACCTATTCTGATATATATCAGTGAGGTATAAAACTGGCAGAGGAAAGATGAAAGTAAACTGAATGCAGTAGAAATGAGATCCCTGAGGCGTATGCATGATCGTCGGTGAAAAGCGGAGATCCGCAAAGAATACAAGACTGATGTAAGCGTAATGAGTAAGATTAAGAAAGGGACTCTCAGATGCTTTGGGCATGTAGAGCGAATGCGAGGAAAGCAGTGTAAGGAGAATTATTTGACGTTTTTTGAATTTTTAGAAATCACTCACACTTAAATATTCACCTTGTAATTATATTCCATACTGTCAAAATTATCGTCACGGCTAATAATATTGGTAGGGGTCTACAGAGGCGTCACGGTACGGTGTGTGAGATAGATGCAATAAAATGTTGCCTTTTTTTCTTTTGAGAAAACAGACCTACGCACATTATATATCTCATCTTTTGAAAGAGCTGCAACATCATAGCGATAAGGAAAGTATGTTTATTGCCTTTTTTGCCGTCATGGAACCGTTACCGTGAATCGTTACGGTAATTAAAAAAGCGTCTAATCCCTAAAGAAAAAACTATTTTATAATGGAACCAAGAAACATGTAGAACACTGAAGAAAGGTATGCTGACATCAAAACGTACCGTTCAAGTTCGAAGTAAATTAACTGTGCGTGCTTCAGAAAACTAACTGATAAACTTTCCCAATCGCCTATTAGAGAATTATATCTTTCATTCTCCGCATTTTATCTGGAAAATAATAATAATATTTATCGAAACGCTGAAGATCCTGATAGGTAATAATGAAGGCTTTCCTGAAAAAAAAACATTAAATATTGGCAGAATACCATTAGGGGGCGCTTGGACAGAGAGTTTAATTAATCGTTATTTAACGGAGATCCGCAGAATAAACGTTTGGTCTTACCATGGCACTTTATTCCCTTATTTGCTAACGCTATTCACGATAGCTGTTGAAACTACTTGAGCGTTGGGTATGCGTTTTTCGATTTGGCCATTCGATTTAATTAATATCATTCCTCGAAATATTTATATGGATAACATAGGAACTGCGAACTGGGCACAATTAGTTATTTTGAGTATCTATCGTAACTTTATTATTTTAGTATGTTTTTGAGACAATCAAAATTATCATTATATGAAAAAATTATTTAAAAAAATATATTGCGCGATGCAACCTTGTACAGTCATTTTTAATACTTACAGCAATCTACATATGTAAATGAATAGATACCTACCAAGAAATGCATAGGATTCCTTTATGTTCGAATTTTAAATAGGTGTTGTCATGGAGACAGAAAATGATAGATGATTATTGTTTTGTTGTCTAGCTGGGTAGCACAGATTGAAGTAATAAGAAGATTGAAAAATAAGTTTATAATTACAAAGTGATATAATATTTTGAAGACGGACAAATAATTTTAATTGTAGTTTCTTTGTCAGCAAAGCAACTCATGATATTTGTATGTCACATTATTAATAAAAAATTACAACAAATAGACAAATTGTCTTATACATATATAACATTTAGGTTCCGTATGTTTGCGTTCGCAAATCTCGGAAAGTAATCGATAAATTGACTCAACAGAATATTGCACTTTAGCAGAAGAGTGTTTCTTTATATAATGGTAAACTCTGGCGTTAGGAAATTTATATATATCGATCTGTATATCAAAAATTGTCATGGTGCTGAAAAAAATATTATTTTTTAAAGTAAACCTTGAAAACATCATAAAACTAAAGTTAATTTTACACAGGTTAAATAATTATGATAATCACTTGATTTCCTAGATTCCATCATAAAAATTCTGAAAAATATAGTAGTTATAGTTAAATTATCACGATGACGTGCATACCTCGACCCGCGGAGAGATCCAAACTCGGCAGACATAAAATTACTCGTTTGTGTTTCGAGGTAGTGAGTATTTGCGATGGTGCCATAGGTCGCAAGCAGCTAAAATGTTTGTTTTTTTTTTTATTCTAAAAATATAAGACATTTAGGTACCCAATTAAAATAAAATGAAATCCAGAAAGAAACCTTGGGTTTTATAATAAAGTTACGCTAGATACATTGGGACGGTCGGTCTAAGAGTGAGGTCGACAGCCGTATACAATTTTCTTAGAAGACTAAGACATAAATTAAATAGAAACACTACGGAGCTCATTTATAAAACTATTGTTGCTCCACATTTGGATTACTGCTCTACAATGTTATATTTGGCCAATGAAGGAAATTTAAACAAAATAGAAGTTATACAGAACAGAGCTATGAGATGTATACTGGGAAAAGGCAAATACGCAAGGATTAATAAAATGAGAGAGGAGCTAAATTGGATTCCAATAAAAAAAAGACTACTATTTAATGTATTAATTTTTGTGCATAAAATTATGAAAAACCAAATGCCAAAATACTTTAAGGATGAAATTGTTTTTAATAGAGACGTACATAATTATGAAACAAGAAATATAAACAGAGTTCGATTGCCACAAATGAAGAAATCAAAATCACAGAACTGCCTAATGTACAGAGGACTAAAGATGTATGATGAAATGCCTGAAAGTATGAAGAATGAAGAAAGAATGAATGTATTTAAAAAGAAATGTTATGCTTACTGTAAACATATTTAAATTTATCAAATGAAATGTTACATTGTGCTTATTAGTTTATACTCATGTAGTATAAACTAACTCAATAAATAATAAAAAAAAATAAAAAAAAAATACACCAGGCTAGGCTTGCATTCAATAAAAGTTCGAAAATAATACAATCGAATAATATAGACCTAAAACTGAGTATACTCCTCATCAAGACCTATGTATGGAGTATCTTGATGTACGGCTGCAAAACATGGTGCCTATCAGAAAGAAATAAACGGAGACTAGACTTTTGAGATGTGGTCCTATAGAATACTATTATGAATTTAAAGGAGAGACCACACTACAAACGAGAAGGTTCTCCAACGAATCGAAGGAGGAAGGAACCTGCTCAGAACCTTGTCCGAAAGGTGTGCAAGATGGATATGCCATGTTATACGACAAGAAGGCCTCTTGCATGCCATAATGGAGGGTATGACCGAGGGGACAAACTCCAGGGGACGCCCATGCCAAATTATTAACTGTGCTCCGGTTTAAAGCCAATGAATCAACCTACGTTCATCCCATTTTTTTAGGTTCTTTCTAGTTCCAGACGGGAGCGAGCCCGCCTGCGGGCTTTGCTTTTTAGTGCGATTTGAACCCTTATGTATAAGAAACTGTATGAAGGACAAGGTCAGAATCGATTGCGCCAATATCAATCTAAAATACCATCCAACATTCAACAGGTTAAAATAACAGGACATGGCTCACACATACAAGATGTCAAGGGGTAAATTGTACTAATTTTGAATGATGATTTTTTTTATTGTTTTTCAAGGTACAATCCTGCTAAACCGCAATTAAGCAGTTCATCAACAGGGTGTTAATCTTCAATTGCAATTTAAGTATATGTTGGTGCCTAGCATTGCTCATTTACCTTTATTTTTTCCAACTTTTAATTTCTACCTACCAATCCTACCCACCTCCCCACAAATCATACCTACCCATGCCGACCAGACAGTTTAGTTACAAATTATCCACTGTTCTGTCAACACATATGTTGAATACGGAGCTCTTGTACCGAACATTTCAAAGTGAAACTCATAAGTGAATGTTTTGTGTGGAAATATTACAGCCGTGCTGTGTGACTCAAAAAGAAGAACCAGCGGATCAAAATTAGATAAGCGAAGGGAGAAAATCTGCGGGTAAGTCGGCAATCCCCAAATTTTTCCTTCCCTTCCGCTTTGCGGGTACATGTTGAAACCCCAACATTTGGTCCTTCGAGCCGGATAAATTGAAAATTTTCATTAATTTAATATACATCAGGATTAAATTGTTCATAAAGTTGATCTGTGAAATGCGCATCAGCCGTGCTGTGTGCAAAAGTTTTCTGTAGGTAGTGAAAAAATACCTTACTGCTTACAAATTATTATTATTTTGATTATATACTGTGGAATTGATTTGATAATATTCTTTAAAGTGAACATAATTTAATTCTTCACAAAAATATTTTTTTTTTTTTTTTTTTGTCGTAACAATGGCGGAGAAAAAAGCAGTTTTGTTAAAAAACCGATGTGACCGGATAGTTTCGAGAATTCGTGTAACACATGAGCTTATAGCTAACATTTACGATGATACAAAGAAAAAAGATACATTTCTGGCTAGATGTGAAAAGATAAAAGAGTGGTTACAGGAATTTGAATGGATTCAAAAGGAGATTGAAGAACAATTATTGGAGTTAGACAAAGTGAAAGAAATGTCTGATTTAGGAGTGATTGCTATTCAAGTAGATGAATGGTATTTTGATATATTGAAAACGAAAAACGCTATCAGTAGTAGTTTAGAAAATTCAATTGTTAAAACGCCAAATAATTCAACGGTTCGTGCTCCAATAATAAAGTTACCTACTTTTGACAGTGAAATTAAAAATTGGTGTACATTTCATTCTTTATTTAAAAGTATTATACACAATAATAATGCGTACACAAATGTAGAAAAATTTCATTACCTCTTATCGGTAATTACAGGGCCAGCACTAGGACTGATAAAATCATTGCCTCTTATTGAAGAAAACTATGACATAGCCTGGAATATTCTGGTAAATCAATATCAAAATTCTAGAATGCTTTTTACGCATTACGTTGATGAAATTCTTAATTTCAAATGCCTACAAACCGAGTCAGCGGCAGGTGTAGCGCGTATACTAAGTAATTTTCAGGAGAATTACGCCGCGATAAATGCGATGAAAGTAGAAAATATCCTTGATAAATTCGTGGGTCACATTATAATAAGAGCAATGGATCCGACAACAAAACGACAGTTTGAATCCAAATTAGCTGACGAGGAGATTCCAGGGTCAGATTCAATTTTCGGGTTTCTTAGAAATCAATCACGCATGTTGGAGATGTCATCTCCACCTACGACAAAAGAGAAAAAAGGTTCATTGAAAACGTTGTTAACGGCAAATAAGGATAATAACATTCGTTGTCCGTTATGTCAAGGTTCACATTTTCTTTATAAATGTGCAACTTTTACGTCATTAAGTCCCCTTCAGAGGAGGGACAAAATTAAAATTTTAAACCGTTGTTTCAATTGTTTGAAACAGCACCATATTAAAGATTGTGTTTCAAAGTTTACATGCCAGTTTTGTAATAAAAAACACCATTCAATGTTGCATATTGCCGCCGAACCATCGGGTAATAACGACTTAAATAATGTGGGAACAACCCTAGCAGCGACAGTTTTACAAAATGCACCGTGCGTATCTACTATATTACTGGGTACAATTCAACTTGAAGTTCGTAGCAAAAATAATGAGTATCTACCTGTCCGTGCGGTTATAGACAGTGGTAGTCAGGTATCTTTAATTACAGAAAGATGCGCCAAGCGTCTCGGTTTGTCAATAAAAGCAAATCGAATTCCACTTAACGGTTTAGGTAATTGTAGTATAAATTCTTGTTATGGCACAACAAAATGTTTTATAAAACCTAAAAATAAAAAGGGGCCTATTTTTCAATGTCAAACTATTGTGATTACGGAAATCACTTCTAATCTTCCGTCATATGATTTACCATTGAGTGTAACGTCACAATTTAGTAATTTAAAATTAGCTGATGAATCTTACGACAAATCAGGCCCAATAGACATTTTGTTAGGTGCTGACATATACTTGGATATATTTAATGGTAGACATGAAATAATTCGTGGATATCCTTGTGCAGTGAATAGCATTTTCGGTTACATTATAATGGGAAAATTAGATAATTCAGCATGTCAAACGCCTTTGTCATTGTTTGTTGGGACAAATTCCTTGAGCGATGATCTTAGGAAATTTTGGGAAATTGAAGAAACGCCTTCAATGTTGACTAATCCGGAAGACGAATTAGCCGAAACAATTTATGCTTCAAAACACTATCGAGAAAGTGACGGGAGGTATGTTGTCCCGTTGTTAATAAAATCTGAAACTATGCCAGCACAGAATTCGTTCAAACTTGCCGAATCACGATTGAACAACTTAGAAATTCGTTTTAAGAGGGATCCCATATTGGGCATTCAGTGGAATCCGATGACTGATAATTTTACCTACAAGGTAAACATACCTAGAAACGAGTTATGCACAAAAATAACTATTTTGTCAACGGTAGCTCGTTTATTCGATCCACTTGGGATCATCACCCCAGTGACATTTTTTGCTAAATGTCTATTACAGGAATTATGGAAGTTAAGGGTTGATTGGGACGATTGTGAAGTTCCACCACATATTCGTAATATGTGGAGTAAATTTGTAACTCAGCTTTCATTACTTCGAACAGTAAATCTCCCAAGATATTATAACACAGTGGGCACAAGCCGTCTGGTCCTCATAGGATTCTGTGATGCCTCAGAGTTAGGTTATGCTGCAGTGGTGTATTTATTAGAGCGTAGTAATAATACCACTCACATTTTAATGGGGAAATCCAAGGTCGCTCCTTTGAAAACTTTGTCAATTCCACGATTAGAATTGTGCGGAGCTGTACTCCTCACAAAACTTATACAGTATATTATGTCATCTGTAAAATTTACCGAACAAATAGAAAACGTTTTTCTATTTACAGATTCGACTATTGTACTAGCTTGGCTAAAAACGCCGCCCTATTTGTTGAAAACATTTGTCGGAAATCGCGTTGTCCAAATACTGGAAAATACACCAAATGCTATTTGGAAACATGTTGTGTCAGAGGAAAATTGCGCCGATTCAGGTTCAAGGGGTCTTTTTCCAGCAGACATTATCTCACACCCATTGTGGTTTACGGGACCAAAGTGGATTAGTCAACCAGTGGCACACTGGCCGTGTTCAGGTGTGTCCAATCAATCTATCGAAGAGGTACCAGAAATCAAAACTGGCAACCTTAAAACCTTTGTATCATCTCAAATCGTACCTAATTCAATTATTAGTAAATATTCTTCATTCAATAAATTGCAACGCGTCGTCGCTTGGATAATGCGTTTCGTTAATAATTGTCGCAAACTTCCTGGTACAGGTAATACAAACTCTACTTATCTTAGCTCTCGCGAATTAAATGACTCGCTTTTGAAAATTATACTTCTCGAACAGGAATCGTATTTTTCTGTCGATATATGTAACATGCGAAATAACGTTCCATGTTCAACGCAAATTCTAAATTTGAAACCGTTTCTTGATAGCCACGGTATTATCAGGGTGGGCGGTCGACTCAAGTACTCCGATCTGTCTTACGAAAATAAATTTCCGATCTTATTACCGAAAAATTGTCATTTAGCTTATTTAGTTATAGATTATTATCATAAACTATATTTTCATATTGGCCCGCGAAGCCTTCAATTCACAATTCAGCGTAAGTTTTGGATAGTAGCGGCACGAAATAAAATTCGTTCGCAACTTTCAAAATGCATTGTTTGCCATAAGATGAAATCTTCAACGTTACCACCTCCATTGATGGCTGATTTACCACCCTCTCGAGTGCAACAGAGCCGTGTCTTTTCTCGAGTCGGAATTGATTTCGGAGGTCCTTTCACTTTGAAAGATCATAAACGGAGGGGAGCTAAAACGTCAAAGGGTTATTTGTGTTTATTTGTATGTATGGCAACGAAGGCAGTTCATTTGGAAGCTGTGTCTGACTTATCTTCTGAAGCCTTTATTGCAGCCCTTAGCCGGTTTACGGATCGTCGAGGGTTATGCTCAGAAATTATAAGCGACAACGCTACCAAATTCATAGGTACAAATCGGTACCTACTCGACATAAATAAATTCTTGGCATCACATCGTGATGTTATATCTAATCACTTAACTCAAAGTGGCATTATTTGGTCGTTTAACCCTCCGTCTAGTCCGCATTTTGGAGGTCTATTTGAAGCTGGGATAAAGTCTGTGAAATACCATTTAAAGCGGGTAATAGGTGAGACCGTTCTAACTTACGAAGAATTTGCGACAGTTCTTACCAGAATTGAGGCCATCCTCAACTCCCGCCCTTTGTGTTCAATGAGCTCAGACCCTGAAGAATTAAATGGACTCACCCCAGGTCATTTTTTAATCGGTGGATTCTTATTGGGGTTGCCTGAATATGACTTTCTTGACACCGCGTCTAATCGATTAAGTAGGTGGCAACATCTCCAAAAAATGTCACAACATTTCTGGAAACGTTGGCATTTAGAATACTTAAATACGCTTCAACAACGATCAAAGTGGTGCAAAATTAATCCTAACATGAAGATAGGGCAATTAGTGTTAATAAAGGACGATCGTCTTCCACCTATGAAGTGGTTGTTAGGACGAATTATCCATGTTCATCCCGGTAAGGATGGGATAGTTAGAGTAGCTACGGTTAAGACTCAAACTGGTTCGTTGGTTCGACCAGTGATAAAACTGTGTCCGTTACCGGTAGAATAAAGCTAGTATTAGTAATTATTCAGTATGTATAAAAGGGAAATGCCTATTCCATTTCAATTTTCGTTAATTTTATTTTATTTATTATTATTTTTTTTTTGGATGCCTATACTCGAATTCTCGTTAGTATCCTACTCACATCATAGACCCGAGGTGTCTTTACAAATTTTCATTATTTTTCAAAATATATTTTTTTTTTTGTTTTCTGCGGGAACCGTACTCCCGACACATTCATTATTATTTTATTTGATTTTTTTTTAAAGTATCTTCGAAGCAGTACAGATACAGCGTGCATGAACAATTTATCTTGCTTTAAATATATATATATATTTTTTTTGTTGTACCCTCCATGGGGATTCTTTGTAATTTAATTCGATTTGGTTAATTCGATCAAATTAGGTGGGCGGAAATGTTGGTGCCTAGCATTGCTCATTTACCTTTATTTTTTCCAACTTTTAATTTCTACCTACCAATCCTACCCACCTCCCCACAAATCATACCTACCCATGCCGACCAGACAGTTTAGTTACAAATTATCCACTGTTCTGTCAACACATATGTTGAATACGGAGCTCTTGTACCGAACATTTCAAAGTGAAACTCATAAGTGAATGTTTTGTGTGGAAATATTACAGCCGTGCTGTGTGACTCAAAAAGAAGAACCAGCGGATCAAAATTAGATAAGCGAAGGGAGAAAATCTGCGGGTAAGTCGGCAATCCCCAAATTTTTCCTTCCCTTCCGCTTTGCGGGTACATGTTGAAACCCCAACAGTATATATACATAATATTACTCCTATAACTTTACAGATTGTTACAATTAACAC
This sequence comes from Limnephilus lunatus, assembly GCA_917563855.2. NCBI lineage: Eukaryota > Metazoa > Arthropoda > Insecta > Trichoptera > Limnephilidae > Limnephilus > Limnephilus lunatus. The sequence goes on from OU830592.1 coordinate 123,771,915, forward strand.
ACATGACCTAATATAGACCATCTCTACTTAGTAACCATTGGGTCAGTATATATCTTAATCTATTTGTAGAATCGCAATTTTTTTATATTACTTGGTAACATGTTAAATATTTTTGGCACGTTATATTCTAGGGTTCGCTGTCCGTAGATATTGTTATATTTTCGAACAAGCATTCCTTCATTCTTTGTGATCCTAGTATTATGTTCAGGTTCCACTTTCCTATTATAATCAGATTCAGTTGAATGCTGAATTTATATTTGGTACCATAATAAGGCCTGAACCGGTAAGATAGTTGAATTCCGATACAATGTATATGTTTCATCACTGTGAAAAAATATGCTTTGGAACTAGTAATTTAACCGTAGCATTTTGTATAGATTGTGGGTGGTTCAAAGTGATTATACAAAAAAACGATAATTAAATAAGAAAGACAAAAAAAAATTCGAAACATTTTGAAATATTGAATTTTTAAATGGTTTTGTAAAAAAAGTTACGAGTAATTTGTTTCTATGGAGAACATTTTTTTTTTTCGTATTTTGTTTTTGGGGTGTTATGCCGTGTTGTGCTACCTCCTTCTTTAGCCAACGTTTCGGACAGCGTTACAGTGTCCATCATCAGGGAGATGTGTAATTGATAGTGGTGAAATGTGTGCTTATGTACTTGGAAGCGATACCGTGTTGCCAGCTCCACTCCACTACGAACTGGTATTACAAAATTGTATTAGAAAATTGTTCCATTCGAAAAATATTTATAAAAAAAGAAATTTATTTATCTTTTTACTTCTGCCATCTATCACGTAGAATTTCTTCCCGAAGTTATCCCCTGATACCTTTTATAGTTTCAACAAATAATTATAGGACCCACCCAGACGATTTTCAGAATTTAAATTAATTAGTAAATTTCAGACATTTTTCAGTTAGTTAAAAAGTCCTTTTCTTCGAATTCTCATTAATAAGTCCGTTTGAAGGTTGCACTAGATAAAATACCGATTAGTTTCTCTGAATATTTAAATTTTCCTCTAAATTAAGTAAAACTAACGCTGGCTGACTGAATTTAAATAATCTCCTACGGGGGGGCGGAATTGACTAAAAACATAAAACTGAAAAGAGGATCGATTATCTCTGTTGTATCGTATGTACCGTTACTAAAAATAATTTCTCATCGAATATCGAAATTTTTCCTAGATATTTTAAATGTCCTATATATTTCTTATATTTGAAGTTAAAATTACCTTTTAGATTTTGTATTTAGAAATACAGTTTTGTATATTAATTGTTTTTGTGTTTAATTCGTAGAACTCCATTTTAATTTTTAGAAATTTAATTAAAATTAAATATGATAATGTTATTATCGAGTTCTGCTAGTATTATTTTAAGGATGTTTTTTAGTTACAGCTGTTTCGACTTGTAAGGTCATTTTCAAACTGTGGTGAAGCCACGTATGGACGACTTATTTATAATATTTTAAATGTCAATTTATGAAGGTGTCTAAATTGATTTATTACAGTTTTGTGTTTAAAAATTGCAATATTTTAAGCTTAAACGCGAAAGATGTTGAAAAAGAGCTGGCTACGAACAAATTTTTATTTAATGATTTGATTTTAAACCGATTGTAACCTGAAAATGTAATTACTCATGAATAAATTACATGTATATATTGTATATATATGTAAAACTAATAAAAAAAAATTAAAAAATTGAAAAATTTAAGAAAATTAAAAATTTAAGTACAGCCCTTGGCCCAGGGGGGTGGGAAGAGGGAGGTGAGGAAGTACCTAGCTATTCAGATCTGGTCAACAAACATGTTTGAAGCTATTTCTAGTAAATTTTCAATTCTGAATGGTGGTCTTACATCAGGGTGATACTGAGAGTATCTTCCACTCTGGAACGTGCCGCAATTACACTAAACATTATTTTTGATGAATTAATTGTGAAATAACACAAATCAATCAAATTAATTAAATTTAATTAAATGAAGACAATATATTAACGAAACTCAATCGAAAATCTGGAAACAGAAAAATCAGAAAAAGATATTGACACCTCTGGGACCTCTTTGCCTGGAAAGCGAGAGGTCCTGGGTTCGTGTCCCAGAGGTGCCAATTTCTTTTTCTGATTTTTCTGTTTCCAGATTTTCGATTGAGTTTCGCTTATATTGTCTTCATTTAATAAATATTACAATATGAGGTTTTACTCATAAAGTTTAAATAAAATTTACGTGGGCACGCCAGATATCGAATCCGCAACCTTCGGATTACAAGCCGAGATCCTTACTTCTCCACCACGGATGCCTAATTTACTAACCGTCGAGTAGCATAATAATAATCTGTTTCACCGCCGAATAAAATTTTTTTTTATTATTTTTTTTTATTAATTATAAAATTTGTATACAGTTTTACAGGTGATTCGACTACCACGCTAGGCACATGCCCGTATTATGGTAGTCGAAGTACTACCCGCCAAGTAAATGAATTCGAGATTTTAATTATTTATCTCATCCTTTTCTAAGTTTTTTTTCTTCTACTTGAGTCATCAACCATTTCCCGCGATATCTCAACTTGTCAGAAAGGCTGACAGATTTTTTTGTCACTTTTGAAGTCCCCTTTCAACAGTCCTGTCCTCAACTTCCCTATCGGGAAGAGAATATTAACCAAGTCTTATTTTTTAAAAGTAATTAAAAGAGCCAAAGTGTTTTCTCTGGGAAACACAAATATACAAAGAAAAATAGATTCGAAGAAATTTTTATATGAAGCAGTATTCCACCATTATTAATTATGAAATTACTATCTAACTACCTAACCATCAAGCTGTTTCTCCGCACGGGTAGGCAGAGAGGACGGACCGCGTATTCCCAATCCCTACCGCGATTCAGTCGCTCTACCGACTGAAATGCGTTAGGGATTGGAATGCATAAATCACCTTCCAAACACTACCGCGTTTCAGTCGCCTTCGCGCTTTGTGGCTCTCTGTTTCTGTTAGGGTGACGACCATAATTATAGAAGGGTAAGCAGATAGGATGGACCGCGTTTTTTTTACTTACAAAATCTTTTTTTTCATTGAAAAAAAATATTTAAGTAAAAAAAAACGCGCGTTTTTTTTTAACTTAATTTTTTTTTTTCAATGAAAAAAATTACTTAAGTAAAAAAAACGCGCGTTTTTTTTTTAACTTAATTTTTTTTTTTTTCAATGTAAAAAAAGATTTTGTAAGTAAAAAAAACGCGGTCCATCCTCTCTGCTTACCCTTCTATTATTACAGTCGTCACTCTCACAGAAACAAAGAGCCACAAAGCGCGAAAGCGACTGAAACGCGGTAGTGTTTGTAAGGTGATTTATGCATTCCAATCCCTAACGCATTTCAGTCGGTAGAGCGACTGAATCGCGGTAGGGATTGGGAATACGCGGACGGACCGCCTAACGACTCGATATTGGTACGCACTCTTTGCCTCATTCACATTCATGCATCATCTCATACATACTTTTCTATTATTCTGACTCTTTGCATTGCACGACTAAAATATCTTTTTTTAAGCGACTATTTAAATTTTTTTTATTGTTTATTGTTTTTTCCCGTTAAACCGCAATTAAGCAGTTTTTCAACAAGATTTTAATCTTCAATTACAATTCAATTACACATACTTAATATTATTACTATAACTATACAGATTGTCACAATTAACACATAGACTTAGTATAAACCGTCTCTATTTAGTAACCATATTTTCAGCATATATCTCAATCTATTTGTAGAATTGTAATTGTAATAATTGTATAAACAAAATATTTATGGTGAATACATACTGTAAATATAATTTCCACTTATTTGTAAAAAGCATCAACTTTGTGACTCACCATAATTTACAATGAAAACATATAAATTTGTTATATACCACTTTAATTTTATTTTATTCACCTTCTACCGGTTTTGGAAGAACCCTTCCTTCATCAGGAGAATTTTAGAACTAATCTACGATATAGACCTTCAAAATATTTCCGCTCTACAATAAAATGTAAATAAATGGAATATTTCTGAATATATCCCAAAACTAAAAACTGTTTTTGAAAGGTGATAAAATACGCTATCAAATTTTAGAATTTGAAACAAACATTTAATTTTTGAAGCATAAAAATTTTGCATGCAAACATAAAAAAAGTTTTAAAAATTGGAATCCCCTCACGTTTTTCAAAACTTTGGTTTCATAAAGGTGTAAATTTTACTTCTTTGGTGGTTATTTTTTAGGCTTGACTATAAAGCGTGGTATTTTAACTTTCTAACACCATTTAAAACATAAATCTCACTATGATAGTAGGGGAGTTACAGCAATTTATGAGACATATGTGAGCTGGGACAAATATGGTTTCCTGCCATTCAATGGGAGTATTGACGAACATGTACATTGTACATAAAGTTTAGGTGTTTTAGTGGAAAGTAAGATAAAGAGAAGGGGTAAATATGGGATTTCTGGAAAGAACAGAGCGGTTTACTGGAAATATGTCTAAAATAGGACAAAAAGATAAATTAATTTGGTTATTCAAATTACTAGAGTTATTATAAAATATATCATTTTTAAATCAAATTTTAGACGTGTTAACTCTTTTCCACAAAAAATTATAAACTGATTTCGAAAAACTTTCTTTTTATACTTTTTATGGTTATTCCCATCAGTGAAATATATCATATTAGAATAAGTTAACAATAATAATCTAAACGAAAATATGAAAGAGAACAAGACACAGAAAAAGACAATGGTCGCAACTGGGACTCGAACCCAGACCTCTCCGTCTAACCGGGACGAGTGCGTTAACCAATTTCGCTATTGCCACCTTCTGTCAAAACTTCATAATTGTCAATCTCATATTTTCAAATTTTCAAAAAAAAATTCTGTATCTTGTTCTCTTTCATATTTTCGTTTAGATTATTATTGTTAACTTATTCTACTATGGTATATTTCACTGATGGGAATAACCTTAAAAAAAGTATAAAAAGAAAGTTTTTCTTATAAAAATTGAATAATTCATTTTTAGGCAGCATTGCGTTCATTGGTCAAAATATTGTACATATATTTTCGTATCGGTGATCAATGAACCGGTGTATGCAATTTTTAGCCATAAGTTGTTTTTAATTGTTTGTTTAGCTTGTAGTCTTTCTAGATTTTAGGCATGTATGATAAGTTTATACAGCGCCCTTGAGGTGATTTTTCACAAAAACGGCGCTATATACATCGTCCAAATATTATTATTATTATTAATTTAGACTTTCATAAAAGTCAATTGTTCCATGTAAATAAATTCGGATATATGTATCCGAGACGCTATCCAGGTCACAAACCAATTCTTAGAATGATTGTTTCCAATAAAAAGGGTAGTTGCCCGTAATATGGAAAAAAAATAATTAGTTGATAATAATGTATTTCTAAAATTTTAAAATATGAGATTGACAATTATGACGTTTTGACAGAAGGTGGCAATAGCGAAATTGGTTAACGCACTCGTCCCGGTTAGACGGAGAGGTCTGGGTTCGAGTCCCAGTTGCGACCATTGTCTTTTTCTCTTTCATATTTTCGTTTAGATTATTATTGTTAACTTATTCTAATATGATTTCGAAAGACTGTTCCTTTATCTAGTACAGCTATGTTTTAAATTTTGAGAAAATGTGTTTATTTTAAGTACAATACGGTTTACCGTAGGTCATTGGCAGATTTATTAAATTTTCAAACAATATTTTGTCTTATTATACAACACATATTTCAAATCATATAATCATGCAGTAAAATGAATCGATAAATTATCTGGGAAAGCTGTGTTTCAGAATTTTAATTTCAGTTTAAATAAAATTATTTAAAAAAAGAACCGCACACGTGTTTTGTGACGAAAATACTTCAGTTTGTCTATTTCTTTACGGTCTTAAAAATTAATATATAAATAATTTCTTTTACGTCCTTATATTGCTAAGACATTATTGAAAAATTATAAATACTTAGGTATGATCAAAAATAATTTTAAATAGTACAAAATTTTAATAATGTTATCATCACGCCTTTCAGCATTTTTTAATGTGGGTATAAATTTAGGCAAATTTTGAATGAAATAAAATCGATATTGAGTTATTATTTTAAAAAGCCGGTACGGAGAACTATTAATCTTTCTCATTGGAACCGCCCTGTACGATCGTAAGAACACCTTTCGATGAAATTTGAATTCTCGGCTGCTGGCTAGTTAATGGTCCTTCTGGTTAAAGGGATTTTCTAACTGCAAGTGCTTCCAAGTTATCAATTTTTTTTTTGCTTTTATTGTTACGGTGAAGAACCCGTGACCTTCGGATTGCTAGTCGGGAGCCTTACCCCTCAACCACGGAGGCCGTCTTATTATTCTAGTAGAAAATGTAGCTTGTGAAATTATGGAACTCGTAATGAAATGTTTATTTTATCGTGTATTTTTAATTCTTCCTCTGTGCATTTCTCGCGAATTCAAGTTAATATTCCTGCGTCGGAATGCTTCTCTGACTGGTCTTTTCAGAACTCCTTTAGCTAAAACAGAAGTTCTTTTATGCGTTATTTCTGAAGCTTATTTTAATTGGACGTTTGAATTCCTTTGTAGATAATATAATTATCCTGGACAAAATACGAAGAACTTGACGTTTGCTATGTTCTTAAAGCTCGTTCTGAAACAACATAATAGATTGTTTCCGCACTCACTGCTAGTTTGTCTTGTCAAAGTTATGATATTCCATGTAATTTATTTTACAAAGGAACTGAACTAATCATGCAGGGATAGTACGATAACTACGGGACAAATGATAATTCCTAAACTCAATTCAAAAACAGCCTAACATCATTACCCGACTCGTCAATGTGGGCTAATTTTTAAAATATTCCTCGTTAGTACGAAGCAGATTAGAATACAATTCAACGGTATGGTCACCGTACTACAAAGTCAATTTTCAGTCATTCGCAGTAGGAAAAAACCAAATTCGTCGGTGCATCAATTTTAAAAAGAAAATTCCAATCGATCTCATAAATTAGAATTACTTTTGCACTGAAACTTAACCTCTTAAGCCGTGGTATTCCGAATTCCTGCCGTCTTGTAACATATTTCTCTTGAACACTTTAAGTTTTTAAATTTCCAAAATACATTTGCCGAAACGGTAATTGAATTATAAAATTCCCTCGATAGAAAAAAATTGCAAATTATTATAAACACGTGTTTTTCTGTCATTTTAATACTATTTAAGACATTTCCCACGAGATTTTTACTCCATTTTAAACTACTCGTATTTTATTAAACATTTCCACAATTTTCGCTTAAATATTATCGTTTTTTATATTAGCGGGTTCCTTTTGCGTAGGGTCCCAGGGTCTGGTCTCCGGACAGTCAAGAATAAATTGAGCAGCTTCGTTGACTTCTTTCGTTTCCAAACCGAGGAAACCGTACAGTGAGAGGTGATAATTTGATAGGTTATCCCTTGTTTTTGTTTTGTACTGGAAATATTGTTGTAAACTTTTGTTTATTCAGATGAATATTAAGTTTTACAGAGTTTCGATTCTATTCTGAGCACTGGAGTTTCAAATTGTAAAATGTAGAAATGAATGACATTGCAATAAGCAACAAGCTTATTTATAGACCAAAAGAGAAAGTTGTAGATTGACCACAGACAAGAGTTCTAGTAGACAAAAATGCATTGAAATGTTTTGTTAAAGATGACATAGACGCGAAAGTTATGAGTAAAGGAATCTACACTTCGAGATTAAGCAAAATGATAAAATTAGAAGTGCTCAGTGTAAAATGAAGTTAAATATTTGAAATAGGACAATCACAACACACAACACTCATTTATTCATATTTACTATTTCCACTTCTTCTTCTTTTCGAGCGCTTACTACCGGGCCCAAAACGGTCAGATGGAACATGTTTTATTATCATTCAAAATTATTAAACCTTTAATCAACAGCGTTCAACTGTTGAAACTAATTTGCATTAATGTACCTGCAAGGCAAACTTAAAGGAAAGATACTTTTAAATATAACAATAACCTCAATATAAGGGTGGGTACAAGCAATTTCTACAAGTAAACGGTTCAATAATTGTAAAAAACATTATTAACTTAAAAGTACAAGCTATAACAGTAGCTTAATGGTTATTATTCCAATAATAATAACTCCAAAGGACACTAATTATCCTTTAATCACTCGTCACTTTACACAAAAGATTGACGAGTATCTTGAAGCCGCGCGAGCTGGTCTCGGAAGGCAGACTTTAACTTTTACAATCACACACGACCTTTTATAGGTTGATCCATATGTGAAAAAACCCCTAGCGGCGGGATGCCACCTCTGGCCAATAGATTCCCTCTCTAAGAGACAGCAATGCTAGACAGAAAAAGTATTCGAGCGTTGACACTTGTCAATTTGCGCTCGAAATAAAGAGATTTGTTACAATGTCTTATAAGTACACCATGTCTTTATGTTTTGTTTTATTGGTTAAAATATACACACACACATAATTGTATTCATTTACCTGCATTCTATCTTTTAGACATTACACTTTGTTTTATGAGACGTCATAGAATATAAATTGTATTAGTTTTTTTTAGTAAAATGTGCATTATCTAAAAGCCCACTAGGGCGTTAAGATGAAGCCATACTAAATAATGCAAAATCTATTAAAAACCAGTTTGTGAATTATTTTAACCACTCAGGCTAATTTGTTCGCTTTTTGAAACAGCTCATAAAGGTCTCATTGAAGTCTTTGGGTCTCCTTTACTGTCATGGTGAGAAATATGGTCCAAACGGTATTATAAAGAGAAAACATCAAGTACCAAGAAGGTTTTGCATAAGACGCTGCGTCAGAGATGTATTCGAAGTCGGGTTCTTAAATTTCAACTATCCAGTCGCTAGCGTAATAATAACGTCCAATATACACCTATTTTAGGGTTCCAGGGTATGGTCTTTAGACAGTCTGCCGTCAGGTGTAAGTTGAGCAGACTTCTTAGTTTCCAAGCCCAAGGGAATCCGTACAAAGAAAGAGGTAATGGTGGTTTGAGATATCATTTTGTTAGTAAAACACTTACGGCCTTACTAAAAAACCCTGTGAAAAATTTATTCAATTGACAAACGGCCGCTGATGTGAAAACATTACTAATTAAAAAATTGTTCTTGGAAAAAAATACACGCCGTTTACACAGCCTGGGGGGTAGTTTATCTCTGTTTTAGGGATGATGTCTGAACGAAATTAGGAATTTTCCTAAGTATTTGTGCCATATAAACAAATACAATTTTTAAAAACTAGATAAAATTACCGTTTAGATTTGTGTATTTGAAATACACTTTAGTTTTAAAAAACTGCCATATTTTAAGATTTAAACACGGAAAAAAATGTAAAATAATTTCATACCAAAACATTTTTGATGAAAGTGTACAGAAATATTAAAAAAATTAAAATTTAAAAAATACAGACCTTTTAAATAATGAATTTGAAATGAAACTGTAACCTCACTTTTTCCTCGTGCATACAATAAAAATATTATAAAAAATTTCAAAGTTTTTTTTAATGCCAAAAAAATAACCTTAAAAATATCTCTGACATTTCAACACATTTCTTGCACCACTAAAGATGTTAATTTCTTTGATAAGTTTACCAACACGTGAATTTGATGTTAATATTTTAAAAAACACCACTTTTAAGAAATTCTCATAAAATAAAGATTTAAAAACGTAAATTTGAACTTTTATGTAACCCAAAACAATATTTTGACAGTTCAACTTTTAAATACTGTTTATTGTGCAATAACTTGATAAAACTGATGTAATACCACACAAATAACACGGCAAATGTATTAATTACATGAATAGAAGAGTGAATTGGTCACTATAATATAAATCATTCAGTAAGATCTCAATATTTACTAAAAATATTCCCGTCATGCATAAAAACCAACTGCTATTTTTTGCGCGGGCAAGATAGTACAAATGTGCAGGCGCGACGCCATCACCATCTAGCGGCTATGAATGAAAACAAAATTTGTATGAAAATTATGAAAAATTGCAGTGTTGCCAAATTTAAAACGTGTTTTAGAGTGAAATTCGTTTTTAGTAATATTTCGTGTTTTAGTGTAAATTTGTTTTATTGATGTTGCTGCAAAAACACAGGTTATCGATCGTGCTGTGGTTTTTTTAGTAAGGCTGTTGTTGTTTTATATTGGATATTGTTGTAAAACTTTGAATTTCTTCAGACGAATAGTAATTTTACAGAGATTTGGTTCTAATCTGAGCACTTGGGCTTTTGCAGAGTGAATTGCGAGAAATGAATTCTACGTGTTATAAAAACGAAAATGAAAGTTGACAAAATGACCGTAGATAAATGATATATAGAAAAAAATACATAGAAATATTTATCAGAAAGGTTACATACACGTTAAAGTTATCGGTAAAAGACGCTATACATGGAAGTAAAGAAAAATGATGAAATCTAAAATGCAAAATGAATTTTAATATCAGATATAGGACAACACAACACTCAACACCTACAAATAAACTGAACACATGTTTATAAAATGAATATCATGCAACTGGACAGTATTAAGGATGACGAACGAATTTGCGAACATAGAATCACAAATTAACCGTTAATCAAATACTAATATTTGCGGATTATACTCGTATTTCTCTCATTAAGAGATTTATTGTTTATTTGTCTACCAAATCCAATTGATGAACTTAATTTGTTTACCAGATCGAATAATCATAGCGGATATTATTTGCTTTGTATCCTGTGAATACTAATTAATTTTTATTTATACTAATCTAGTTTCCATTGTGGATTTTTATTATTTATTTTGGTGATTCATTAGTTTGCGGTGAAGTATTTTTGTGTATTGGTAGATAAATGAAACAAAGGAGATGGACCATAAAAGTTTTTAGTCTTTATATTGTTTTTAAGTGAAAACTTCTTTATTAGAATAAGTTAACAAAAAGACACAGAAAAACAGAAAAAGACAATGGTCGCAACTGGGACTCGAACCCAGACCTCTCCGTCTAACCGGGACGAGTGCGTTAACAATTTCGCTATTGCCATCTTCTGTCAAAACGTCATATTTATCAATCTCATATTTTCAAATTTTAGAATTACATTATCATCAACTATTTATTTTTCTACTTCTTTTGTGTGACTGTTTGTTTGTTTGTTTTGTTTTTGAATATTTATTTAGATGTATACAAAAAAAATTTCTAGTAAGAAAATATATTCAAATACAATTTAAAGATACAGTTACATTTTTACAAATACATTTTAAGAGGAAAAAAAAGATTACAAAAACAAAAATATATTTTGAGAAAACAGATAACTATGTGACTATAATATTGGTAAGATTGTTATAAATCAAAAAACATTCTTCACATATAATGCACACATCCTACGAAAAGTGCTAAGACTTGAGGCTTCCTTTACGGCATTCGGCAGGCTGTTAAAAAGTTTTTGTCCTTTATAAAACGCGCTATTTTGTGTGCACGAAAGTTTAGTTTTGGGAAGCCTAAAGTCTCTGCGTCTTCTCGTAGGATAGTTGTGAACATTTTCGTGAAACATAATATTACTCTTCAGATAATTTGGTAGCATATTATTTTTCAGTTTGTAAATCATTGTTAATGCATTATATGTTGTTTTGTCGTCATCACATTTAGATTGTGTTTGAAGCACGGTTGTGATTTAAAGCTAAAAAGAGACAAACACATCCATCTATAGGATTTAGCCTGCGAGAGAATGAGATAGATTACCTAATCGTCTTTGTGCGGTGATTCATAGCCTATCGGCCCCTCTTTGTGCTGTGCTGCGTAAAATATTTTTTTTTAACTCGGTAACAATATTATAATATTTAATTAAATGAAGACAATATTAGCAAAACTCAATCAATGTTCTTTAAGAAAATGAAGATAATGTTGGTAGTTGTTAGTCGAAGTATGATACAGTCAAAAGTGACCGAATTAGATATAAGCACCTTAGCGTAGTTGGTGGAGTTGTTGCCATGAAAGCAGAAGGTCCTGGATTTGAGTCCCAGAGGTATCAATATCTTTTTTTTTTCTGTCTCCAGATTTTCGATTGAGTTTTGCTAATTTTTATTCAATTAAATATTACAATTTGAGGTTTTACTCATAAAATTAAAAAGAAAAATAAATATTTTAATAAATAAACTCTTCAGTTATCCTACTCCTGTTACTCTGTATTCCTCTGATTCTCTTGAAGTTTAATTTTCAGAAGGTTTTCTTTCTACTACAAACTTGATTTTTTTTTACGTTAACTCCGCATAGGAGACCTTAAAGAAAATAATGTCTCTGTTCATCTTTCGGGATGCTAAAGGGAGGGTCTTTTTGTGGAAAGGAAGGAGTGAACCTGGAGGAAACATATTGGTCGGCGAATCGTTCCTCAATCGTTCTCATGGGACCTATTTTGAATGAAGCAAAACTCTCTCGACAATTTTCCAAGCTCGAAGAAACACGCCAAACGCGCGCCCAAAATTTGTTGATATTTTTCACAAGAGAAGGGATCGCTACGACTCGTTCTTGAGTTCAGCAGCTCGGCTGTGGAACGATTTGTCTGCTTCTGTGTCTCCTCCCTCCTACGACATGGGCATCAACATGACCCAGAACTCCTTCCTTTCCGTAAAAAGACGCTCCAAACAGCATCCCCAAAGATAACTTAGGCCCTATGGAAATGGTTTTCCTCGGGGACATCATTGTTATGTTAATTCGTCTACAAGTATTTGACTTTAGTTAACAAAGGTTAAAGGGCCCAGGGGCTGGGATTTGTGTGAGGGTACGCCACTGTAGATATGCCCTTTGCCCTGATGGATGAGAAGTGTGCTTCGGGCGTGTCGGTGTGCCCGAAATAACTAAGTTCAATTTTTCCTCACATCTGTTGAAATCGATCAAATATTGTCAACTATCGAATTTCTTCCTTGAACTGGTGATCGATTTTATTAGCCTATCTGGGAACAAGGAGACGACAAGTAAACTAATGTCGCCAATTCACCATTTACAATTTTCAGGACCTATCGACTCCTGCATGTAGCAGGTGTACTGAGCGGTATGCTCCCTGGGCCGTTTCCAGGACGTCGGCGACTAAAGTGGCTCAGTGGTAGGAGTCTCGGAAAGTAGGCGATATGGGTATCAAACTACGCATAAGTGAAAAATTTAACTTTAAGCTTCTAGGCCCCTTGATGCGAGAAAAGTCCCACACTCTTTTCACGAAGAAGTGGCTCCTGGATATCATACATTGATGCAAAGTGCTTTCACACAAACGAAGCACATACATACATCTTCTTCCCCTTGTCCTATTCGGGTCGAGGACCCATTGCATCGACAAGGCTCCTTCATAAGTCCCTGTCTTGTGCTGATTGTTCGGCCTCTGTCCATGGTAGACCCATCCTCTCCTCACACAGTTTCAGGAGTTGCCTCGCCCAACTGTGTCTAGGGCGGCCCACTGGACGTCTTCCTTCTGGAATCGCACTCAGTATTTTCCTCGGAATTCGGTCGTCAGACATTCTTAGTACATGCCCAAGCCACCTCAGTTGCGATTTTTCTATGAAGAGTAGCAGTGGTTCAATGTTTAGATCATCTCGTCGAGTTAAACGAAGTATTACTGTAATTCTAAACTAAAACTTAAACAAAATACAGAAAACAAAACATACCTACTAAAACAGAGTTTACAACCGAGCGGTTATTTTTTGGCCTCTGTGGTCAAGTGGTAAGGTTTTCTACTAGCAATCGGGTATATGGGTTCAAATCCCGCCATGCAAAAATAAATTTTATTCAATTGATTTGTGTTATTTCACAATTCAATCATTAAAAATAATATAAAGTATATTTGCGTCTCGTTCTATAGTGGAAGAAACTCTCAGATACGTCCTGGTGTAAGACCACGATTCAGAATTGAAAAATAGCTTGAAACGACTTTAGCCGTGTTTTGTTACCACATCTGAATAACCATGAACTTCCTCACCTTCCTCTCCCACCTCTCCTTCCCCTCCCCAATAACTTCGGTCTCACAGCATACCCCAATTGGGTACGCTATAATTTCACTGGCTCCAGACGACAGCAGTTAAATAAGCTAATAAAATCGATTTTTTATTCGGTGTTACAACTGTGTTAAAAAAAAAATTATTAGGTGTAATGAAAAAAAATACCTTACTTTGGGCTCACGGAGATAGCCACAACACATTTCTAGGAATTATAATATATTCAGTGCTCCTTAGTATCTCATTCATAATACAAATATTGACCAGCACGGAGAAAATTACAGCAAATGAAGTTGTTAACTTGAGTAGGTATCCTTTCCCTGTTTGTACTTTTGATTAAAGAAAAGGATGGATTATAGAGTAGAAGAGGATATGGAGAATTATCAAACTTTTCACAAGAAATCATATTTTTTCACTTTGGAAGGCGGTTATGGGTACCACAGCCCCGAAAACCATTTACTTGGTAAGCAACACCCCTGACATTTATTTTTTTAATATTAACAGCTCATTAATCCTCTTTTATCAGTAGGCCAGATTATTTCCGATTTGCAATAAAATTATTATTAATAAAATATTTAATTAAATGTCTCCAGATTTTCGATTGAGTTTCGCTAGTATTGTCTTTATTTAATTACATATTATAATTTGAGATTTTACTCAAAAATAAAAACAAAAAAAAATAATAGAATATTTGTAAACGTATCCAAAAACAACAAAAAAACTGTTTTCGAAAGGTGATGAAATGCGCTTTCAAATTGTATTACTTATTATAAATAACCTCGTAATTTAAAAAAAAAAAAATATTTTAATGCAAACTTCAAAAATTTTAAAAAACGACTTACTTCACGTTTTATACAACTAAAAAAATAAAAACATAGACATTTTTTTTTCGACAAATTTTATCATACTCAAATATAGGTAATTAAGGCTCCGCAACCGGGCTTGAAAAGAAGAAGATGAAGAGATACGAAATTACGAATGTTAGAGTAGCACGCTAACATTTACGGCGACAAAATCGATGCGAAAATTGCGAAAATATTTAATATAACACGACTCGTTTAAAATAGAGCAAGAATCTCATGGAGAATATCTTAAGTATCATTTAAAGAAACATTGTGAATTTTTTCACAAATATAATTTATAAGATAAGAGAAACTCTTTGTTTTTGTCTTGTTTTTAATAATTTTTGGATCGTACTTTGCGATTTTTTTCTATGGAGGTAATTACATTTAATTTGCGTTTCGGCATAGGCAGCATCTAGACATTATCTTCAAAAATAACATACATTTTTTAAAGAGCTTGAAAACTTCAAATGTTTAAGGGAGAAATCGGTAAAAATTCGGGTTGCCGAGGCCTAATAAAAATGAACAAAGTTAAATGTGTTAGTTAGTTAAATTCTAAATGGTAGATATTAGTAAGAGAAAACACCACGCTATACATACATTCATGTCTAAAAAATTAATCACGAAACAATAAAAATTTACATGAAACTTTGTACATTTTTTAATAATTATTTTTAATATGATGATAAAATTTGTCTAAAAAATTTTTTTGATCTTGTTTCTCATTATGATAGTAATTAATATAATATTTTGCCCGGAGGAAGGAACGGTTATTCTGAAACTGGACGGCATTATTTTTTTTTTTTAAATGTGTGGTTTCAAACATAATAATATTGTTTAATTTAATGTTAGTTTACTATTAGATTCCGTTGAAGATATAATTCTCATTCTATTCTCTGACTGTACAACATTCTCTAGAATACTTTAATATCAAACTGAGGGTGGGGGCGATAAAGGGGGGCTATCAGTGACCCGGAATGAAAGACAAACAGTTGTTAGAACTTGTTATATCTCTGGTTACAAGGTCTTGTACAAGGAACAAGAAGTAGAGAGACCGAACCGTCTTGTTAGTGACTTGAGAGAAGCATAGATGGCGCTTTAACGAAGTTATTATATTAAATAACTAGCTCGTTCCCGGCATGCGTTGCTGTGCCATTAAAAGAAATAAATTGTTTATCCCTAAATGTTTACCGTTAATATATAAATAAATAAATGGATATTCTCATGCGTCCCTTTTCCTTCCTGCGTTCCCCTTCCATCCTTTTGACATTGACTCCCCTCCCGTACGGCCCGTATCACAGTGACGCCTAGATGGCATAAGATGTTACCTAGCTAGCCGAGCGGGGTAACCGGCGACCACGCAATTTTTTTCTAATAATTACATTTTTAAACTCGTGATATCTTTCGAATGGGATGTCCGAATTCAATAATTCAAAAAGTTGTATATAGGTATTAAAGCAGTCTTGAATATAAAGTAATTTATTTTATTTTAGGGTTAATAACAAGATACAAATAAATAGCCTTTTCTAGCGGCGATTTAAAATAAAATAACACTTATTGTGGCATAACTATAATAGTTAGACATATGCTGTCGCGACACTTTTTGTAAATAATGATGTGTTCTGCAAAGTCGTGGTACATTATTTTATTCTATCATCAATAGTTTTCGCAGCGCACGCGATGCAAATAATATTTTTGGTAATTTTTTTACACCTTGGGTTACATTATGGGAGTTTTAGTAAGGATCCCTAATTTTTTTGAAAATATAATATAGCTTATGTCACCCAGGGATAGTGTAGCTTCCCACCAGTGAAAGAATTTTCAAATCGGTTCAGTGGTTTCGGAGCCTATTCAATGCAAACAAACAAATCTTACCTCTTTATATAGTGTCTTAGATTAGATTATATAGTGTCTTAGATATTGAAAGAATGGTGACCGGACAATTCAGAATCTTGTTTTAGTTTTAATAGACACACTAACAGATTCTCCAACACACCATGGAATGAGAATAATACTTCTTGGGAATAATAGATTCTTGATGTTTATCTGGTTTTATTATATTCTTCGCGTATTAAATACTGACCTCGTTAGTCGACCTAACTAGGAGCTGGCTAAATTGAATCTTATGAGATGGTTCCAGTAAACGGTTCCATGCCAACTCAGAATGAAATCAACTCAGAAACACCTCAGAAAGGTCATTAAACGCTATGAAAAAATAATTTTAAAATAGCCGGTAACCCTAACCTAACATAACCTCTTTAACCAAAAAAAATAATTTTATCATCACTCTTAATGACCTTTCTTAGGTGCTTCTGAGTTGGTTTCATTATGAGTTGTCCGGTCACCCCAGTAAACACCCCCTGAGCTGCTCGACCCTCTGTCGGTTCCAACAGATACTAAACTACTTGCCATCTAGCGGAATCTAAGGACAGCTCTTAGCACTGCCATCTATGTCTAAAAGCCGGAAGCTTTTAGATACATTACAATAGTAAAAATTTATCTAATGATTTCAACAATGTATATGTCACTAGTAAGGAGTCATATAGAATACAATTCCACGATTTGGTCCCCAATTATGAGTTTCATTCACATGCCATTGAAAGAATCCAAAATAAATTCTTAAGATATGTAAATTTTAAAATGGGCATTCTTAGTGAATGGCATACTCCAGGCAGGTCAGTAACAAGACAGTACCTACCATATTATTGTAGCAATTCCACATCAACATCCGAATATTACACTCCTATGCGACGGATTCAACAGCTAGGAAACAAATACTCTGATGTTGTTGATATATTTAGTACATCATTTTTAATATATAAGCATACCTTATTGAAGTATTTTTTTTTATCAAGAAGAGGAATATTTTTATAAAGCTATATTTAATTGACTAAAACATTAACAGTATTTTGTCGGCTGAAAGAAATAAACTATTTTGGATTTCTTACTCGTATTGTATACTTTGTGCCTACATACTGTGTTGATCAATTCAATAATATTTTTACTTTATATTTATTTTTATACAAGTGTTTTTAACAGTCGTTTTATGAGTAGAATTTTGTAAATATTGTTATATATGTTTATGTAAAAGCCTAAATAGGCGTAAATAAATAAATAATATGATTTAATGCAATTTGGGAGACGGGTACCATAGGTCTCACAAATTGCATTGCAAATTGCACTGCCCCGCAAACCATTCATTGGTTAACAACACCCCTGCCATAGGTCACCCAAGTGGTTCGCTAGGTTTTGGTAACTTAACAGAGGTTGTTATGAAGTACTTTCTTGAATCTTTACTTCCAACCCCTGTACGATGATTTGCGCTAGGTACTAAATTCAGTATTATTTTTTGTAATGTTTGCCACACCGACGTTGCCTTGATTGGCCCAGATTTCGGTGGGAGGGGGTAAGTAACGGAGCCGAAAGGCTTCGGGCACTCTCCAGGTTCTTCTGGTCTTAGCTTCCCTAGGGGTCGGTCACGACACCTTCGTGGTTTGCTTGGATCCTTAATATCACAACAGTTTTTTGTGTTTATAGATTAAAATAAATTCAGTGATGTTTTCTGATGAGGAGCCAGCTCTGCAGATGTAACCCGTGCTAGATAACGTACGTAAGCTTTATTTAATTATGTTATCAATTCATTCCTTTTATTGTGGTTTAAAATCATTAACTTTCCGTTCACAAAGAGATACACGCTTTTTCCTAGTTGCGTAGAGACATAAATAAATTCTTCAGTATTTAGAGCGACAATCAATCTTTTAATTTATTACAACCTTACCTGTATTAATTCTACCAATGAAGCGATAATTGTTCTGAATCAAGTACCCGAGCGAACTGAAAACACGAAAATCTACCGAATGAGCTAGCGGTGAGGCTTCGTAAGTATTTAAATATAACATTGTGTTTTTTTATTCATTTGCCTTTAAGTCTGTAATCAAGCGGCTCAAAACCGTAATTATGTAACAAGGTGCCCGGGTTCAAGGTGTGAGGTTTATCTCGGTCTTGGCGACGAATGCTTTTCCTCAACTGCGTGGCTGGCCCGACTGGTAGGGACTGGTTGAGAGAGACCTAACCTAGACCTCTCCCGCCGAATTCTCTCGTACCATCGCCTTGTACTACAGTGGGAGGGATGGATTCATAAGTCCGTCACTCCTGGACATATTAACCGCCAAATTCCTATCCACCCCTTACCTTTTTCCTTACCAGAACTTCCTCTCCTTCCTTTTCCTAAAAAGACTCCCCACACCATCCCAAAAAATTATACAGTGGAGCTAATGTAAAAAAAAATCTAGCAGTTAGTTTAATTTCGTGAGATCGGGTTACATTTTTCTACGCGTGGCAAGCAGGTAGTCTGAATTCCCTGCCTACGTATTATTTTCCCTTACTTTCCTTGGGCCTTTGGGGAATCCTGTCTATACATCTCCCTTTTTCCGGGAAAAAATAAAAATTGCGGGAAATTCTCGAACTACTTCAGACAAAAATTTTATTTGTTCCGTGATGAATTGAATTTTTATACAATCTCCTGAAATCCAAATGTAGAAATTACATTTTAGAAAGACATAGAATTGAATTACAAAGATTGGATTAGACAGGCAACTGCTTTGAAATTATAATTCCAAGCAATGAAAATAAATTCTCTGGAAGTGAATGAGAACTTATGTGGCCAATTTTCATAAGACCTAACAAATGAGTTCTATTGTTAGAATATTACATAAATTAAAATACTATGTTCCAATATGCACTCTTAATTCATTACCTGAATCTATTATAAGGTATGGAATTACAGCTTGGGGACTTTCCGTAAACAAATTTTAATCATGTTTATTCAGTTCAAAATTAATTAGTGAAATTATAAGCCCACAAATGTTTATACGAACAAAGGAATAATGTTCCATACTTTTACCAGAATCTCAAAATTCTCTCATTAAGAGCAATTCTGTGGTGTAAAATTATATTTCAGCATATAAATCGCCCTATGTATAGGCATAAATTGACTGGACCACACTTACATCACTCGTTTTACGTTTAATGAAGGACTAATCGTACCTAAGCATTTACATAAATATGGACAAAGAACGCTGGACCACATGATACCTCATTGCTTTAAAGTGTTACCTGCCGAAATTAAAAAATGTAGAAATGTAAAAACAAATATGTATTATTTTTTTTAAATTTGCTTGCTGAAAGCAATAGTTTGTACTAGACTCTAACAAAAACAGTTTCTAACTGCATAGTAAAGTAAAATATGTTTAGTTTTTAACCTTCAAAGTCAAAGCACCCATTGAAAAACTACTTAAAAGTGGTTTATTGGGACTTTTATATTTTTATTTTCCGGTTATATTGTATTATTTTGTCTTTTTCTTTAAATTAAAAAAAAAAACTCCTTGGTCCCCAACAGGTCAACGAAATTGGTTATCTGTTCAAGAAAGAATTTTTATATCTGAAAATGATTTATAACTTATTGTATTTTATTAGTACTGGCCAGTATCTCAGTGCTATTCTGTATTGATTGAAAGACTTATAGTTCTTGGAGATCATAGTGGTTATATATTGTTATTTCGTACTTTAGAAATCGTGTTTAAAAGGACAAGCGTCCTTGTAACTCGGAAGCTAAATTTTGTCTGGCGAGTTCTTGCAATATAATGACTTCACCTATCCGTGTTTGGCTATCTTCGACACAAGTCATAGCCGACACCATGTGACCCGAATGGTTCCATGTAACTCAAAATGAAACTAACCCAGAACCACCTCAGAAAGGTCATTAAAAGCTATGAAAAAATAATTTTAAGTAAATCCGGTAACCCTAACCTATCTGAACTCATTTAAGCAAATTTTTTATCATCACTCTTAATGACCTTTCTGAGGTGGTTCTGAGTTGGTTTCATTCTGAGTTGGCCGGTTACCGACCCGAATATAGTATAAACAACTCAAATAACTGATTAGACTGATATTTTGATTCATTACAATTTTATTCTACTTCGGGTACGCAGACACGCCTAAAATACGCATCTGTACGTTTGTATCTTCAGTGAGGCAAAGGCTTTGAACAAAATACAATGTTTTATAAAGCCACATATAAGACATTTTTTTAAAGGCATTTCTAGGAAACTAATTTAGATTAAGAATTTTGAAAGCCATTTAATTATAATTTTAAATAAATTCAACGCTAGCTTTAGGGAATTTGCTAATGATAATATTTGGAATCGAATATTTTACGGATGGAAACACAAACCTGCAATAGCCATCCCAATCCAAGGTGTGAGCTACCGTGCTCAGGCTGAATGTCCTGGGGAACAGTGTCACGAACGGTGCCTTCGAGAAACAAGGTCGCATCTCAGAGTATTTAGACCTTACTTCTGCACTCGGGGCTCTGCTGGAGTGGACCTTCTATTTCCCTGGTAACTCGTGGGACATTTTGTATGTATATTTGGTAGGGATGAGAATAGGTCATAAAGTATATTTCGTATCGCTAGGTGATTAGGGTGTCCCTATCCAGAAATAAAATTCCATTTATGACAAATTTTGTTTTTTTTTTATTTTTTTTATTTGGCATAAAAAATCCCTATAACCTCGAATTTTCACACTCCTTCCCCCACCCTCCCATTTTTTAATCGCGACCCTTCCATTTTTTGTATTTGTAATTTAACGTCACGCGTCGTTCGTATTTTAAATGAAATTATTTATATTGCTGAATGACAGATGGCTCTACGTACTCTTTCTGTCATAGATCCCTTCCCCACACACTTACAATACATTATCGTTATTTTTTATTTAACAACCAAAATAATTTATATAACAAGGTTTTTTCCGGGTCAACTAGTAATTAATAAAAAAATCCAAAAAAAGGTTAATTTTTAAATTTGAATAAAGGGCGTAGTGATTTGTCTTTCTAACCTCGTTTAGAACGTCTTTCTTACTATAGGAAATTAAAGCGATTTATACGAGACCTGTGTGAGCTTTTTTTATATGAATACCGCATAAGAGTCCCCAACTGCTCCCGTCTAGAGCCAGTGAGACTATGTCTAAAGGAAAAGGGAGAAGATGAGGGAGAGGAGGGGAGAGAAGTACCTATCTATTCATATCTGGTCACCAAACACGGCTAAAGCCATTTCAAGCAACTTTTCAATTCTGAAAGGTGGTCTTACACCAGGACGACACTGAGAGTATCTTCTACTCTGGAACATGCCGCAAATATACTATATATACGTTAGTTTAAATTAATTAATTATTATTTTTAATCGGTAAACTAATGTTTAAGACAAGATTTTTATGCATAGCACAAAGGGTAACAATTATTATAAGCAATAATTATTCTTTACCGACGTAGCTCAGTGGTAGAGCAGTTGACCGGATATCAGAAAGACGCGGGTTCAAGTCCCGTCGGCGGCATTTATCTTTTCTCGGGAGATTTTTTCAATGTTGATGAGTGTTTCAGGCTAATAATTATTGCTTATAATAATTGTGAAATAACACAAATTAATCAAATAAATTTTATTTGCTTATGCCGGCGCCGGGTTCGAACCCGCAACCTTCAGATTGTGAGTCGAGTCTTTTCTCAGGACCACTGAGACCAATATAGACCTAAAAACATAAATTAATAAAGTAGTGCATATACGTACATGGCGTATGTTTGTTTAAAATTAAACCATAAATAAATAAAGTAACAAATATCTGTTCTAGACATTTGTTGTTTTTTTTAATTAAAAATATGTGTTTGAATTTTGGTTGGGTATTTTGGCATCAAAGCCTCAGTTCCTCTTCAGGCATGTTTCCTTCCCAGTATGTATATTACATAATACCAAGACTCCATAATTAGGTTTGTTTCCCTGAAGGTTTTTTATTTTATTTTTTGTCAAGATTTTGTACAAAAGGCTTCGAAACGAATTCAAATGTAATTGTCGAGCCCCATATGTCCAATTTGTTGAAAAATATTCACTCTACAAGTAATTATGGAATTTTCGCTCAGAAGCTGGCTTTTTGTAAAAAAATTGTGTAGACGTTGAAGAAAAAATAATGTTTTTATTTAAATTCAAAATCTTATTGTATGCTTTATTATATATTCATTTGACGCCCAGAGGGCTTTCCCATAAATTTTACCAAGACTTGTCAATATAACACACTTAACAATGTACCACACTTACGGCCGTTGTTACCAACTTTTCGATCGACCAATCTGAATCTACCATCAGCTAAGCGATTTGCAAGTATTTTAAAGGTAACGGTCGGTTCTCGTTGTTCCCAAATATTTTATCGTTGATTATCTTAAGTGACCCTGCCCACTTTGGCCCCGCCCTAAATGGCATCAAAGTAAAAACTTTCGATATTAAATTAATATAAAAGATTTAATTAAATTAAAACAATATTAGCGAAACTCAATCGAAAATCTGGAGACAGAAAAATCAGAAAAAGTTATTGGTTCCACAGGGACACGAATCCAAGGCCCTGTGCTGACATGGCAAGAGCTGAGCTATGGAACCCATTTCCAATTCGGTCATTTTAACTGTATCATACTTCCAATAAGACCTACCAACATTATCTTCATTTTCTTAACGCACATATTATTGGTTGCTATCTTTATATATGATTGCAAGAATCAACCCGAACTAAATGCTGTCTAGATAGTGTCTGGATAAATATTTATCCATTTTATTTTAATACGCGACATCTTTTGACGTTGGTCCCAGTGGAACCAATATCTTTTTCTGTTTTTTCTGTCTCCAGATTTTCGATTGAGTTTCGCTAATATTGTCTTCATTTAATTAAATATTATAATTTGAGATTTTACCCATAAAGTTAAAAATAATATAAAAGAAATAAATATTGTATTTATTGTCAACACATGTAATTTCTTTTTAGTACTGTTATCCATAAACTTGAATTTTATATTTTTTTAATAAAATAAAGTGTCAGTTTGACCTTTGACGCCGTCGCGTCGGCACGTCGTGGTGTTGGCGCACTCTGTTGGCATTTTTTATAACTTTACTTTGTTCAGTCGAGCTTAATCCACGTATCCGGCTTCCTTAGATTGAGCGATGCTTGTGTGTTGGAAAGAGCGTAATTGTACATTTGAGCAGTACAGAGCCTTAGTTTTGGCTTAGCAGTTGATTAGTAGGATTTGGAACAGTGGCCGTTAGTGTGGTATATTGGATTATACATGTTGTTTCAACATCCTCCAATAGATGTCGATAGTATAGATAATGATATTTTGCTTAGAGGTTTCTTGACATATGTCAGTTTAGTAGTACTTTATAGAAGAGTGTCGACTATCGCCGTTCGTGTCTTATGCACAAACGGTTATAAAAATAGTCGACGATACACGATAGACAGCTAGGCTCCCAGAGTATCGGGTTATCTAGCTCCAGAATCATATAGACATTTTGAGCATTGGTTCTCAACGTGGGCGATAACGCCCCCTTTTGTGCATTTGAGACTTTCAGGGGGGCAGTAAAAGACCCAGAGAAAATTGGGGGGCGTTGAGATGGCACAGTGGGCAGGTAAAAATAATATGGTCTAAAAAACACGCTAATCACGTATTAATAAAGCAAATTAAACTTTAATATTGGTTAATTTTTGTTATTGTTTGTACTGTTATCATTTTTATCACGTGTGCAAAAATTCACACATTTCGGTGGTTCGGGAAATGGATGAAAATTGAACTGAAGATTCCATTACATTCAGATCTACATAATATTGGATGATTTGAAATTTTTTATTTTGTCATTATATAATATTATCATCTTACGTGTATTATTATTAAGAATTGACACTTTATCAATATAAGAAGGAAGGAGGTAGTAACCCGGTACTTAAAGTATAAAGGAATTTATTTAACTTGTTAAACAAAAAGGTATAACAAATAATAATTGAATATATTTTTAATTAAAAAAATTGAAGAGATCAAAAAAAAATCTCAAAATGGACGGTGAGCAAAATAAGGTTGAGAACCTATGATTTGGAGCATCCAATAAGATGGACGTCTTGTCCAGTTAAAAAAATCATTATTAACCTTACGATAACTTAAATAAAGCATTTGTATTTTTGACGAGCCTCTTTATTGGAATTTATTTCGAGTAATCTGAATCACTGGGATCAAAGAACACCAGAATAAGAAATAGTTTTAGGGGATGAGGGTTTTTTTTTTCTTCAAGGAGTCCTATGCGGAAATAATGTTTTAAAAAATGGGAGCATTTCTTACATCTAACAGCTGCCGTCTTCGATCACATCTTGGATTCTAGATTCTAGATTATAACTGGAGATCAAAAATACGAGATCAAATGCCTGCTTCACTTTAAAAGTAAAAAAAGACGTACGTAACTATTGTAGAAATGTAGAGGATTAGGTGGCAATACTACGACGGTCTGATGTTGTTAGGAGGTGTTAGGAGGTGTTAAGAGGTATTAGGAGATGTTAGGAGGTGTTAGGAGATGTTAAGAGGTGTTAGGACATGTTAGGAGGTGTTAGGAGATGTTAGGAGGTGTTAAGAGATGTAAGAAGGTGTAAGGAGATGTTATGAGGTGTTCGGAGATGTTAGAAGGTGTTAGGAAATGTTTGGAGGTGTTTGGAGATGTTAAGAGGTGTACTTTGTGAATATTTTTTAGATTTGAATATATAGCTTAGTGTGTTTTCCCTTTCTAACATCGTCGTGATAGTAGGGGAGACAACGTGTTCCATAAAAACTCTATGATTTAATCATAATAATAATAATTGGATGACTTCTATAGCGCCATTTTCGTGAGAAAATCACCTCAAGGGCGCTTATTTATTCCGAAAAACGAACAAATTAACCTGAGGGATTTAGTTTCTCTAAATTTATTTATTTATTTATTTACGCCCTTTTTCGGGGCTTTTACATAAGAATACCATTAAGGGCGTTTAACCAGCCAGTGGCCGAAAATCCACATTTCGTCGAAAGATATTCTTACGATAGTACAGGGCGGTTCCAATAAGAAAGATTAATTATTCTCCTTACCAGCTTTTTAAAATTATAACTCAATATTGATTTTATTTCATTCCAAATTTGCTTTTATTTATACCTACATCCAGTAATTCTGAATTCGTAATAATAAAACTATTAAAATTATGTACTTTTTGTAATTATTTTTTGTTCATAAGTATTTATCATTTTTCAACAATGTCTAAGCAAAATAAGAATGTAAAAAAATATGAAATTATTAGTTTGTAAGTGCGCAAATAAATACACAAACGGACCAATTTTCGTCAAGAAACACATGTCCGTATGTATTTTTAATGATTTTATTTAAAGTAAAATTAAAATTCTGAAACATACGTTTACCAGATAATGTATTGATTTATTTTACTGCATGATTATATATATATATATATTTTTTTTTTTTTTCAAGACTTTTGTTTTTACATTAAAAAATGATAACATATGCAAGGTTATACAACTTTTTTTTGTTATTCTACTACTCCATAAGTGAGCTCTGGGAGCTCTTGTTTATGTGAGGAGTATATGATGATATATATCATAGGTTCTCAACGTGGGCGATAACGCCCCCTTGGGGGCGTTTCAGACCTTCAGGGGGGCGGTAGAAGACCGAGAGAAAATTGGGGGGCGTTTCAGAGTTTTAGGGGGGCGGTAGGAGACCCAGAAAAACCCATCCCACCCCATCAGTGCTCCAGATAGTTCGCCGGCAGGACGTACGTCTTTTTCGCCACGCGCGTAATTTTAAAATTATTAAAATCATTTACAAGCTTATCTTAATGGATATCAACGAGGAAACGAGTGCGCTTCGTTTGCTAACGACAGTGGTGGTGGTCGCAAGTACCGAAGTGGTCCCCGAGAGAAGTCACCTCGAATATAGATATCAAACATGCCCTCATAAGCGTTGGAAAGCTGGAGGCCTTCAAAATGAATACGATCTGTTAAGTTTTGAACGTTAGTTAAGCGCGAAGTTCGAATGGCCTATTGAGCTTACGTGTCTGAAATCGAGGAAAACATCATGCATGATCCCAAGATGTTTTGGCACTATATAAAATCCCTTCGGAAGGATGGTGGTCTTGAATACACCATGATGAAAGGTAATCAGGAATTTCGTGGCTTGGGTGTGGCTAACGCATTTGTTGATCGTTTTCAATCGGTCTACAATAAAGACCCTCCACTTCTAGATATTAATAATGCGGCCATATTTAATACCAGAGGAGCTTCAAACGTCGATTTAGATATATTAACGGAATCTGTCGTTATGAGTGCCATAAGTCTCATGAAGAACTCACACTTCATCGGACCAAACTTCGTTCAGGTATTATTTTTATTGAAGGGTTCGCCGAGTTCCTAAAAACGCCATTATGTCTTATCTTTAACTTAACTATGTATTAGTACTTCCACTTTTCATGAAGTATGGAAAACTTCCAAAATATATCATATTTTTAAGAAAGGTTCGAACCAGTAAATCGAAAATTATAGACCAGTTGCCATACTATCAGCTCCTGCTAAACTATTTGAAAAATTAATTCCTAAATTTCTTATGCCTCAGACATTATATCCGGAACAGCATAGTTTCAGGAAAGGAAGATCCACTGAAACCAATCTGAAGGTTTTTACCGACTATTGTGCTGGGTCCCTAGGCAGTGGATACCTAGTAGACTTTTAGTATAACGACTTCTCCAAAGCCTTCGATACTGTGAATCACGATTAGTCATAAAATTCATTAGTCACAAAACTTGCCCAGATGGGTTTTTCCCTTCGAATGTTAAAGTTTTTTAAGAGTTACCTGAAGAACAGAAAGCAATTTGTCATACACGGAATCTTCCAATCTGCTGAATTTCTTGGTTTTTCTGGGGTTCCCCAAGGATCGATGCTGGGGCCTCTTCTCTTTTCCATTTTCATTAATGACATTGTTGGAGTCATCCGTTTTTCTCGCTTTTTGCTGTTCGCTGACGATCTAAAATTAAATCTTCTAATGAGAAATATTGAAGACTGCCTGCGCCTTCAGGATGATGTTGAAAACATTTCAGAATGGAGTCAAAGAAACCAGCTTCATTTCAATGTCTTGAAATTCGTAGTTCTGACTTTTACCAGAGCATTTAGTCTCACCTACGGCAGTTACACTATGCTCGGTCATAATCTCAGACGAGTTTCTAATATAAAGGATCTTCGGATTATGTATGAACGTAAGTTGACATTTCGCCCTCATATCGAAGGAGTTTTCCAGTCAGCATTAAAAATATTAGGGTTTGTTCTCTGAACCGTCAGAGTTTTTCGGGATACCCATTCTCTGAAGATTTTATACTTCTCCCTGGTCCGCAGTAGGCTGGAATTATCTGGAATCCACATGAGGTGAGGTGCTCCCTCATGTTGGCGAGGGTTCAAAAAAGTTTCGCGTGAGTCTCTATGTTCCAAATGACTATCTTAGACAGCGTCATCATAGATTATTCCATCTTCTTGCCTGTAGGACTAACCAGCCAATGGTTTTCCCGGTAGGGAGGAGAATATTGCTCCTAAACCAAATCTCCTCCGAGATTGATACATTTGGCGTCAGTGACGACAGATTCAAAAGGGAAATTATTTTGACTCTTGAAAGAGTCTCTCCACATTGACGAAATTTTCACCACCACCTGAATTTTTTTTAACCTCTCAGGCATAGGCTTTTGTATATTATGTGTGCCTTTGAAAACTGTCAAAACGTGATAATATTTGTGTTATTTACGATTTTTACTAAAAGCTTCATAAATCACGTTTTGGGAAACGTAGCCTCATTCTAAAAACTGTTTTGGAAAGATTATTAAATGCACTATCACATTGTGTTATTATAAGTAAATATTTGCCATTCTAAATATACATTTTTTTTATGAAAACGTCAAAAATATTAAAAAATCGCTTACCATTATTTCAAAGCCTTGAAAATGTACTTTTTTCTAAAGTAACGTAAAGAAATAACACTTTATATATTGAAGAAATATATTTAAAAACTATTTGCCACCTCAAAATATTTACCGTCCAAACTAAAAAAATTAAAAAAAATTGTTTAGTAAATAATTTTATCACCTTTTTTTACGATTTGAATTCAGTATGGAGAATATTAAATTATTTAATTTCTATTTTTATAATACGTAATTACAACGGAAATCGATTTCAACAGATGCATTATGGTCGTATATATGGGATGATATACAATTATTATTACTGTAATATAAAGTAATGCCTAAAATTCCGTAAATTTGAAATAACCTACAAATACGAGACACATTTGTGACGTCGTGATTTCACACTGAAACTTAGCATTTGAATATTGTATTTACTCAAAAACGTTAGCACACAGGTCGAATTATATATAATTGTTGAAATCTATTGAAAAAATGTATATATACACTTATTTACTATAAAATCAAAACAACGAAATCGCGCGCGAAATAGCTCGAAAAATGTCATTCACAACTGGTTTTGGAACCGAAGTGAAGTTAGCTTCTAATAGGGATGTGATAACTTTTGAAATAATTCGAATTTTTTCGCACACCGGCAAATTTTTTTGCAACCGGCTCGAAACAATTTCATATTCATAGTTATTATTGAATGTAGTTAGACAAAAATAAAAACACATGATTTATGTATTTATTTATTGTTTGTTGTTAGCTCGCCAACAGAATATATCACATACAATTATTAATTTATTTATTATTTCATCAATGTTTACATGTTACATTTTATCCATTTTTTAAACTACCATACTAGGCTATTTGCCCGTATTGTGGTAGTCATACATGAAATATTATTTTATATAAACAGATAAAAAAATATAAGAATAGGAGAAAAAAAAGAACATATTTAAGGATAAATAAAACTAAAAAATACTACTATAAATAAAAAATATAAACAGAATGCTGAGAAATAAAAATGAGGAAAATTTTTTTTAATAAGAATTATTCTCATTGAAATAAAAATAAAATTTGGTAACTATTCTTCTACACGAGAGTACATGTTTATGGTCACTTTCGAGTAGTTTTGTAGTTCGTTCTACAAAAGAAATTGAAAAATAGGTGCGCAAGAGTAAGTTTTTATTTTTTTTTATTGATTATTAATAATATTATATAATATTAAGCTCTTATGTGTATTACAATAAGCATACAAATTAAACATGGTTACAGTGACAATTCCCATACAAAACAGTAACCCATGACGTCCTGTGCGGAGCTCCAGAGAGTATGACAGGTATTATTTTTTTCGTGCCATTCGGAAAGAAAATAAACAGTTATTAACAATAATAATTGGATAATTTCTATAGCGCCGTTTTTGTGAAAAATCACCTCAAGGGCGCTGAACAACTTATTTTGAATTCTTAGGCTCTATTTAATTAGTTATTTACAATGTCGTAGGCAGGTAAGGTGAAGATGAAAGGTTTTTGACTTTATGGATACGACTGTCTAGAATTATTATCTATAGCGGCTGCAGAAACTGGAAATCTGAAAATATAAGAATAAGACACAGGTAAGTATGGTCCTGTATATTTCTAAAAGTGTGAATGGTAGAAAACGGCGCTATACAAGTCATCCATATATTATTATTATTCTCATGGACAAATGCTGCAAAAGATAAATCAGAATGTATTAATATAATATATAATAATGCATATACCTTCTATGTGACTACCGCTTGCTTGTCCAGCTTCTGCATCACTGTCAACACTTTGCTGCTCCATCTGCTCCCACTCTGAAAATATAATGCAAAGGCAGCGCAACATAAATAAAATTATATATATATATTTATATACAATTTTATTAATAATATTAAATATATATATTTATATTTATTACAATGTATATACCTTCTACATGCACACCGCCGCTTGCCAGATCTCCACTGGAGCCTTGGGTATCAGGAGCCACCATCGAATGATCATCCATCAAGAGCATTTGATTCGCTTTTGCTCTTCTCGCAAAAAACAAAGTAGCCTGAAAAAAAATTTGAAAAACATTTTATTTTATTGACGGAAAAAAAATAAACATTAAACAAAGTATTGATTTTAATTATATAAATTTCGTCATCAAATGTCTCTTCGGGTTCCTCGATGTCAGATTCGGGGGCCTCCTGAATTTCCCCAAAGCTGCTGTTGTTGCTATCGGCTCCAGAGGAAATCTCGTCTTCGGCCTTCTCGTCTTCGGCTTCCAGCAGCTGTTGAAAAGAATCCGGTATGGGTTCGTCGGAATTCCATGTAAGGCTATTCGCAGAAAAAATATAATGTTTTACTCAAAAATATCAGTTCACACAGAAAAAATTCGAATTCGAATTTTTCAAAAAAAATGGAAGTGACATCACTAATGATCAGAAATGGCGGATTATGACATATTCGACTGTATTTGCCAATATTTCACAAAAACGATCAAAAATAACAATTTTGTCATGAAATTACTAATGTTTTTGGTAAATATTCTAATAGAATACATGCTTTTATGGATATATACAATTTCAAGCAGTAATAGCGGCGATTTATTACGAAATCAACGTTCAACGCGATGAAATATTCTAACTACATGAAAGTTGGCCGGAAAATAATGATTTTTACAAGATAAACACTTCAAACCAACTAAATACATGACAAAAGAGTGGCAGATATATATCTCAACAATAAAATAATTACTTACTTGTCCATTATCGGGTATTTATCTTCAAAACACGAAAAACGTCACTAGGGTGTCAGAGCAAACTCAAAGAGAATTAGAATCAAACAATATAGAAGTTCCATTCGGCTCAGAAAATTAATCTCTAAGTTCCATAGATATTTTTGAATACAAACGCGTAGCGTTGTTCATTATCGATATTCCGTTTTTTATTTCACGGTAATCCGTATACTAGTGATGGAAATAAATCATTTTTTGTAAAATCTCGCGCGTTTACGTCAAAACACGTTCTAATGTCTTGACTGCTATTATTAAATTCACGTCTTTTGACGTTCTAATGTTCTGAGTGGTTAAATTGCAATTTTTCTTGAAATTTCTTTTATGTATAAATATTTGTACAAATTTTTTAAAAATATTTATATGGCATTATTTCTTATATGTAATAAACTCAAATTTGTAATGGTGTAAGAAATTAATAAAAATAATTATTATATCCCATCTTTCCCCATCCCATTACGCCCCCCCCCCCCCGTTGTGGTAAATATACGACGACAATTGCGTTCTTTGCGATTTAGGGGGCGCTAGAAAAAATAATATTCTCAAAGGGGGCGGTGGGCAAAAAAAGGTTGAGAATCTATGATATATATGATTTGAAATGGGTGTTGTATAATACAAAATATTTTTTGAAAATTTAACAAATCTGCCAACGACCTATGGTATAACAACCTTATTATATTAAAAATAAATATTTACGAGAGATGGGAAGGCTGATAGAGATATTGAAAGAAGGGTGAATGCCGGTAACTCCATTAATGGAGGACTTAATGCCATTGGCGCTAATAAAAAAACTCTCAAAAGAAGCGAAGCTAGCAGTCCACAATGGAGTCCTGGTACCTACCCTGATGTATGGCAGTGAGGCATGGAACTGGCAGAGGAAGGATGAAAGTAAACTGAATGCTGTTGAAATGAGATCCCTGAGGCGTATGTGTGGTAAAACAATGTATGATCGTGTGAGAAATGTGGATATCCGCAAATAATGTAAGGCTGATGTAAGCATAATGAGTAAGATTAAGAAAGGGACCCTCAGATGGTTTGGGCATGTAGAGCGAATGAACGAAGAAAGTAGTGTAAGAAGAATATACGACCCAAATGTAAATGGTAGAAGAAGTCGGGGACGCCCGAGGAAGACATGGCACGATCAAGTGAATCAGATACTTGAATCGGGCCATGTCAAAAGTCAGAATAATAGAAGAGAATGTATGAGACGATGTATGAATGTGAGTGAGGCAAAGAGTGTGTGCCAAGACCGAGTTGTTTGGCGGTCCGTCCTCTCTGCCTACCCCTGCGGGGAAACGGCGTGATGGTTAGTTAGTTAGTTAAATATTTTAAAATATTTAATACAAAAATAACAATCTTTCGAAACCAATTTATAATCTTGGATTTTAGCAAACTTGTAATCTTGGATTTTAGAAAGAGTGTAAAGATGAGTTTAAATATTAAATATATTTTTAATTGACTTACAGAAGGCCCTGAGGAACATAATTTCCCTCGGGGCCAATGTCACCTTAGGGGGTGATGTGGGGAGGGTTTTTTTAAGGAAAGGAATAAGGGGAAGTTCTGGGAAGGAAATGGGTTTGAGGGATGAGTAGGAATCTGGGGGTAAATATATCCAGCAGTGACGGATTTATGAACCCACCCCTCCCACTGAGGTGCAAGGAGATATATCGAAAGAGTCCATCTGGAGATATAAAAAAGGTCTCCCTCAACCAGTCTCTCCCGATCCGGTCCGAAACGCAGTAGGTGGGTTAACGCATGTATCGCCAAGACCTAGACAAACTAGAAGTTACAGAGACAAAATTACTGCAAAATCCTAAACAATTTTGGCAATTTGTTGCGCAAAAGCGTACAGATAATGATCTCCCTTCAAGTATGTATTATTATGAAACTCACGCTACAAATGGTCACGACATCGCCAACCTTTTTGCTAAACACTTTTCCTCTGTATATTCTGATGCTTCATGTACCATCCCTCCACTTAACTATGATTATAATATTGATTTGAATGATTGCCAAATTTCACTTGCAGAGGTATACCAATCCTTAAATAATCTTTCTAACAAAAAAAGTGCCGGACCTGATGGCATTCCAGAAATCTTGCTAAAAGAATGTAAATGTTCATTATCTAACCCAATTTGTATTTTGTACAATTTATCACTCTCATCCGGAACATTTGCTGACTCATGGAAAATTTCATTTATTCGACCCATTTTTAAGTCCGGAAACAAGTCAAATATTGGAAATTACAGACCAATATCAATTATATCTAATATTCCAAAGATATTTGAGTCAATAATTACAAAGAAAATCACTCCTATTTTCAAAAATGTTCTGATTGAGGAACAGCATGGATTTAGATCGGCCAAATCTACAACAACTAATTTATTGTCCTTTACAAATACCATTATTAAAGCCTTAGAAGACAACACTCAGGTCGATGTCCTCTACACTGACTTCTCCAAAGCCTTCGACCAAGTTAACCACCGTATCCTCATGGCTAAACTTTATGCTATAGGCATTAGAGACCCATTTTTATCATTCATTCACTCTTACTTGATAAATAGAAAACAAAGGGTTAAAATAAATAACTTTGAATCCTTTAACATTGATGTAACCTCTGGCGTTCCGCAAGGAGCCCATTTGGCCCCGCTTCTTTTTAATCTTTTTATTAACGATATCATTAAAGTTTTTTCTCACACACGTTTTTGGCTTTTTGCCGATCACAATAAGATTCTTAAGATAATTAAATGCCATCATGATTGTTTACTTCTTCAACTTGATATTGATTCATTTAATGATTGGTGCAAAATTAACTGCATGCAACTTAATGTTGACAAATGCAAAATTTTGTCCTTTTATAGAACCAAAAAACCTATTGAGTTTGATTATAAACTAAATAATGTTTGTCTCTCTACTGTCACATCTATAAAGGACCTTGGGCTCACTCTAGACTGCAAACTTTCTTTCCGTGATCACATCAATAACATTGTAAACAAATCACTTAAACTACTCGGCTTCATTCATAGAATTACCTCTGACTTTAAACATATAAGTACACTTAAAACTCTTTACTGTTCGCTGGTTCGCCCTCACCTTGAATATGCTAGTGTTATTTGGTCTCCTTTCTATGCTGTCCATATTTATCACATCGAATCTGTACAACATCGCTTCCTGCGAGGGATTGCTTGGAGGTTAGGACTTGAAAGAGGCGAGTACTCGTATGATGAAATTGAACAAACTTTAAACATTTCTTCTTTAGAAAAACGTAGAAAGGACTCTGATCTAATATGCATTTTCAAAATTATCAACAGTATTACTGACACACCTGCTTTGTTACAACTCATCCAGTTCAACATCCCTTCCCGTAGACTCCGAAATAATGAATTGCTGTTCCTCAATCAACATTCTACTAATTATGGATATCATTCTCCTTTATCCAGAATGTCGAGACTTGTCAACGCAAATCAATGCATTGAATTTTTTGGTGTAAGCCTAAATGACTTTCGGCAGTCGATACGCAATGTGATTTTTTAAAGTCTTTTTAATCCATCTTCAAGCTACTTATGTTCTTTTATATTATATGAATTTATATTTACTATCTTCTATATTTACTTTTATATTATGTATATGTATTTTGTCAATGCTCTTCATATATATGTACTCTCCTTCCATTGTCATCTCTCTATTTTTATTCGTGTTATTGTTATATTGTTAATGGACTATTCGTCCGTAAATAAATAAATAAATAAATAAATAAATAAATAAATAAACTCAACCCGTCAACCCGGGCACCCCTGCTAATTAACCAAACGTAGCGAACCACTTGGGGTGAGCTATGGCAGGGGTGTTGATTATCCAATAAATGTTTCCCGGGGCGGGGGCACCCATACCCGCCCCCCCAAATTGCATTTGATTTTGACACCTAATGCCTAGAATATGTATTTTGTTTACCCATGAATTTTATAATCAATTTTATGGACAACTCACAATCATAGCTAGCAAGTAAGAGAAATTACTAAATCCGGTGGAACATAACCTCAAAACTGTTCTATCATCCTTGAAAACAACTCTTCTTAAGCAAAAAGGAGACATTTCGCCTTTTCTCGAATTCGGCTCTGCTTCATATTTGAAATTATAATTCTGGAACAGAAGTGGCCAGGACTTATAAATGTTCATGAACATACCCTTTGAAATAGAATGTACTAGGCAGTCAATACAAGTATTAGTGAGCATTGTACGGGTACATTTATGTTCACTATAAAAATAGTTAGTTTACAGAATGTGTGTTTGCACATACGGTTACAAGCGAAAACTTTAAACGCATTTTTCTCAAAACCACGTTTTTCAAGATTCAGTATTCAAACAGCTCGCGTGCCAATTTTTTTAAACAATTTTTTAATACAAATTTCATAATGCCAGAGCTCAGCAGTATATACGGAAACCTTCGCGGGCGTGCGCACAAAAACTCACCAAAGATTCATCGCAATCGGATGAACAGTATAGGAAATAATTTCATAACGCCAGAGTTTACCACTGTATATAGAAACTATCGCGGGCGTGCGCATAACAACTCATCAAAGTTTCATTCCAATCGGATGAATGGTTCAGGGATCGCATTAGGGACAAACAAAGAAACTTAAATTTTTATAATTTAATAGCAAACAATAACACCTCCATATAAAGAAAAAATAAATAAATATTTAATTTTTCCCTTTGACTTCTATAAACATCAACACCGCTTTTTGCAAGAGGTTATTGGGGGTATTGAAGTATGGATTGTGTATAAATCAAATAAAAGCATTTAGCACTGTACTTACAAATTCATTACATTATAACAATTTACATTCGTACCATTATTATTTATATTTACAAAATATTCGTACATAAAAGTGGAAGCGAACAAGTAGCGATTTACACAGCTGTTACGTCGTCGGCAATCTGGAACAGAATGGTCCCTCTTGATTTGATGAAAATGTTGTGAGATCGCTATTGGCTTGTGAAGAGCCAATAGGAATGATTCCGCGATTCAAAATAGCTGCTTCGTTCGCTGCCACAAAATGATCAACACCGCTTTTTGCAAAAGGAATATTTTTGATATATTGTTAACTAGTTTTTGCCCCCGGCTTCGCACGCGCTACTCCCCCCCCCCCCCCCCCCAACACTCCCCTCTCCCACCCCTGCCACCCCCACCCCCCCCAATCACCCTCCCCCCTAACCCTACCCCCTCAACGTAACAATCAAACACGCGCTGTAAATCTTGACTATCAAAGGGATCTCCATAGCAACTTAAACAAATAAAAAAAATGACAGCTCATGTCAAACAATTAGGTAACATCGCTTTGCTTTTCGTCTGGACAATAAACGTATAATTGTATACAAATTTCATAATTCCAGAGCTCTAAGTTATAGCCTATATACTATTCTAATGTGTGAGCTATATTACTGTAAAGTTTCATTAAAATCCGTTCAGTATTTATTGCGTGAAAGAGTAACAAACATCCATTCATCCATCCATTCATCCATCCATACATCCATACAAACTTTCGCCTTTATAATATAAGTAGGACTAGTAAGATAATAAATGTATCAAAAATATTTTAGAAATGTTTGGTACCGCACAGACCAACCTAGTTCAAATTAAATCATTGATTTAACTAGACTAAAAAATCCGCTTTCTTCCCAATTTCTTGAAAAAATGCTGAGAATTATTGGCATTTCGCGGCGATGGCGAAATTATGCACAGGATTGATTTTTATGCCGAGTGGGTTATCAGATGTGACCAGCTTATCTCATTTGTATTATAATAATATATGGATGTTATGGGAATTGTGATGAGCCGGCAGTTTATCCCCCGGCAGTTTATCCCCCGGCAGTTTATCCCCTGGCATTTTATCCCCCGGCAGTTTATCCCCCAGCAGTTAATCCCCCGGCAGTTAATCCCTGGCATTTTATCCCCCAGCAGTTTATCCCCGGGCAGTTAATCCCTGGCATTTTATCCCCCGGCAGTTTATCCCCTGGCAGTTTATCCCCCGGCAGTTAATCCCTGGCATTTTATCCCCCGGCAGTTTATCCCCTGGCATTTTATCCCCCGGCAGTTAATCCCTGGCATTTTATCCCTCGGCAGTTTATCCCCCAGCAGTTTATCCCGGGCAGTTAATCCCTAGCATTTTATCCCCCGGCAGTTTATCTCCCAGCAGTTTATCCCCCGGCAGTTTATCCCCCCGGCAGTTGGCCCCCTCTAAATTATAATTTTTAGTTACTTATTTACCAATTTCAAACCTAAAATCGACTTTAAAAATACCTTTAATAATTAGCTGGTATGGAAAGCAAACGAATTTAGTTACAGCATCGTCTTATGGAACTTATAAGCTGGTATATATAACTGAGCCCTTGTGTGGAATAATGTTGTATCCAACAAAACTACAAATGTTGAGTTAGTGATGGATTATTGTTGACCATCTTAATATGCATCTTTTAAGGTAGGGATTATGGTAAAGGAAATGTTTTTAGGCCTGCGGCAGCATTTTAAAATTTGGTTTTGAGGAAGAACTTTGTATAATGCCGTTTATCGAAATCACTGCGCATGTTGACCGGTGACCGGTCAGTGGTTGAGTGGGCATAGCGCTTGGGTCCCACCCGGGCGTCGCGTGTTCGATTCCTCGGCTGGCTAAGTCCTCCATCACAACACAAGCAACATTTTCGGCTTTCTGTGGTGGTAGTAGAAGATTTTCAAACATTGTTGGGTTATTCGTATCCCGGGAATGTTTGTCTTTCTTTTAAAAAAAAATGTTTAATTTATGGGAATAAATGGAGAAAACAAACGTCTTGTAGCTTCAACTAGAAAGACTTCAAAGCCAATAAACTGAAGATTGCAGTGAAGCAAAATTTATCCAGAAAAAAATACTAGTAAGGCTGATTTTCAGCCGTTGGAACAATTTTGTGGAATAATGATGTATGTTTTAATTATTCTTTTTTTTTACTATTAAGTTCAAATACGCCAGAGACATGTGTAAATTGAAGAAGAGCATGTTCCTTTCTGCAAGGTAGGAAGGGTAAAAAAAACATTTTGTGGAATAATGTTGTGTGTGAAATTCTTATGTATCACTAATTCAGCATAAATTCGAGAAATAAGCTTTAATTTAATCACATTTCTTTTCGACTTTTCATTTTAAACTTCTACGAATTGTGTGTTAAATGTTATGTAGCATAACCAGTTTCGTTATTTTCCATTTTTCTCGGAACACACAGGATGAAAACATTCCCCCCAAAGCCTGTGTCAGACGCTATGAGGAGGGACTTTTTTAGAAAAGGAAGGAGAGGAAATTCTGAAAAGAAAAGGGTATCATGGGTAGTTAGAAATCTGGGGGTCGGTGTGTCCAGGAGTGATGCACGTATGAATCTATGTATCCCACTGCGGTGCAAGACGATCTTCCAAGAGTTTGTTGTCGTTCCTTTGTTATTCGGTCATATATTCTCACTGCATACTCCTTCGGGGATTCGGCATTATTTTTAGTAACAATATTTGTCAGCCGATTTCCTATCAAGATTTCTTTGCATACTTACTTTATATCCTCTTTGCATACTTATTTGAAGAAATACTACTGCTTTAAGGGATTAACAGTCCAAGGAATCAATTTTCAGAGGGATCAACTTACAAGCGGTCAACATTTATACGATACATAAAATGTACAAAATGAAATACCACAGTAACAACTGTAACGAAGTTTTTTCTTAAGTTAACTTGTTTTTAACGAAGCTTTTTTAACAACCTTTTCCCAACCTTAAACATAAACTTTGAGTTCAGTATATTCACAGAGGTATTTCATTAATTAGTGACTATGTCAATTTAATTAATAGCACCGAGAAGGAAATGGCGTTATTGCAGCGGAGCTACCAAAGGACGACTTTCTTACTATGAACTTCTAACGAACCTTGTACCAATTTTAAGATTATAAATAAAAAATGTGTATAATATTATTATTCATGAAGGTAGCTTTTAAATTTAGTAAAACCTACCATTACAATTAAAATGAAAGAGTATGTTAATGAAATATAAATTTATTAAATAAAACTCATAGATACAAATAGAAATTTTATATGATAAAGGAATGACTAACGACTTTAATTTAATTAATATCTCAGAGCTGGAAAGATGCTCGAAGAGGCCATCTTACAGTTAAAACTATGCCACGTGTTTAGGTAAAATTATCTATTGTGGATAATGTTACATACTAATTTTGTTTTGAAGAGTTTTAATTTGAATGTACATTTGTTACTTAAATTTTAAATTTTCTGCGACCGGTTTCGACACATCCGTATCATTCACGAGCAAACTTAAAACTAACTTAAAAATTCTACACAAATACAAAAATTAGTTAGGTGGGGGTAAATTAAAACTCTTCAAAACAAAATGTCTAGAAATTGTTACATAGTTAATGCCCAAGAAATACAAAAAATTGTGATATACTAATTTACAACTAGGCGCCATGCTGTTTTTTTACATTATACCCTAAGTAATATTCTATACCTTAAGAGATAAACCACACATAGATATAGACTTAGCTATGGACTTCCGTGGTTTATCATTTAGGGTACAAATATATTTAATAAATTATGGGTAAACCAACGAATTAAAAAGCTAAAATATATTAAGATGAGGTTTTACGTAAAATCGAAGTCCGCCATTGTTTGTGTCCTACGTACAGCTGTCAGCTCCTGTCTCCGCGCCTGATTCTAATTAACTCTAGATAGCCGCAGACAAATTCATCGAGCTCGCTTATTCACGAGTGACTGTTGGTACTCGTCTCATAATAATGAAAGCAGAAACTGCACGTAAAATTGAGATAGAAGTAGCAAATTGCCACAACCTGTTAAATCTCCTGTCATGCATGTAACTAACGAAATGTTTCTTTTTGTTTCAGGTGTACGATGCCACGCGTGACCAAATGCCTGACCTACATAGGCCTGTGTGCCTTGCTTCATCAGTCCACACGGTTCTTCGATCGCACCTACCAGCCCGTTCGGATCCTCTGGAACGGGCGCGTCGAGGACGTCTGCCGAGGTTCCATCTCACTCTGGGTCGATGAGTTCATCACCCAAGACATCTACTTCACCACTTACTACATGTTCAGGGTCATCTTCGTGCACCTCATCCCATGCGTGTCGCTGGTGGTTTTAAATGTGCTCCTTTTCAGAGCCATGAGGGACGCCCAACGAAGACGCCGAAAACTTTTCAAAGAGAACCGCAAATCTGAATGCAAAAAGCTACGAGATTCCAACTGCACCACACTTATGTTGATCGTTGTTGTCACAGTGTTCTTGATGGTCGAAATCCCTGTTGCAATTGTGACAATTCTCCACATTATCTCAAGTTCTGTCAAAGAAATCCTAAACTACAACATTGCCAATATTCTCATTTTGATTACCAACTTTTTTATCATGGCGTCTTACCCCGTCAACTTCGCGATCTATTGCGGCATGTCCAGGCAGTTCAGGGAGACTTTTAAAGAACTGTTTGTTAGAGGAGGTACTACCAACAGGAAGAATGGGGGGTCCAGTAGATACTCGCTGGTCAATGGGCCTAGGACTTGTACCAATGAAACTGTGCTTTAGATATTACACAAAACATTTTAAGGTTTAAACAATACACCTTCAGACACTTAAAAGATAATGTTTTTATACGCCGAGTTTCGCGTTTATCCCACGAAACTTTCAGGGGGGTGGATATTTGTGTTTTCAAAGAGAGCGATTCTTATTTTTAAAAGTAGCTTGAGCCCAGCTTTCTTTTTTACTTTCTAAGGTTACGCTCATCAATCCTGTAAGCACATCTTTGAGATTAAAGTAGGCAAAATCTTGAATTTTATGTTAAATCTCCTGAAATTTCGCGATATAATCGTGAAACACGGTGTATATAATAACGACATGATTTAGAATAGTATATCGACTGTTATAGGCCAAAAAGGCATAAAATAGTCAGTAATCACAACGTGGAATGTAACAAAACGTTGTTCAAAGTCGTAACTACTGTTTTTTTCTTCTTTTAATGTCTGGTTTTAAGTATATTAATACGATCAGTCAATGCACACAAGTAAAATAGAATTAACAATCAAAATTATTCCCTAGAAACGGCCAATGAAACAGTTAGTCCTAACACTACATATGCAGTGCATCATAAGATAAGTTAAGTTTTCCTGAACTGCTATTGTAGTGGGCTATCGTTGAGAGGTTAACGGGACACCTATTTTAAATATATTTCTGCAACACATATTTTAGAAATTAATGTGATGAAAACACATAATTTTTTTTTTAAATCCAACATTTCAAACAATTTTAGATGCAAACGATGTATCGATTTCCAAATTTTCAACATTATTTTCTTTAATTACATGTCATAGATTATAGAAAGAAACACTAGAAATTATGTTTCTAGAATGTTATAAATATAATGTATAAATTTTAACAATTAATATTATAATCCTTGTTTAAAATATATGTAATCAAGAATGAGTAAGTAAGTGTATTGAGGAATGTATTTTCAGTAGTAAAGTACCTACGATCAGAAATAATTTACATAACGAATCATAAGAATATTACGTAATTTATAAAATGAATGATAAATGTTAAAAATATATATTCGTTTATAAAGTTAATGATAAATGTTAAGACTATATTGTCATTTATAAAATGGATGATAAATTTTAAGACTATCTTTCGTTTATAAAATTAATGATTAATGTCAAGAATACATTGTCGTTTATAATATGAATAATAAATGTCAAGAATATATTGTCATTCATAAAATGAATGATAAATGTTAAAAATATTTTATCGTTTGTAAAATGAATGATTAATGTTAAGATTTCATTGTCGTTTATAAAGTGAATGATAAATGTCAAGAAATAATATTTTGTCTTTCATAAAATGAATGAAAAATATTAAGAATATAATGTCGTTTATACAATGAGTGATAAATGTTAAGAATACATTGTCGATTATCAAATGAACGATAAATATTAACAATATTTTAACTTCATAGAATGAATGTTTGGAATTTTAAAAAGGGGTGATTGTTAATATTATTATTGTGTTCGTCATAAAATGAATAATAAATAGAAGGGTACGTCATTTATCAAATGAATGAAAAATTATATAAAATTAAACATCAATAGGTCTGTAGGTTTTAAGAATGATTTGTATGATTTATTAAATGAATGATGTAATTCTATGATTATACCTTTCATAAAATGTTCGGTGGCTGATAATATATTATATGATCTTAAAATTAATTCCAAGAAATTGTACATTTTTTAAATCGGTAAATGAATGTTTAGGATATTACAAAACTTCGGAAATAAATGTCGAATGATTTGAATATTACATACTTATATAATTTTGAAAATAATTGTTTAGAATATTGCACAGTTTATAAAATGAATGAATTACATAATTTGTGAAATGAATGTTGAATGATTTTAATATTACATACTTATATAATTTTGAAAATGATTGTTTAGAGTTTAGATGATTGAAGTAAACTTTACATAATTTGTGAAATGAATGTTGAATGATTTGAACATTACATTACGTTTTGAAAATGACACAGTTTATAAAATGAATGAATTAAACTTTACATAATTTTTGATATGAATGATGAATTAAAATTTTGTATGATTTATAAATTGAATGAGAAAACAAATGAATATTACATTTATTTTTTTAAATGAAACATAAATTACATGTTGTATAAAATAAATAATAAGAATTTTACACAATTTATGAAAGGTAAGATGAATTTTTAGAATAATATTAATTTCATTCGGGTATTACTTAATTTATAAAATGAATTAATTTAGGAATGCATTATTTTTTTTATGAATGATTGATTGTACAAATATTTTTAAATTAAATAATTAATGATTTGAACAACTTTTTAACAAAATAGGTAGGCATGTAGAATCAAAATATTATAACTACATATTTAAAATATTATGTCGTCGGTAGGTGATTAGGGTAAAACTTCTCAAAATATGCAGATGATTTCAACACTTAATTAATAACAGAATATTTTTAAAAATATATTAAAAGATGTAACTTTTAAATTGTTTAGCATAGAAATCTTTTTTTTAATATAGGTACTGGACATATTATTGTATTATATATTATATGTG
Source organism: Limnephilus lunatus (assembly GCA_917563855.2). NCBI lineage: Eukaryota > Metazoa > Arthropoda > Insecta > Trichoptera > Limnephilidae > Limnephilus > Limnephilus lunatus. The sequence goes on from OU830592.1 coordinate 123,815,554, forward strand.
CCATTTTTAAATTACTTTTTTTTATTTGTTTCTACATTTTAATGAATATTATTTGTCAGGTTTTTTTTTTTAATATTTAACCATTATAACACTTACAACCGTTTTTTTTAAATACAAATTTAGTATTAAAAATATTATACAAACTAACATTTTTTTCTATTAAAAATTATACACACTAACATTTTTTTTCTATTAAAAATTATACGCACTTACATTTTTTTATTATCTCTACACAGAAGGTCCTGAGGAAAAAAATTGCCTCAGGGTCTGTGTCATCTTTTTGGATGTTGTGTGAAGGGTCTTTTTAGGGAAAAGAAGTAGAGGTAAGTGGCGGGTAGGAATCTAGAGGTCAATATGTTCAGGAGTGACGAACGTATGAATCCATTCACTGCGGTGAAAGGCGATGGGTCAAGAGAGTCCGGCTGGAGAGGTCTAGGTTAGGTCTCTCTCAACAAGTCTCTCCCGATCCGTTCCGCAAAAGCATCCGCCGCCAAGACCAAAACAAACCTCACTCAATGAACCCAGGCACCCCTGCTAGGTCATTACACGTAGCGAACCACTTGGGATGATCTATGGCAGGGGAGTTGGCTCTCCAATAATGGTTCCCGGAGCGGCGGTACATATACTATCCTTCCAAATATAATTTACTTATTTTTTGTTAGAAAAATTACTTTATTAATAATTTAATTTTATTAAATTAAATGAAGACAATATTAGCGAAACTCAATCGTAAATCTGGAGACAGAAAAATCAGAAAAAGATATTGGTTCCACTGGGACTCGGACCCAGGGCCCTTTGTTGACATGACAAGAGCTCTACCAACTGAGCTATGGAACCCATTTCTAATTCGGTCACTTTTAACTGTATCATACTTCGACTAAGAACTCGCGATAGATATCGCGTATTAAAAATAAAATGGATAAATATTTATCCAGACACTATCCAGATAGCATTTAGTTCGGGTTGAATCTTGCAATCATATATAAAGATAGCAGCCAATAATATGTACGTTAAGAAAATGAAGATAATGTTGGTAGTTCTTAGTCGAAGTATGATACAGTTAAAAGTGACCGAATTAGAAATGAGTTCCATAGCTCAGTTGGTAGAGCTCTTGTCATGTCAGCAAAGGGCCCTGGGTTCAAGTCCCAGTGGAAGCAATATCTTTTTCTGATTTTTCTGTCTCCAGATTTTCGTATGAGTTTCGCTAATATTGTCTTCATTTAATTAAATATTATAATTTGAGATTTTACTCATAAAGTTAAAAATAATAATAATAATTTTATTTAAACGGTGAAATTTCGCGTCACAAAATTGCAAAAATTTAACTGTTTGTAATTTCAAGTTCGTTCAATATTTGGTCGTAGGTACCACACATAAGTTTCAGTGGTTTTACCACACGTAAGCCTCAGGGATCTCATTTGTGCAGCATTCAATCGATTCCGTCCTTTCTCTACAAGATCCATGCCTCGTTGATTCACCTACCTCAATTATTATTATCAACACTCCAGTTTACTAGCACAAATTCATCATATTTTTTTATAAACAACAAACCATTATGCCGTTTTCCGCAGGGGTAGGCAGAGAGGACTGACCGCTAAACACTCGGTCTCGGCACACACTCTTCTGATTATTCTGACTCTTGACGTGGCCCGACTCAAGTAAATCGTGCCATGTCTTCGTCAGGCGTCCCCGACTTTTTTCTATCGTTCACATTTGCGTCATTTATTCTCTTTATACTCCTATCTTCGTTCATCCGCTCTACATAACGTGCTCAAACCATCTGAAGGTCCCTTTCTTAATCTTACTATGAATGGTAGGTATAGGAGCGCACACGAGACAAAGAAACATTTTTTTTTAATATATAAAGATTCGATACATCAGTAGAACCAAATTATTAAATATGTATAATTTTATTACTATAATCCATACTAATTTTATAAATGAAAGTGCGTGTGTTTGTTTGTTACGCTTTCACGCCTAAACCACTACACCGACTTTAAAAATTCTTTCACCAATAGAAAGCTACATTATCAGCGAGTAACATAGGCTATATATAATGGTAAGCTCTGGCGTTATGAAATTTGTATAAATGAAAATGTATCTAGGTATTTCATATATTTTAGCGCCAGGGAGGAAAGGCAGGGGGAAGGTGGGTTTCGCGGAGAAGTAAGAGACGAGGGAGGGGAAAGGCAGGGAAGGTGGAAGGGAACGCGAACGCACGGGAAAGGACATGTTGAATGGCGTTGCAACGCATTCCGGGTACTAGCTAGTATTACATATTATTAGGTTGCGCGCGCACGATCAGTTCTGCCACAAAATTTATGCAATTTCCGGTTCTGTTCGCTGGCGCGGAAACGCCGCCATATTCAAATATTGTCCCTCACTTCCGGCTTCCGGCAACTTTGCCCGGGAAGGTGTCGAAAGTTCTTGATTTGAATTTGAACAAGACGAGGTTTGAACGCCGAGTCTACCTAATGACGACTATACACGTATTTACATATTATTACTTACCCTTTATTCTGTTTCTTGTAAATTGTCTAACAAGATTTGAAATAACTGAGTATCAAGAAGTTTATAATATTTAGAGTGTTTCTAGGAGTTCGTAAGTTCGAAGGTATCCGCATTTTAAGCGTGTACAGCATTTGCCAACATTATTTCGATGAATATTTAGTACTTATTAGTAGATGAGTTGGCAAATGCGTCTGGATATCTAGCACGATTAATCGATAAAATCTTATATCTATGGTTAGTTAGAAATATTTGAGAGCAAAATAAAGTAATATTTAAAGAATAGCGTCGTGGACATAGACATATGAATATTATTAGACCTGCCCTAAGTGATAAAAGCGTATTATTTCCCCCTCCCATTGGAACCATTCCATTGGAACCGGCTGGGATCGAGTATGGCTTCGCGTTAATCTAAAAAATGAGACGTCATCATTCTCCTGCGAGCCAGCATCGAGCACTCATCGGTGCATTTTACGAAATAACCCGTTAAAATAAGTGGCTTGTGTTTTAAAAACGTGTAAAAATAGAAGTGAAAATGAGAATAAACCCAATTGTCGTATTACATTCCATAGGCAAGCATTATTTTAAACTATTTTAAGCCAGTTCAGATCACATAGTATGATCGTTTTTGTAACGTATAGGTAGATAGGTACTATCACTCGAGATACACGGCGTGTGCCCGCGCTGTTTACTGGGGTAAGACAATTATGAAACATTTGTAAAAGTGTTAAAACTAAATACGGCAACAAAATATTGGTCTCAAACGAAAATAGGCGACCTTACTTGGCTGTGTTTAGACTTTGCAAATTTGTACGTTACGCGGCAAGCAATTCGCGCTCCCATGTAAAAAGGTCTATTCATTTAAAAGCAGAGTTTACTTTTAAGAACTAAATGGTGTTATTATAATGCGAGGTGCCTATATACTGTCAGATTGAGTTTTGACGAATCACATATCGCCAAATTCCCACATTCCCGCTCTTCGTCCCTTTCTGTTCTGGTCTAGTAATATTCATATGTCCATGGTCGTGGAGCAATACGTTGGTTCTAAAAGTTTCATTTGTTATAGCAAATCATGAGAAATATTATTTATGAATATTATCTGCGACATTTACAATTTACCGAAAAACCCTACACAAGCCATGAATTTTTGTACAATAGAGGTCACTTCTTCTTCTTCTTTATGTGCCTTATCAGGTCCCCCCGACGTTGGCGATCACTCTTGAAAAGGTCTCTCTGTCTTGCGCTGCCCGGAATAGCTCCTCCACACTTCTAATGCCGGTCCACTCTCGTATGTTTCGCAGCCAAGACATTTGTCTCCTACCAGGCCCTCGGCGACCCTCTATCTTGCCTTTCAATATTAAATGGAGCAAGTGATACTTCTCCCCTCGAAGTATATGACCCAGATATGAAATTTTCTTGATTTTAATTAATGTAAGCAGTTCCCTATCTGCTCTAGCCCGCCTGAGAATTTCTATGTTGGTGATCATGTCGGTCCATGGGACCTTGAGCATTCTCCGGTGAAGCCACATTTCGAAAGCCTCTAACCTGTTCATGGTATTTATTTTCAAGGTCCATGTTTCACAACCATACAGCAAGACCGACCACACATAACATTTTAGCATTCTCTGCCTTAATTTTAAGCTTATATTGTCATTGCAGAAGAGGGATTTCATTTTTATGAATGCAGTTCTTGCTGCTTCAATTCTGCACCTAATCTCTATATCTGGGTCAAGATTCTCCGTGAGGATACTGCCGAGGTATCTAAATCTCTCCACCTTTTCGACATTACAACCATTTAACTGAATCATTGATCCAGAGTGATCTAGTCGTCCAAAAGTCATCCATTTAGTTTTATTGACGTTGATTGTTAGGCCCAGTTGCTCACCAGCATTAGTAACAAGATCTAATAGGTCTTGGAGGTCACTGATACTGTCAGCTAGTAATACAGTATCATCTGCATATCTTATGTTATTAATGACAACTCCGTTGATCTTGAGACCCTTCTGGGTATTACTTAGGGCTCTTTTGAAGACATAGTTGGAATAAAGATTAAATAATAGTGGCGACAGGATACATCCTTGTTGTACTCCACGCTGAATGGCGATTGCATTAGATCTCTCATTCCCATGTCTTATTTCTGCTGTTTGGAACCAATACAGGTTTTTAATGAAATTCTGGTCTTTGGTGTCAACGTTACAATCCGCAAGCATTTTCATTAGGTCAGCATGTTTTACCCTGTCAAATGCCTTTTCGTAGTCAATAAAACAGGCAAAGACTTCCTTTCTTTGGTCACGACACTTTTGCAATAGTACGTCGACAGAAAATAATGCTTCACGCGTACCGAACGCATTTCTGAAGCCAAACTGAGTGTCATCTAAGTCCTGCTCGCACTTATCGCGTATCCTGGCATGTATTATTTTAAGGAATAATTTAAGGACATGACTCATCAAGCTTATTAATCGATAGTCACTGCACTTCTTAGGGTATTGTTTTTTAGGTAATGTCACGAAGGTGGATTTTAGCCAATCTTGGGGTATATTCCCTGTGTCATATATAGAGTTAAATAACCTCAACAGGTAGTCAACATTTTCATTATCAAAGAGCTTCAACACCTCAACTGGAATATCGTCTGGTCCGCACGCTTTTCTATGTTCTGAAGTCTTTATCGCATGAAGAATTTCTGATTTTAAAATCGATGGTCCATGCAATTGATCGTTAGGAATATTAATGTCAGGTCTAATATCTTTGAATGTATCATGAATATACTTTTCCCATGTTTGTAAAATATCTTTTTCATCCAATATCAATTTATTGGAATCGTCAACTAAACATGATGGAGTAATTCTTCTAGAAGTGCCTGTAATTTCCTTCAATTTTTTGTGAAGTTTAAATGCATTGTGACTACGACTGTACGACTCTAGTTCTTCACACTGTGACTTCATCCATTCTTCTTTGGCTTTTTTAATTTCACATCTAATCGTTCTTTGTAAGTTTTTATATTGTGTCTCATTATGTTTATGTTTACGTCTCTCATCCATTAAGTTCAAAATGTGGTCAGTCATCCAATTCTTTTTTCTAATTTGCTTATCAGCTTTCAAATTTGTATCACAGGTTTCACATATAACTGACTTCAGGTTATCCCACTGTGTTTTTTATTTCTATTGATGGATCACGAGGGAGTAGTCTAATATTATCGTACAAAGTCTGAGATACCTTATTTCTGACCACTTCTTCTTGGAGTTTCGAGATATCCATTTTAATTTTGTTTTTGGGCTTTTTTATTTGTTTTAAGCATAAAACAATATCGGCAGTTAACAAAACATGGTCAGAACCAATGTCCGCACTAGGGTACGTGGTGACTCTCTTTACAGAGTTCCTGAATCTATGGTCTACTAACACATAGTCAATTTGGTTCCTGACAATATCATAGATTGTTCCATCCTGAGGTGATCTCCATGTATAAAGCCTTCTTTTCGGGAGTTTAAACCAAGTATTTAATACAACCATATTTTTATCCTGGCAGAATTCATATAGTCTATCACCTCTTTGATTGCTTATGCCTAAGCCATATTCACCAACTATATGAGAGCGGCGACCTTCACCAATTTTGGCATTTAAGTCTCCAATGACAAAATTGACTTCTCCTCCTTTCAAACTTTGCAATGTACTGGCTAGTGAGTCATAAAAAGATTCCACATCACCATCATATCTCACTTCCGCTGTTGGTGCATACACTTGAATAATATTAATGTTGATGGGTTGACAGTGTAATTGTAATAATATTATTCTGTCCGAGATGGGTACAAAATTCTTAACAAATTTTACATACTTCTCCATGACAAATATAGCAACTCCGTTTCGACGATTTTTGTCCTGAGGGTCACTTCCTGAGTAGTATAGATTTCCCTTCTCATGTTGGTGTATGCCGCTGCCAGTCCATCTCAGTTCACTAATTCCAAGAATATCCACTTTTAATCTTTCCATTTCCTGTATCGTATTATCCAATTTACCGCTGTATAAACTTCTAACATTCCATGTTCCTAATCTTATATTTGAATTCACTATTTTGAGCCGGGAGATTCTTCGCACCCCTGGCCCATTTAAGGGCCGCCCGGGACTCGGGGCCATTGGTTGGTTTCTCTCCATAGTGATTTGCTGGGAAAATATACTGGAGTGGTTTCCCGTTGCCTTCTCCAGGGATTTTTCTGTAGGGGTTACCTTCCCTTAGCTGAGCTGATCCGGTTTTATGGCGCCGGAAACTCGCCATTCGCCCTCTCCTTATCTGCTACGACCACGATGTTAGGGTCAGTGGTCATATTGCCCGGGACTCGCGGGATCATAATGATCACTCTAGGACGCTAAGGAGTAGGACTTACTGGAAATGTTGCTGATGTTATTGCAAGATGGCGTATCACGGTATTTTATAGGCCCACATCCCCCAGCAGGAAAATGTTCCACCGTGGCCTTTCCAGTCATTGAGCCCCACTATTGAGGTCACTGAAAACCTTTAATCCAAAAGCCTTTTTTTACATTAGCTCCACACAGGAGGCCCTGAAGAAAATCATTCCATTTGAGGCGCATGTCATCTTGTCATGGGGATGATATGTGGAGGGTCTTTTAGGAAAGGAAAGTGGCAAAGTACTGGGAAAAAGGGTATTAGGGGTGTGTAGGAATCTAGGGGTCAGTGTGTCCGTTGTTCCGAGAGAGTATGGCTGGAGAAGTCAAAGGGATTCCCTCAACTATATCCATACCCGCCTCCCAAAGTATCGAGGACTACGAAAATATTATAACATCTCTTGTACGAATATTTATATCTCATATTTTATATCTTCTTAAATGTAAAAATTAAATTACTATAAATCAATTTTAGAAAATTAAATACATTACAATTAACAGCTCCACCACCTTGATTGCCGTTTTAAACCATCAGGCCTCGGGGATTTCTGGCAGAAATTCAGAAAAATTTCGCTTTACAATAAAATCAAAATAATTGAATATTTTTTTCAGAATTTTTTCCGAAAGCTAACTGTTATTTAAAGGTGATGAAAACGCTCTCAAATACGATTTCAAAAAATTAAATAACTTATAATTGACAGCCCCAACATCTCCATTACCGTTTTAAGCCCTCACGCTCCGGGCATATTCTGTCAGAAGTTCAGAAAATACGATTTCAAAAAATTAAATAACTTATAATTGATAGCCCCAACATCTCCATTACCGTTTTAAGCCCTCACGCTCCGGGCATATTCTGTCAGAAGTTCAGAAAATACGATTTCAAAAAATTAAATAACTTATAATTGACAGCCCCAACATCTCCATTACCGTTTTAAGCCCTCACGCTCCGGGCATATTCTGTCAGAAGTTCAGAAAATACGATTTCAAAAAATTAAATAACTTATAATTGATAGCCCCAACATCTCCATTACCGTTTTAAGCCCTCACGCTCCGGGCATATTCTGTCAGAAGTTCAGAAAATACGATTTCAAAAAATTAAATAACTTATAATTGACAGCCCCAACATCTCCATTACCGTTTTAAGCCCTCACGCTCCGGGCATATTCTGTCAGAAGTTCAGAAAATTTAAATCCGAATGTGTCCGAAAACCAAAAACTGTTTTTGAATTGTGGTGAAATACACTATTTTCTTCGTTCATTCGCTCTAATGCCCAAACCATCTGATGGATCCTTTCTTAATCTTACTCATTATGCTTACATCAGTCTTGCATTCTTCATCTCCACATTTCTCACACGATCATACATGGTTTTACCGCATATACGCCACAGGGATCTCATTTCAACAGCATTCAGTCTACTGGCATCCTTTCTCTGCCAGTTCCATGCCTCACTGCCATACTTCAGGGTAGGTACCAGTACTCCATTATGGACGGCTAGCTTCGCTTCTTCGGAATTAAAGCCCTCCATTAATGGAGTTACCTGCATTTACACTTGTTCTAACTAAAATTACTTTTAACGAAAAAAATAAAAAATATATTTTGTTAGACTAATGTATTATCAAAGTTATTGAAGCAAAACTTAAAAACAAAAAATAATTTTAAAAAAGTTTGATAAATTCCGTTCGGATACTTTGGTTTCATAAAGGTGACAATTTTTAATTTTCATTCTCGATTTGAATATGTAGCGTCGTGTTTTCTCTTTCTAACACTGTTTAGATCAGTGGTTCTTAACCTTGTTGGAGGTACTGCCCCCACCAGTTTTGCATTCACCGAACCCTTCTTAATTGGAAAAATGTAATATGATTTTTTCATATTCAAAACATAAATAAGTATACATATATTTATACATAGGTGCACAAAATTAACAACACCTTTAAAGAAAAAAACCATTGAGTACAAAGAATAAAACCATTAAAACATGATTTTCACACAAACACAATAAGTGGGCAAACATTAATTACGTGAGCTCAAAAGGAGGGGGGGGGGGTCCAGCAAAATCTCACGTTACTTGAAAAGAATATACGAAGTGGCCCAAATTTATCTCTTCAAGGAGGGGTGGTCTAGATTGGAAGAAAAACTGCTCGCGCAATTAATGTATGCCCATAATGAATATTTACTACAAATCAGTGTGACTTCTCCTGTTGCTCTTGACCTCCGCCGAACCCGCGAGACTGACTCACCGAACCCCAGGTTAAGAACCACTGGTTAAGATCGTATTTCTCACCATGACAGTAAGGGAGAAACAACGATTTCCATTGATCTATGTGCGTTGTTCCCAAAAGCAAACAAATTAGCCTAAATTTCTCAAACGGTGAACTCTGGCGTCATGAAATCTGCACAGATATTTCTTTAAAAAAATATCGATAATAGCAAATGTTTTCAGCTAGCGAAATTTAATTTCATTAAAAAATAATTATGATGCTTTAAAATATTCGTGTACCCGCCTAAAAACAGGCAAGTTCTCAAATCTTACTAATATTATAAACGCGAAAGTTTGTTTGGATGTATGTGTGTTTGTTACTCTTTCACGCATAACTACTAAATGGATTTTAATGGAACTTTACTATAATATATAGAATAACATATATAATAACATACATCAGAATTATATTGGCTATAATTTATGTTGCTAGCTAGGAAGGGGACGCGGGAGGGGAACGGGGGCGCACGGGAAAGGTGATTCAGGGAGAAACAATTTATTTTTTTGAATATGGCATTGCAACGCATGCCGGGAATCAGCTAGTAATCAATAATTTTCAAAATGTGTCGGAATTTAAACAAAACCTGGTAGTGTCCTGGTATTTGAACAAAACCTGGTAGCGTCCCCCTTCCCCTCCCGCATTCCCACTCCGCCCTCTCCACTCTCCCCACTCCAACCCCCTCCCGAGTTCCTCTCCCCTCTCCCGAGTTCCCCTCCCCCTTCCCGCATACATACATTCCGTTTTCAAACAGCTCGCGTGCCACTTATTGCAATTTTTTTATACGAATTTCATAACGCAAGAGCTCCCCAGTAGTTTTATACAAAACTTGTCCTGACAATAACGAATCCAAAAAAAGAATTATCCAATTTGGTGCAGTCGTTCGGAAGTTATGCGCGTACTAACATTTCAGCGATTTTTATTTGCGTAGATAGATAGATAGATTTCAACAACGAAACAGAAAATAAAATACTCAAATAGTTTTGAAATATATTTTACAAAATAAAATTTTCTTCATACTCGTATTTACTTCTGTGAATTCTTACATGTGCTTGCAATTCTAGAAATATAATCGTTACTATAATAGTAAGCTTTCCCTTTAAAGCTCATGTCACAAAGCTTTTCGTCTGGACTTGGAAACGCACGAATAAAATACCTCGCCCCTTTGCAAAACCTTTTATTCAATAAGTATTAAAAAAAATTCAATGCCCCGAAGATGGCAGAGGCGGGCCTAGCTTTTCCACAGATCGGCGACTTACCAGCCCGCGACAAAATATCCCCCGACAAACTATCCCCGATAAAATATCCTAACTTAACCTAACTTACCTTACCTAACCTAACCTAACCCAACAAAACCTTTCGGTGCCAAATGTTGAAATTTAAAATTTAAACCTAATCTAGCCTAACCTAGTTTAACTCAACCAAACGTTTCGATGCCAAATTTAAAATTTAAATCGAAACGGTTAGTTCCTTGTTCTATCTCCTTCCTTCCTTATTGTAGGATGTTTTGTCCGTAGTATATTTTGTCCTTGGGATATTTTGACGATTGGTATTTTGTCGGGGGATATTTTGTCCGTGGGATATTTTGTCTTTAGGATATTTTGTCCTTGGTATATTTTGTCGAGTGATATTTGAAAATGTCAAATATCACTGATATTTGTTGGGGATATTTTATCGCGGGATGAAAACGCGCAGTACCCTTTTCCTCGAGTTCGCTTTTCGGAACAACTTATAAAGGTCTCATAGAAATCGTTGGCTCTCTTACTAACATTTGTCTAATAAAATATGTTTATGTTTTTTTTTTTGTTATCTGTAATTTAAGTTAGAAAAAACGTAGGTGGGCTATTTTTCAAACTTTTTTATGCTTGCTTCCAAATTTAAATATTTATTTCGATCTACTTAATTTGAAAGCGTATTTTATTACTTTTCTAAAACAGTATTTAGTTTTCTGGTATGTTCAGAAATTTTCCGTTTATTGGGATTTTATTGCAAAGCGGAAAATATTAGACACTGACAAAATATGGTCGAGGTCTGAGAAGTTAAACACACTAAATGGACTTGAAAAATATTTCAGCGTTACCAATGCAGTTTGTTTATGAAATTACTGTAGCAAAACATTCCCAATTTGGGAAACTTTGTGTTGATATTAAAAATAGGGAGGAGCGAGGTTGGGAGATTGGGAGAGGAAGGTTGGATCTGCTACTTTTTCTGTCGGTATTTATAGACACAGTTGAATTGTAATATTTGATTTTAAATCTTTAAAAAGTTAAATCTTTAGCACCGTTGTGATTTCAAACTCGATGAAACGAAAAATAGCGACACTAAAAAGGGATAAACACATACATCTCTAAGATTTATCCTGCAAGAGAATGAGATAGTATAATCTCTGCTTTGTGCATTGCTTCATAACATCCACACTCTTGTCTACTTTAGTTTTCTGAGGGTTTCACTTCTCACTTTTTATTTTATTTTATGAGTAATATATACCCATGTTAAAGTTATTTATTGCTTTAATAGAAATCGCCCTAATGAGTACGCCATTCAGAATGAAATTTTTTTCTTAAAATGGCGTTTAAATCATGTTTAGTCGCACTTTCTCACGCAGGCACTTTCCAACCTTTTTTTAAAGCTCTTTCCCTTCCCAATTAAGGTTGTCATAGTTCCACTAGCTTCGGTCAGTCAGAATTCTTGTAAAAATAAAACTTAATTTTCCCTGAAATTTCTGTCGATAAATTCAAATTTCTATCGAATATTTTCGTTTTTCCAAATAAACCCATATTTTCAGCACGTCTGATATTCAAATCAAATCATTTTGCCAAACTGTCACAAAAATAATTTTCTTTTTGCCCTCGGGGACAATCCGTACGCCACTGGTCCGTCCCTTCTCATCTTTACTCTTACTTCTACATTTATATGCAAATTTCTTCTCCCTCCTACCAGTTCTATACAATCTTTACTATTTCACGTGGCAGCTGATTTGGATCATACATTCGTAGAGGAAACTCGTTGAAACAGAAATGTGATAATAATTTTCAAAGAAAAAAAATGTGCGGAATAATCAGTGTCCGGAATTTTCCATGTGGGGATTATCATGTCGGGAAAAATCAGTGCGCAATTATCGTGTTCTTCTTCTTCTTCTTTTGCCCTGTACGTTCAACGGACGTTGGCTATGCGAACTTTGTTTACTGCGGCCCGGAACAGCTCTACAGTAGACTGGCCAAACCACTGACTCAGGTTTTTTAGCCATGAGGTTCTCCTTCTTCCAGGGCCCTGTCTTCCGGCAATCTATCCTTGCATTATGAGATGCAAGATATCCTACTTCTCTGTATGTCTCATCACATGTCCAATGTTGAAGTTTTCGGATTTTTATAGTTTTAATAACTTCTTTTTCTTTATTCATCCGAAACATAACATCTTCATTCGTAAACCTGTCCATCCAGCTTATTTTAAGAATTCTTCTGTAGATCCACATCTCGAATGCCTCGAGTTGCCTAATTAGTTCTTCAGTAAGCGTCCATGCTTCCATTCCATAAAATAATATCGAAAACACGTAGAAATAAATAATAAATAAAAATAATGTCGTTTTCAATGTAAAAATTTACGTGAATCAAACTATGTTTTTTTATGTGAATACCGCAAAAGCTGCTGAGACTATGGCATCCCCAATTGGGGTATGTTGTGAGACTGAAGGGAGTGGGGAGGGTTAGATTAAGAAGAGGAAAGTGGTGAAGTACTTGGCTATTCAGATCTGGTCATAAAACACGGCTGAAGCCATTTCAAGTAACGATTCATTTCTAGTAGTCTTACACCAGGGCGATAATGAGAGTATCTTCCATATGGAATGTGCCGCAAATATACCACATATTATTTTTAACTAGCTAACTCGGCCACGCATTGCAGTGGCTAACGAAACACAACGCCATCTACTGGAGGGTTTCCCAACCTTTATAACCACCGCCATCTCTTAATTTGCATACAAATTAAATCCACACAGCCCGCTTGCCAGCTCGCTCGTTCACCACATACAGACATTCTCCTTTATATATTATATTTTTCAACCAATTTACACAAAACCTTGAAAAATTATATACCTTAACCTTCCTCATGAATCACTCTATCTATTGGTGAGTACCGCATGAAAATCAGTTAAGTCGTTTTTGAGTTTATCGCGAACAAACCGACAGACGCGACTGAGGACTTTAATTTATAATATGTAGAGATAAATAAATTGTGAAATGACACAAATTAATCAAATAAAATTTGCTTGCGCATGCCGATGTTTGAACCCACGACTTTCATTTTGTGAGTCGAGAGTCTTACCTCTCGACCACGGCTACCTACGTGATAATTGATCATATCGACATCAGAAAAAAATTATAAAATTAACTAACTAATTATGATGCTGTTTTACATCAGTCAAAGGGTAAAATGACACACAACGCTTTCTCAACTAATAATTCTGTAGCAGTTCTCATTAATTTACCACAAAAATACAAGTACGAAATTTTGGAATGCATTACATGGACAACAAAACAATGTCAAAAAATTAATCACACTTGTTAATTAAAACACCTTAAATTAAAATACTGGTATACCAAATACAACATTACCACTTGACAAGACTCCAGATACTAATACTAATCAGCCTGTATGTCGGACGAATATCTGCAGCTCATATGTTGGAGAAATATCTATGTATGAACTTCAGAGTGAAAACTAATATCTACTGAGCCAAGGTCGGATAAATATCTATGACGGTCCCAGTGGTGACGAATATCTATGGAGCGTAGGTGGGACTAATATCTACAGATGGCAGCTGAGCACCTAACCTAACCTAACCCAACCTGCCAGTGCTGTAGGTATTCGTCGACATCACATATTCCATAGATATTAGTCAGAAGTTTAAGATGTATATATACGTCTTCACTTTGGCTCCCATAGATATTGTTCAAACATACCTCGTATAGATATTAGTCAGAACATGGATTCTCATAGATATTATTCCGATTTGTTCAGTTTTTGGAATTCCTGTAGATATAAGTAGACGCCTCCCTTGACTATTGTGTTCTAAAGACAGCAATCCAAAATGATTTCAATGATTTTATGCTTATCTTGTTGGATGCAATTGAAAAAGGATTTCGTTTTTAGAACTACAATGATCACAACTACAAAAAACGTATGTAACATATCTATTTAACGTTGTTTTTTCATCACTCCTTCCCCTCCCTTTTCCATCTTTGATCGCCACGTATTGAATTTTCGCTCCGTCGAGCACTTCTTTTCCACAAGGAATGTATTATAATTATTCTTTGCTTCTGAACGGCGTACCACAAGGCACTGTATTAGGGCACATACTGTCTGCCTCCTTCGTACTTTTAACGAACGATGGCCTATTTTTATAAAGATATATCTCAAAAGTCACTGTTCCCTAAAAATGCCATAATTTTTTTTTTACTGTAATTTTGTCATGTATTCATGACATACTTCTGACTTTCATATATTTTAAGAAACATACACAAAAGTTACCCTGTTTCAACAAAATAATTTCTTACCTTCCCTTCCGAATACTAGACGATATTTATTTTACATTAGCTCCACATAGTAGGCCCTGAGGAAAATAATTACCCTCAGGGTCTATGTTAACTTTGGGGATTCTGTGTGGGGGATCTTTTTAGGAAAGGAAGTTCTGGAAAAGAAAAAGATACTAGGGATGGGTAGGACGGTCGGCGTAGTCCAGCGGTAAGGCTCTTGACTCGCAGACCGAAGGTCGCGGGATCGAATCCCGGCGTGGCAAATACGTTTTATTTGAATAATTTGTGTTATTCCACAATTTATAAATTTAAAATAATATAAAGTATATTTGCGGCACGTTCTACAGTGGAAGATACTCTCAGTATCGCCCTGGTGTATGACCATCATTCAGAATTAAAACGTAGCTTGAAATGGCATTAGCCGTGTTTGGTGAACTTATCTGAATAGCCAGGCACAGCTGAACAGCCAATTTCCCACCTTCCTCTTCCCTATCTCCTTCCCCTCCCCACTACCTTCAGCCTCACAATATACCCCAATTGGGGATGCCATAGTCTCACTGGCTTCAGACGGGAGCAGTTGGGACTCTTGTGTAGTATTCATATAAAAAAAGGAATCTGGGGATCAGTGTGTCCAGTAGTGACAGGCGTATGCATCTATCCCTCCCGCTGCGGTGCAAGGCAATATTCTGAATAAATCCTGCTGAACAGGTCAAAAGGTCTGTCTCAACCAGTCTCTCCCGATCCCGATAGTACCTATACCCTCCTCCCAAATTTATATTTGTGTTGATTCTCTATTGAAACAAAAGCACCATTATTATTCGTACCAAAATTTCAACATTAAATAAAAAAATAAAAATTATACTTGTCTCCGTATAGAAGCAGGATATCGAAAAATGTCTGTTATCTTCAGACTCCTAATATAAACTGGTAAAATCATTGAACTGGAAGAATCGTTCAAGAGTGTGTTATTTAAAATCTGTTCGATGACTCGTATCAATAATTCCATTCCCGGTTTACACAGTTAACCTAACAATTTTTGAATTCCTTCTAATCTCATCTTATGAGTGGAAAAAGTTGATTGTTCAGGGGTAATAGCTGACTTAGCTGAAAGAGATAGAACCCGCGACTCCTGGATGGGATCCTTAACATTTGGACCTATTGATCACTAACCTATTAATGCGTGCAATAATTTTTGGTGTTCTCTACAAAAATGTTTTCTTCGGGACCTCCTGAAAAAAATTTCGGTTGAATCTAAACAATGAAAGTGGTTATAATTTTTAATTGTGCCGTTTGCTATTTTTGATGCGACAATTGTGTGTTTTTCTATGTTTGATGCCATGATTGTGTGGTTTGCTACGTTTGATGCCACGTGTGGTTTGCTATGTTTGATGCCACAATTGTTTCGTTTGCTATGTCTGATGCCACATTTGTACGGTTTGCTATGTTTGAATAAATATTTAGTCATTGACAAATATGATATATATAATCCCCAATGAAAACATGAAACAGACAGACACAGGAAATGTGGGAAAAATAAGATGAATAATTGAATGTGCTCGTAGTTGGGTGTTAATAATTCAGTTGGTCCTGGTGAGACTTGGGGACCTTGGTTCGAGGCCCAATTGCAACCGTTACGTTTTTACTTTTTGTGTCTGTCTTTTTCATATTGGTATTTTTTTACATTAGCCTCGAACAGGAGGACCTGAGTAAAAAAATTCAAGGTCTATGTCATCTATGATGCTGTGTGAAGGATCTTTTTATGAAAAGAAGAAGAGGAATATCTAGGAAGGAAAAGGTGGACAGTAATCTTAGGTTCAATTTGTCCAGGAGGGAGAGACATGTATGAATTCACCCCTCTCACTGCGGCGCAAGGCGATAGGTCGAGAGAGTCCGGCTAGAGAGATCAAAAGGTCTCACTCAGCCAGTTTCTCCCGATCCAGTCCGCCACGCAGTAGGTGTTCAAACGCATCTGCCGCTAAGACCTACACAAACCTCACCCCGTGACAGTTGTTTAAATCTTCGCCAAACATATTATTATTGACTATCTTAATCTTTAATAGAGTACGGTATTATATCCTGGGGAGGAACAAACGTGGCCGCAATTGATTCGAGTTTTAAAACTCAGAAACTAATTATTTTCATTAGTTTCGAATGCAGAAAACTGTATACTACCCACGTGTACATGCCGATTTTCAAATTGCAAATTGTGTTTCTAAAAAACATCAAAGGTTTGCTTCCGCATCCCTACCCACCCTTTCGCCTGCACACAAAGCCTGCAAAAATAAAAATATCGAAAATTTTGTACTCTGAAATTTCATAGTAAACCTTTGGGAATTCGTTTTGTAGTTTTATTTGGCGTTTATTCACCGTTTTATCATTTTCGTTAGACTGTTATGAAAATTGAAAGGTTTAGAGCGCTCGTCAAAATAATGCTCTCGTTCAAAAGTTGATGTACAATTTTCATTTTGAATTTTGAAAAATAAACGCATCAGTTTTCCGGGAAGCGGGTAATGTTTGAACGAGGAGAAAAGCTGGAATTTAAAAGGTAAATTACAATTTCTCAGTTGCGTTCTGTGTTGGTTTATGTGCACACGCCCATAAAGTTTTTGCAGTGGGAATTTATTAGGTCCTGAGGTAAATTATTTTTGTCAGGGCCTCCTGTGTAGAGTTGATGTAAAAAATATATATCATTGAAGAAGATTAACAATAACAATAACATTAACAATAACATTAACAATAATAATCTGAACGAAAATATGATAGAGAACAAGACACAGAAAAATATAATGGTCGCAACTGAGACTTGAACCCAGAGTCTCTCGTCTATCAGGGACGTGCGTTTACCAATTTCACCATTGCCACCTACTGTCAAACCGTCATATTAGTCAATCTCATATTTCTAATTTTAGAATTAACAATATTATCTTTAATTATTTTTTTCCAATTCTTAGAATGATTGTTTCTATTAAAAATATAGTAGTTGCCTATATGGAAAAAAAATAGTTGAAGATAATATTGTTAATTCTAAAATTTGAAATATGAAATTGACTAATATGATGGTTTGACAGTGGGTGGCAATGGCGAAATTGGTAAACGCGCGTCCCGGATAGACGAGAGGTTTTGGATTCGAGTCCCAGTGGCGACCATTATCTTTTTCTGTTTTTCTGCGTCTTGTTCTCTGTCATATTTTCGTTTACAGTATTATTGTTATCCTTTTCTTCAATGATATATTACATTGATGGGAATAACCTTCAAAAGTTATTAAAAAAAAACACTTTAAAATAAAGCAATTTTATCATTTTCTCTGATCAGCTACAAAATTTCTAACCCATATAACAAAGAGATTAGCCAAGAATTATTATTAGAAACGCAATGCGTGTCGCCAACATCGTCCATCTATACTACTGCAGCTCTCATCCAAACACAGCGACCCCTTCCATTTACACCGTAGGTTCTGAACCTTATTTTGCCCACCGCCCACTTTGAGAATATTTTTTTTATAGCGCCCCCAATTGTTTTTACTTATCATCTGTCGCGAATCTGAAACAGCTGTTGTCAGGATTATATTTACAACAACGTGGGGAGGGGGGGGGGGGTGGTTCCGGTTTGCTACCTCCTTACTTTTTGTATTCATGATATTGTTCAATTCTTAATAATAATAAAATACACGTAAGATTATTAATACGTGATAAGCGTGTTTTTTTTTTTCCTGCCCACGCTCTCACTATCTCAACGCGCCCTGTCTTCCGCAACGCCCCATAGTTTTCCCGGGGTTTCTACCGCCCTCCTGAAAGAGGGCGGTTAAAGTCCCGGAAAAACGGGAATCTTCTTCTTGGATGGGAGATAGAGGATACACGATATAACTCATTAGATCGTACCGGAACTCGTTTCTGAGTTTTAGCGGCAGGCACACTTTTGTACATTTTCTTTTATAATATAGTGATTATAACTTCTTTTTTTTAATATTGTAAATAACAACATAAATAAAAACAGATAAAATAGTTGGCGCGTTTTTTAAAAGCGATATAAAATAGATAGGTAGTGTTTTATTTTAAAATAATTACCATTGTTGTCTACTCTTTCTTTACATATTAATATATCTATTTTATTTTATTTTTCATTATACAATTTAAATTATTATTTCAACCCGCAAAAAATTACAAATATTTTGACAGTTCAACTTTTAGTGAAGGTTAAATCTGACTAGTAGAATGACCAGCTTTAGTTTGAGCTATACTTTAATTTAGCGACTGCTCAGTTAGATTGGCAAAAACGCCGAATGCAACGATAATTATTTTAAGTTTAACAAAAACAACTTATTAGTAGTTATTAAGAAATCGTATTTTAAAATTATTTTTTAATGTTTGAAAAATGTAGTTAGTTTAAATATTAGTTTAAAAAGCGATGAGCCCAGCTTTTTATACTTATATTTATAAATGTTTTATTCTACATAAATTAAAAAATTTATTAAATTTATTGTGGTAATTTTAAGAATGTATTTATCTTTCATTTTCGTAAAAAGAATTTACAATTTATATAATTTCAAGATAAACGCATACAAGTGTTTTAAACCAGTAGTAGTTTCTATTAAAAAACATAAGAAAGGAGTGTAAATATATTAATTATTATAATAGTAGAAACTATATTGTGTCACAATAGGGAATCAAATGTGTTTAAAAATGATGACTATTTATTATTTTTAATTAAAAAATGTATATTTATAAAACTTAAGGTAACTGAAGCACGTTTTTAGTAAATCAACTCTAAATTACTCTGTCTACTGAATTCTAAAATTTTGTATTTATTTTCATTGTTTACTAAATTCGAATTGTAAATTTTTAAATTCATTGTTCACTAAATTTCCATGTTGAATTTTCACTGCATTGTGTTCTGTATTCAAACTTTGAATGTGTAATTTGTTTTAAATATTTCGAAAAAACCTACTCTTAATTATTACACATACATACTATGTCTGCTGAATTCCAAATTTCGGTGTGATTTTTTGAATTTGAATTACATATTATTAATTTCATTGATTGCTTAATTCGAACAGTAATGTTTCATTTTATTGTTTACAAAATTCGAACGTTGAATATTCACTGTCATTGAGTTTTTTAATCGAAATTTGAATGTTTAATTTGTTTTAATTATGTATTTAGAAAAAACCAACTCTTAATTACACTTACTATGTATATTGAATTCAAAGTTTCGGTGTTCATCATTGTTTACTTATTTTCATTGTTTACTCTAGAAGAATATTAAATTTTGTGTTTCATTAATTGCTGAATTTAAACTCCAAGGACGAGCTGTTTCAAAAACTTTGAATAATTCATCAAATATTTGAAGTTAATTTTCACGTTCTATACAAGTTCTGTTATTATATTATTATAGGCTAGTAGATTCATAAATCTGAAATAATAACAAAAAATGAATAGTACTTTCACAGAACGTGAAAATTGACTCCAAATATTTGAACAATTCATCAAATATTTTAAGTGTATTTTTACATTCTGTGCAAGTTTTATTTAAGTTCTGTAATTATATCATTATAGGCCGTTTTCGTAAATGTTCATGACATGCTTCATAAATTTGAAATAATAACAAAAATTAAAAAAAAAAAAATTCACCGAACATGAAAATTAACTTGAAATATTTGATGAATTTTTTTAAACAACCCATCCTAAATTTTTTATTTCATTATTTACTAAAATCGAATGTTGAATTTTCACTTTCATTGTATTCTTTATTCGAACTGTCAGTGTTTATTTTGTTTCAATTAATTCGAACTATGAATGTTTAATTTCATTGTTTACTTACATCATTCAAATTCCGAATGTTTTCATTGTGTATGTACTAAATTCCTAGCTTAAAAAGAATTTCATTGTTTACGAAACTCTAATGTTGAATGTCGTATATCCCATATTCGAATTTAGAATGTATCGTTTCATTATTTTCTAAATTGTACTTTTGAATGTTCTATTTAATCATTTAAAACTGATAACATCGAAGGAGATATTTAATGTATGTATTGTGTAATTTTTATAAAATTCTTAAATTATATTGTATTCATGTGCAGAAGGAACGAAGGGAGGTATATATATATTTAAGAAGTTTGTAACGCTTGCGTAGTTAGGAAATACTATATAATTCAATGTTTTTAAATTGTGTAAACATTATTACAAACTGTAACAAAACTGTAAAAATAAATATATAATTTATAAATTAAATTGTTCTTCTTTTGAAATTACAATGACGAGCAGCATGATATCCCGCGACAAAATATCCCCGACAAAATATCCTACGGACAAAACATCCTCCAACAAAATATCTACCAAAACCTAACCTAACCTAACTTTACTGGATGTCTGATTTATTTGTGTCCCATTTTACCAATTTTGAAGAATGATTTATTGCCTTTATAGGAAGTCTGTACTATTTTTGTCCCATTTTTTTGTTAGGTTAGGTTGAGTTAGGTTAGGTCTTTATTATTTTTTATCCTATTTTGTGTTAGGTTGGGTTAGGTTAGGTTAAGTTCGGTTAGCTTTGGTTAGGTTTTAGTAGATATTTTGTTGGGGGATGTTTTGTTCGTAGGATATTTTGTCGGGGATATTTTGTCAGGGATGACAAGTCGCTGAACTGCATGACAGAGTGGTAAACTCATTGTGTTTAGAACCACAGAACGAGGGAGCAAAACCTGGCGTGGACAAATATAAATTTATTTCACGGGGGTTTGGTTCACGGGGTGAGATTTGTCCGGGTGTCGACAGAAGTTGCGCCTGGAGACCATTTGACCTCTACAGCAGGACTCTCTCGGAACATCGCCTTGCACCGCAGTGAGAGGGATCTTGTTTCTGACTATAGGCAGGAAAACACTTCTTCTTCAACTAAATTTATTTTAAATACAAATGCAAAGGGTCTATTTTCTCTTTGCTTAAGTGATCTCCACGAACACACCACACTGACAAAGATCAAAGCAATATGGGTTATGCAATATCGGTTATGTTCAGATATTTTATCCAGAGGGTTTGACAATTTACAGCAGTGATTCTTAACGGGGGCGCCAGCGCCCCCCTGTGGGCGTTTGGAGATCTAGGGGGGCATTTATAATTTTTTTAGCATTTAGGGGGCGCTGCAAAAGTTCGAGTGGGCATTGTGTCAATACAGAAAATGAGCTCATCCCACAAAAAATTTAACTGAGGTTTAATACTCAATGTCAATGTACCTAATAATAATGTGTTTTATTATACTTCTCATCATTTTTTATTTGTAGTAGAAAATCCATTGCGTGAATGCAAGTATTAATGTTCTTCAAAATGACCTTGAAAAAAAAATCACATCTTTGCGATTCTTTCAAAGACATAAAGAAACCATCGCTTCGTTCAGAAAACAATTTTTAATGTTCTCTAAAGTTGTCTTGACAGAGGCTCATTCCTGTGATATCTTGAAAGAAACCATTCCCTTGTTAAAAATATTATGAACTAAATATACAATTTGGCTGTCCTGAAACGGGTATCCTTCCCGGTTGGACCGACAAAGTATCATTTTGTAATGTATTGTAATATATATGTATATAAAAAAATAAATAAAAAATGGACTTCCTACTAAAATGAGTACTTTTTAATTTTCGTTTCGGGGGGGGAGGGGGGGGGGCGCTGGATAATTTTTCTGTGGTAAAGGGGGCGATTCTTTCAATAGGGTTAAGAAACACTGGTTTACAGGCTTTGCCACGTCTGTAAACTGGATGCGTGTGTTGTGGAGGTTTTCTATAATAACTCTTGATTAACGCAAGTCAAATATATTTACATTGAAACTTTGTGTTACAATAAGTTAGCACAGATTTAATAATTATCTCGCTTGGAGGAAAAGCAGGTGGTGGGAACGAATGTTGAAACCGGAATAATTTTGCATTATCATGCACTCGGCTGGAGAGCGGTGCCTGGTGATCTCTCTCTCTGGTTTCAATCCTGGGATTGGTTTGCAGCAATTTCCTCTAATCCTCTCTTCCATTCTTCCCTGTCTTGTGCGGCTCTTTTGAATTCTGCATATGATGAGCAGCGCACGTCCACCAGCAAGTCTTAAAGTGTATTTCATACCGCTAGGTGATTAGAATGTCCCTATCCAGAGAAATTTTTAAATTTTTTTGATAAATTTTTTTTTGTATTTTTTTTTTGCATCAAAAATACCTATAATCCTAAATTTTTAACTCTCCTGCCCCACCCTCCCATTTTTTATTGGGATTTTAGTATTTTGGTATGAACAAATTTAACGCGTCGTTCGTATTTCAAACAGAACGAAATTATTATTTATGTTGTTGAATGACAGATGACGCTACGTCCGCCACATCGAACTTTCATCCACAGATGCGCAAATCATTCACGACAATAAATAATGAGTTATTTAACAACCAAAATATTCACAAAAAATAATTTATATTACAAAAAAAACTCCGAAAATCGTTAAAGTTGCCTGGTTTGAACGCCATCAACTAACGTGAATACAAACTAGATAATGTATTTTTTGAAAAATCAAAACATACAGACATACAATTTTTTTTTCTGATGCAGTAATTATTTCCACTTAATTTATTTGTGACCGTAACCAGATTCAGCCATTTTCAGACTGGTGGCTTTGACCAGCCGAAACCGGTTACGGTCCAAATAAATTAAGTGCAAATAAGTTTTGTAGGTGTGTTTATTTTATTATTAAAATAGAATTCCACATTGAATTATTATCAGTATCAAAAATAAAAATATAGTTAACCTAGCTTTGGTGTATTTGCTGCTGACGATTTGATTTTTGACTGACGATTTGACTGCCTGATGGTGATTTTTTCAGTGCTTTGAACACTAGCTAAAACGCAAAAGGCAATAATAAAAACAATCATAAAAGTACCCATAAAAACTCCATCAAAAGAAATCTTTAAAAACTTGAATGTGTTCAGCATTATTAAATTATACTCTTAAAATGCACTACTCAAATTTAAAGAAAAATATTAATAACCTGTGGAAATCCTCAAAACTACTTAACATCTTGCAATTAAATACATCTTTTGGCTAGAAAAACCATCATTTCCATGCTACAAAATTATATAATGCCCTTCCAATTGAAACTAAGAACACCATGGAGATACAAAAGTAAAGAGATTAAAAAAGACATCAAATTATGGTTAAGTAAACAGGACGATGAGGAAATCGTTAAAATTATGAAGTAACCCCAATGCAACCTGCAGACAACAAACCAATACTTTTATTTTATTTATTGTTTATTTTGTGATAATCAAGAAACTAGAAGATGGGGAAATAAAGATCAGCACCCATTCAGCAACATACAGTCCGCCTCGGAACAGGAATACCTAGTGAGGAGGACTGTAAACAAACCACATAACTTGGTATTTTTACTTATTGTGTAATTTTACTTTATCTTATTGTTACGATACGCCCCTGAAGCGAGTAGATACCTAGAGCACAGAACGCAGCAAGTCCACACAACAAATTCTCTCCCCCCCCTGTTTCCTGTTTCCTGCTTCTCTCCCCGCTTGCCCTGCCACTCGCGCAGTCCGCTGCACTCGCCAGAGAAGATTTGAGCGCCCTTGCGAACGGACGTACGCGGCCCGCTTTCGGGCGAGCAGTCCAAATTCAATGTGGCCGCCATGTATTATTGAAATACCTACGAGTAGAGTCGGCCTTGGCCGCGCTAATAGTTCGGTCTATTTAGACTACGAAAGTGCCTGATGGAACTACCACATGAGACGAGGATCCTGCTAATCCACATGTAAGCTGTATCTTGATTTCCTCTTTTAAATATGTCCGTAATCAGTGAAATGTAGGGCCCCGCGAAAATCATCACTCGGAGAGTTTCGTTTTGAGAGAGAGACAGTGAGAGTTAAACACTTTAGCTAGGTTTGTGTAATTTGCATTTCTTGTATTGAATTGTACTGTAGAAACCTATGTACTGTGTTTGAGTTTACAATACATGTCTTAATGATTTAACTTTGTTATTATTCTGCTACGGCAGAAGGATTGTTGACCAGTGTGTATCCCGTGGGACGCCGGAGGGTAGAGAGAAATTCCATAGCTTTGAGCGGCTCACCCCCTGAATAGAGAGTACCATTGTCCCGCTGAGAGCTAGCCTGGGACGTGTTGGGCCTGGTGTTGGTTTGGTAGCCGACATCGGGGTACCCTAACAACTGACGCCAGAACGTGGGGCTGGAATTTTTTTCTATCCCGGTCGCTTTGCGGGACCTTTGTTTGTCGAAATCCTCCCCGCATGGCAATTGTTTTGTAAACATTAATTATGCCTTGATATTCTACACCCAGTGTACTGTGAATCCTGTGAAAAAACCACAGAAACCAATATGTAAATTAGATCCATAACAGACCTGATTGAAATTATGAATTGAATCGCATTTGAAACGACGGCCATTTTGGGTACCCGAAACGCCAACCTTTGACCGCGAATCTGACTGCACACGCGTCACCAAACAACGGGCGCGTAGCAACAGTGATTCGCGCCAAATCCCAACGGACTGTTGCTAGGCAGCGTTTAAATTCAAACCGCCTTTTATGACTGAACCGGATACCAACGGAAATTATTATTATAAATCTGATTCTGGAACCACAGTTATTTTGCGAATTCCCTAATCAAAAATTTCGGACTTACGTATTTTTATTGTTTCTGCACAATATACCAATTGGCCCACTTGTGTCTGTCAAATTAGTACAACTTAATATTTCTCCAAATGGACAAAATAATGACTTTCTTTCCCCATTATACACTATAGGTACTGCTTTTTTTCAGCATAAGTGAAAGTGAATTGTGTTTTTTCCCTTACATAAGTGAAAAGTGGAATAATAATAAAGCCAATGACTGATTCCATGAATAAATAAAATAATTTTAATATGGTTGACGCAATAAATCCCATATTCAGTCATTTTCATCCGGAAGTTTGTCCTTTATTTGCCAGAAAAGTGCCTTTTGTGAACTTTAGTGCCTTTCTCAGTGCAAAGTGATTTGTGGAAAATAAAAAAACCTGTTTTCTAAAGGTCAGTCCTGGCAAAATTTTTCAAAAATAAATAAATACTTGTGAATTTCACAGTTTTCTCAAAAGTGGTCAGTGAAATACAAAAACCTTTACCACTAGGGTCTTTCCACGCAAAATTTTTTCTCGTCTGCCTCCCTTTGACAAGAATTCTGGTGTCATGTATACCAAATTGTAATATGGAATCTCTGTAACCATATTTTGGAAGTGCCAACAGTGATCACCAAGTGAAAAGTGCCTCACAAAAATTAATTTTGCGCTTTCTAAAGGAAACCCCTGGCCAATTTTTCTTTTTCTCACCACCCAGGAAACTCACAATGGAGGACAAGCAAGCTATTACACCATCCAACTTGGGTACCATTCCCAATGTGCATAGTTTATCCAAAGCCCACTTACAAGCTGCTTTAAGGGATAGAGGACTCTCGCCATCAAGCAAATCTAAATCTACATTGAAGGCATATGCACTTTTATTCAACAAAAAGTACATTAGGAGAATAAATCTCGCCCCCTCCAACGAAAATAATTCACGTTCGGCTACGCAAGTTTTGGATAATCTTGACAAAGGACCTACGCCGCATGTAATGATAAAACAGGACGTCGCACCCATCTTGACACAAGATAAAACTTACGATTTATCCTCTTGGAAAGTCAAATATAATGGCGTCTCCGATGTGCTGGATTTCATTGACCGTATTGAAGAAACGGCTACAATCAAAAATATCCCATTCGAGATTCTACGGAGAAACTTTATAGAACTCATCTCCCCAGAATTAATTCCGTGGCACCGCATCCAAAAGACTAAATGCAAAGATTGGAATAAACTCAGATCTGCCCTAATCTCTAGCTTTGGAAAAAAGGAGGCCCAGCACCGGATCAAATTATCTTTACTATCTATTAAACAGCTAGTAGATGAACCTGTGGCAACATTCATAGAAAGGGCTGAGTCCATCAACATCAAGCTTTCACATCCTGTTCCGGAAGCTGAACTATTACCAGTCATAACTGATGGCCTTTTAAGCAAATACGAGAACATCATCACCTCACAGAAAATTGCATCCCTGGCCCAGCTAAACGAAGTCTGTCTCCTCCTGGAATCATACCAGGATAGGAAGAACATAAAGAATGTGTCAAATAATGTGGCTGTGCCAAGCCGCTCGTCTGGTTTAAAACCAGAATTCGACAACAAAAAGGTGTGCTCCTTTTGCAAAAAAGTAGGCCACCTGGCCGCTACTTGTTTCAAGCAAGCAAGACTCCTAGAATCCAAGGAACCCCGAACCTCCATGAGACACCACTCTAGGGACCGCTCTCCCCCACGCGACGAACTGCGCAACATTTTCAAGAAATCAAGGCACAATGCAGAAAGGTTACAAAACCCAAGCGATGTCAGACCTCAGGTGGATTTCTCCAAGCCCCCACCAAATTTCTACATGAAGAGGCCAAAAAACTAAATAATAACCTCTCAGGCACCCATTCTGAACCAAGGTCTAAAGAATGGACTGATTGGTTATCACACATTAAGTATTTTAACCAGGCCTTAAATGTTTCCTCGGTTTGTTGCAAACAAGCTAAAGATGGGAGACCCTATGCCCTTTTCTCTGTTAACAATGTACCCTTTTCCGGATTACTTGATAGCAGTGCATCTGTCAGCTGTCTTGGCAACAATGCTCACCTGCCTTTTGTTAACAGTGATTTTAAAATTTCGCCACAAACAACACACCTGACGACTGCGGATAATGTTTCCCAGCCGGTCATCGGTACCCTTGCCCTGCCAATTAATTGTAACAATAAAATAGTTACAATCAATTTTCTAATAGTGCCCTCTATATCCCAGAATTTCATCCTTGGCGTTGACTTCTGGAAGGCTTTTAACGTTGCTCCCCAAGTATTTAATACTCTTGGCGAAACCTCCACTGCTGCTCAAATTAGTGAGATCCGCACAATAATACCTCACGAAAATTTAAGCACGGACCAAGCTCTCCAACTAAAGGAAATGGTCAATAAATTCGAATCAATATCTTTCGAAAAATGTGGATTGGGTTTGACAAATTTGGTAGAACACCACATTAAAACCAATGGCCCACCCATAAAGCAACGTTATTACAATTTAGCCCCCCAAAAGCTTAAACTTTTGGAAAAAGAACTTGATGAAATGTTAAAAATGGGTGTGGTGGTTCCCAGCAGAAGTGCATGGACCAACCCAACTCTTTTGGTTTCTAAAAAAGATGGCTCCGCACGTTTCTGTCTCGACAGTAGACGTTTAAATTCTTGTACGGAAGCTGACGCATACCCCTTACCTTACGTCCACGCGACCTTAGACAAACTGCGCAACGCCAAGTTCATCTCCTCTGTTGACCTAAGCAAAGCTTTTTGGCAAATACCTTTGGACGCAGAATCGTGTGAAAAAACTGCTTTCTTTGTACCTGGTAGGGGAATGTTCCATTTTAAAAGATTACCCTTTGGTCTAAAGAACAGCCCCGCCGAATTACAAAGACTGATGGACAAACTCTTCGGTCCTGAAGTCGATAACAGCCTGTTTTGTTACCTTGACGACCTCATCATCGTCAGCGACACCTTTGAAAAACATCTATTAATGCTGGAAAAGGTTTTTCAACAACTCAAGTTCGCCGGTTTAACCATCAACTTGAAGAAGTCTGAATTCTGTAAGTCCCGTCTACGTTATTTGGGATTCATTGTCGACGAAAAAGGTCTAAGAACAGACCCCGCTAAGGTGGAAGCCATGGCAAATTTTCCCCGACCCAAAAACGCGAAGGAAGTCAAAGGTTTCCTTGGACTTGCAGGTTACTACAGAAGATTCATCAAAGACTTTTCCACAATTGCAGCCCCCTTAAATAAAATTACCGGCACCCGTAAAGGTGTCAGCAATTTCCGATGGTCTGCTGAAACTGAAGAAGCGTTTACAACTTTAAAAAATGCCCTTCAAAAAGCCCCCGTTCTGAATTGCCCGGATTTTGCACTCTCTTTTACCCTCCACACGGATGCCTCCAACGTAGGAATCGGTGGAGTCCTAACCCAAGAGTTCCCAGATGGCGAACACCCTGTAGCGTATTTTTCCCGTACATTAAATAAACACGAGAAAAACTACGGAATTACCGAAAAGGAGTTATTGGCTGTATTGGATTCTGTTCACCATTTCCGCGGTTACATAGACGGTAGCAAATTTACTGTGGTCACAGACCATAGTAGTTTGAAATGGTTGATCTCTTTAAGTAATCCCTCCGGTAGACTCGCTCGTTGGGCCTCCCGTTTGTCTCAATTCAATTTTGATATTGTTCACCGTAAAGGCGCGGACAATATTGTTCCCGACGCTCTTTCAAGAATTGAATTGGCCTCATTAAATGTTGACACAATTGCCCCCCCTCCATCTACAAAAGATGAATGGTACTTGAAAATCTTCGAAGGTTGTAAAAATAATCAACAAAAGTTTCCTAATTTTATCATAAAAGAAGGACAACTATACCGTAATTGCAAGGTACCACTATCCATCCTCGAAGATTACTCTTGGAAACTTGTCGTTCCCCTCGAAGGAAGAGAACAAATAATAATTGACAATCATAGTGCTCCCGACTCTATACACCCAGGAACCTTCAAGACGTATAAAAAGATTTCCTTGAAGTATTACTGGCCTGGTCTTTTCAAACAAATTCGCAATTACATATCTAAATGTGAAACTTGTAAGGCTTATAAACATAGCACGGCAGCACCTGCCGGCCTAATGGGTAACCCCAAACGTGCCGACAGACCCCTGCAGTCATTGTCAATGGACCTCGTCGGACCTTTTCCTCGAAGTTATGCCGGACACATGCACATACTTAGTGTAGTGGATGTTTTCACCAAATTCTGTTGGATCTTCCCTTTAAAAAGAGCCAACGCGTCCGCCATCATCAAACTTCTGGAAAAACACATTTTTATACCTTACGGAACACCCAGAACCGTAATTGTTGATAACGGAAAACAGTTTATTGCCCAGGAATTCAAAGAATTTCTTGCCAAATACGGAATCAAGGACATTTATTATAACACCTTGTACACTCCCCAAAATAACACTGTCGAACGTTACAACCAAACAATCAACACAGCTCTAGCTATTCTAGTTGATAAAGATCAACGCACTTGGTGTAAAAACCTAGATAAAATTCAGGCCGCTATGAACAACACTGTTAATCTGGCCACTGGTTACACACCTTTCTTCTTAAAACACGGTATGGAACAAGTCGTCCATGGTTCTCTACATAGGGACACAAACTTTCCTACGTCATCTGCCACCACAAGCAACCCTACCGCAGACTATGCCCATCGCCTGGAAGAACTGTCGGCCATTTACAGTGAAGTCACTGATGCTTTGCTCCTGGCTCACCAAAAGAGTGCGGACAGATATAACTTACGTAGGAAACATGTCACCTTCAATACAGGAGACATAGTTTGGAGAAAGAACAACACACTTTCCCAAGGAGCCATGTATTTCTCTGCTAAGCTGGCACCACGTTTCGTGAAGGCCAAAGTCCTAAGGAAAATATCAGACCTAGTGTACTCCTTGTCTGACTCATCTGGAAAGCACATTGGTAATTACCACATTAAGGACATTGTAAAGTCTGGAAGTGAGGAGTCAAGTAAAACTGCCCCCACTATCTCAGCAAACTTAAAATGATCCAGTATGTATCACTTTTTTGTAAGCTTACAAAGTCTTACTACGTCAGGCGTGTATTGTGTCAATCACATGCCCATCGTTTCGTAAATGAAACAAGTTGTAAATTATTTTGTAAATTAATGCGTACTCTCCTTGAAGTTACTTTCAAATGTTGTTTTTGCACTGTTTTTTCTTTCCCTCACGGCAATTTTTTTTCTTTATTTTTTTCACCTGTTCTAAAACTGATCACTTTGGAACGGAGACACTTTTCGAGTTTCAATGTTTGGGAAGTCGCGAGCCCATTTATTGTCTCAACACGTACACTATGCAATGTTCATGCCATGTCATACCCTGCCGTGTCATGTAATTTTGTAATTTTTCTCCTATTTTTTTGTTGCATTTTTGTCGTGTGGAAAGGAACTTTCTCACCTGTTTATTTTGTTCATGTAAAGTAGTTGACAATTGCCCATCGGCGTGTCGTTCTAGAAGTCGGGTTTTGTAAATTCCAAAGTGTTAAATTCCGACTCAGAACCAGTTAACTATTTTTACAATTTTTCTCCCTTTTATTTTGTTCATCATGAGTTGTAAAACCTTCCGAGGTATCTCTAGCATGAAAATCAAACAGTGGTTACTTACATAGTCGCCCCTCGTGTATATAAGTTTTTTCAATTTTTTCTTCTTAAATTAAAAATTGATGGCGTCCTACCCAAATTCATGCTCATGTACCCAAATTGGATATCGACACGTCCATTTTGGAACTCGTATTTATAAAACCAATGATTGGTCTTTATAACCCTGTATATAAATCAATTTGACTCGTTTCAACTAAAGTACGTAAAACCGAATCATCCGGTCTTTGGTTGTTATAACAAAGTCACCTTTTTTTGTTATTTTGCTTTTTTCGCTTGTACGTTACGTATGTCTTGTATGACACGTTTCAACCCTACGAGACAGGTTAATAAAACCTTATGGTTATCCTGATTTTGGAATTCACAACTTTTAGGTGTTCATTTAACCAAGTATTTGCAACCCAAATTGCACATAACCTGGTATGTTTGTAACTGCACAAAGGGTATGTAAAACCGTAATTGGTCCCTGTTCTTTGGTCTTCCTCACTGTAGGTTGCCACAACAGACAGTATGTAAAACCATTATAGGTCTGTCTTTGTTTTAAATACTTGGTGTAAGTAGAAGTATACTCTGCCATCACCCTTATACTTTGTAACACATGAAGTAACATCAAATTGTCTATCTTCTCTGTCGTACGCTCTTGGGCTACGGAGTTAGTTAATCTAACAAATCTTTATAAACTGTGTTAAAATCAAGCATCGTTAACGTTTATTGTGTTGTATTTAAACGTAACCCACCATTATAGGAGAGATCCTTAGAACATCCACCGTCATAGGAGGGATCCTTAAAATACCTGCCACGATACGAGAAGTTCGTCATAATCACTTTTGCTCATAGCTAAATGTTATTGAGTTGGTCGTGTGACATATTTGTCATGAGCACCGTTTTGTACAATCTATTTTGGTCATGTGTCATTCATTTGTCATGAGTACCACCCTTTCTGTACAATCTATTTTGGTCGTGTGTCATTCATTTGTCATGAGTACCGCTTTTGTATTTTGGTCGTGTGTCATTAATTTGTCATGAGTACCGCTTTTGTATTTTGGTCGTGTGTCATTAATTTGTCATGAGTACCGATTGTATGTATAATTGTGTACAACCCTTGTACACGAGACGTGGAGACGTAATAACAATACTTACCGTGATTCGTGCGAACGACATAATATCGGCCTTGCCATCTTCTTTAAGAGGCATTGTATAAACTCTTGACTTCTGTCTATAATTGAGTTTTACCTTGTATGTACTTACATGTTTTTGTACACTATACGTGGAGACGTTAAAACACTTACCATGAGTCGTGCGAACGAAATAATATCAAACCTTTTGTGTGCGATCTACGAAATGTAGTCCACAACCCTTTGTTGTCATTCAACGCCAATGCCCGTGGACCTCCTGTTTTTTTTACTTCTTTGCAAAAAGGAAAGAAGCCCAGGAATATCTACTATCCCAAAAGGACTAGTTTGTAGCTTCACTGCTAACTATGGGGCATAGTGCTGTGGGAGTTAATCGATTGAGCACAAAACCACCCAACTCGTTGTCTGGGGAACGGATAAGAAAACCCCCAGGTTTGTGAAATTGGAGCAAGGGTCTGTCTTTTCTCACAATCACGCAGGAGTTTTTAAAATGACCCCTAATCTTTTGCCCAATACACGCAAAGGATTAGTCTCTTTGATAATGTGTATTCAAACTTCTCCTCATCCTTTTAACAATTGTAAAGAGTCAGGAAATCTGCTGGTTGATCATGTTTCATTCTCACATGGAGTTTGAAGTGGAAATTAGTCCAGTCTCTAGCAAGTTTCGTCACTCAACTCCTTTCCTTTTCCTTTCCTTTCTCCTCACCATCATGTTCTCAGGTATATGTCATGAAGAAGAAAATCTGTTGTTGACCATAATTCGCCCTCACTGGGAGTGCGAATCGGTAAATTGACCAATTATCAGCAGGCTTTCTCCCTCACTCTCTGCATATGTCTCACCTTTTGTTCTCTTTCTCAATTTTACGAAACACATTCATGAATGTTGGATATGTACAATATGCACTTGGCGTACCGTCTGTCTCCTTTTGACAACCTTTATTCATGAATTGGTTTCTCTGCTTTTACCGTGACTCATTCACGACTTCTTTGTCTTGTTTTTTGAAATTCTACAAAAAATGTTACCACCTTTATGTTAACATAGGCCATGGAAGGCCGGTTGTTTTTTAACCAAGACATATTGTCACTCGGCAAACGCCAAGTCATCCTGGTAAAGGAAAATGTTCATGTAACCACAATTTAGTTAGAAAACTCTCTCTTCGTCACTCTCTGGGTCGGTGGTTAAAATTTCGTTTATTTCATCATCTGGACACATTTTGTTTCTCTCCAAACCTTTTCTTCATTGGTCCCTAGGCAGGTAAACTTCAAGAATTTTGCTCTAATAATAATTTCTCCCGGATTAAAAAGAAGCCCAGGCGGATGTCATCACCAACAGCCAAGCTGAGCTTCACTTCCTGACAGCACGCGCTGTGGTTACTAGGTCCCTCCTGCTGCCATTTTTCTACGCATTTGTTCCTGAAAGCACAGACCATACCGCCCATATGTATGTTGTTTTGTCATGCCACAGCAAGTTGAGTTGTCCCACTATACATTATGACACTCTGAACCACCTTTTGGGCACGCTAGCTCCTAGGTTTGTTCTTACTCTTGCTATCAATGCAAACCATGTCGTCTCTTGCGCTGTCATGCAGTGACGCATATATCGTCATATGTAAACCATCATTACCTTGACCTCCAGTATTCGCTGAATGCGTACCAATACAAGTTATGTTGAGCTACATTATGCTTCAATAACCATTATATACGATCCGTGTTTACCTTAATAACACTTAGGATTCGTACTGGCATGTCTGCAGACACTGGATTCTCCTCTTCAATGACCTCTGTAACCATAGTCGCAACACAGCAACCACAGTCTCCACTTCGTGAACTTCGACGTTTTCGACAAAACCAAGTGTTTTCTAAGGCCCAAGTGTACTTCTGAGTGTTATCTCAAAGGGGCCTGATTACAGTGATAATGTAATCCTTAGAATCTGTGAAACCACGTCCTCCTCTTCGAAATTCTCCGAAACCAAACAAATCCACGCTTCGCAAACTTAGCTCCCAGACCAATGAAACCTTAGAATCACACAGGCATTTTTGTTCTTGCTTTTTGTTCTTCTATTGTACAAATATGAATTGTTATTTTTCAATTGCATAACCATGTATTGTTATTTTGTTCAATTGCATAACCATGTATTGTCATCTTTCAATTGCATAACCTTGTATGTTGTTTCACACCATGTACTTTTACCAAAACTGTTCTTTTTCAAACATTGTATGTACCCCTCACCCATTCCCTACAAACATTGTGACCTAAACTATAACATAAATTGCATGTTCTAGCTAGGCATCTCTCAAGCAACGAATCTCTCAAAAACCCCAATGGAAGCTTAAGAGGATTTTTTTTTCCTACAGCTCCATTGCCACGTCGCTTTTTTTCCAAGCGCGGGGGGAAGTGTTACGATACGCCCCTGAAGCGAGTAGATACCTAGAGCACAGAACGCAGCAAGTCCACACAACAAATCCTCTCCCCCCCCTGTTTCCTGTTTCCCGCTTCTCTCCCCGCTTGCCCTGCCACTCGCGCAGTCCGCTGCACTCGCCAGAGAAGATTTGAGCGCCCTTGCGAACGGACGTACGCGGCCCGCTTTCGGGCGAGCAGTCCAAATTCAATGTGGCCGCGATGTATTATTGAAATACCTACGAGTAGAGTCGGCCTTGGCCGCGCTAATAGTTCGGTCTATTTAGACTACGAAAGTGCCTGATGGAACTACCACATGAGACGAGGATCCTGCTAATCCACATGTAAGCTGTATCTTGATTTCCTCTTTTAAATGTGTCCGTAATCAGTGAAATGTAGGGCCCCGCGAAAATCATCACTCGGAGAGTTTCGTTTTGAGAGAGAGACAGTGAGAGTTAAACACTTTAGCTAGGTTTGTGTAATTTGCATTTCTTGTATTGAATTGTACTGTAGAAACCTATGTACTGTGTTTGAGTTTACAATACATGTCTTAATGATTTAACTTTGTTATTATTCTGCTACGGCAGGAGGATTGTTGACCAGTGTGTATCCCGTGGGACGCCGGAGGGTAGAGAGAAATTCCATAGCTTTGAGCGGCTCACCCCCTGAATAGAGAGTACCATTGTCCCGCTGAGAGCTAGCCTGGGACGTGTTGGGCCTGGTGTTGGTTTGGTAGCCGACATCGGGGTACCCTAACATTATATTGTCATTAAATAAAAATAAAATAAATATTTAATTTTTTTTTTTAAATCCAATGCATTAATTTATTTCGTATATTTTTTTCCCCTTAATTAAAAGGTGTCACCAGTAAACCGATGTAGTTCTTCTCTGCCGCAACATTGGTTCAAAGGTGATATAGATTAAAAAAATATTTTTATAATGTGAAATTTATCATGAAATTATTATTAATAAATCATCAATTCAATTAAATAATCAATAAACAATTACATTGAAACATCATAAATTCAGAAAAAAAACACCCATCAAAGATATTATTTGAACAATTCTACGCTTGTGCAGACTGCAGAAACAATTGTACTCTGACCAGATAGATATTAAAGCCAAACCAAAATGATAATCTTGGCACCTTATTGACGTTGTAAAAAGCATAATTATTTCAGGGTAAAAAGGTTTATTTAATTATAGTTGCCCCTTTGCATCGATGTAGAAACTATTCACAAAAACACAACACAAGTCATTTGACATTCATTTTCCCTCATAATTCTTGAAAACCTAAACACTAAAACACTTCAGCATGGAATGCCGTTTTCTTTAACGGCCTTCTGCCAACTCAAATAATCATTGTCACTGAGAGAATTATCATTACATTCTGAGTGGTTCCCCTCCCCCATAAAGCAGGTTGGGTGACTGCCATCAATAAAACCTTTCTGATCAACTTCCGCGCTTCTTAAATTGTTTAAAACTGGAATCAAACATCCACACTTCCAAGGATTACCTTGCAAAGATATGTGTGTTCCAAATTGTCCAACTAAGAAATTCGGAGGAATATGCGATAACTTATTGCAAGAGATTGCTAGAGTTTTAATATTTCCCACTTTGGATAAACCATCAGGTATCCGCAATAATTCGTTATTTCTCAAGTCTAGTATCCTCAGCTCTTTTAAATTTGCAAATGTCAAAATACTGAGTGTTTGCAAATGATTTTCTTGCAGGTACATGTGTTTGATACGCGTAGTTTTCTCAAAAAGCGTAGGGTCCAATGTCTTAATCTCATTTCCAGCCAAGTTCAGTGTTTCCATATTTTGGAGATCAATGAAGATGTTGACATAGAAACGAAAAAGCTGATTGAATGATAAATCCAAAGTTTTTAACTCTGTTAAGCCCAAGAACGCTTTTTCGTAAAACCAGGAGAGCTTATTGTGAGCCATGTTCAGGGTTAAAAGTTTGTCTGTTTTCTCAAAAGTATCGATGTGAAGGGAGCTGATATTGTTGAACGAAAGATCCAGGATTTCCAGTTGTTCTGGGAAGACCCCGCCTCTAAATAAATCGCTGATATTGTTATGCGATACGTTCACAAAAGTCATGGTATTTGTCAGACTGAGCAGACTGTTGAATTTAATGGAATTGTAAGAAAGATCCAAGTGCGTTAATGGTGTGCCTGTGAAAGCACTTCTCGGGATTTTCAATATACCCGATCGAGACAGCAAAAGGGTCTGCAGGTTAACAGCATTCTTCAAACAGTTATCTCCAAGCGTCACCATTGTTAGTGAAGCATTCAAATATGTCACAGCTCTTCCAAATTTAAACGTCTTGAAATCAATGTGAATGTTTCGTGAAAGGTCAACGTGCTCCAGTTTAGCGAAAGAGCTCAAATTGCGCAGTGAAAATATGGACGAACTGGCTCTTAGATTTGAAAGGTCCAAAGCACGTAAATTTGGAACGTTAGACAGCAAAGAAGACTCTGTGCATTGGCTTGAACCCGACAATTGCAAAGTTTGCAATTTTTTTAGATGGACGAACTCACCTCCTTTGAAACACAAATCAGGATTCCCAGAGAGATCCAGATTGATCAATTCACTTGCGTTGACGAACAAGTCTGGAGACAAACTATATAGCTTTGAATCCCTCAAGATGAATGTTATGATTCTTTGCCAATTGTACTTTTCAAAATCATCTGTCAAAGTTCTTTCGACGTAGTTGGACCTTCTCCTCTTCTCCACGATGTGATTTCCTTTATTTCCAATCGGAAAGCAACGCAAAGTCTCCGCAGACCACGGTGAAACTTCACAGTTAATTTCACAAAAACTAGGCTGCACAAAGATTAATAAAAAGAAACAAAACACGCTTGTTGCACACGACATTTTTGAAACTCCACTACGCGACGAATCAAACATCCTAGATGTTTGTAATTTGCATTTAATGCACAACTTGCTGCTGTTATTAATAATCAACTTATTATCAGTTTAATAATAAATCAGTCTATTTAATTATAAAGCATTCACCACATCCGTCCGACATTACAAGCCTACCTAGTGTAACGTTCCTTATTTCTCCGGAAACTATCTCGGAAATTAATATTGCTGAATAGTTAGATAAATGCAGTTTTATGCATTTGTACCTCTGTACTTTCTCCACTCTGCCTTCTCACCAATGTGGGTCGCTTGGGTTAGGTCAAGAAGGGTGAATTAAATGTGGTTTGGCCTTGTCTTAATACATGATCTTAACCCAGCCGTATCCATAATGTAACGATAGTCTTCAATGCTCTTTCAACCTTCGGAAATACATTTAATATTAAATCCACATTTAAGGTATTCCTAAAACAAATATTTGTGCAACCATTAAAAATATTTTAAAAAATGCAACTATTCTGCAAAAAATAATATTTATTTGTATTGGGTAAAATTTTTTTAATAAATATGAACCGATTCATGTCAGATTCAACGGCAAAATACGAATTTCTTTGGGATAGACAGACACAACAATATTTTATGTTATTTCAAATTCGTTACACTGATTTCAACGTGACATCTCACTTTAGTCAATAGTCAGAGAGAGATGTAACATAAAACGTTAAAATTTATTGATTATCTTTGAAGTTTACTTTGTTTGCTTAAGTTGAGATGTGTGTAGTCTTTTTTCTTTCCAACGCATCAATTAAGTGTTTCTAAAACAGGCACGTCAATATTTGGATCCTGCGACCTTACAATAGTGTTTCTCACCTTTGACATTATAGTAGGTCGTTGTCAGCCCTTGCCACTAGCGCATTCCAAAAACATGTGGTGTCCAGAAACAATAGTCTTACTCTAATGATAAGGGCTAAATTGATGTCTGATTCTGTGTGTTGGATGTGGGAACTTTAGATCACATATTTTTTGGTTTTCCCTTTCTAAACAAATATCCTCTCTTATGTCAAGTCTTATCGAAAATTGCCCAATCTCCATTGAACATCTCTTCTCTTGGAAATCTGAACTCGACTCCAATATTCCATATAATTTAGAAATTTGCCCATTTAAATAAAATTAGTATACTTATTTATCTTTGGTGGGTTTTACAGATGTTCGCACTTACGTGAGAACAATCCAGTTATAAAACTCAGTTATTACACAATTATACAAATCTACAATTACATACAATTAAATACAGATACATACAATTAGAAAATCAAAAACATCACAAATAAAAATACAGAATTATATACAAGCTCACTCAAGTAACATATTACAATGAGTGGTAAGAGACATATGAAATACGCGAGGCATGCATAGAGAGAAAATTCACACAATATAATTAGTTAGCATTTTTTAACAGCGCCAGAACTTTTTTTTTGAATCCGTATACATTATCAACGAAAATATCTACTTCAGCACACTCTATATTGTTATATTTATAGTCGACACATCTTGGTCAGTGGGCTAAAGTATGCGATATTATTTTTAAATGTATTAATGTATAAAATGTTATGGCGTCTTAAAAATGGGAATTGGGGACATTTATTTCAATACTGCTAAGACATAATGTAGTATCAAGATGGTCGTGAACAATTTTATGAAAACATATTAGATCAGTCAATTGCCTTCTAGTTTTAAGTGTATCAATCTTGAAGTAATCACGACGTACGTCGTATGATCTTAGATGGTCATTTGGTCTACATTTGAAGGATAACATACTTAGTAAAAAAAAATTAACTGAGTCTACAATGTTTTCATATTTGCAGTAATGTGAATTCCAAATAGTGCTTCCATATTCAATGTTACTTCTAATTAAAGCATTGTTAAGAGTTAGAATTGATTGAATCTTTAAAAGGTTAACATATTCTATGAATAAATCCCATCATTTTTAATGATTTGAACTTAATGTCGTTAATATGTAAATCAAATATGAATTTAGAATCAATAACGATCCCTAGATCCCTTATTGAAGACACTTTTTTGAGAATAATATTACTGATAACATAAGAAAAATTCTTTATAATTCTATTTCTAGTAAAGTTTAAAATGTAACATTTTTCAACATTTAAGTGCATATCATTGACAGTACACCAGTTATTGAGTGTGTCGAGGTCATTTTGAAGCAGTTGATGATCGGAAACAGACTTAATTTTACAAAAAAATTTAAGATCATCGGTGAAAAAAGCATAATCAATTACCTTTCCTCTTTCTATAATTTGAAATGATGGCTTTGAAGAGTAAAAGCAAGAAACATTTGAGAAAAAAAAAAACATACAAAAAAATCCAATCAACGTACTAAAGTCCACTGAGTTCCTTTGCGGTAAAACCAACGACACTCTTCAAATAGTAGATAGGGAGTACCTAATGAGCCAATAATGATAATTTGTATGGCGGTTATTATAACACAAAATGCATATTTACAAATAAAACTACAGTGGTTTTACCCGTAATCAAGTTCACTGCTCATATAAAAATAAAATACAATTATTTGAGTGGGAATAATTCTAATCAATATTATAAATGCGAAGCTGAGTCTGTTTGTTTGTCCTTCTTTCATGTCGCATCGAAGTGACTGATCGACGTGATTTTTTGTACAGGAATATACAGAAGACTGGGAAGAGACATAGGCGTAAGTAATTTTATTGGCATTATGTACACAAATAATGCCAAAATTATTGAAAATTGAATTTTAATGGCTTAAATTTTATAATTTAAAGCATAAATAAATAAAGCAGTACATATTCGTACTAGATATTTGCAATATCATTCGATTAAAAAATTATCATTTAATTTGGGTCGGTATTTTGAAAAAGAGAGAAGAAACCATAAGAAACAATTGTAATCAATTGTGACCCAGTAGATATTAAAGCCGCACATTCAAACCACAATGTTAATCATGTTATTTTTGTATAGAACACTCATCGTGACAGTTAATGACTCATTTTTAGATACTATTCATAAAAACACAACACCAGCCATTTGAAATTCATTTTCACTGATTCTGCTCATAGTTCTTGAAAGCCTAAATACTAAAACATTTCAGCACTTAATGCCGCTTTCTTTAACTGCCATCTGCCAACTCAAATAATCATTGTCACTGAGAGAATTATCATTACATTCTGAGTGGTTCCCCTCCCCGATAAAGCAAGTTGGGTGGCTGCCATCAGTAAAACCTTTCTGTTCAACTTCCGCCCTCCTTAAATTGTTTAAAACTGGAATCAAACATCCACACTTCCAAGGATTTCCTTGCAAATACACGTGTGTTCCGTACTGTCCAATGAAGAAATTCGGGGGAATATACGATAACTTATTGCAAGAGATTGCTAAAGTTTTAATGCTTCCCACTTTTAATAAACCTTCAGGGATCCGTAATAATTCATTGTTTCTCAAGTCTAGTGTCGTCAGCTCTTTTAAATTTGCAAATGTCAAAGTACTGAGTGCTTGCAAATGATTTTCTTGCAGGTACATGTGTTTGACACGCGTAGTTTTCTCAAAAAGCGTAGGGTTCAATGTCCTAATCTCGTTTCCAGCCAGGTTCAGTGTTTCCATATTTTGGAGATCAATGAAGATATTGACATGGAAGTTGTCAAGCTGGTTGTATGATAAATCTAAAGTTTTTAACGCTGGTAAACCTAAAAAGGCTTTTTCGTAAAACCAGAAGAGCTTATTGTGAGCCAAATTCAGGGTTAAAAGTTTGTCCGTTTTCTCAAAAGTATCAAGGTGAAGGGAGCTGATGTTGTTGAACGAAAGATCCAGGGTTTCCAGTTGTTCTGGGAAGACCCCGCCTCTAAATAAATCGCTGATATTGTTATGCGATACGTTCACAAAAGTCATGGTATTTGTCAGACTGTGCAGACTATTGAATTTAATGGAATTGTAAGAAAGATCCAAGTGCGTTAATGCTGTGCCTGTGAAAGCACTTCTCGGGATTTTCAATATACCCGATCGAGACAGCAAAAGGGTCTGCAGGTTAACAGCATTCTTTAAACAGTTATCTCCAAGCGTCACCATTGTTAGCGAAGCATTCAAATATGTCACAGCTCCTCCAAATTTAAACGTCGTGAAATCAATGTGAATGTTTCGTGAAAGGTCAACGTGCTCCAGTTTAACGAAAGAGCTCAAATTGCGCAGTGAAAATATGGACGAACTGGCTCTTAGATTCGAAAGGTCCAAAGCACGTAAATTTGGAACGTTAGACAGCAAAGAAGACTCTGTGCATTGGCTTGAACCCGACAATTGCA
The DNA here is from genome assembly GCA_917563855.2 of Limnephilus lunatus. Taxonomy (NCBI): domain Eukaryota; kingdom Metazoa; phylum Arthropoda; class Insecta; order Trichoptera; family Limnephilidae; genus Limnephilus; species Limnephilus lunatus. The sequence continues at coordinate 123,857,297 of OU830592.1, forward strand.
AAGTTTGCAATTTTTTTAGATGGACGAACTCACCTCCTTTGAAACACAAATCAGGATTCCCAGAGAGATCCAGATTGATCAATTCACTTGCGTTGACGAACAAGTCCGGAGACAAACTATACAGCTTTGAATCTCTCAAGATGAATGTTATGATTCTTCGCCAGTTGTACTTTTGAAAATCATCTGTTACAGTTTTTTCGACGTAGTTGGACCTTCTCCTCTTCTCCACGATGTGATTTCCTTTATTTCCAATCGGAGAGCAACGCAAAGTCTCCACAGACCACGGTGAGACTTCACAATTAAGTTCACAAAAACTAGGCTGCATAAAGATTAATAAAAAGAAACAAAACACGCTTGTTGCACACGACATTTTTGAAACTCCGCGACGCAATGAACCTAACATCAGAGATGTTTATACTTCAGTCTTTAATACACAATTTTCCGATGTTCTTGAACGTCAATAAAGAAGTTTTTATCAGTTTATTGACGTATCTGTCCATTGAATTAAAAGCGTTCACCACATCCGTCCGACATTACAAGCCTACCTACCATCACCCATGACATCTCGGAGCTGGTAGTAACAATGAGCAAGAACACAATTTGTCGCGTACATGGGATACTCATTTGAACATGACACTTGACATTGAATTCGCCGATTACGCTGCTAGTGCGGTAATCGGAAATGCCGAAAAAAAACTAGAAGTGGCAGAATCGGATTTGAAGGAAGGAAACTTTTTATAAAATTTAATCGGCAGAAACCAGGAAAATACATTTGCGAGGGAGGCGTTCGTTCTACTTTTTGGATTTTGCATAACTGTGGCCTAATGTACCAGGTTTGGCACACAATTCGTTTGTAGGTCATAAGCATATCACAGTTATTTTCTACTTTTTGTCTATGATTTTAACAGAGGATATCGCATGGATAAAACCCACCAAACTTTTTATCATTTTTTATTTTTACGTATTTTTTCCTTTTTTTCGGTCAGTAAAGGATTATACAAAATTTTTGTCAAAAAAATCAAAGTCGGCTCTACCCTTTAACGCATTGTAAAGGCTTGATTGATATTTTTAAAATTAAACTAAAAAATTGCGACTTCGGATTTGAACTTCGCAACGAAAGTTCAAATGAAAAACTTTGCTCCATAAATTGAACATATTTTTGGCACTTGGGCAAAATTGCTTATTAGTTAACATGAAATAATAAAGAACTGATATTTTTGTTATTTTTTTGGGTGTTATGCCGTGTTGCGTTACCTCCTTCTTTAGCCAACGTTTTGGACAGCGTTACAGTGTCATGTTAATAAATAAATAATTACATTTTCTTTAAATGTAACCATAATGACCTGAACCTGATAAACTTTAAGTTGAGACTTATGGAAATCAAAACGTTTGCAGGTAAAATATGCTTTGATGAATGACAATATTCGTGCGTTCGCGAATCTTTGAAAAAATTCGGAGTTGATTGGAGATACAACTTTCTTCGATTTGAGCTTTCGTTTACGAGTAAATCTAGTCCAAAACTAGAGTTTTTACGCCAAATTTGAAGTCGGTCGTTAATTAATTAAAATGAACGCGGCGGAAAGGTTGAATCTCCAGGCCTACTACGGTGCCTAATAAGCCGTGCCGTGGGCGCATATTTGTTTACACGCTTTCATTACTCACGTCGTTAAGATTCCACATTATTTGTCTTCTTCTTCTTTTCTTTGATAGGGTAAATTCGACAGTAGGTCCGTCCAATACACGGGTGGCGAGTTGCAATTTGTATACACGGCTTCTTTACTTACATATGTGTTTAAGATTCTGAATATATTTTAGGGTATATTGTCGTCTTTACTAGTTGAAAATTAACCAAGATATTATTATAATTCCATATTAACCTATTTTTTTTATGTCGACATGTTTAAATTTAGATTTTGAAAAGAGCGCTAAAAATGTATGTGCAAGGAACCGCCATGTCATTTGCCTGACGACTTCGAAGAGCTCCAATCCGATTCTGCTTCTGCTTGTTTTAACCAAATGAGTTTACCCAGATAAACAAAAATACCCGCAGTTTGGCTTCATACACTTCGTAATCAGCGTTTTGGATGTCAAATACAAATGATTGTACCACGATACGCGGTCACTAAACTATTTAAAAGATAAAATAAACAAGTTGTATAAAATATTACAGTGTATAATCTTTCTGATGTTTTTACTGTCGCTTCGCGTCGTGGTGTTTCAGAGACAAGTTAAATGTACATTATCAAAAATGTCGTGTCCAAAAAACGTGTTTTGTTTCCTTGTGTTAATCTTTGTGCAAACTAGCTTTTGTGAGCTTAATTGTGAAGTCTCACCGTGGTCTGCAGAGACTTTGCGTTGCTTTCCGATTGGAAAAAAAGGAAATCAAATCGTAGGGAAAAAGAATAGTTTCAATAACGTTGACCTAACTTTGACAGATGATTTTAAAAAGTACAACTGGAAAAGAATCGCAAAATTTATATTGAGGGACTCGAAGCTATATAGTGTGTCTCCAGACTTGTTCGTTAATGCAAGTGAATTGATAAATCTGGATCTCTCGGGAAATCCAGATTTGTGTTTCCAAGGAAGTGAATTCGTGCATCTGAAAAAACTTGATACTCTGCGATTGTCGGGTTCAAACAAGTGTACAGAGTCTTCTTTATTGTCAAACGTCCTCAATCTACGTGCTTTGGACCTTTCAAATATTAAAGTCAATTTGTCTGTATTTTCTCTGACCAATCTGAGTTCCTTCGCTAAACTGGAGCACATAGACCTTTCTCGAAACATTCACATTAATTTCACGACGTTTAAATTTGGAGAAGCTGTAACGCATTTGGATGCTTCACAAACAATAGTGACGCTGGGAAATAAGTGTTTGGAAAATGCTGTTAACTTACAGACTCTTCTGCTGTCTCGATCGAGTATATTGGAAATCCCAAGAAGTGCTTTCACAGGCACAGCAATAAAGCATTTGGATCTCTCTTACAATTTCATTAAATTCAAGAGTCTGTTCAGTTTAATGAACACCATGACATTTGTGAATCTATCGCATAACAGTATTAGTGATTTATTCAGAAGCGGAGTCTTCCCAGAACAACTGGAAACCCTGGATATTTCTTTCAACAACATCAGCTCCCTTCACCTCGATACTTTCGAAGACACAAACAAACTTTTAACCCTGAACTTGGCCCACAATAAGCTCTTCTGGTTCTACGAAAAAGCGTTTTTGGGCTTAACAGAGTTAAAAACATTGGATTTATCATACAACCAGCTTGACAACTTCCATGTCAATATCTTCAATAATCTACAAAACTTAGAAACATTAAACCTTGCAGGAAATAAGTTTTACACATTAGACCCCAAGCTTTTTCAAAAATTTACCAGAATCAAACACATGTACCTGCAAGAAAACCATTTGCAAACACTCAGTATTTTGACATTCGCAAATTTAAAAGAGCTGAGGACACTAGACATGAGAAACAACGAATTATTGCGGATACCTGATGGTTTATCAAAAGTGGGAAGCTTAAAAACATTAGCAATCTCTTGCAATAAGTTATCGTATATTCCCCCGAATTTTTTCATTGGACAGTATGCAACACGAGTGTATTTGCAAGGAAACCCTTGGAAGTGTGGATGTTTGATTACAGTTTTAAACAATTTAAAGAGCGCGGAAGTTGAGCAGAAAGGTTTTACTGATGGCAGCCACCCAACCTGCTTTATGGGGGAGGGGAACCACTCAGAATGTAATGACAATTCTCTCAGTGATGACGATTATTTGAGTTGGCAGTTAGCCGTTAAAGAAAAAGGCATTAAGTGTTAAAGTATTCAGGCTTTCATGAAGTGGGAGCAGAAACCAGTAAAAAATCATTATTATCTGCCGTATTATTTTGAACAGTGTGTAAAAGGGTCATTTTTAATTCCCTTTGAATCACAGGAGACTATTTCTGTGCCAGCTCACATTGGTCTTATATAAATTGACGTATCTCTCTTACTGTCAGTGTAAGATATATGATTTTAACTGTGTTAGAAAAAGCAAACGCTACGCTTTACATAGAAATCTATAGAAAAAAATAAATGTGCACTTCTATCAAACCAAAGTTTTGGGAGTCAATTTGAAAAAAAATTATGAACCTTTTTGGGAATTTTCGAAAAGTGAGGTGCATTTAACACTCCAATACACGAGCGTCATCTCACAGATGACCAGTTCTGTTTTTTCGTCGTAAGTTTGATGAATGGAGGGGAGTCTGGTCCCCCGCCCTAGTATTCCCCAAGCTCGCCTAGCTCGACAGTTCAGTTGCCGGTGTGCGTGCGTCCAGTGCAGTTTGCGCGTGTTTTGGCCGAGAGAATCTCACAGATGACACGCGTGTAAAAATGTAAGTTTTTTATAATGCCCGATTTCGGATTTCTACCTTTCACATTTTTTTGTTACAATTTTTTGATACCTTATGAAAACAATATTTTTTAGAAATGTGTATTCTCTACCTGATATGCGCATAACACGCGTGTATTCATGCTATTCACAATGAGAACATTTTTTTTCTTCAACCATTTTCATTCAGATCAATGTTCTGGACTATTTTATTTTGTTTTTGGTATGTTTGCTGACTGAAACTGTGTTTTCTTTTTCATAGATTCAATATGGCGACGAAAAAACTCTTTGATCTGAATAACACTGATGACATCTTACAAATTCATCAACATCTTCTTGATGGCTGCGACCTGAGTGATGATGAACACTTTCAAGAAGATGACCCTGGATCTCCAGCTCCAGGGCCCTCAAACCTTGTTGCTGAAGTTCCTGAAGAGGAATTTGACACTGATGCAGAAGAAGAGATTGAAGAACGGGAAGAGAACTCAGATACAAGTCAAAGTGATTCGGAAGCATCGACTGACTGTGATGACACTGAGCCTGTTTTTGTTTGTCACCGTTAGAAGGGAAAAAAGGTAATTGATTCAATTACATGGAAAAAAAACTCCACTCCCCAGTAAGAAGAGAGGGACCCACAACTTACTGAAAAGACTCCCTGGCCCGATAGGCCAAGGAAAGGGCGCAGAAACATTTTTCGAATCATGGGCTTGCTTATTTGACGACAGCATGTTGGAAATTATTGTATCTTTCACAAACCAATATATCGAGGTCGTCCAACACTTTTTCACGACCTAGAGACGCTAAGAAGACAAACAAAACAGAGATCAAAGCGTTTATTGGCCTACTCTACATAGCTGGGATACATAAATCCGGGAAGCTGAACCTGGCAGACTTATGGGCTAGTAATGGTTTTGGAATTGAGATATTCCACCTCACCATGGGTATCAACAGATTCCGTTTCCTACTTATGGCTGTAAGATTCGATGACAGGCAAACCAGAGCAGAGCGAAAAGTACAAGATTTACTCGCCCCAATCAGAGACATCTTTGAAAAATTACCTTTTGCAAGCCAGTAATAAGGAATAAAATTGAAACTAAGCTACCGTGAAAAAATTAAAATTTTTTGAAGATTTGTATATAGATAATTTTTTTCAAATACAAATTTATGAACATTTATGGACTTTTTCATTTATCTATGCACCATTATTCCTGCAAAATTGCGAAAAAACAATTATACTATTCACTTTGACAAATAAGTGAACAGTCATCTGACAGATGACACGCGTGTATTTATGTCTCACTAGGGGGCGCGTGTATTGGAGTGTTAATGTTTATGATATATTTGTCTAATAAAGTGTGTATGTGTTTTTATTTTTTTTCGTTATCAGGCGTTTTAGTTAGAAAAAGCATAAAGTGAGCCATTTAAAAAAAAAATGTTTGTATTAAAATTTTTAATTTGTTTGTTTTTAGTTTTCGGATATAATCATAAATATTCAATCAAGATAGATTCAACCAAATATAACAATTTAAGGTTTTACTCATTACGTTAATAATAAAAATAATTTTAGATTTTTCATTGCTGTATTAGAATCTGAGTGAATCTGTTAAATCAGAATACATAATAGCAATCCTTTTAACATGGCGTGTGTTATCTGGATTATCAAAAGTTGTGGTTTGGATTCAATAACAACTGAATTATATTTTAAAGTTTACCAAATAATTAATCATGCTTCCCCTTTTAATCACAGGAGACCCAATTTGTCCCGTTCATTCTCTAAATTTTTTTTTTTGGCAATTTTTTGAAAAATCAATCCGAAAAATCAGACCATTTTTTATTAACCGGAAAGACGGGACATAATTTTATGGGTGCGAAAAAACGATAATTACATAGCCGAAAATCATTTTTAAAAAAATAACGTTTTCCACACGAATAGCAATAAATTGTACGGGGTTCTCTTCGTAACATCTGTAAAAACACCGCCATCTTTATCAAAAAATCAAAACAAAGGATAAGTTCGCATAGAACAAACATTAAATCTAGTGAACGTTAAGGCGATCCACTAGTACAGGAAAAAATCGAAATCGGAATTCACGCCCTTTTATGGGAGGAGTTTAAAAATACTTGAGAAAAAGCTTTTGGAAAGGTTGGAAAAGATATTTGAGTTTTTTTTTTACATGTTGATTTCGTAAAGGCCTGTAAAAAACATTAATTCCTTTTTTATGCATTGTTTATTGTAATAAAACGGAATTTTTAAATTGATTTAACGAAAATAAGCGGCGCAGAGCATAACACGTCTTCTCTCCGCTCCGTTCGGAGGAGTAATGACAGAAAATCGGGGCGGCTGTCAGTCGTTCTTCGGTGGACGGTATAAGGTTCACTTTGATATAACAAATTCGTCGACTGCCGTATTGTCGTCGTGATGTCAAAAATACCAACGCGAAAATGCATATTATATTTTATTTTGTGAGGTTCGGGCGTAAATATCATTTTTTTCGCGATAATTATATAAGAAACTAAATTTGCCAATTATGCAATAAAACCATATCCGAAAAAGTGTTTATAAGTAGGAGAGTTTTCAGTTAAAAATGTTTTTTATAGACCCAATACTTTATTTTTTTCTAAACTTATTAAAAGATTTATTAAAAAAAATGACCAATATTTTTAAGGGACAAGGCATGTTCTACAAGCAGTATTTAATTGAAGCATCTATAATACTTCTAAGCGGTCAAATTTTCAAAACTAAATCATACGATTTTGTATGATTTTGCATTATTTAGTATGGCTTCATCTTAAACGCAAATTCAAAAATTCGCCGGAAATAAAAGTGTTACCATATAAAAAAAAATTAATCAGTGTGGAATTTTACAAAATTATGGGAACATAATCGGAGACGGGACATTTTCATCTAGTGACGTCACGAGCTCAAATAATGGATTTATTTATTTAAAAATAAAAATAAACTATACATTTCTAAAAATTTTTACTAACATTTTCGTAATCTTAGTAAAAAAATCTATCCACACGAAGTCTTAAGAAAAACATGCAAGTGGCCTATTTATCCATAGAAAAATTTAAGGTATCATATATGTATATAATTTCTCTATGAAAACAAAGTTTCCGATAGATATTTGAGAAAAATGTGTAAAATTTCTAAATTTTTTTATTAATTATTTTATTTTATAAAAATTACAAAAACGTGAGAGATAATGACGTTTATAATACATTTGACCAAAATTGAAAGACAAAATATCGTTATCAGTAATTTTAGATTAAAAACACTTACCGAAGATGAGCAATTTTTAAAACTTTTTCATGTTTGTATTACCTAAGAATTTTAGTATTTAAAATTTTTTTTTACATTTGTAAATTATTTTTCGAAGCCTTTCAAAAACAGTTTTCAGTTTTCGGGTATGTTAAGAAATATTCCATTTATTTTAATTTTATAGCAAAGCGGAAATATTTTGACCTTCTAAAAAATTGCGCCCGATTCCTTAGGGGTTTAGAAATGTTTAGCAATATTTAATTTGGTGCCCTTTAATAAGAATTCAGTGCGCTAAAAAGGTGCGGAATTTAAATATAGTATTTATTTAAAATGTTGATAAGTATTTATTTTAAATGTTAATTATGTATTTTATGTGTAAGTTGATTATGTATTGTACATATTAAATATGTATTGTAAATCTTAATTACGTTTTGTGAATTATGTATTGGAAATATTCATTGGGAATTGAAAATGTTAATTATGTATTGTAAGTGTTAAGTGTGTATTGTAAATGGAACAAACAGAAATATGTAATTAGGGAATATGTAAATATATTGCAAATTAGGAAAAGAAATATGATTAATAATAAATAAATATAAATATGGATGTTAAGGGGTGTATTGTGATGCATTAAATTTATCTAATAGTGTTGCTTTGAATTTGTTGAAAGTTATATTGAAGATGTCTGTATATGTAAGGTGTGTGTTATAATAATGGCAGGCTCGATGTATGAATTCATTTTGTAAGTACTTGGTATTGGAGCGGCTGTTATAAAAAAGG